>JAVJIX010000165.1:385000-985000 GCA_036785185.1 Paratrypauchen microcephalus | reverse complement strand
ACTACACACCAATTCTGAATCAAGATAAAACCAGGTCTAAACCAGGCAGAAAAATACAATATGGGACCAAGACATGACGGCTTTAGACAGAAAATCGCAATTACTTATAAATGCACCTAAAAAGAAAGACAATTAAATCCGCAAGCAGGACTGAACGTCCCTCCCTCAGGATAACACTTGTCTCTGGGTTACTGCAGCTTTGGGCGGTACCTGTCACTACATACACAAAGTCAACACACACTGGAAGCCCTGATGCACTAACATGGAACAACATGGGCATTTTCAGGCATTGCCATGGCAACACTGTGGAAAATACAACACTGGCCCCTTGACATTTTTGACGGGGATAACCTGAAGAGTTACTGTGCCAAATTTTCCATTCTACAATTAGACACAAGGGAAATTGTTTGGACACAGTAGCTCACATATCACAATATATTATAATAACAAAGAAAAAAATTCTAATAAGTTGGTTATTGAAATTTTGGTCTATTTCGTTATATTGTTATTCAAAATGTGTATACAGTGGTCCCTCGCTCTATCGTTGTTCACTTTTCGCGGCCTCACTGTTTCGCGGATTTTTTATTTTTTTAATTTCAATTTTTTTTTTAATAGTGTAACATTGTGTTCTGCGTCCTGATTGGCTAAGAGACTGTAGACCTTAGCCGATTGATGTTATAGGTTGTTTTCACACCAAGAAAGTCCGATAGTTCACTTGCTTTGGTCCGAACCAAATGTTTTTTTTTTGTTTTTGTTTTTTTTTTGGTGCGGTTCGCATTCACACTGCAGTTTTTCCCCAAGCGGAACAACATCTATAAACAAAACCACATGTGCTGAGGTCGCTCAGCCATTGGACAAAAATGAGCCCTGTCCAAACACTGTGTCCAAACCCGGAAGGAGGAGAATAACGGTGTTACGTGCCGTTTTCAATCTAGCCTTAGCGATATGGTTTGCTCAGTTTTTACAGGATAAAACAAGAAATTCAATTTGTCAACTGGACAAAGTTTGTTTGGTCGAAAACGTTTCGCCGCTCATCCGAGAGGCTTCGTCAGCTCTGGTTCTGAGGGACTCTTCATGCACCTCAGTTTTTACAGTTCTCACAAATGTTTGAGCAGCATCGTGAGGTTTACACTATTTTACAATCAATTTCCAAACAACGAAGACACAGGGCAAGACGACTACGGAGGACAGCGCTCGTGCGTGCATCAAGTTCTGACTCTTGCTCTTCACGTAAAACGTAAGTAAGCCTCGTGAGTTTCATTTTGTTTCGTTTCGTAAGCCTTGGTTTCCCATAATGCTCGACATACGACGGGAGCTCGTTAAGTACAAAAAGCCAACTTGTGTCGGATCGAGTCCGGTCTGCATTCTCACCTCAAACGAACCGCACCAGAGTTCGTATGGAACCGGACCGAGACCGACCTTTTTAGGTGGTCTCGGTCCGCTTGTTTGCTCCGGATTGAGACTTTTGGTTTTTATTCACACCAGCCCAAAACCAGCCCGAACCAAACAAGGCAGGTGTGAAAACGACCATAGATGGGGGACGCGGGGGGACCGGGACTAGACTGGAACTAGACCAGGACCAGACCGGGACTAGACCGGGACTAGACCGGGACTAGACCGGGACTAGACCGGGACTAGACCAGGACTAAACGTGGACTAAACCAGGACTAAACGTGGACTAAACCAGGTTCTAGACCAGAACTAAACCAGGTCTAAACCTGGACTGGACCTGGACTAAACCGGAACTAGACCAGGTCTAAACCAGGATTAAATCACAGCATGGTGATCTTTGCTGGTTTCGTGCGGCTCTTGCGTGGTGTTGTTTGTGCGTGTTTGGTTTGTGGCTCGGGCTGCGAGGACGCGGTGTCGAGGGGGAGGCATGGTGCGGGCGCCGCAGTTCGATCTCGTGCTCGCAGCCTCAGGTGGGACGCGCTCTGTCACGGATTTGACCACGATGAGCGGGTGCACGTGTCGCGCACTTCTTCAAGGGATTGGTGCGCGTCGCGTCCTGGGACGTGGCAGTGCCGTTGGATGAACGCGGTGCTTCCTGCGGATCCAGTGACTCATGTCTCCGCTCCCCTTGCACGCCCGGTGGGGCTCCCGGAGCCGTGTCTCCCCCCATGCTTCACTATTAATATATTTAGTTGAAAATCTACGAAACTTTGAGTGTTTAAACGAGAGAGAAAGGTGAGAAAACATTAATTCCAGTCTGAGAAAAGCGTATAATGTGTGGTGAGGCAGCCTTAAAACATTTAGAATAATTGTAAAATATAAAGTTGTCCTACTTCGCAGATTTCGGTTATTGCGGGTTATTTCTGGAACGTAACCTCCGCGATAAACGAGGGATTACTGTATACAATACCAGTCAAAAGTTTGGACTCACCCTCTCATTCAATGTTTTTTCTTTTTTCTTACTACTTTCTACATTTTATATACCGTAATTTCCAGACTATTGAGCGCACCTGAATGTCAGCTAAATTTTCAAATATTTTTTTGGTACATATATAGGCCGCGCCTGTCTGTAAGCCGCAGGTGTCCACGTCTTTCAACGTTTTCAAGTTCGGAGCCTCTGAAAGCTTTTGTCGTCTTTTTGCAATGACTCAGTTCGTCATGCTGCTGTCGCCAACGTCTCACCATCGACTCATCGATGCCAAGCTCACGTGCAGCATCTCCATTTCCTTCTTTGACAGCCAGATCAATCAATCTGGTTTTTAAGCCTTTAGCTTAAAGGCTGCATCATATGCATCTTCCTCGGCGCGTCGTCTCTTCACCGGTCTGTCTTGTTCTTGCACCCCGTCACTTGGCGCTCTACTGCACATGTCTCCTGCAGAAAGAGCCGCTGTCCTGCCTGGTATCATGTCAGTGTATCGAAGGATTAGACATAGCGGATGTCTGTCTGGCTCCTGAAGTTTGAGACATTTCTTCATACGGGTCATTAAGATGTATCCCACTCACTAATGTTCATTTAGCATCATAACTTATTTTATCACAGGGCGATAAACAGTTTTAGTGCGTTGACAACAGCGCTCGCTAGTGTTGTAACTAACCCTAACCCATGTTACACACAGTAGCTCACACATCACAATATAATATAATAACAAAGAGGAAAAATATAAAAATTGTAATAATAAATTCTAAATAAGTAGCAAAAATAACCAAAATGATTTGATGAAGAAAAAAGTACATAACTCTACTAAATATAGGTGGTTTTCAGATTCAAGTCATACTCGAAGATGGGGGGCAAGGATCAGATTTCGCTAATGATTACACTGTACTTTGCCATGAAATACCCAAAAGGTAAATTCACAAATGTGACTAGACCCAAGACAAAAAGAAAAAACTTTGAATGAGATGCTGTGTCTAACTGTGTACACTATTTCTTAGATTTAAGTTTTAAGAATGACAATAGTCAGAGAATGAAACGGCCCATATATTTTCCCACAAACATACATGTAGTGAATTCCTGCAGATGTAAGTAATCAGAGACAGCTGCTCAGTCACAGAGACAAGTGAGTGAGAAGTCAATAATGAATTAATCTGAGTTTGACCTTTGACCTTTAGAGCTGCAGGCATTACGCATTAATGAATTTGTCAATGAGACGCTGACGGCAGCTAAAAACAATAACAAATGTAGACAAAAGGCTCTGCATCTGATTTTTACAGTCTTAAAAACGTGAAAAACTGTTTGCAGAGGCCCAAAGTTATTCCTCACCTACCTTATGCATTCAGAGCAGTTAAGAGTTAAAAAGTGCTTTTCACAACAGACCAGAGCGGACTAGGATGCAAACTGCAAAATTCCCGATTCTCGGACAATAAAACATTTTCTAATTATACATATTTTGGGTTTATATGGAACAATGCTTATTCTGCCTCTCAAAATCATGTGTGTGATCATGACAAGAGGACTAAACCAGGGCTAAACCAGGATTAAACTAGCTAAACCAGGACTAAACCAGGGTTAAACCAGAACTAAACCAGGATTAAACAAGGGCTGAACCAGGGCTAAACCAAGGCTAAACCAGGACTAAAACCAGGACTAAACCAGGACTAAACCAAGGCTAAACCAGGGCTAAACCAGAACTAACCCAGGATTAAACCAGGGCTGAACCAGGGCTAAACCAAGGCTAAACCAGGGCTAAACCAGGGCTAAACCGGGGCTAAACCAGGACTAAAAGCAGGACTAAAAGCAGGACTAAAAGCAGGACTAAAAGCAGGACTAAACCAGGACTAAACCAGGATTAAACCAGGATTAAACCAGGGCTGAACCAGGGCTAAACCAGGGCTAAACCAGGACTAAAACCAGGACTAAACCGGGGCTAAACCAGGACTAAACTGGGGCTAAACCGGGGCTAAACTGGGGCTAAACCAGGACTAAACCAGGCCTAAACCAGGGCTAAGCCACTTTCAGATTCTTGGACAATAAAACACTTTGTAATTAAGACTTATTTTGACCTCAAGAGCTGCTTATTCAATATATCTACACTGAGGCAAGACAAATTTTACTCAAATATAGGGGGAAAAATCAGGTACAAACCCTTTAAAACTATTCTGCTTGGTAATTTTCTGTATATAATTTTACATATTTTTATAATTAACAAGATAAAAGTATGTAATGTAAATATATTGGTGTAAAAGTAAGTTAATATCAAATAATTCAGCATTTTATATTACTGCATTTGAAAGCACCAAGTAAAAATCAAACATTATATTAAATAGCTGGTTACATGGGAATTGAGAAATACTTCTCCAGCCATAAAGATGTACTGTGTAACTTTTCTGATAGAGGGCACGCCAGTTACTTGTCTCCATGGAGATGTTAATGCTTTACCTCCAATATTCCAAAGAATGTAATTAAACTTTTTAATCTCCGTAGATACAAGCAGGAGACACCACCAGGCCAATTTACAGGTGAGATCTGAGAAGAGGTGACCCCACTCACAGTAAAAGTATTTTGAGCAATAAAAACACCCATAATTTAATAAATGTGTCTTATACAAGTTTAATACCATTGTGGAACATGCAGGCAACGCAATAGCATCTCTATGGTAGCAGACCCCAGCCTAGAAAGTAATGCAGTGCACCTTTAAGAAAATTAAGGATGGGGGACATTAATATTTATTTGGTGCAGACTCAGATGTTTGGACGAGTTATTTTCAGTCTGTCTGTTTATCCAAAGTCTGTGAAAGATGAACGTCAAAACAAGTTTGTTTTTATTGTTGCTCCAAGCCTTTTTCTCACAGGAAAAAAAATCCAATCCACTGCTTTCATAATGATAAAAAATGTAGGGATGCACGGATACGATACGATATAAACTGGTGTAATAAGATGATGTACCGGCCAAAACCTCTCATAATATTGAATGTTTGATAGTTACAAAACACATTTGACAATTTTTTTACCTGATGCGGTTTGTTTTAAATTAAATAATTAGTCTCTTCTCCAGTATTGGTTAATATAGAATATTGGCAGATACTTAAAGCTATAGTATCAACATTAGAACAGAAAAAATAGGATTGTTACTATAATTAACAATTTAAAACAAAATATTAGATCTTTTGAGTTGAGGAAAAACCCTCAAAATATTTCCTATAACATGGAATAGAAACCCATGAATCTATATCAACAACATGTAAACATATCTGAACATGCCGTCACTAAGAACAGCAAAACGTAAGAGTGAAAATTTCAGCTAAAAAACATTATGTCCGATTATAAATATTATAAAACAAACAGCCTCCTATTTATCTTAATTATGCTTCTATTTTCATACGATCGAGAGAAAAAAAATCGTAAAAAAGACTGATATATATATATATATATATATATATATATACTGTACATTTTCATGATACGATATAAGAAAAATCCCACAATAGCACAGTTATATCCAATATCCTTAAGAAAACTAAAAAAAATATTCAGATAATTACTCATATTACTAATACTGGAACTCACCTGCTGTTCTTCCTGCTCTTCTTTCGGCTCATTTCACCCCTGTTGGCATTAGGCGTTAGCAGCTGGCTCAGTTCTGGCAGAGCGTCCACCAGCGGCCTGAGGTCCCCCACCACTGGAGTTTTTTTTCTGCGTGCTGCAGCGACCTCCTGCTCCTGGGTCTGTTTTATGGAGCTGATCTCTGAAAGACAAAATGAAAAATTATGGTTTAGTATGGGGAGAAAATAGGTTGGGTTTACTCGTAGGTTGGTCAAAAGTATTGGAAATAAGATACTGATCAATACTAAAACTAGTATCGAAACTAGATACTCATTTGAACAGGTATCAATACTAAAAAGTCAGATTCACAGGACAGAAACGAACCTTTCCTGAATAGCTTTAAACTAAGTCATGTTGTCACAGTTTGATAGACAATATAATATATTTTTAAGTAGTAGTAAGATCTGTGGAACGGCAACCCATCTCAGTCAGAATGAATTTTTTTCACTGTATTTTTGAGTTTTTAAACCACCTGTAATTTAGAGATCATTGCTCTACCTGGAATGTTCCACAGTATGACATTAAAAAGCTCTGCCTTACATTTATTCAATTACAGGTGGTTTTATAGCTCAAAAATACATAGAAAAATACATAGAAAAACAGGCATTCTGATTGTGAGCAGGGTCGCCTCTCCACAGAGCTGACCTGTAACTTGGCCTGGTTTGTTCTCCATGAAGATAGAAAGGTTTAATACCATACTGTGGAACATTCCAGACAAAGCAATAACATCTTCATGGAGAAAATCATTTGACGGACCCTCCACCAGAAAAGATATACAATGCGCCTTTAATCTTGATCTTCGTGAATTTTCTTGGAGATTTGGTTCAAAAATGGTGAAATACAGTAATTTATTCTCCCTGCCATAAAAACAGCTACTAGCCGTGCATGCAATCGAGTGGACCAAAGAACGCTGCATAAACATAGATACGAGCTGAAGTCCTCAAAATGGCCGCTCCTCTTGTTTTTAATTTCTCTTAATTCCTGAAAACCCTCTCTTCCGTGGGGCTCTGGTTTCCAATCGAAGCGTTAGCGCCTCATTAGCGTCCTCTGTGGCTGGAGACAGGGATAGTGTTGTCTTACACAGAATTGATTGCCTCAGCACAGGGCTATAGTTTCAGGCTGATGGCAATTATGGAAAATGATGATGATGATGTTGATGAGGAGGGGGAGGAAGGTGGGGGAAGCATCTTGGGAGGAGGCAGTCGCAATTATAACAGAAACAGGAAGAAGCATTTGTTTTTTGGACCGAATCTGCAGAATTAATGAAGTATAATATGTTCCACTGGTAATTAAAGCAAAACATTTTGGTTAAACTGTTTTTTTCCACATAAACTAAAATCATTATTTTCTAGGGTGCATTGTGTAACTTTTCTGGTGGAAGGTCCGTCAAATGGAGTACAGTATGGTATTAAACTAGAGATAGGGCCGATCCAGTATCGGTATCGGGTTCCGATATCAATGTAATTCACGGATCAGAAATTTCCGATCCAACCAGCGAAAATTTCCGATCCATGAGCCATGTCTGTATATACACATTATCTGCTGAAATGACTCCACAAGTGATTCCCTGTTGGCTGCTCTGCTACTGCTGCAAAATGTGGACTGGTATTCCTAAACGGAGGCGTATCTCAATGAGACACAGAGTAATGATGAGACACGCCTCCGTTCTGGAAATCCATTGCACAGTTTGCAGCCAGCTAGCAGGCGAAGTAGCAGCATGAGCTAGCAGGCGAACCAACTTTTCATCACAACATGTCTGCTGTGTGGAAATACTTTTCACTAGAAACACCTCAAAGCAAGACAGCAACGTGGTACAGAGAGGCGGAAGCTCCATTGCGACCTACTATACAAGCCTGATGGATTATGTTGCGCCAAGATACAGTTTACCATCCAGGAGATATTATCAGAGACAAGTGTCAACCAAGTTAGCTGAGAAGCTAAAAAGAGTTCCAGATCTGAGCTTTACTACAAATATTTGGACATCGGATGTCTGCCCAATGTCACTGATAAGCCTCACTGTGCATTAGATTGACCACGATTCACACGGGCTCTGTTGTGTGGCGCTCCAGGTAAAAAAGTGCATCCATTACAGAGATGTTAAACCACTGGAAGATCCCGCTAGAAAAAGTGCATGTAATTCTATGGGACAATGTAAGTAACATGAAGGTGCAATGGAAGACATAGCAGTTTCTAGTCTGGGCTGTTTTGCTCACACGCTGCAGCTCGTTGTCCAAGAGGGGCTAATAGACCCTTTTATGGGGGTGGTGACAAAAAGCTTGGCAATGGAAGTGTCATTATTCCCCATTCATTCAGACAGAGACACAAACATTTCCAGCACAGTCCAGCTTCCAGTTTCTGCAAAATGTCTGGTTGTTGTGTGTACGGTTGCCAAAATCGTTATTCTACCAGCGGACTAAAGTTTTACAGGATTCCAAGAGGATCGCGACCATTTCAAAGCAACAAGCGGTGTCTGTGGCTGCAGGCTATAAAACACGTCAACTGGAATGAAAACATAATCAGAAATGCGCGCGTCTGCAATGCCCAGTTTATATCAGGTAAGGTCATCTGTTTACTCTTTGATTTAGCTGGAAAGCCCAGTTTACATTAGTGATTGTCTGTATGATGTAAAATAATCATGACATGTAGCTGAATTTTGATAAGCTGGTGTTAGGCTTGGTTAGCAGCTAGCAGGCTAGGCTAGTAAATAAACTTATGTACATTTGCAGGTAAGGCATCATTGGACCCTAGTAGTCCTGATTTCGTGCCTTCTGTATTTTCGTACACAAAACAAAGCCAGAATCCTCATTCAAAGATGGTCAGGTAATAGTAATTAAAGTTATCCCCCTCATTTTTTCCCCCTTTTAGTTTGTTGTCTCTTGCATAAGCACTACACATCTGCTGCTTTTATTACTGATACTATCCAAGCATCTTAGTGCTATCTTAGCACTCTGACTTGACTCTTCTGTACTGTACTGTTCATTTATTTATTTATGGTTATTTTGGTGGTTAGGTATGAATGTGCTTGTGCATATACCGTAAATGTCGTCCTGTGTTGCACTTTAATGTTTGTTAATTTAATTTCTGATATTTTTTTGTTAGGTCCAGTGTGTAGGATTCGTGGCACATAGGTGGATAGTGGCTATGGCACTTCCTGTTTTAGCTACGGCAAACCTCGAGGGTCACCCGGACGTGCCGTAGCGGACAGCGCCCGCCGTGCACCCGGCCGACAACAACGGTATTAATAAAACGCGGTCTCCCGTTCAGTTTTTTTTTTCTTTTCGCATGAAAGCACACATTCCCGATCGTGAACCATGATAATCTACATATCAAATGAAACCTTACAGTCTCCTCTTTTTGACTATGCAATTCATTTCCCGGCACAACAATCACTCCCTGAGCACATGGGGCTTTTATACGGAAAAGCACAAAACGAGGTTTGTTACTTTGCTTACCTTTTTGAGGCCTTGCACAAGTCAAACTCTGTATTTCACCACAAGCTTGGTATCAATATGTCCGTAAGGATCCAGCAAATAAAATCCAGTAAAACAATTTAGTCCAAAACACGTGTTAGATCCATTACGACGTGTGATACAGCAGCATGCTTGTTGTTTACCCAAAACCACGAGCCTCCCCCCACCCCACCCGCACCTCTCTCCTTCTCTCGGCGCGCTCCGCCTGCTTTGCCTCCGGTGCTACCACGAGCCTTGCCGAAGGCGAAGGCCAAATGTCCTTCTGCGGCTCTCGTATTCAAAATGGCTGCCTCTATATGGGGAAGATCCCCCTTTTATGTGACTATATCTAAGTCCAAAAGAATACTCTGATTTCATGATGGAAGTGAAAAGGCTTGAAAAACAATGTATTTTTTAATGGGTATCTTCAATTTCGGTAATTAACGGGTAAAAATCTTACACACTGTCCCTTTAAGAACAAGAACAAGAATGCAGCATGGATCATTGTCCTGGTATGAATACATTTCATCTTACAATCAACTAGTTACTTGTAAGATGAAATTCTTGAAAACCCATCCCTTCCAAGAGTGTTCTTTCTTTGCTTAAAACGTATAACTACCTGGAATGCACTTACAACTTTAACTTGTCTGCACTGGTTGCAGTACATACTAATTTATTCACTTTTCTATCTTAAAGCTGAAGAGGATCTCCCAATTCCAAAGAGTGTATGATGATCTGAACCTGAGACACAGTCAACTTCAGGCAGACTATGTCAACCTGCAACAGGAGTGTGACGCACTGCAAGAGTGTCGTTCCGAAATGAGTTACACATTACCATCTACCATACAAGTTATGAAGTGATTTACAATTGTAAAACAGGTTTATACAGTACTTAAAATATAACGACTTGTAATAAACTCTACAGTATCTCATTTATTTGTAATGATGTTAACACCCTTTTCCATACATGTTACCATTAGAAAATGACATGATTTATCTATAATAATCAGCATTGGGGATATGATTTAATGCAGGGCTCTCAAGTTTTGAGCGGGGTCGTGCGTGAGACTGGGTAATTTCCGAGGAGCGGGGGGGGGGTTAGTTCTGGTCTAGACCTGGTTTAGTCCACATTTAGTCCTGGTCTAGTCTCGTAGCCGATCAGGACGCAGAACACAATGTTACACTATAAAAAAAAGTTACACTATAAAAATAAAAAAAAAATCCGCGAACCGCGATAGAGCGAGGGATTACTGTATTTTGTTATTCAGCATCAATACATTTGTCTGCTTCTTACTAAGGAATAATTAATTGAGGAATATACAATATAATAATACTATGATATATTTTTGACTCAGTGTTATGTATACTATCGCGTATATTCTTAAAGATCCTATTGAAACACTAAAATTCAGGTGAAAAACGCCACTTATCAGTTAATCGTTAATCGATCGATAAGGTCAGTCAACTATAGATTAATGAATTAATCGATAATTTGCATCCCTAGTATTAATGTCAAATCATTTCAAAATCAAAGTCTCACCCCTGCCAACTCAGTTCTCAACACACTGAAGGTTTATCATTGAATCATAATCGGAATATTTAGACAACTCTAGTTAGTGCTGACAATTGGCTAACAGATGTACTTAAAACCCTGGTGTTATTTTGTCTCTATCTCCTCAGTCCTCATCTCACAGGCTCTCCCTCGCACACACACACAAAAACACCCACACAGACACACGCACACACACACACAAAACACACACAGACACTCTACACATACTCACGCAGGAACCCACACGCACATACTCACTGTTGAGCCAACGATCCCGACGCTCCTTCATCTTCTCCTTTTTACTCTTGAGCTTCCTCTCCTCCGCACCTGTCAATCAAAACCACTGCTTTAGCAACTTTATTTTAAAACAACTCGAGATATAAAACTAGTCATTCTGCAGTATAGTATATCTCTTCAATATTCACTTTAAATACAGTTATTTTAGTTCTACATTTTAGTAATTTTGGCATCTTATTTTAGCATATTTTGCCCTTAATACATGAAAATTAAAAATGGTTGGCTGGATAATTTAATTTTGTTTAGACAGTATATTTTTGTCATTTTAGTTCATAGTGCAAAAACCCTGCACTTAAAAAATGAATAATTATTAATGATCCAATATTACACAAAATTACATAAATTCAAAATATTAAAAATTAAAAAAAAGAAATAATAATTAACAAATGAATAATAGGAAGTTGATTTAAACACTGTAAAAAGTCAAAGTCAAATTGTCTTGTATATATTTATATATATATATATTTATATATATATATATTTTTATATATATATATATATATATATATATATATATATATATATATATATATTCCTTCTTCATAAGCAGGTGTCAGTAAAATGGCAGTTTCTCCCACTTTTCCACTGCCCCCTGAACGCAGCATTAGCCTCCTATTTGTAGTAGTTAATTCTCTGGGCAGATTTGACATATTATCAGTCTGGCCACCTTGAGTTTCCCAAGGCCGGATGTTGAAACCACTAGGACTACAACAGTACAGAGATATCTGCTGTCTGTTTGGGAAGATTTGACTAAAAAAAACATTTAGAGAGAAAGACAGATAATTTTAAATGTCTTATATTACACAAAATGGACTCTTGTGAGCTTTAAGCCATATTATGTTTCCTCCTCAAAAACAGACCTGGAGTTGTGTTTTGTTTCATTCACACATGTTTGAGTAACTTTATTATTACTCTGTCTCCACCTTGTGATGCGTGAAAAGTCCCTCAGTCGTCCAGGTAGAATCCATGATAACAGGAGAAGTTCAATTTGTCAACTGGACCAAGTTTGTTTGGTTGAAAACGTTTCGCCGCTCGGATGAGCGGCGAAACGTTTTCAACCAAACAAACTTGGTCCAGTTGACAAATTGAACTTCTCCTGTTATCCACCTTGTGATGTCATGAAGTGGTAGTTTTCAAGTTAACAGCTAAGCTACCTTTAACCTTTAGTTCAGTAGAGATAGGCAGTTCCAGGGCTGAAATTATCCATAGTGAAGTTGTTTGGAGCACTTCCTGTATTACCACATGACATCAGGAGGTGGAACAGAGTATTTTCAGTTTGAGAGAAGTACTCATCCTAAATTTGCACAGTTTGTGTGTTAAACATGTGTGAGTGAAAGAAAACGCAACTCCAGGTCTGTTTGTGATGAGGAAACAACATTAGAACAGATCAGAAAATAAAATAATAAGGGCTCTTTAAAGACAATAGCTGGACAAATGAAGTAGTTTTCCATGATGTGTGTTTGGGCCTATCTCACTTCCTCCTTGGTTTCCTCTTGTTGTTGAGTTCAATCGTGTTATATTCAAGTGTTGCTGGGAATTTTAATGACTTATGAACTTAGTCACAACAACAAAATAACAAGTGCAAGTCTGATCAGCTTAAACAAAACATTAAAGCCACAGTAGAGAACTTTTTAGCCATAAAATACATGAGAAAAGCATGTTTTTCGTTTCATTTGGTTGTGTTTATATTTATTGTACTGAAAAATGTATGTCTTTACTATGAGTAGGTTTGCATCTCCACAAACCTGACTCTTATTTGGCCTCCACTTTCTTGTTTCCATGGAAATGTTGTTGCCTTGAGTATAATATTCCACAGTACAGTATAAAACATATCAATCTCCATGGAAAATGTTCCAAAGTTTGGTTTTAATTTTTGGTGTCATGCAGATGCCTCCAGAAACCTCCAGAAAGTTACATAGTGTGGTTTTAGCCTTATGGGTTTCAGAGTGATGATGCCATGACAATTAACAAGTCAAAACTAAATATTGTATCTTCAGAATAGTGAAAAGTCCTCAAAATGGCGTCTATAAACAGGAATCTTAAAAAACACATATTGAACTTGCAGCTGCTGTACAGGTATAATCTACGAAACCCATGGATCCTTATGTTATAATTTACACATTTAGTGGTACACTATGTAACATTTTGGTACAAGGTCTGTCACCTGCTTGTTTCTATGGATATGTCATTGCTCTGCCTGGAATGTTCCAGAGTGTGACATTAAACAGCTCTAACATATAATTATTCAATTACAGGCGGTTTTATAGCTCAAAAATACCTAGAAAAACACATATTTTGACTGTGAGTGGGGTCGCATCTCCACAGATCTGACCTGTAGCTTGGCTTGGTTTGGTCTCCATGAAGATGGAAAGCTTTAATGCCATATTGTGAAACATTCTAGACAAAGCAATAGCATCTCCTTGGAGAAAAGCATTTGATGGATCCTCCACCAGAATAGCTACGCAATGCCCATTTAAATCACAATATTTATTTAAAATAACACTGGAAAATTTGGTTTGATTGGCATTATAGCGCCTTGAATATAAGTGAATGAAGTGTAAATGAGAAGGTAAAACAGCTATAACATGGTCAAAAGCTAAGTCTACTTTAAAGCCCTTTAGAGGTCTCACTGACGGTGTATTTAGCCTTTTTGGAGCTAACCTCGGCTGAATATAATGTCCCACCGTCACTTTACTCGGTCTCTACACAGATTGATTTCTGAGTGGTTCACATCACGCGCTGCTGCTCATCGAAATGACATGTGCCCTCTGAACTTTGACCTCTGTGGCTGAAACAGAGAGGAGCTGGAGGCAACACTGGCAATGAGAGAAGCCAGGCGAATACAAGCTCCCAATACAAACACAATTTAAAATGGGTTAATGGAGTAGAGTAGGTATTTCATTCTGCAGTTTTATATTTGGTAGATAAAAAGTAAAAAGGTTATTAATTGACTGCCGGTGACGAGTTTTCTCGTCATGTTGAATCCGAACGTTGAGTGCCGTGACGAATAAACTCGTCAAGGACGTTTTTCAGCGGGGGTTGCTAGGATACGACCTGGAGCAGCTTTGAAGGTGTAATTCACCCTTCCCAACCTGTAGGTGGGGATCTTGTATCATTATCTGCCGATAGGAGAGGCGGGAGAGGAGAGGAGTGTAGTGTGTGTGTACTGTGGAGTGCGAGTGGAGGCGAATGGAGTAAGATGGTGAGGCGAGTGAACCCGGAAAAGCAGATAACTGTTGATCAGCGCCTACGGAGCGGTTTGATCGCTTTTGGGACCCAAGATCCCGGATCAGAGGATCACAGAGACACGCAGCGATGTCGGGGCAGAGATCTGCTCTGGCTGAGGCAGGGGGCGTGTCCTGATCGCGCTGCGCGGAGCAGGGGGACTCCCTGCTCCGCTGAGAACTACGACAGTGCCAAAGAAGTTTACTGACTTGGATTCTGCTCTCCAAAGAGGCACGAGATGAGAAGAATTGAGTTTATATGTGTGTGTGTGCGTGCGTGCGTGTGTACGCGCGCGTGCGGCGCGCGCGCGTGTGTGTGTGCGTGTGTAGCTGTGTGTGTGTGTAAAGGTTTATGCATGGGCTTGTGTGTATGTACATATACGTATATATGTGTGTGTGTGTGTGTGTGTGTGTGTGTGTGTGTGTAGGTGCGTGTGTGTGTGTGTGTGTGTATATGAGTGTGTACTCTGAGCCTCAATATTGTTGTGAAGTGACAAAGTTCTATTTTATATGAAAAGATATTATATCCTGTAAACATCTCTTGGCACAATTGAGTTGAAGGATTCACAGAGCCTTATATTCTTATATTTGTAAATAAAAAATGTACTTTGTCATCAAAAATCTCTTTCTCTGTTATTTTAGATGTTTGAGGTGTCACTAAATCGATAAATATTGATGTCAAAGTCACTGATCTGCTCGAAATCCTTCTCTGAACTAAAAGGTCGTTTTCTCCATTTCTTGCTCAAAAACCAGTGTTTTTGCTGAAACTTCCCTATGTTCTACTATCAGTTATTTGAGAACCGAAAAGGTTAGAAACATAATTTTTTTTCCAGGTGAAAGAAGAGAGTCGACACTTTATTTTGATGTGTCCCATGTTTATATAGTCAAAGAACTCAGTATTCTGTGGGTCTTGGAAAATCAGTGAAATTCTACTGAAACCTGTGGCACTCTGGGTTTGGAATTCTGAAAACAGGCCGGCAGTGAATGAGTTAAAGGTGCACTGTGTAATTTGGTTAGGGGTCCGTCACCTGCTCGTTTCTATGGATATGTCATTGTTCTGCCTGGAATGTTCCACAGTGTGACATTAAACTGCTCTACCTTCCATTTATTCAATTACAGGTGGTTTTAAAGGTCCCATGACATGGTACTTCTTGATGCTTTTATATGGTGCCTTAATGGTTCCCTAATACTGTAAATGAATCCTTCTTCAAAATCAACAGTCAGTGCATGAGAAAGACACATGTACACAGTCAGAGTCAGAATATCTATCTCTGAACGACTCATTCTGGGCCTTGTTTCTTGAATGCAAATGAGAAGGACACAGATAGGTTAGAGGAGGGGGGGGGGCAAATGTGCCCCTGTTTCGCTGCGCTGTGCGCTGTCTCCCACTTCCGCGTTTTAAGCGTGGGGGAAGAAAGGAGAGGAATTTCAATGAAAAAAACAAATTTTCACAGAAAATAAAATTAAACCACTGCTGTTTCAGAGGTCCAGAGGGTCGGGTAAAGGACTTCGGAGCCTAGAAACACTCGCACGTGCCTCCAGGCAAATAAAAAAACGCATTTCGCATTGCGTAGCTCCTTCGCGGTCCAAACTCTCTGGGCGTGATTTCCAGAGACAGGGGGTGGACATCCAGACGGTGGTGGAACTGCATTTGCATTTCTTTTTTCGATGTTACATAACAAAGTTGCCTTGTTCAGAATCGCCCGTTTGAGCTGTGTTTTTTTCAAACGCAGAAAAGGATAGCAAATGCTCAGTTTACACATTTCGCAACTTTTAACCATGGGGGGGGGGCTAAACAGGGTAGGGAAGCTCACATTAACGTTCAAAAACCTCAGAAAGTGAAAATTTAATGCACAAAAATCTATAAAAACAGGCATTCTGACAGAGAATGGGGTTGCCCTTCCACAGATTGGGCCTGTAACTTGGTCGGGTTTGGCCTCCCTGAAGATCACAGTAAGTAAGTAAGTAAGTAAGCAAACTTTATTTATATAGCACCTTTCACAGATAAAATCACAAAGTGCTTTACAGAGTGCAAATAAAAATAGATAAAATACAAAACAACAATAATAAAATGATAAAACAGGTAGATAAGACAAAGAGTAGTAAAATTAACTAAAAGCTTGCCTGAATAAAAGTGTCTTTAGCTGCTTTTTAAAGGAATCAACAGATTCAGCCACACAGAGAGACAGAGGCAGGGCATTACACAGTCTAGGGGCCACTGCCTGAAAGGACAGGCCACCTCGAGTTTTAAACCAGGTCTTAGGGACCTTCAGGAGGTTTTGGCCAGAAGACCGGAGGGAGCGGCCAGAGGTGTAAGGAACCATCTGTATTCAGGGGCCTGTCCATTAAAAGCTCTAAAAGTCAAGACACAGCAATAACATCTCCAAGGAAAAAAGCATTTGACTGACCATCCACCAAAAAAGTACACAATACACCTTTCAAATTAACTCAACCTAAAATATGTACTATTGATATTTGACACATCACGCTGGGGTTGTTCTACATGTATCTCTAAGGTGGACTGTTCAGCAGTTACCATGGACACACAATTAACACATCAGGAAAACACTAAAAGAAGTTTTAAGACGGTCTCAAAGCTAAGAAAAAATACAAAATGGATTGAAGCAGCACAATTTCAGGAGCCTGTGATCAGTCCGAGTATTCATGGTTTTGTTTAGGAGTTTGATTTTCAACAAAATGGTGAGAGTGACTAACTGAGCAACGTGTTTTACAGCCCTACACAACTAAGTCATCCCTTTCTGGTAAGATTGCGTTTCAGTTCAGCATTTGACCCTCTGAGTTTCCCCTCCCTTTGCTCTCCCCTTCAGAGCGCTATCACAACACAATCAGCATGCACCCACTAATGAAACTACTGCACATCGCATCAGGTTAGTGAAGTTGTAGTGTATTGTTTTGTATCATGTTTTTGTATATTATGGAGAATTCCACAGAATCTTACAGCCAACCATAAGGAGGGCTGGGGAGAGATTGCTAAATACTCAAACATGTATAAATGACATCTATAACCACTTTAAGCATGATTTTGATGACGGAACAACATAATGGCATGGTAGAAAGCTCAACAAAAGTAATAATACCCACACATAACCCTCTCTTTAAAAAGTGCAAGGATAATGTGATATGGTCTGTAGCTATTGTTTTGATTATTTTCATTCTAAAAATGGCTGCCTTTTAAAGGTTTGTCCTTGAAAATAGATAAATATTCTAGTTTCTTTGCACACAAACAGCTGAACTGCTGTTGCAACAACCTTACAAGCTGATTTTTATCGTAAACTGACTGGGCCAAAAGCTACAAAACTACACAGGGCCCGATGAAGTCATGTTAGATAAAGCTTTGCACTGGAATTTTTAGACTAAGATAGCTACACGAAGTGGCGTATTCATGGGTCTCAGCTTCCTGGTTTCGGAAAAATGAAAAACTCAGACCGTTGCCGTAGCGATGAACTAATAATAATGCATCAGTTTTATATAGCACTTTTCAGGACACTCAAAGACGCTTTACAAAGCATTATTCACTCCACACTCGGTGGTGGGAAGCTACTATTGTAGCCACAGCTGCCCTGGGGCAGACTGACAGTCTGCACCATCGCCCCCTCCGACCACCACCATCACTCGCTCACACACCACTTTCATATTAGGCAATGTGAGTGAAGTGCCTTGCCTAAGGACACAGCAACAGTTTTTGCCCCCACTGTGGCACCTGATTTTCCCAGCGGTCTCCCATCCAAGTACTAACCAGGCCCGGTCCTGCTTAGCTTCTGAAATCTGACGGGATCAGGCTTTGACAAGCTGGTATGGCCATGGAACTATTTAAAACAATATATATACGTTTTGAATGGGGGGAAAAATCCTTAAAACCAGGAGCCATTTTGAGCACTTTTCACTATCATATTTAGTTTTGAGTTGTTAATTGCTATGGAAAACGAGCTAATTATTTATCAAAATGCTTATATTCATGGTTGATCAAAGGAGAAGTTCAATTTTTCACGCATTCATGGTTGATGTTTGATTTAATAATACCACAGACTTTGCTTTAAAAATTCTTTTGAAATGTTTCATAGTCTATATTCATGGGTACATTTTGAGGACTTTTCCTATTCAAAAGTTATTGTTTTAAATAGTTAATCGCTATGGTAACCTAGCCCTAATTTCTCATCATCCTGAAACCCATGGATAGGCCAAATAACAACTATCATAATGTATCAAAAAAGTGTCT
This sequence comes from Paratrypauchen microcephalus, assembly GCA_036785185.1. Taxonomy (NCBI): domain Eukaryota; kingdom Metazoa; phylum Chordata; class Actinopteri; order Gobiiformes; family Gobiidae; genus Paratrypauchen; species Paratrypauchen microcephalus. The sequence goes on along the minus strand of JAVJIX010000165.1, from coordinate 966,250 downwards.
TTATGATTACTTCACCAGTCGACTAGTCACGATTATTCCAATTAATCACTACAGCCCCAATGATACTTTGCAGAGACATCATGCTAGGGATGTTCTATGTGTATCTCTGTATGGGTGGAATGTTGAGCAGAGACAATAAAGTTTTATTGCCTGAAAGCTCAAGAAAAAATACAAAATGGGTTTATACAGCACATTTCCAGGAGCCTGTCATCAAAACAAGTGTTCATGGTCCTGGTGTTTGATTTTCAGCAAAAAGGTGGCTGTTGGCTAACATTAGTTTAAGGTCGTTTTCACACCAGGAAAGTCCGATAGTTCACTTGCTTTGGTCCGGACCAAATTTTAAATTTTTTTTTTTATTTTGGTGCGGTTCGCTTTCACACTGCAGTTTTTCCCCCAAGCGAACTAACATCTATAAACAAAAGCACATGTGCTGAGGTCGCTCAGCCATTGGACAGAATGAGCCCTGTCGGTGTCCAAACACGGAAGGAGGAGAATTATGGTGTTATGTGTTGTTTTCAATCTAGCCTTAGCGATATGGTTTGCTCAGTTTATACAGTTTGCACAAATGTTTGAGCAGCATCGTGAGGTTTACACTATTTTACAATCAATTTCCAAATGACGAAGACACAGGGCAAGACGGCTACGGAGGACAGCACTCATGTGCGCATCAAGTTCTGACTCTTGCTCTTCACACAAAACGTAAGTAAGCCTCGTAAGTTTAGTTTAGTTTAGTTTAGTTTCGTAAGCCTCGGTTTCCCATAATGCTCGACATACGACGGGAGCTCGTTAAGTACAAAAAGCCAACTTGTGTCGGATCGAGTCCGGTCTGCATTCTCACCTCAAACGAACCGCACCAGGATTCGTATGGAACCGGACCGAGACCGACCTTTTTAGGTGGTCTCGGTCCGCTTGTTTGCTCCGGATTGAGACTTTTGGTTTTTATTCACACCAGCCCAAAAGGTCCGAATCAAAGGAGCAAACGAACTCTGGTTCGTTTTAAACGAACCAAACAAGGCAGGTGTGAAAACGACCTAAAAGCACACGTCAGTTCACCTGTTGCAGTTCCAGCCAAGTCAGTTCTTTGTGGTCAGATTAAAATAACTTGAGTAACAGAGCTTCAGACAGAGCAGTGTCTACAGTTAGCACCACACCCCTGGGAATGTGGATGACATCCGCTGCAAAGTATCTATAGTCGTATTACTAAAACAACTGAGGAACTATATTAGACAGAATGAGTGGAGATTTGTGGTTGGACTTGGCATTAAACTGAGCTTTTCTTGAAACCTGCCAAAGTCCTGTGAAGAACTCTGTGTGGGCACTGCTCCTGCTGCTGAATCTATGGCTTTTTTCACTGCCTCCAAGACTAAGACAAGGAAAACACAGGCAAAACCCACTCATTACAAGACAGTTTTAAAACCAAACTGCTATCAATAAAAAACACAGTATTTAAACAAGAATACCAACAATGAATAGGGACCTGACCTGTTCAGTTAAGTTAGATGTAGCTCTCAACACTATTACGTATTTCTGTGTATCTGATCTAAACTGCACTCACAAGACTACACCTGCAGGAGGAGTACATGCAAAAACGACTATTTCTGCAGAAAAAAGTAATTGGAAACTGTATTTATATAAAGATAGATGAATCATGAGTTTGATCTGCATATTTACCAAGAAATATCAACTCTTCAGCTAACTTACTCACTCTATGTAATATATGACCTCTAAACTATGAAGAAAATAAGACAAGAACACTATAAACTTCACAATTTAAAAGTATTTTGTTCTGCAAGACAAGTGTGTAATCATGCCTACCTATTATGGACAATTAACGCCACTTCATTTGTGGTTCTAGTGCTCTTCTCTTCGCTCAAGCCTTGGTTTAATTACACGCATTTTGATAAGATCTAAATGAGATTTTAGCTTTTAGACTATGTTCTCAGTTCCCTGCATATTTGAGCATCTTTGTCCCATGTTATAATGTTGTTAGCTCCTAAAAACTTACCGGGAATTGTGTTTTGTTTCATTCACACATGTTTGAGTGACACTTTATTATTACTCTGTCTACATCTCCAAAGCTCAAAATGCTCTGTTCCAACTTGTGATGTCATGAAGCAGTAGTTTTCAAGTTAACAGCTTCTTTTACTTCAGATGAGATGGGAAATTCCAGGGCTAAAATTATCCAAATGATTCTAGTTAAAGTGTATAGAGTTTAGCAACACAGTGGAACACCACAGAAAAACGCATAATATGGGCCCTTTAATGGAAATTGGATTGCCAATAAATATGTAATCAATGCCTGGGATACAGAATACACTGTTGTCACTGTTGAATAACACCGACTTGGCATGATTGACAGATGGTTTAGCCAATCAGAGGCATGCTCTATCTGTATCAAAACAAATATGGCGCTTATGAGGAAAGAAGAAAAAAATATAAGAAGGGACTGAAAAACATGGAGGATTTCTTCAGAATCAATGAGCGACGCATTAAATGTGAAATCTGAGGTGAGAGAAGTTTTTGTTCAGCATAATGGGTGACCAACAAATCTGACTGGATGGACATTTCTGGTTTGGATCATGGCCATGTTTCAAAGGAAGTGAGCATGGGGGTGCTTCCGGCTCCATCTACTCTGGCTCCATGTCACTTGGTATTGAAAAAGCAATGCCCTCTCTGTAACTGCTGTTGTCAGGCTCCTCATTTTAGTCTTAAAAATGTTTGTATTAACCCACTCTAAATAATCCTGGTGTTTTTATTTCGCTATTTTGTCCATAAATCATTTCCTATTCCTAGCACCAAATTCGCTCCTATAACTGTTAGCCTCACTGACCTTAATTTGACTGGAGCCGAACGCTATGGGTGACGTCTTTACACAGTCTATGACCTCTGTATATAAAAAATACACAGATATATATTCTTGTGGACCTGTCAGGCGAGCTGTAATTGTACTTGACCATAGTGATTATCTTGTTCGAAAAAGCGCAATCGCGGACTCGATAATAAGTCAACAATGCCTATAAAATATTGCAGCGTTTCTCCTCTTCTCGTCTTGTTCAAACTCGCTCCGTCTCCTCTCTCTCTCCGTCTGTCTCTCATCTTTCATCTCGTTATAACACAAAACCCAACCAGGCTCAATAATGTTGAACCAGAGAACACAGAGAGAGATAGAGATAGGCATCTGCTGTTCACTACACATGTGGGCATGAGCACGTAACATAATCTGAGGAGAGACGGAGAGGGGGAGCGACAGAGGGGAAGAGGGGTGAAGGAGGATAAAGAGAGACAGAGGGACAGAAGAGGGAGTGAGAGGAGTAAGGAGGAGAGAGAGAAAGAGAGAGAGGGAGCAGAGGAGTGAGACAGAGAGAGAGGAGAGAAAGAGAAATGAGGAGACAGGGAGAGAGGAGGGAGAGAAAGAGGTGAAGAGGAGAGGGAGGAATAGGAGGGAGAGAGACAGAGCGGTAAAGAGTGAGTGGGAGGGTGAGAGAGAGGAGGAACAGAGAAATTAGGAGACAGGGAGAGAGGGACAGAAGGGAGGAGAGAGAGTTAGAGAGCGAGAGAAAGCAGGGGGACGATTAGGAGTAGGAGGGAGAGAGAAGAAGGAGAGAGGGAGCACAAGAGAGGAAAAGGGAGGAAGAAGAGGGGGAGAAAGGGGGGAGAGTAGAAAGGTAAAGAGAGGAGAGGGAGAGGAGAGAGAACGGTAGAAATTAGAGTAGCTAGAAGAGAGGCGGGAAGAGAGAGGGTAAGAGGGAGGAAGAAGAGGGGGAGAAAGAAAGGGAAAGACACAAGGGTTAAAGAGAGAGAGGAAGAGGAGAGAGAAAGATAGAGATTAGAGGAGGGGGGAGAGAGGGGAAGAGGGAGGAAGAAGAGGGGGGAAAGACACGAGGTTAAGAGAGAGAGGGAGAGAAGTGAGAACGATAAAGATTAGAGGAGTAGGGGGTAAAGAGAGAGGGGAGGGGGGTAAAGAGAGAAATAAGAAAATAAGGGGGGAGAAAGAAAGGGATGGAGAGGGAGAAGTGGGCAGATAAAGAGCGAAAGGCAGAGGAGGGACAGAGAAGCAGAAATGGGAGATGGAGGAGAGAGAGAGGGGAGGGGGTTTGGGGTTAAACGTCCCATAGGGGGCATCAGTTTGCTACATGGGGAAGAAAAGAACCGGTGATTAGGACGAGAGAGAAAGAAGAGATGTTTAAACTAATTCATTTTGACTTGAGAGTCCACAAAATTGCAACGCCCAAAATTCAGCCATTTGGATTCTGTGTTAGCTTTACTGTGCTAACGATTTTGCATTTTAATATCGTGTCCTTGGGCAAAACACTTTTTTACACCCACTTTTTCTATGTATGGATGGGGTGTGCGTGGAAATCAAATTGAAAATACTGAATGAGCACAATTAGCAAAGCCCAAAAATATGTTAAAAATGTTAACATATTTTTTTTTACATATTTCTTCTGCAAAAAAGTCCAAATTATCTTGTCTTATTCTGTGTAAAAGCCACTAGCTCCGTAGTTTCAACCTCTACAGACATGTTCTGAAATACACAGGATTCTTGTATTGGTTTAGCAGTTCAGATTTCAATCTTCTCTCAAATATTGATGCTTTTGGACATGTTTAAAATGTGAACTTTGAACAGAATACTCCTAACTACAGTGGTCCCTCACTCTATTGCGGTTCACTGTTCGTGGATTTTTTAAATTATTTTTTTTATAGTGTAACTTTTTTTTTATAGTGTAACATTCTGTGTCGTGTTCTGTGTCCTGATTGGCTAAGAGACTGTAGACCTTTGCCGATTGATAGATGGGGGACGCGGGGGACCGGGACCAGACTGGAACTAGACCAGGACCAGACCGGGACTAGACCGGGACTAGATTGGGACTAGACCAGGACTAGACCAGGACTAAACGTGGACTAGACCAGGTCTAGACCAGGTCGGATCCAGTGACTCATGTCTCCCCTCTCCTCGCGCGTCCAGCGGGGCTTCCGGAGCCGTGTCTCCCCCCACGCTTCAATATTAATACATTTTGTTGAAAATCTATGAAAGTTTGAGTGTTTAAACGAGAGAGAAATGTGAGAAAAGGTTCATTCCAGTCTGAGAAAAGCGTATAATGTGTGTGGTGAGGCATTTACAACCTTAAAGTGATACTCCGGGATTTTTGACATAGGGTCCAATTTTCTAGTTAGCCAGCGTGTAGGATATGTGTAGAGAAAGTTATTTTGCGATTTCATGCAGTCTTTGTAAAATCTGAGTTGGCTGTTGCTAAGCTAGCGAAAGTGAACGTCCTGCAGCTAGCCAGCCACTAAAATAGACATACCCAGTACAAAACAAACACCCAAACAAATCAGTTATTATGCCAGGGTATCGATGTACATATCTGTGTTGATAGAATGATTAAGGAAGTAAACCAAGCATGTATTCCTTTGATCATCATCAGCAATTCGTACTTCCTCATTGAAAGCTTGACAGCCGCGGATTGATATCACCCGCATGTCCCAATCCGACCGGCTCTAATAGTTTGTTTACTAGCAACCTCGCAACTGTAAAAGTGAGCACACGGAGCCTGTTCAAAGTATGGCAATGTTTGGCGAGCCCGATTATTTTGATGAGGAGGAAGAGCAGTTGCATTTTTCCAGTGAACCATACTTGTATGAGCCGGAGTATACGGACGAAGAATTGAAAGAGATGGATTTACAAAGAGCAAGAGAACAAGAGAGCGCGTCTGCAAATGCAGCCGCCGCCGAAGCTGCAGCAGAAAGCCGGGACAGAAGAACCGGGGATTGGTGGTGTCAGTGCCGAAATTGCGAAGTTATGGAGAACGAGGATGAATGTTTTTGCTGCAGGGAGTGGGACTTAGTTATCCCACAAATGCAAGAGCTGGAGCTAGATACTTCGTTTCGAATTCTAGATGTGTCTGGTGGCAATAGCACTTCCAATGATGTCTGCATAACAGAGCACCAGGACTTCTTGCCCCATCTCAATCGTGGCGTACTGGAGACATTCTTCTGCGTCGAAAAGATAAATTGGAAGAAACGACCTAGACCTGCTGGACCTAATGGCCAGTTATCAATGCGGTAAGTGGTGTGCCAGAAAAAAATGTTGAATGTAGGAGCGTTTGGCCAGTGGTATATGAACACTGCTGCACCATGTTGACACGTTGTGATTTTTATCCGCTACTAGTCGATTGATTTCGGCTTTTGCTCTGGCGAGTCCCTGATGAAGTGACCTGTTCGCATCACAATCACAATTGACGAGGGAGAAGTAAAATTCCGCCGCTGCTTAGAAACTAGTCCCCCAATATGCGTCAATTAAGTCGTTTGAAGCAAGGTCCGTTTCGTTCAAAATCTTATTATATCAACACAGATATTTAAATCGATACCCTGGCATAATAACTGATTTGTTTGGGTGTTTGTTTTGTACTGGGTATGTCTATTTTAGTGGCTGGCTAGCTGCAGGACGTTCACTTTCGCTAGCTTAGCAACAGCCAACTCAGATTTTACAAAGACTGCATGAAATCGCAAAATAACTTTCTCTACACATATCCTACACGCTGGCTAACTAGAAAATTGGACCCTATGTCAAAAATCCCGGAGTATCACTTTAAAACATGTATAATAATTGTAAAATATAAATGCGTGAAGAGTCCCTCAGTCGTCCAGGTAGAATCCATGATAAAAGGAGAAATTCAATTTGTCAACTGGACAAAGTTTTTTTTGGTCGAAAACGTTTCGCCGCTCATCCGAGAGGCTTCGTCAGCTCTGGTTCTAGTGCTGGTTAGACCCTGTTTATATCTAGCTGCAGGGAGGAGCTCCCTACACTGAAATAGCTCTGAAACTATCTCCACTAATCTGTCTCTTTTGTATTACGAATTCCTCTGGCATCTAGTATTAGCATATCCATTCAGCCCTAGGAGGCGCTCACTACACTGAAATAGCTCTGAAACTATCTCAACTCATCTGTTTCTTTGTTTTTCAGATTTCTCTGGCGTCTAGTTTAGCCTCCCTATTCAAGCCTAACGACCCTCTCCACCCTTCTGCCCTGGCTTGTCTGCCCTAATGTTTCTTTGTCTGTTTTTTACTTGGTTTGAGAAGCGAATTATAACTGGGAGACAAGTTATGTCTAACTCCCCCATTTCTGTTTGACGGATTCTCTTTTTTGACAAAAATTGCCTCTTAACTCCCCTCTCAAACCAGTTATTTTCCCTGGCTAAGATCTGAACCTCACTGTCCTCAAAAGAATGGCCCGTGGCTTCTAGGTGAAGATGTACGGCAGATGACTGTCCACTCTGGCACGCCATAGGCGGGCGTGCCAGAGTGGACCGTCATCTGAAATGGGGGAGTTAGACATAACTTGTCTCCCATTTATAATTCGATTCTCAAACCAAGTCAAAAACAGACAAAGAAACATTAGGGCAGACAAGCCAGGGCAGGCTTGAATAGGAAGGCTAAACTAGACGCCAGAGAAATTTGAAAAACAAAGAGACAGATTAGTTGAGATAGTTTCAGAGCTATTTCAGTGTAGTGAGCGCCTCCTAGGGCTAAATGGATATGCTAATACTAGACGCCAGAGGAATTCGTAATACAAAAGAGACAGATTAGTGGAGATAGTTTCAGAGCTATTTCAGTGTAGGGAGCTCCTCCCTGCAGCTAGATATGAACAGGGTCTAACCAGCACTAGAACCAGAGCTGACGAAGCTTCTCGGATGAGCGGCGAAACGTTTTCGACCAAACAAACTTTGTCCAATTGACAAATTGAATTTCTCATTTTATCATGTAAAATATAAAGTTGTCCTACTTCACAGATATCTCTTATTGCGGGTTATTTCTGGAACCTAACCCCCGGGATAAACGAGGGATTACTGTACTACTTAAATAAATAAAGTGTCCACGTTTCTGATCTGTTATAATGTAGTTTCCTCATAAACAGACCTGGGGTTGTGTTTTGTTTCATTCACAGGTTTAACACACAAACCTGCAGATTTAGGCTGAGTTCTTTTCTCAAACAGAAAACACTCTATTGCACCTTGTGATGTCATGTGCTAATACAGGAAGTGCACCGTTGTATTTTTAAACTCCACACATCTTCACTAGAATCATGTGGATAATTTCAGCCCTGGAACTGCCAATCTCTACTGAACTAAAGGTAAAAGATAGCTGTTAATTTGAAATTGCTTCATGACATCACAAGGTGGAACAGAGCATTTTGAACTTTGGAGATGTAGACAGGCTAAAAATAAAGGATTACTCAAACATGTGTGAATGAAACAAAACACAACTCCAGGTATGTTTTGATGAAGTAACAACAGAGTTCATTTTGTGCAACATAGGACCTTTAAATATAACACTTAATTACATACACATTTACATAGATTTAAAGCCAAAAGTTCAATTTTTATCATTCAAACAGGGGGCATGTTGGTCGTCATGGCGTTTGTCCAATTGATTTCTGGTCTTCAAACACAATAGTGGCGTGGTGATGGTTTAATGAATTGCCTCTCCCTTTGCCATAGATCGATTAGCCCCGAATGTCATGCTACCAACAACTCTAACTGTACTTGAACATAACTAGGTCAATGTTACAAGAGGTGACCGAGATTCAATACAGTCTGTAAACATTGCTGTATATGGAGAATATGGAGGGTACTGGGCGAATATGGATTTAAAATAAGGACATTTGCAACCTATAGCTCTAACTTTGACCATACAGGCTAAATTGATGAAATATTGATACTTTGCTGTGACGTCGGGCTGGGTGTGTTCCGCATGGAGGCCTATGTATGGTGTAATGTTCAGCAGTTACCGTGGAGACACAATTACAGAAGATAATTTGTTTCATCAGATTTTGAATTTTAAATGGTGTTGAATTTTTTTTAACTCTGAAAAAACATGTTTGAACACGTTCTGAATTTTAGTTGCTGTTTAATATTTAATATTTAAAAAAATCACCTTTTAAATATTCAGCACAAATATTTTCAAGCCCTAAAATTCATCAGTAAAAATTGTAAAAGTGTAAAATTTGCAGTGAAAAAAAAAAGTATACTTAAAACTTCAGCAACAAAAATTCAGAACCAAAGTAATTCAAACATGTTTTTTCAGAGTTCAAAAATTCAAAGTGCCAAATTCAAAATTCAACTATTTAAAATTCAAAAACTAAACAAACAAATAACCCTCCATACACAATGCACACATTAGCAAAAACAGACAAAAAAGTTTTAAGATTGACTGAAAACTAGGGATGGGACGAGACACAATTTCCACAAAACGAGAGGAGATGAGACATGAGATCAGGTCCACGAGAACGAGACAAGACGAGATTTTGGCCTAATTTTTCTATTTCATTTCATATTTTTGTTTTCATTCTAGCAACGCTTTTTGGAACTGTCAGAGATGTAGCTCACTAATATGTAACCCTTTTTTGTCCTAGCCAAATGTAAACACTTAACTAAACAATCTCACAGGATAATTTTTCTCTTGTGTGCACAGAGTCCACCGCCTATTCCAAAATTCCTTCATTACGACATGTTTCTATTTAGACATGCTGGTTTTCCGACACTTTTTAGTATCGCTATTACAACACATCATATTTTTTTGAGAGTTGCGATAGTCTACCCAAGCACGTCTCTCCATTTTACACATTTTCCCCCTGCCTGATATCCTATGTGGCCGGAATATTCTCTGTGCTTTGATTTGGCACCTACCCGAGCATCTTATGATACATGCGAGCACACAGTATAATAAGCTATCTCGTTACTATTGTTCATGTCGGAAAGCGGAATGTTTGAAAAATAGTTAAGTGCTGCTAATGAAAAAAAAAGTCGAAGTAGTGGGACGCTTGAAAATCCGACAATTAGACGTCAATGTCTAAATAGCGGCATGTCGGAATAGCAGCATGTAACCGCACAGTCTTGTAGCAATTTTGTCTCGTGAGGTCTTGTCCCATCTCTACTGAAAACTAAAAAATAAATAAAAATAAAATACAGAATAATTTTATGCACATTTGCAGGAGCCTGTGATCAATACTAGCGTTCATGGTCCTGTTTAGGAAGCAACAGTGACTAACTGAAAAACAGTTGGTGAACACCGTGTAGCTTGTGACTGTAATTTTATATTTAGTTTTCAGTTGTTAATCGCTATGGCAACAGTTCTATTATTTTATTTTATTTTTTTGGTCATTCCAAATCTCGTGGATACGCATTCAGATTCCAGAACATTCCTCGCCAACAAAATAATTTACGGTTCATTCCCTCAAAGAAAAACACACAAATAAGACTTTAGTGACACTATTTTCACACTCTCTTTTTCGCTCTCTCGCTCTATTTCTCTACCTTTCTCTCTCCCTCTTTCTAATTTTTCTTCTTCTCCCTCACCATTTTGTCTTTCTCTTCTGTGCCTCTTTCCCTTTCTCATCCTCTTAGCCTTTCTATGACCCTCTGTCTTTCTCTCTCTCACTTTTCATCACTTTCATCATCTTTCTCTCTCCCCTCTCTCTCTTTTCCTCTCTTTCTCTTGGTGCTTCTCTCTTGCTGTCTCTCTTCCTCATTCTCTCTTTTCTCCCTTTCCTCCTGTCTCTCCCTTTCTCCTTCTCACTCCCTCTTAGCCTCTCTGCTCCTTATGTTTTGACTTTTTATTGTCCCTTATCTTTCTCTCTCTTGCCCCCAGTTGTCTCTCTCGCTCAGCCCCTCTCCTCCTATGACCATGCTTTTTATTCTCCCCTCCCCTTATAGCCACACACTTTCACTCTCCCCCTCCCTCTCTCCTTCTTCCTCCCTCTCAACTTCTCTTCCTCCCTTTCTCCTCCTATAACACATTCTATCTCTCCCTCTCTCTCTCCCCCCCCCCTCCTCCTACAACCACACACTTTCTCCATCCCTCCCTCCTTCTCTCCCTCCCTCCTATATCCACAGTGTATTTCATGGTAATTATGTGTATATGACAGCCATCACACACAGAGCTCCATATTGATGTAATGACACATACTGTATTGATTTCTCGTATGTGACCCATATAATGTGCAGTTGACCATAAAGTAGCTCAGAGCAGCAGTGACTAAAGGCCTGTGATTGAAAAGAGGACGCACTTCAAACTGTGTACAACTGAAGGGACCAGCTTTTTCTCTCTTTTTTTTTTCCTTTTGTCAACTTTAAAATGATACAAAACTAGGGTTGCAAAGGGGCGGAAATTTTCCATGGAAACTTTGCTGTGGGAATTTTGGGAATTTTCAAATTGGTAACTTTGCACAGAAGTTTTGGGAATTTATGAGAATTATTGTGAGTCATATACCAACATAAACATAAACATTTTATTTTGTCATCAGCAGCATTATTGTAAAAGGGAGACAATTAAAACACACGACTCACAAGATTTATCTGGTTTCTCAGTAAGGTTTCTTATGATGCTACCGCAAAATGTGCTAGAGCTAGCTCTAGCACATTTTGCAGTAGCTAGCATCATAAGATAACTTCTTCAGTGAAATGGCGCAAATCTAGTTTACCAGTAAGCTAGCACTATATTTATTTTTTTCTACTTTTCTACTTTAATATCCTTTAATATATAGATCTTTAATACACTCAACAAAAATATAAACGCAACACTTTTGTTTTTGCTCCCATTTTTCCTGAGATGGACCCAAAGATCCAAAATTCACTCCAGATACACAACACTACCATTTCTCTCAAACATTGTTCACAAATCTGTCCAAATGTGTGACAGCGAGCACCTCTGCCCCGCCGAGACAATCCATCCCACCTCACAGGTGCGCCACATCAAGATGCCGATCCGACATCATGACCAGTGCACAGGTGCGCCCCAGACTGCCCACAATAAAAGGCCACCCCAAAATGTGCATTTTTTTTGCTTTATTGGGGGTCTGGGGACCCAGTCAGTATCTGGTGTGACCACCATTTGCCTCATGCAGTGAAACACATCTTGTTCGCATAGAGTTTATCAGATTGTCAGTTGTGGCCTGTGGAATGTTGGTCCACTCTTCTTCAAAGGCTGTTATGGACGAAGAACACAGGTGCATTTTATTGATGGCATTTTGAATGCACAGAGATACTGTGATGAGATCCTGAGGCCCATTGTTGTGCCATACATCCATGAACATCACCTCATGTTTCAGCAAGATAATGCACGGCCCCATGTTGCAATGATCTGTACACAATTCTTGGAAGCTGAAAATGTCCCAGTTCTTGCATGGCCAGCATACTCACCGGACATGTCACCCATTGAGCATGTTTGGGATGTGCTAGACCGGCGTATACGACAGCGTGTACCAGCTCCCACTAATATCCAGCAACTTCGCACAGCCATTGAAGAGGAGTGGACCAACATTCCACAGGCCACAACTGACAATCTGATAAACTCTATGTGAAGAAGATGTGTTGCACTGCATGAGGCAAATGGTGGTCACACCAGATACTGACTGGTTCTGAGTCCCCAGACCCCCAATAAAGCAAAAAAAAAAAAAAAATGCACATTTCGGGGTGGCCTTTTATTGTGGGCAGTCTGGGGCGCACCTGTGCACTGGTCATGACATGATGTCGGATCGGCATCTTGATGTGGCGCACCTGTGAGGTGGGGTGGATTGTCTCGGCGGGGCAGAGGTGCTCACTGTCACACATTTGGACAGATTTGTGAACAATGTTTGAGAGAAATGGTAGTGTTGTGTATCTGGAGTGAATTTTGGATCTTTGGGTCCATCTCAGGAAAAATGGGAGCAAAAACAAAAGTGTTGCATTTATATTTTTGTTGAGTATATATAGATCAAATATAATGTACTTCATGATATCCTCAAAACTTACTTGACTGCATGTCGTCCTCTTGCTGAAATGTCTGGCCTCAGTAGTCTGTATTTGCTGTGAGCTCAGAAAAGTAGCTTTAGCTCTTCAGAACTCTAGAAGTTCTTGTGCATGTGATAAAGGAATGCAAAATACATGTAGAGGGTGTGGCCCGATGGCTCTGCACAAAATAGTGTCCTACTTTATTCACAGAAATGTGATTATTTTAGCCAAGATTATGCTACAATATTTTTTCTACCAACTATATTGATGCCCCTAACCTTCAGCTTTGATAATTCCCAGTTTATTCCCATTAATTCCCGAAAATTCCTGTTAATTCCCGAAAATTCCCATGGAAAGTTTCCAACTTTCCCAAAATTCCCAGAATTTTGCAACCCTATACAAAACGAAAACAAAAACTGCCAAACACATAAATAAATCTGGAATAAGGCTGGAATCAGACCAAAAAGCATGAAAAACCTCTGTCCAAACTTGAGAAGATCCCAAAGCAGCTGCTAATTTGTATCCCTCAAATGCAGAAGATATCACCTCTAGAAAATTCCAGTAACATTCACAACAAAATATAACTTCTTATACACTTGATAAGTAACACTTGGTGCTTCGATTGTTGATTCTGTAAAGATCTGCATTGTTTGTGAGTCCTTTATGTAGATTTTTTTGTCCTTTTTTACATGTAAGCAGCCATGTTTGTTTTGATGCAAATAGAATGCTTCTCTCTGACTGGTTAACCTTCCTGTCAATCACACCCTCTGAAATCAGGGAGACAGGATACACCTCCAGATCCACACGTTTTTGTAAATTTTTTCTACGTGTGTGGTTCTAGTTGGACCTTTTGCCACACTCACACACAAAACTATTAACTAAAAAAAAAAAACACTAGATAAACAAACATCAACACTCAGTCAAGTCCAGTCCTGTCAACACCTTAGAATCATCTATTTCTAACTGACACTTCTTGGTTTAGTTTTGGTTTTGAAAAACAAATTTAAGTCTTTTAGTGTAAGGTTCACTACATAGCTTTTCTGGTGGTCTCTCAGAAGGGTTAATGGGTCCATTTTACGCTGTTTTTGATCTATGTTCTCTGAAATTTGTTCTGGTTTTGTTCACACATGACTCAGATCTGGTAAAATGCAGGTAAATTCCCAGGTGTGTGTGTGTGAATGGGGCTTAAAGGTCCTATATTACGCAAAAACGACTCTTATAAGCTTTAAGGCATGTTATAATGGATATAATGGATATAGACCTGGAGTTGTGTTTTGTTTCATTCACACATGTTTAACACACAAACCCTGCATATGGCTGAGTTCATATCTCAAACTGAAAATACTGTTCTACCTTATGATGTCATGTGGTGACATGGGAAGTGCTCCACATCTTCACTATAATCATTTGGATAATTTCAGCCTTGGAATTGCAAATCTTGACTGGACAAAAAGGAGCTGTTAACGTGAAAACTACCACTTCATGACATCAAATGTGGAACAGAGCATTTTGAGATTTGGAGATGTAGACAGACTAATAATAAAGGATTACTGAAACATGTGAATGGAACAAACCACAACTCCAGGTCTGTTTTTGATAAGGTAACAACATTGTAACATGACATAAAGCTCAAAAGAGTCAATTTTGCATAATATAGGACCTTTAAGCCCCATTCACACACAGCTGGGAATTTACCTGCAATTTACCAGATCTGGATCATATGTGAATGAAGCCAGCACTGATTTTCCTGCATTTTTGATCTGTAAATTCCCTGTAAATTATTGGGACTATGAAGGAAAGGCTTGTGTGACCAGCCAGTGTTCTGAGACTGGTGCTTTTGTGAATAGAGGTCATTGTTGAGCTTTCTGGCATTTTGTATCCGGCGATTTACTGGAAATTCTGGGACAACATTTCCATGGTAAGAAGCATGAGGAAGCCCTCCTCCAGGCCAAATCAGGTCAGGTTTGTGATGGTGCAAGCCCAACTCACAGTACAGATGCATGTTCCTTTTAAGTCTTTCACTGCAATTAACGCAACCAAAATGTGTTAAAATAAAATACGTATATTTTAGTGTATTTCATGGTTAAAAAGTTAGACTTTTTTTTTTAACCATATTGCCTTGAGTTAAATTTGCATTCTGTTGGAGGGTCCATCACCTGCCGGTTTCCATGGAGATGTGCCTAGCATGTTTCACAGTATGGCCATAGACTAGCAAGACATATTACAGATTAGATCTGTGGAGAGGCGAGCCCACTCGAGGTAAGTAGCTCTTTTAAAAGATATTTTTAGCAATAAATAACACCTGCAGTTGAATAAATGCAAGACATCATTTAATGCCATACTGTGGATAATTAAAGCATTAACATCTCCATGGAGACAAACAGTTTGTAGACCCCCTCCAGAAAAGTTACACAGTGCACCATTAAAGGTCTTATTTTAAGCAAAATGACTCTTGGGTGCTTTAAGTCATGTTATAATGTTGTGTCCTCAAAAACACACCTGGAGTTGCGTTTGTTTCATCACACATGTTTGAGAAACGCTTTCTTACTAGTCTGTCCACATCTCCAAAGCTCAAAATGCTCTGTTCCACCTTGTGATGTCATGAAGCGATATTTTTGAAGTTGACAGCTCCTTTTATCTTTAACTTAGTAGAGATTGTCAATTCTAGGGCTGAAATCATCCAAATGATTGTAGTGAAGGTGTATGAAGGTGTTTTCCATTTAAATATACAGAATTTTGTGCTTTTAAACATATGTGTTTGTGATGAGGAAACAACATTATAAAACAACACAAAACAAGCCCTTCAAAGTACTTGTATTATTTCACATTAGCAGTATTTGATAGCCCATATAAGCCCCCGTATCGCGTGCCCTCCTTCCATAGTATAAAAGTGCATTTGACCATAAGGGCCGATCCGCAGTGACAGACGCGCGTTATTGGACATATAGATGTGATTCTCGCTCAGAGCCATACAAAGTCATGACATTCATGCCTGATTGGACACAATTGCATGCTCATTTTTCATAAAGACAAAAAGGGGGGGCTACGCTAACGGCGCTAGCACTGATGGATGCTATCTGAGCTCTTCCATATGCGCTCGCTAACATACGCTAACATACGGCGTAGCTAGGAGCGTTAGCGACACGTAAGACAGTGACGGTGCCGGGAGGTGGTTTCCTCTCGGAGACAGTGGAGATGTACATTGAAGTGTGAGGAGGTCAGAGGTCAAAGGGCACTGAGGAAACAGATGGTGTAGGTGAAAAAAAAGTTCTACAGTTTTTAGGGAGGTACACAAAAGGACACAAAAGGGTTTACTGTGAGCTTTAAGCCATGTTATAATACTGTTATTCCTTAAAACATACCTGGAGTTAATAATAGTTAATAATCATAGTTTATTCATCTGTGTAGCTACAAGGGATTTCTGAATTACACGTTTTGTACTAAAATTTGATTAATAAAATGCCTTTCACTGTTGTATCATGTATCACTTTGATGCCTGACTCTGTATACTAGTAAATGGATAATGGTATATGTTTTATAGGCGTCTAACTGTACCTCATCTAATACTCGATGTAGCTCTTATATTTACTCAGTTTCTTGTAAACGCTAAAAGTAGAAGCTCTCTGGTGTTTTCGTTTTGTAAATCAGCTCACTGAAGAAAAAAAAACCTGCTGTAAGGTGTATGTGGTTTTAAAACACTATGAAGCACTTCCTGTATTACCACATGACATCAGAAGGTGGAACAGAGCGTTTTCTATTTGGTTTAAGAAGAGAACTCAGCCTAAATCTGCAGGTTTGTGTGTTAAACATGTGTGAATGAAACAAAACACAATTCCAGGTCTGTTTGTGATGCGGAAACTACATTATAACACAGATCAGAAACCCAGTAATTTACTGAATGTTAAGTTGATATTAGAATTATCATGGCGGAGCTAATGCTAATAGTAGCTCTGTAAACATCCCAAATCTGTAGTGGAGTGGTGATTCGCGCCCTTTGACCCCTGACCTCTGGGCTCTCAGCATGTGCTCTGTGCTCTGTGCTGTGGTTTCTGATTTGGTAACTGTCCTGGTTACAACAGAAGAGTATCCGGGCGCTCCTCAGACTTTACGCTCCGATGGTCCGTCCACCACATCCAGAACGCGCTGACGAGAACTGACCTGACAGATCTGTGCAGTCAAACAAGAGAGGGAGAGGGGGAGAGGGGGGAAGAGGGAGAGAGGAAAGAGAGGAAGAGAGGGGGAGAGGCGAGGGGGAGAGGAGAGGAGAAGGGGACGAGAGGAGCGCGAGAGGGGAGAGAGGTGAGGGGGAGAGGAGAGGAGAGGGGGGAGGAGAGGGGGGATGAGAGAGAAAGGGAGAGAGGGAGGAGAGGGAGAGTGTGGAGGGATGGGGAGAGAGGAAGAGTAGAGGGGGAGAGAGGGAGGGCAGAGGAGAAAAGAGGGGGAAGAGAGAAAGAGGGAGGAGAGAGGGTGAGAGGGAGGTAGGGGAAGGAGAGAGGAGAGAGAGGGAGACAGAAAAAAAGAGAGAGCGGGAGGAAGAGAGGGAGAGAGAGAGAGAGGGAGGAAAAGAGAGAAAGAGAAATGCAAAGGAACACTGCACAGACTGGTGGACAGGCAGGACCAAACCAAGATTAAAGCAGGGCTAAATCAAGACTAAGGAGGGACTAAACCTGTTTAAAATGTATTTTATGAATAAAAAAACATTCATAAAGTAGTTTCTATTTTGATTCTGTTATCTAGACTGTATCTGTTTATTTGAGATCTTTGCACCTTGTACTTTGATCTTAAACCAAGGGATCTAAACTGGGACTAAACGAGATCAAGGTCTAAATCAGGACAAAACTAGAAATAAAGAAGAGGACTACACTGGGCCTAAAACAGGACCAAGAAACACTTAACATGGGGCTCTGGTAAAAGATGAATTAAAAAAAAAATATAGGTAAAGTGACTAAAACAACAGGTCTAAAACCAGGTCCAAATCCAGACAACAGGTCTAAAACCAGGTCCAAATCCAGGTCTAAACTGGAACTAAACCAGGACTGACCCAGGGCTTATTCAAGTCTAGGAGAAAAAGGACTCCAGTCAAAGGCTAAATGAGAGTTGTCACTATTTTCTGTTTTAAAAATCAATACTCGTCTTCAGTTTCTATTGTTTTTGTGAAAGAGCTGACAGACCTGCCCTAGTCCTCAGGCTAAAGACGCTCAAATTACTATGGATTAAACCAGGACTGAACCAGGACTAAAACAGAACTAAAACAGGACTAAACCATGCCTGAACCCAGACTAGACAAGGACTAGACCAGGACTAAGCCAGGACTAAGCCCAGAGTAGACCAGGACCAAACCAGGACTAAATCAAGACCAAACCAGAACTAAACCAAGACTAAACCAGGACCAAACCAGAACTAAACAAGGACCAAACCAGAACTAAAGCAGGGCTAAACCATGCCTGAACCCAGACTAGACAATGACTAGACCAGGACTAAGCCAGGACTAAACCCGGAGTAGACCAGGTCCAAACCAGGACTAAACCAGCACCAAACCAGAAGTAAATCATGGCTCCCAACTCCCTTCAGAGGTTAGAACTAAATCAGACTACAACAGGACTGAAATGTAAAACTTCATATTTATTGAACAACAACTCTAAACTGGGTCTAAACAGGTCTGGTCCAGGACTTAACCAGGATTAAACAATCCTGGATTAATATCTATCCTTTTAAACCAGGTTTAAACCAAAAATAAAGCAGGACAAAACCAAATTACCTATATTATTATCCAGAAGTCCAGACTAAACTGCATCTAAACCAGAACTAAACTACAACTGAACCAGGATTTAACCAGGACTGAATCAGGTACAATCTAATGTTATTTTCTCAAACAGAAGCCTATATTATAATCGTAATGACGGTTTTGTAGTTGACTCTATGGCTAATTTCTGGTTTAGTCCTGGTTTAGTCCTGGTTTAGCCCTGGTTTAGGCCTCTAATTTCCATCAAATTTTACCTGACTTCTTTCTCAATACAGTCTAATGTTATTTCCTCAAACAAACCCTATATTATATTATGACGGCAATTACAGTTGTCTGTATAAGACTAAGTCCTGGTCCAGCCCTGGTTTAATTTAAGTCCTGGCTTATTTCTCCAATTTTCATCTCCTTTATCACTTTAATCTTACCTCTTTCTCAATACAGTCTACTGTTATTTCCTCAAACAAACCCTTTATTACATTACATTATTACGGCATTACGGCATTTATAGTTGTCTGTATGGGTAAATCCTGGTTTAGTTCTAATTCAGTCCTGATTTAGTCCTGGTTTAGTCCGGTTTAGTTATTTAATTTTTCATCTCGTTTATCACTTTAAACTTACCTCTTTCTCAATACAGTCTACTGTTATTTCCTCAAACAAACCCTTTATTACATTATGACGGCGATTACAGTTGTCTGTATAAGGCTAAGTCAGCAAACAGTGACGATGCGCTAACGCCTGGATCCTTGGATGTGCTAAATTTGTACCTCATCTATAAATAGCTCATCTGGAGAGGATTCATGCTCTGTACTGTGCTTAGCAACCAGCCTCCCATTCTCCTCTATGCTCTCTGAAGTCATATTATTTACACTGGGTTTTGGGGTCCATTCAGTGCAAATTTCTTGAACTAAAATCTGCCATTTCAAAAAGAAGGAAGGATCAGTAGCGTTAGCAAAACCACACCAGAGTTGGAGGTGTATAGGGGGTAATAAAAGGGAGGAAATGCCATCTAGTGGGCAAAAGCAGTATGGGTTTGAGAAAAAACTGGGATTAAAATTTACAAATATAATAGGAATGTTGATTAAGAAATGGGTTTAGTTCAGTTTATCCCCATCTCAGATCTGGTTCAGCCCTGGTTCAGTCCTGGTTTTGTTGTGATTCAGTCCTGATTTAGTCCTGGTTCAGTCCTGGTTCTGTCCTGATTTAGTTCTGGTTCTGTCCTGGTTTAGTCGTGGTTCTGTCCTGGTTCTATCCTGGTTTAGTCCTGATTTAGACCTGGTTCAGTCTTAGTTTAGTCCTGGTTTGGACCTGGTTCAGTGTTGCTTAAAGGGATATGCCACCCCCAGGTCAAATTTGGGCATCTCCCCACAGTCCAGAGACTAAAATAAGTGGTGGAAAGCGTTTTCCTGCTCACCCAGCCATTGTCCGAGCCTGTCGCCACTGACCGCCGCAGTATCTGCAGCTACTCCGCCTTAGACTGGAGTCTAACGTCGCCAGAGAAAGATTTCGGCCAAAAGGAATTAATTTGCTCGATGCGTTTCCCAATTACTTTATGTGTAGTGCGCATTCATATCGAGTGCAAATAAATGTGCAAATCAACATGGAGAGCTTGCCTTGGTCATTTTGGGTGGGAACTATTTTCCAGTGCGGAAGAATACAGTCGAATCACGCACCACGTTGTGCAACAGGGGAACTCCCTTCCCGGTGCGTAACTGGGATTCCCCTGGCAGCGTGCTGCGTGATTCGACTGTATTCTTCCGCACTGGAAAATAGTTCCCACCCAAAATGACCAAGGCAAGCTCTCCGTGTTGATTTGCACATTTATTTGCACTCGATATGAATGCGCACTACACATAAAGTAATTGGGAAACGCATCGAGCAAATTAATTCCTTTTGGCCGAAATCTTTCTCTGGCGACGTTAGACTCCAGTCTAAGGCGGAGGAGCTGCAGATAACGCGGCAGTCAGTGGCGACAGACTCGGACAATGGCTGGGTGAGCAGGAAAATGCTTTCCACCACTTATTTTAGTCTCTGGACTGTGGGGAGATGCCCAAATTTGACCTGGGGGTGGCATATCCCTTTAAATTCTAGTATAGTCCTGGTTTAGTCCTGATTTGGTTTTGTCAAGTCTTGGAAGTTCCTAGTCGTTTCCATGGTGATCCGCACCAAAATATGCTTTATTTTACTCTTAATTTTAAGATATATTCATTAAAAAGATCATAATTAAGTGTAGTTTTGGTATTTTTGACAAAATTGATTACAAATGTTGTTTATAA
Source organism: Paratrypauchen microcephalus (assembly GCA_036785185.1). Taxonomy (NCBI): domain Eukaryota; kingdom Metazoa; phylum Chordata; class Actinopteri; order Gobiiformes; family Gobiidae; genus Paratrypauchen; species Paratrypauchen microcephalus. The sequence goes on along the minus strand of JAVJIX010000165.1, from coordinate 945,467 downwards.
AGCTAAAATACATTTTCCAAAATCAGGTCTACAGAAATAATACAATTCTTTAGATGCTTCTATTACACACTGTTGCCACAGAAATGTTCAAACTAGGGCTGTCTGTTTAAAGCGTTAATTAGATTAATTAATCAGACTGCAAATTAACGCGTTATAAAAATTAACGCAATTAATTATGAGCAGCAATTCAATGCGCGCATTTTAAATTTGGCATGCAGGGCCTTTGAACGGCAAGTTTCTTTATAAAAACGTGACGGGGCAGGTCCATTCCTAAGAGCGTTGTCCCCGGGGAGAGTACGTGAAGACGCGCGCGCCTGTTTCCTTATCTGCTGCGCTCTGCACGCCGAACCCTTTTCATTATCAACCATAAACTAATTCCCCATAACCTCTCCAGCGTGTTATGCCGCGACTAAGGGTGCACACTTGGAAGCGCCAGTTTTGCCCATCCAAATTGACCCCTTCGATCTCACCTCACTCATGGACCTTAGAAACAAAAATGCCTGCGCCCTCGATACTGACCTCTCCTCTTTGCTCTCTGAACTCCGCGGGACCTCCCGTCACCGAGCAAGCCACCATCACAAAAAGTGGCAGTCGCTATCGGCGCTTGGCATTAGCTGCGTAGGACAAGAAGTGACCGCGCTGGAGTGTCTCAAAAGCAACACAGAGAACCAGCTGGAGGAGAGGCAGACCTACGCTAATTTGATCAAATGTGTGAAGTTTAAAGAAGATTTTGATCAGTTTGTACGTGAAGACGTGTACAGGGGGTCCTCGGGTTACGACGTTGATCCGTTACCCGCGTCGTAACCCGAATTTCGTCGTAAACCGGATTTTGCCTTTGATCTTCCAACCAAAGCACCAATAACCTTTCCATCTCAATAATTAGACCACTACGCTGCTTGGTTATCACTGTCGCTTTCATAGGAGCAGATCAGAGCCCACATCAGGTACTTCCGCCCACATTGGACACGCACACGAGGCCGTCTTCTTCTCCCTACAACCACAACAGAGCGTATTCTTCCGTCGTGCGCCGCGCGCCGTTCGCGTTTGTTTACATCTCTTACCACGCTAAACCGCGTAAGACGGAATGACGCGTAATATATACATATTTTTTTTTAATGGGGGCGCGTTCGTAACCACGAAACGTCGTAACCCGAGACCGTCGTAACCCGAGGACCCCCTGTACGCAGATTTGAAAAAGCAACAGCTAATGAATGAGATAATTAGCACATTGAGAAATCATATCGTCCTTCTTCATGGTCAAACTGTTCACTAAGAGCCATCCATAACCATCTCTATACAGATTTCCAAGATAAAACCGAAGCGATTAAGCTAATGGCAAGCTGCATGACGCACAGTAATTTGCAACAAAGTCCGCAAACTGGACCCAAACAGCGGCCCGTTAGCTACGATCAATGGAAGTCCAAATGCAACTGCTAAACACATGCGAGAATTTGCTGAAAAAATCGTCAAACGTGAGCGAAAACTAGTTCATGTTGATGAATTTGAAAAACAAGCGCAGTCACCAACGGTCAAGCACAAGCACAGCCATGAGGAAAAGAATCCACGATATGAAGAAGAAGAAAGAGCTGATGCGTTTGAAGCTACAGTGTGTGCAAAACAAAACAGACGTTGCAAAAGGTGAAAGCGCAAAACTGTGAAGCAAGAGCCAGTCAAAAATAACATACATGCTCTGAACAAAAGACAACTCAACTAATTGTGTAAAGATCAAGCTCACAATAGTCTAATGTTACAAAAGTGTGATTTAACCTCCATTGCGACGGGGCTCAAAATGAAACACAGGCAGGTCCACACCAAGATGGAGACCGTGAGAGGGCATATTCCTGTGGTACAAAGCGAGCTAGAGAAGCAAGAGAAGGCTCTGCAGACAGAACTCAAGTGTCAGGACATGTACCAGAACATTCTACCACTGCATGGGGCTTCGGTCGGACAAATGAACAATGGTACAGGAGAGGGCAACTTCCTGGAAAGAACCATGGATGAAGAGACCCAAAGAAGTGATGGTGATAATAAAAAATACTCAGCAAGCCTACAGCTCACAAGAGACTGTGCACATAAACTTGCATAAAATAAGGACGAGTTAAGGAGGGTGCAGCAACAGCTAAAAGTCCAGTACACCTCACGAGGCTTATGGGAGGGAGTTGGAGGCTAAACTCAAACAGAATAATACTAGAGAGGTCGGGAGGGAAATGAAAGCTATTTCTGGTCTCTCCAGACCCAAACAGCAAGACAATAGCCCAGACAGGTCAAACTTATTTAATTTACATTTTAATCACTTTTCCTCAACTGGCACCTCCATCTCTACGCCTCCCAGACGCCTAATCCACACCTCTGTACAGACCAATCAACAGCCCATCACCTCTGCTCCCACGCCTGCCCCCACCTCCACGGAGAAGCCCAGCTCTATCTCCTTGTCACCTGGGCAGGTGAGAAGGCAACTTGAGAAAGTGCGCCAGAACAAGTCTCCAGGACCTGACAAAATCAACCCCCGTGTGCTAAGAACTTGTGCAGCACAGTTCACTGGGGTCCTGCACTTTCTCTTCGCACTGAGTCTGAAGCTTGAAAGGGTACTGGTGCTTTGGAAAACCTCCTGCATTGTGCCAGTGCCCAAGAAGCCTGTCCCATCTTGACTCAGTGACTTCAGATCAGTTGCGCTGACATCTCATGTCATGAAAGTGTTTGAGAGACTTGTTCTGGCTCAGCTCAGACCCCTAGTGGCACCATCCCTGGACCCTCTCCAATTTGCATATCAGGCCCACAGGACGCAATAATCTATCTTCTGCAGCGGGCTCACTCACACCTGGATAGTGTTAAGCGCTCTGTGAGGATATTGTTCTTTGATTTCTACAGTGCCTTTAACACAATCCAGCCCTCTCTGATGGGGGAGAAACTGCTCAGGATGGGTGTCAGCTCCTCCACTGACTGCGTGCACATGGGAAACTCCAAACCGATTGCAAAGTGATTGGGGTCGTAACAGCTGCATGTGCACAGGGATTGGCTTGGATTGGGATTGGTTTGCCCCATCCCCCAGGAACCCCTGGCCTAGGCCGATAGCAAACCACTTGGAGTCGTCATGTGAACAATTTCGTATTGGATTAGCATACTGCGCATGGGCGCCAGGAATTTCAGGAATTTCACCCAGAAGTTGTAAGAGTGGTAGGGGGTGCCTCTCAGTACCAAGTACCAATTGTTGTTTCAGAAGAAAACATGGCTGCGAAGAAATCAACAAGCACGCACTACTGGACAGACTAAGAAACTGGGTTCATGCTGCACCAGGTGCGAGGGATAAACATTTAAAACTTTATGGACGGACAGCGCACAAGAAACGCTAGTCTTTATCAGAAGATAGCGTTGAAGATGGAGCAGGCAGGTTTTGTTCGGACGCCTGAGCAAATCAAAATCAAATGGAAAAACCCCAGGGCAGCGCACGCCACAGCCAAGAAGAACACCGGGAGAGCGCATTACGATGACTCAGGACAGCGGTACTTCACGCACCAACAAGCCCCATCTTCCACCATATCTGGACTATGAACGTAACGCACAGGGCAATTCCAGAAAAGGAGTTTACCGCACACTCGCTTGACTTTACTGGCGAAACGCGTTGTTCGCGCTAAGCCCAATAAAGGAATACCTTTATTGGGCTTAGCGCGAACAACGCGTTTCGCCAGGTAAAATCGAAACGCATTGTTTGCTCTTAGCACAATAAAGTGTGTGCGTGTGCGGTAAATTTAGTCTTTTCTGGAATTATTTAATGACTGCGTGCACATGGGAAACTCCAAACCGACCGAGGACAGAGGCAGGGTTTGCTCGGACCCCGGAGCAAATCAAAATCAAGTGGAAAAACGCCAGGGCGGCGTATGCCACGACAAGAAAGAACAACGGGAGAGCGGTCAAGACCGTACAGCTTGCCCGCATTACGACAGCGTTCTTCACGGCACCAACAAGTCCCATCTTCCACCATTTCGGGACTATGGACATAACGTAGAATCGAAACGCGTTGTTTGCTCAAAGCCCGATAAAGGAATAAGAGTATGCGGTAACTTAGTATCAGAAGAGTGTTTTTTTTAAACTGTTGTATAACTTAAATATTAAAAACGTAAATATTAAAATCAGTGTGGAAATTTTTCACTCAGACAGGACAAAACAGAGTGGAAGAGACAACAGAATATAAGCCAAGCATTACAAAGACATACAAAATGAAAGTGTAATTTTCCCCAGACCTTACATAAATGAACGATAAACCCATAGCTACAAATTTAATGCCTTTATTTGTGGCACAAAAGATGCAAGCAACAAAAAACAACAAGGCAGAACATGATTAAAACATGTGCGGTATAGCTCCCGATCCTCGTAGTTTTCGTTGTCCTCGATTGCTTGTCATTTCAAACTCCGACAACACAGTTCGTGTCGTATTAAAGAAACCAAAAACGCTGTTTTGTCGTTCATACGAACAACCTAACTGCAGAATGCACAACAAGTACGCCACTGCCGCTCTGCCAAACTCCTCGAAAAGCCATTGCAGTATACTGCCAGATAGCTGTGTTGTGTTGTGTTTTTAGTAGCCATCACCCGTAAGTATTTGGACTACAGCGCCACATAGCGTTGCGGGGCCTGCCAGGTCGCTGACCTGAATCTGATTGCGCAACATGCATGTGCACTCGGATTGGACAACAGACCACCCGCCGAGCAAGTGTGAAAAAACCAACCCAATCCTGATCCAATTCTACCATGTGCACGCAGTCACTGTCTCCTGGATTACTGACTACCTGTCAGGCAGGCCTCAGTACGTGCGACGGGGGACCACCCTGTCTGATACTGTGGTCAGTAATGTAGGAGCCCCTCAGGGTACAGTCCTGTCTCCGTTCCTGTTCACTCTGTACACCTCTGATTTCCAGTACAGCTCAGAGTCCTGCCATTTGCAGAAGTTCTCTGATGACTCTGCGGTGGTTGGGTGTATCAGGGATGGACAGGAGCTGGAGTACAGGACACTGATTGCAAATTTTGTCGAGTGGTCCCAGGCAAACCATCTGCTCCTGAACTTAGATAAGACCAAGGAACTGGTAATTGACTTCAGGAGGATGAGGTCACCTGTGGAGCCTATTAACATCAAGAGTCACGAGGTGGAGATTGTGGACTGCTACAAGTACCTGGGCGTTCATGTGAACAACAGGCTGGATTGGAGGGACAACTGTAATGCTGTGTACAAGAAGGGCATGAACAGACTCTACTTCCTTTCAATGTGTGCAATAAGTTACTGGAGATCTTCTATCAGTCTGTGGTTGCGAGCGCCCTGTACTCTGCTGTAGTCTGCTGGGGGAGCAGCACCAGTAAAAGAGACATTGGACGGATTGACAAACTGATCTGCAAAGCTGGTCACGTGATTGGCTGTGATCTGGAGACATTTGTCACAGTGAGGGACAGGAGGACACTGGACAAACTGCTCTCCATCTGCTCACCCACTGTACCAGACCATAGAGGGCCAGAGAAGCTCCTTATCCAACAGGCTCCAACAGGCTCCTACAGCTCCGCTCAAACAGTGAGAGATACAGGACTACATTCATACGATACTCCATACAACTGTACACCAACTCACCCTGATGTAACAGATAATACTCCCTACAACTGCATACAGCTGGTACTGAACATCATATTTGATACTGTATTTTGTATTTGACTACTACTTTTCTATTTAAATCTGACTGTACATATATATATTTATTACCATTATCGACGGAGACGAAAACGCACACCTTCTACCGACTGTTGGTGGCCGGTATCGCTCGGCGCCCTTCTGCAGAACACAGATGGTCACAGACATTTCCCACACATGACACTGCCTCCATCTGGGCTCGCATATACAACTGGTACACCCCACCCCAAGTCAGTAATTTTGACTTTAAGGCCCTGTCTGCACGACAACGTTCCTGTTTTGTTTTTTTTATGCGGGGTGAAAAAAAAGTCTCGTCCACACACGTGGTGGATCAGAAAATATTCGCGTCAAGATGAGCGCGGAGCGATGAGTGAAAACGATGTAGTACATATGTCACACCGATAAGTGGCGCTGTAAACCGGAAAGAGCCAGAGCCGCCGGAAACGCAAGACTACAAAGAGCACATGCGCTGTCGGTACCCAATGTGGGCGGAAGTACCCGATGTGGGCTCTGTGTTCGCACATGTGCAGTTTGTGTATTGTTGTACGGGTTTCACGACAGTGTCTGCTTCGTTCCTTGCAGTTGGTTTACGGCTCTGTCTGCATACTACCTCAGGGTGGTTGTCTCGTATGATTTATCTATCTTTTTTATCTATCTTTTTTATCTTTATCCATCTTTTTTTTTAATAGATTTTATTATACATTTTATTATTATTATTATTATTATTTTAATTTTCTATTTGGAGGTAAATTAACACCTTAGCATTTGCATTTTGTTAATTTTATTTTTATTCCTCATGTTGTAACAAGTTACAACCTAACAAAAACATGTTTTTTGTTTTTTTTGATGACCAACATCTGACAAGGTTCTACAATTGCCTCAAAAAGTTCTTAGACTCCCTTTTAATTTCTTTTTTTTTTTTTTTTTATATATATATATTATGTATTTTTTAAATACATAACATAATACATTAATTTATTTATTTGAGTATTTATTTACATACTTATTTTTATTTTTGATGTATACTTTATTTATTTATTTATTATTTATTGATTTATTACTTTTTTTTTTAATCTTTATCTATCTATCTGTCTATCAATCATGCCAAAAATTGCCTTCGTTGTCAAAATACATGTCTGTCGTAAATAAAATAAATAATCCAAAAAAAAAGCCCGAATCGGGCAGGAAAACCCTCCTTCTTCCTGATACGTCATGATACGTCATTGTGCGCATGTGCAGAACACACAGAGCCCACATCAGGTACTTCCGCCCACATCGGGCACCCACATGCACATAAAGTCCTTTCTCTTTCGTAAACAAGCAAACACCTGTACTTTAGGGACCGTCAACAAACGCGAATTAATTTTGTCCCCCTGCTCCACCAATGTAGCAGGGACTCACTCTGGTAATGTGAAAATGTTGATGGTCTTTAACATAGACAGACGCCACAGAACAAACATTTGCGCTGCGTGAGCAGTTTTTGCCTATAAATCGATAGTTAGTATTACTCGCTATCGTTTTATTAGATAGACATTAACAAGTAGAACTCTCGTTAACCTTGCTCGTGTTATTTACGCAAAATGCTTGTTTGGATCTTAATACGGGAATGTTAAACATACTCGGACATTATGTTGGCTTTTCTGCGAGAATATACAACCGGGGACCATCACCAACGGGCAGCTATATAGTTGTGTGAATTGGTGTAAAGAAAACAGAAATGCTTTCATATATTTTTGTGTGTGATACTGCATGTGCCTGTTTGTAAAAGGTTAATTTTCATTCAATAAAAAAAGACAAGAAATGGTTGCTCTATTTCTTTATTTACAGCACACAACACCCTCAAATTGGTATGGGCTCCTCATTGTCCACTATCTGCCTTTTCATTGACGGGATTTTTCCAGTTTTAAAATACGTGTTTAGCTTTGAATTGTCGTGCGTACTGTGCGCAGGGTTACCTTCTGGTCACTGATCACGTGATGATTACGGCATCGCGACGTCATCATTTTCCCAAAAGTCGCGTTTTTTGCCGCCCACAAGACAACGCGACCCCCGGCGTGCTCCGACTTCTCCACTCTGGAACCAGTTTTTTAAAAACACTGTTTACACCCCCCAAAAACCCTGGCGCCGTGTGGACGACAGGCCCAAACGAACACAAACTTCCCCGTTTCCACCAAAAAACGTTGTCGGGCAGACAGGGCCTAAATTGAGACACAGGATCATTTTACACCTGCACCAGACTGCGCGCAATACACCCTGACAGGTACGGCTGTGACTGTCCGGTATGCGGTGAGGCGCCTGAAGACCTCCTCCATCTGGCCGCCCGGTGTCCTGCCGTGCGGCAGTTCTGGACCCGGCTGCTGGACCTTCTCGCTCGGAGGCTGGCATTGAGGCTCCCACCGCCAGCAGCCCATGGGATCGATGACCCCGCAGCTCTGGTTCTGCCTCTTCGGACCTGTCCAGCAGCGACCTTGGGGGCCAGACGCCGCCATGGTCAACTGGGACGCCGCACGCCTTGTCCTGTCCATGCACTATGGGTGCCTCGCACCTTCGGTGCTTGGCCCCAATAATAATAATAATAATTAATAGCAGCAGTATGGCTTATAATCAACTAAACAAAAGTCAATGGCCAAAAGCTTGGGTCTTTGGTTCAATTCAAGTCAATTATGTCAGGAAATAATGTGCGTAAAATGGTCAACTACCTAAAAATAAACAGGAAGGAGGAGAAAAGTACCCTTCCTTAGGTGTAACTTGCTTTGTCAGAGATTTTCTTACCTTTCTTAGGCTGAGGAGGCAGAGCTGGAGGTTGTTCAAACTTTAGCGTCTGTTTGAGGGCTTCGGCAGAGATCTTTGTCCCAGAGAAGATTCCCGATGGAAACGAAGTTTGGGTCTACACAAAAGAGGAGACAGTTATCTTAATTATCTTAATTAGAAAAGATGATCAAAGGAGAAGTTCAATTTGTCAACTGGACAAAGTTTGTTTGGTTGAAAACGTTTCGCCGCTCATCCGAGAGGCTTCGTCAGCTCTGGTTATTGTACTGGTTAGACCCTGCTTATATCTAGCTGCCGGGAGGCGCGTCCTACAATGATATACAATATAATGCGATTCTTAGACCAGTCAAACAGAGCCAGGGCAGAGGGGTGGAGAGGGTCGTTAGACGTTGAATAGGGGGTCGAAACTAGCCGTCAGAGTAATTTGAAAAACAAAGAGACAGATTAGGGGGGATCGTTTTCAGAGCTTTGTCATTGTAGGACGCGCCTCCCGGCAGCTAGATATAAGCAGGGTCTAACCAGTAAAATAACCAGAGCTGACGAAGCCTCTCGGATGAGCGGCGAAACGGTTTCAACCAAACAAACTTTGTGCAGTTGACAAATTGAACTTCTCCTTTGATCATGGATTCTACCTGGACGACTGAGGGACTTTTCACGCATCTTAATTAGAAAAGGTGAAGCTGCTGTAGGACTTTCTCATGCATTAGAGTACTTGACTGAAACAAAATATGGCAATATAAAGTAAATAAATGTTAATAAAATGACTCTGATATTGCCAATTGTAATAGATAATAATTAGGGGCTGATACAAATAGATTATGACAGATATTATTATTAGTACAAATAACCATATCTCTGACCATTGGGTGCAGGTCAACTGAAATTAGAGTCTATTTTATAAATACTAAAAAATGTAATAAAAAATAAACTTGGCAATGGTCACAAGCAGGCTATACCTTACAAATAAAGTAAAAAAATATATATAAAAAAAATTATACAGTGGTACCTCACCTTACGAAATTAATTCGTTCCAGAAGTGGTTTCGTAAAGTGAAAAATTCGTAAGTTGAGTAGCTATTTCAATGGAAAAAGCCTGATCCGTTCCAAGGTTGTTTTTTTTTATAGTGAAACATTTTTTTAATAGTGTAACGTTGTGTTCCTGACGGGCTAAGAGACTAGACCAGGACTAAAAGAACGTGGAATAAACCAGGTCTGGCCAGAACTAAACCTGGATTGGACCTGTTATTATTATAACATGGCAGTGCCGTTGGAGGACCGCGTTGCTCATGTCTCCGCGCACCTTGCGGGAATAAGAGCGGGGCGGGCTCTGCTTCTATGTGACTTCCAGAGCCGGGGGGCTGACACTGTGAGCTGTGAGCTCCATCAGTGTAGCGCGGCCTTGCGCCGTATGGACGTTTTGATCCTTCGATGTCGGCTCTTCCCATCATTGTGAAGCAGAATTCACCAAGTGTTGGATTGTTCACTCACTAAGGGAACGTGAGCTGGGTTTAGACCGTCGTGAGACAGGTGAGTTTTACCCTGCTGATGATGTGTTGTTGTGTCTCCGCTCCCATCGCACGTTCGGCGCTATATTGAGCCGTGTCCCCCCCAACACATTCCATTGAAAATGTATGAAAGTTTGAGTGTTTAAACGAGAGAGAAATGCGAGAAAAGCCCAACTCCACTCTGAGAAAAGTGTAGAATGTGTGTGGTGAGGCATTTACAGCCCTAAAACATGTAGAACAATTGCCAAATACAAAGTTGTCCTACCTCGTGGACCTCTCCCTCCGCGGGCCACCTCTGGAACCTAACCCCCGTGTGTGTTGATAAAGTGTATTTACGTTTCGGGGCGTGCATCTGAGCGCGCATGAATTTAATTTTTGAGATTTGTTGTTTTTAAAGTGCTTTATAAATAAAGTTGGATTGGAGATTTCACGTTTCGTAACTTGACATTTCATTCGTATCTAGAGACCAAAATTTGACGTGAAGGCGTTTCGTAACTTGAAATTTTCGTTTGTTGGGTCATTCGTAAGGTGAGGTACCACTGTATTGAGAGTACAAACTGATTCTATAAAATGTAATTACAGAAGAATGACATTGTTTGGCAGTTTGTAATCAAACTAGTGTCATTTTAAATACCTTTTTGATACAAACCTGTGGAGTAGTTTTGGCAGTGTCTTCCTTCTTCTCTTGAGCTGGACTAATGTTTTGGGTCCCCAGAAGAACAACGGGGGGCTTCTCTGTCAGGAACCCGGGGAGAGGAGCCTGCTGGCGGCCACTGGGGTCGAACCTTACAGCCTCCTGGTGCAGTTTCTGTCGGACGTGTTTAATTTTACCCACCATTTTGAATTTTATCTCTAAAAACACACCAAAAACAACACACTGACAGCAACCTAGAAGAACCACACGTGTTTCTGTAAAGTCAATAAACTGAACGTCTTACCACCGGAAGTCGAGTAAATCGTTTGCTAAAGAAAAAAAAAGAAAGAAAAAAAAAGCTAAAAGTTAGGAGTAAAGGAAATATTTGACTTGATAATACATGTATCAAAAATGTGTATAATGTAAATTTGTTCAAGTTCAAGCACAAAAACAGTGACAATTTGAGTTTTAATATGAAAAAAAATCAGGAAATGCTATCGCTGTTAGCTTTTAGCTCGACTGAGTTCTGACGGTGCTACACGTTTAGATTCCGAAAAAACGCAATTGATGAAGAAGGTTCCGCGTCACAGTTACTGCATTTTATTTTCATATTCATATATTTTTGTAATATACATCTCTTTGTTGCTTACGTCTATCCTTAATTTTCAACAGCATTTTAAATAATTTAACTACATACATTTCCCAACCACATCATGAATCATTTATTTATTTATTTTTAAATAATATGACACTTTCCACAATAAAAACAAAGACACAAAGTAAACATAGTACATATGTTTATATAAAAATAGACATATCAAAACTCAGTTGCACTATGGATATTACGGTATGTACAACGCAAATCATGAAACAATACAATGACACATAAAGGATTAAACATGAGTTAGGAAATCATGTTATGTAAGCAAAAATATGATAATATGTTACTAATGACACAAAAACTATGGAATAAAATTTAAGTTAAGTATGATAAATACTGATGGAGTGGTACCTAAACCTACTGTGGCACTTTGTCAACACAAAACAATGTTACAGTCACATATATTTTCATACTAATAATTAATAATGAATAATTAACAACTAATTTAAAATTCTAATAAAAATCACAGCCCACAACATGCAAACACAATATATTTGGCAGTATTATTATACCACAACAAAAAATTATTAAGATATGAAACAGTTAAACATTTAAAGGTGAGTTATAGAGAGGAAACAAACGCAAACAGACTAAACCCTCCTAATTACAACTAACTAACTACAACTATGCCATCTAGTGAAATACAACCAAACTGGACTAAAAATAACATTGAAAAAATACATATATAAAATAAGGGCAATGCGTGTATTTTGAAGTAGAATTCTGAAATTGAATAACATGTTTTTGCAAATGGGAAGTTCATATTTCTTTATACATTTTTACATAAGTACAATTAATGCCACTGAATGCCATATTTTATGAATTTAATTGAAATGTATAACTGAAATAAGGTTAAATAACTAACTAACTAAATAAATAAATAAAATGTTTTGTCAGTTTAAAGGTGTACTATGTACTGGTAACTTTTCTGGTGGAAAGTCCAACACCTGTTTCTAACCTTACCTATTATCTGTGTATTTATTGCTCAAAGACACCTGAAAAACACGTATTCTTACTGTGTGCGGGCTCGCATTTCCACAGTGCTGACCTTCGATCTGACCTGGTGGCGTCACCTGCTTGTCCCCAGGGAAGTAGATAAAAAGCAGGAAAGTAGAAAGAAGTTCAATACCATACTGTGGAACATTCCAGGCAAAGCAATATAATCTCCATGGAGACAAGCAGGTGGATCACACACTTTTTCATTATATGTACCTGATTTTGTATTTTCAGGTATTTGAGCTTTTTTTTTTCTTGTTCCCGTACAGATATCCTACATAAGCAGCTCCTGAGGTCAAAATAAATCTGCTGTGTGCTGTCTGCATTGAATCAGGAAGTGCACTGTTGGCATGCTATTGTATATTGTAATGTTTTGCCGTACGGTTGTAACTAGTGATTTGTTTAGTACTCGATTAGTCACTGATTATTTTTTAGCCTGTAGTTGACTGGATAATATTTATTTCTGTTTTTTCTGTTTTTGCTGTCTGTGACGTGTCTGTGGCAGAGAATCAGGAAGCACTCGGTTAGCATGCTAGTTGTTGCAATGTTTATCATGATGGCAAAACTCTGCACTGGTCTCAGCAAATTGTGAAAAGGGCTCATCACTACATAACATTGGACCACTACAAACCCTTTTAAAACAAACTTGTTCTGTTTTTCATGTGTTTTAAAACAATAAAAATCTGGTAGAGCACCTTCAAACTATCGAATATAAACATGTTTTTCAGAATTTCTACAGCTCAGAGATGCGAACATGCACGAAGAGCGAGGAGGGGGGGATGCTGGTTCCATCTTTAGACAGCAGGTGTATGTGGCGGTAACCTGAGGACACAGAAGAAAAGGTTAGCTTCCTCTCCTCCATGCTGTACACCTGACATTTAGCGTGTATGCTAATAACGTCCCCACCGCGCACCTGCAGAACTCTGGGTAAAATTAGACCCACAAGACTGATGCTGGTGCCTTCTGAGCCTACGTGTGAAACAAAGCGGTCAGCAGTGCAAAACAGCAGGGAGGACACAGGGGAAAATGCTGACTTCTGGAGCTAACAAAGCATAAAATTATTCTGTAATAGATTATAGGCTGACGTAAAGCAGTGCAGACACAGCAAAATTAAAAATAATGGCGAAAATGTATGAGGAAAAATGTAGTGAAGAATGGAAAACGAGAGATGGAGAAATATTTCAAAAGCTGGAAATATAAATATGGCCTTGTTCCAATTACGGTTGAAACTAATGACTGGTTTAGTCGCCGGCTAGTCAGCAAATATTTTTTTTAGACAATGGTTAGCTATTAATTTATTTCTGTTTTGCTTTAAAAAAAAGATTGAGGAAAGAAATATTAATTTAAAGAGAAAATGTACAGTTTAGGAGGACATCTGGCACACAAAGATATAGGAGGTGAACGTTAATGAACAATTTATTGTCTCCATAGAGAAATCTGCAATGGAACCATCCTGGGGAGGGCATCTGACACACTGGGATACAGGGGGATGGGAGGGCATCTGACACACTGGGATACAGGGGGATGGGAGGGCATCTGACACACTGGGATACAGGGGGATGGGAGGGCATCTGACACACTGGGATACAGGGGGATGGGAGGGCATCTGACACACTGGGATACAGGGGGATGGGAGGGCATCTGACACACTGGGATACAGGGGGATGGGAGGGGATCTGACACACTGGGATACAGGGGGATGGGAGGGCATCTGACACACTGGGATACAGGGGGATGGGAGGGCATCTGACACATTGGGATACAGGGGGATGGGAGGGCATCTGACACACAGGGACAGAGGGGAATGGGAGGGCATCTGACACACTGGGATACAGGAGGATGGGAGGGCATCTGACACACTGGGATACAGGGGGATGGGAGGGCATCTGACACACAGGGACAGAGGGGAATGGGAGGGCATCTGACACACCTTGTTGCATGCAGCTCAGTGGGAGGGTATACTGTCCGACAAAGTCATTTTTTGAGGTCTTGTCATAATCCTCCACCACAAACCGAACCAGGACCAACTCTGGAGCGTGGATCGTGAAGCGAAGAGTGTCGTACCAGACAGGGTTAAAACCTGGAAGAAAAAGATATATTTTTCAATTAACTTCCACAGTGTGGTATTAAAAACAAACGGAAACATGAATTCCAAATAAACCAAAACAGACTGATGACAACGGATGAGCTTCACCCAATCAGCTTCAAATATTCATTATGATGTTCTGCCTTTTCCCAACCGCTGTTAGTGACAGAAATTCTATGTTGGAACTCAATTCAGAGTGCTACACACATATATAGAATCAGGTGGAGATGTGAGAGAATACAACAGGGCTGGGTCGGCCAGTCTAATTACAAATGGTAGCTTTAAACAATTCCAGTCACTCCACAGGTTAATATTCTGAACACAAGCCGTTTTAAATATTTGAAGTAGATATTCTCTTTAGCAGTGCATTTCTTGAATAGTTTATGTTAAAACACGATGTACCATTGTTCTCGATCCACCTGGTCTCCTGTTTGCTCTGGTCCAGAGGGACTCCGTGTATCTCCACTCGGACCAGAGGGTCCACGATGGAGCCCTCCTTTATGTTCACTTTGGGCAGCTGCTGTCCACTGATCACCTGCAAAACACAAATCACAATATTTACATCAACTTGTACTGTATACCAGTAGGGTTGTCCAAAGTAGAAAATCAGCTCCTAATTGATACTAAAACTAGTATTGAAACTAGATTCTCATTTGAGCAGGTATCGATATTAAAAAAGTCCCATTCACTGGACAGAACTGGATATGAAATGGCTTTAGAATGATCTTGAAAGACCACATGGGAACAGAAAAGAAGTACTATGATTTATTGTTGAAAATCAGACTCTATTGTCTAAATAAAGAGTGTGTTTTTATTATCATTGTGATATCGGAATTGGGATTGAGTATCAATTTGGTTTTAGTTTTAGTATCAAATCAATTAATCCAGGTAATCATCAAACTCGAAATGGATATCACTCCATTCTGATTCATGATATTTTGACAACCTTAATATGCAGGCATCAGTATTTTAAGTATTAGTAGAGTAGTATTAGTAGTGAATATTAACACAATCTATTCATACAAAAAAAAAAGACTATATATATATATATATATATATATATATATATATATATATATATATATATATATATATATATATATAGTATTTTTAGACATTTTGTGAATTTATAGATAAAATAATGTTACCTGTATAGTGAGGATGAGGGGCTGGTATCCGTCCAGTTTCTGTGGGGTGTCTGGGTCAAACCTCCTCTCGGCTTCTCTCATAAAACTGGGCTTCAGGACATAGCCACAGCCGCCATTTTGACTGAAGAGGCCATCGTTCATGTCCATGCCCTCTCCAGCTGTTTGGAAGTTCAATGCAACTACAACAAAACAAGGGAAATATATAACTATTACTCTATCTCTATTCGCTACCCTGGGGAAAACCTGCTTTAATCATGGTTCAAAGTTTCAGAGCAAAATTGATTGGTTAAAAGCAGGTTGAGCATTGGTTTAATTTTGCTTTAGTGGGCTAAACAGGTTAGGCTTTAGTCATGGATTAGATCTGATTTAGTCCTGGTTCAGTCCTGGTTTAGTTCTGGTTCAGCCCAGCTTTAGTCCTGGTTTAGTCCTGGTTTAGTCCTGGTTTAGTCCTGGTTTAGTCCGGGTTTAGTCCGGGTTTAGTCCGGGTTTACCGATTTGGCAGCCTACGTTCCACATTTCTTGGGGGTTGTAGTTGGAGGAGTCGGTTCTGAAGCCGCTGGGATACACTCGTGTGAGCTGACGGGCGTTATGGTACACGAACTCTGCTCCTGGAAAACAAAGAGAAGAAAATAAAAAGAGATTTTTAATACTTAAGAGGGCAATTTTCTTTTTAAGTTAAAAATAATTGTGAAAATGGAAACTAAATGATCCAAACAGCAAAACACGGCTTGAAAACATAGATTGTATATATAAATGGACACAGCTAACCCACAAGCCGCCACGCTACAAACAAGAAGTGAGCATGGCCGCTCTTCCGGCTCCATCGACTCTGGCCTCTATTGAATTTACAGTGAAATTTTGTCACCTTGCTGTGAGCCTAGTCTTATTATGTTCGTATTAACCTGCTCTATGTGATTGTGGGATTAAAATTACAATTCCTGGGCTCAATTTAGGATTCAGGATTTTTGATGATGTTTATAATTTAACTTGATTGGTGATAAAAGAAGAAATTCAATTTGTCTTAACTTGATTGGACACAGACAATGGATATGACATAAACAGAGATTTCATGACATATTCCATTCTATATTCCATATTTCATTCCATATCTCTATCCATAGAGTTAGTTATAATTTGACAAATACAAAAATCAACACCTTTATTTTGTTGAATGAAGGCTTAAACGGTCAGAAAAATGCCTTCCTTGTGTGTAAATTGTCATAGGTACAGGGATCCTGTTTTAGAACTCAGAGCTACTTCCTGAAATTTTACATTGTACTTTTGGTTCTGTCCTGTTTCAGTCCTGGTTTAGACATGGTTCCGTCCTGGTATTTTTGTACTTTTTGATTCAACTTTTCATCCACAATCTGCCACTTAACTGATGTAAAACTATGATAAATACTGACCACAGGAACTATCCCACAAAACCAAGTCAAAAGTAGAAAAACATGAAACCTACAGCTTCATGACATCACAAAGTGGAACAGAGCATTTTGAGCTTTGGAGATGTCGACAGATTTAAAAAAAAAAACAGGATTGCTCAAACATGTGTGAATGAAACAAAACACAACTTCAGGTCTGTTTTTGAGGAGGAAACATTATAACCTGACTAAAAGCTCACAAGAGTCAGTTGTGTAATTTTGGACCTTTAAACTGTGTCTCTTACCAGCCTCTTTGAGCTGTTTCCGGGCCTTGGACTCGGTGAAAGAAGCGACTTCGTAAAACCTGGAGTGGATTCTGGAGTGTTTGAAACTCCTGAAGTGAACGCTCTTACAGTAAACCACACAGTCCGACAGCTCTTTGGACAGACGCTGTTTCGACTTCTGTGGAAATTCAAGAATATAACAGAAATGTGGATTAAGTAGATGAACTGCAGCAAATGTACTAGAGCCATTGTGATTTTAAATGTTAAATGTGAGAAAAACAGTCAAAAAGTGCATTTAAGATACACAGTTCTCCCTAGTTTGACAGATTTTAAGTAAATGTCTCTAATTACTTTAGACTTTACTATAGACCTAGTAATAATTATAACAATTCATTAATCTTGCAAAGTGTTTTTCCAGATGCTTTACAGTTTAATTCATTATTCACTCACTCACACATTCACACACTCGGTGGGGGTAAATTATTATTGTAACCACAGATGCCCTGGGGCAGACTGACGGATGCAAGGCTAATCTGAACCACCAGCCCCTTTGAGAACGACCAACACTCACACACACCACATTTATACTAGGCAATGTGACTGAAGTGTCTCGCCTAAGGACACAACAACAGTTTCCACAAGAACCCCTGGCGTCCCACTGTGGCCCCTGGTATTCCCAGCGGTCTCCCATCCAAGTACTAAGCAGGCCCAGCCCTGCTGAGCTTCTGAGATCTGACAAGAGCAAAATAGCAATTGAGTAAAATTGCAAAACAGTAAGTTTTTATTTTAGTAAAACTTTGAATTAATTTTGCATCCGTTCTCTCAAATTCATACTCTCTCACACTTTTACAGAGCACTGTATTAGCTGTTGGGGTTAGACTGAGTACTTTCTCAGACAGGATCAGTTCCTCAGGTGTCTGTAAACGTCAAACATGTGACGCCCCAAACCGCCATCAACCTGTGAGGATGAAACAGGAGAGAACCACAGACAGGGCCTCCCTAGACCAGGTCTGAGCCAAGACCTCAGCCAGGACCAGGACTGGACCTGAGCCAGGACTCGGACTGACTCACCTGCAGAGTCCGCATTACCTCAGGAGATCAGGTGACCATTACTAAACATGAGGCTAACTGCTCTGAGCTTTCCTTATGGACTTAGTTTGTGACACAGGAAGATGCCGTCAGTAAACCTTTCTAGACCAAACCACACCAAGTTACATGTCAGATCTGTGGAGAGGCGACCCCATGCACAGTCAGAATGTCTGTTTTTCTAGGTATTTTTGAGCTATAAAATCACCTGTAACTGAATAAATGTAAAGTAGAGGTGTTTAATGTCACACTGTGAGAGCAATGATGGACAAAGGTGACAGACCAACAACCAAAAAGTTACATAGTTAAGATTAAAGTTGTTTGTTTTGTTCTATCTGCATCTATCTATGAAGTGTTTTATTGTCAGAGAATCAGAAAGTGTGAGTTGTTGTTTTCACATTGTAATACAGTAAAAATCATGTAAAACTCCTTTTAAGATACACTTTTTTATCCCTCCAAGAAAAAAGAGAATGAGGAAAGAACAAGGTAATATATGAAAACAAATACCATAATTTCATCAGTAAATAGTTATAAATTGAGTTTACGTGGAGCACAGTACTACAGTACTACAATTGTAATAAAAGACCAGCTGGTTTCCAAATGTAACAGTGAAGTTTATTGCGAGTGAATGACTGGGACATTAAGACTGTGTGATTACGAGTGGTGATTACAGAGTTCAATTATCCCCACGGCGAGATTGGGTTTCCCTTATAGCGACCAGTCACCCCAGCACACCCAGCATGTATACACTGTAATCTATTAGACTTTAGATATTTTCTTTTACTTTTTGAGCTTTGAAGAGGGAGAAAGACTTGTTTTTCAGGGTGTACATATGAAACAAAACAAGTCGCCTATAATTTTGTGAATAAAAAACATAATCAAAAGTTAAACAAGGGTAGTTAATGTGCATAATCAGGTATTCATGTTTTTGTAAGTCTGACTTGGTTTGGACAGTACTTGTGTTCATTATTTATGGTCTTACATCAGTTAGATTCAAGATTCAAGATTGTTTATTTGTCATATGCAGAATCAACACAAGGTCAACAATGCAATGAAATGCTTAGGATCAGAAGAACCGTTGACTCGCTAAGATAGTCAAGAAGTACTAATAACATGCAATAATAGTACATGGTAAAAAAAGTGTTGCAAAGTGCAGGGGAAGAAGTAAACAATATAATAAACAATATAATAAACAATATAATAAAATATGTAATAAAATGTAATAAAATAAAAAAGCAAGGTACAATGTACAAGGTGCAGGTAGGATTAAATCAAGATCAAATAAGGTGTAAGTATTTCACAGATTGCACATAATATGGTGTGGTGTAGGTGTTGCGTGTGGATTTCGTTAAGTTAAGTTAAGAGTTAAGTGGCACTTTGTGGAAAAAATGTAGAAAAAGCTAGGATCTCTCTATCTCTGTCATCACAAAACTAAATTTATGACAATTTATGCGCAAGGAACACAACTTTCTAAGTTTATATATCCATTTGAGAAAATAAAGATGCCATTTATTTTATTTGTCATATAAACTATTACACAACTTTTGGCCCTTGTTTTATTGCATTTATTACATGGTTGCTAGGTAACAGTTACCTCTACATATGTCAAATCTGCTGCCCAAGTCCAATTACAAAATTCACCAAAATTGTTAAACTAGGGGAAACTAAACAAGATTTTTTGTGTAAAATGTAATTAATGTTGTTAATGAAATGAGTAGTCTAACCTCTCATATGCACTTTGGTCTTTAAAGATGCACTATGTAACTTTTTGATTGGGGATCCACCACCTGCTTGTTTCTATGGATACGTCATTGCTCTGCCTGGAATGCTCCACAGTGTGACATTAAACAGCTCTACTTTACATGTATCCAACTACAGGTGGTTTTATAGCTCAAAAATACCTATAAAAACAGGCATTATGGCTGTGAGCCTCTCCACAGATCTGACCTTTAAGTCGGGCCCGGTTTGGTCTCCGTGATGATAGAAAGGTTTAATGCCATAATGTGAAACATCTCAGACAAAGCAAAAACATATCCATGAAGAAAAGTAAGTGATGGACCCTCGAACAGAAAAGTTACACAATGCACCTTTAACCATTACAGAGGAAGGCACTAAAGTCAAACAAGAAACCTGAATTTTGGATAATGTTTCAATGTACCCCCTTCTTTGGTTGGTCATCCCACTCCACAGGTGCCCAGTGCCAGATGGGAGCAGTTGGGGTGGTTGTGAGGGCAGTTCTGGGGCAGTATCTCTGACCTGAGTGTAAACAGAGCTCTGTACCCAACACCACAGTCTGATGCTGCTGCTGAACTCGACTCAAATTTTCATGAGACGAGACACTTTACGCAACGCCTTTCCTCATTCGTCTTTAGTAGCATCAGTCTAGAGTAAAACGACCACGACTGATGACAGAGACCAACTGTCAAGTGACTACGACTAAACAAAACAAAACAAAACAAAACAAAACAAAGTATACTGGACATAACACATTAAAGGGAACATATTTCGCTCTTTTCTGACCTTTAAGATAAGATAAGATAATCCTTTATTTGTCCCACAATGGGGAAATTGCGGTGTCACAACGCAAGTTTCAAAAACAGTAGGAAAATATAAGCATGCATCAAAATTAAGATAAATAATAATAATAATAAGGTTTTTTTTTTAAGTATTTAAGTATTTATGATAATGTTGTTTCCTCATCACAAACAGACCTGGAGTTGTGTTTTGTTTCAGTGACACAAAAAATACAAAAAGAGTTTCTCTAGTGAAAGGCCAAAAAATTTATTTGTATTTGTATTTGTTAATTGAAGCAATATGAATATTTTGCATAGAACTACATCTCCTGTCTTTGGGCACTCTAAATTATGTTTTACTTTAGCAGTTCATATTTCAGACTTCTCACTTATATTTATCCTCCTGGACATAAATATTGAATTATTGTTTCAAATCACTATTGGAAAAGTCAGAAATAAAAACACGAATATATTTTCCCCAAGTTTTTCAGTCTTTTAATGGTGCCTCTGAGCAAGAAAGCTGTGGGTGCAATTCTCACTTAATTAACCCATGTTTATGTTTATGTTTGTTTATGTCTATGTTTATTTGAGCAACTTGCAGGTTCCATTTAAGCATAATTTCACAGATACAAACTCAAAATACAAACAAATACAAACTTATGTCACATGTCTCTGCAGTTCCTTTTGCTCAAAATGGAGCAGGTGGAAGTATAAACTTAGTATAAACCCATAGTATTTGAGGTGCAGTTTGAAAACAATGGAGTCGGAGTTACAATGTTCCTCTCACAGATTTTGGTGATTTAAGTCATTAACAAAATGAGTTTAATCAGTGAAAGTGTTTGTATTTTGGGAGTTTAATCTGTCAAAAGCTGTAATCTTTGTTTAAAAATGTACTACCAGATTTATGGTCTAAAAATATTTCCTCATCAATTAGTTCAAGTCACCAGACCGTGAAATGGTGGCACAGCGTGGCATTAAACCTAACTATCTCCATGGGGACAAGCAGGTGACAACATTAGGCCAAGTTACAGGTCAGATCTGTGGATGTGCATGTCTTCTAGGTATTCTGGAGCAACAAAAACATCTGTAATTGAAGAATATGTTTAATGCCGTATGGCGGAATATTCCAGGCAAATCAGTAACATCTCCATGGTGGTTGCAGGTGGTATATTGTCCACTAGAAAAGTTACATAGTGCACCTTTACATGATTTGACTAAATAGTTACTTAGACAGCTGTAGTTGACTCCACTTTTCCCCATTACTAAAAACTAAAGCTCAATATTTCTGACTCGACTTTGCACATTTAAAGTTACAGTATGGAACTTTTTAGCTGAAAATGAACTAAAATAAAATCATGTTTCATTTTGGTTGTATTTATTGCATTCTTGAAACTTGAAAAACATGTCCTTAAGTGAGCAGGCTTGCATTTCCACAAACCAGACCAAGCCTCCTCCTGCTTGTTTCCACGGAAATGATGTTCCTTTGTCTATAATTCCACAGTATGGCATAAAACCCATCTCCATGGAGAAGTTCCGAAGCATGGTTTTAACTTTCCAGTTCTGTGAATCATGCAGCTGCTGTACCACCTCCAGAAAGTTACATACTGCACCTTTAAAGCTCTAATTGTTAATTTGCACCATTACTGCCAAATATCATTTCATATCATGTTGTGTTGACATAGCAATTAACAAGACAAAACAAAATATAATAGCTTTTAAATGATCAACTGTCCTCGAACTATCACAGGAAGCTGAAACCAGTATTAATAAATGATGCCAATTACTTCAGTTCACACCTACGCAACCCCAACTACTATAATGCACGTACCAATATTTCCATTAGTACACAACTTTCCACCAAGGTTTTGACTTTGATGGATTTAAAAACATGTCTAAAAGTGGTACATTTACAAGTAAGTAATTATCAGACTCACCATGACTTTTCTTCGTAGGCTGTCTCTATGGATACTGTCTTCATCGATCTCCCCTCCTTCATCTTCATCACTGACCTCTGCTGCTAAAGATTCCTCCCCCAAACCACAGAAGCTCTCCTCCAGACCCCCGATCTTTTTGGCCTTCACCAGGATCTTACCCCTCAGCTCCTACAACAG
The DNA here is from genome assembly GCA_036785185.1 of Paratrypauchen microcephalus. Lineage (NCBI taxonomy): Eukaryota > Metazoa > Chordata > Actinopteri > Gobiiformes > Gobiidae > Paratrypauchen > Paratrypauchen microcephalus. The sequence continues at coordinate 922,646 of JAVJIX010000165.1, read as the reverse complement.
GAACAGAATGCCACAGTGATTAACAATTCAAAACTAAATATAATTTTGATTGGCGAAAGTTCGAACATTCGAAGCAGAGCAAAGACATCTCCATAGAAACAAGAAGGTGACGGGTCCTCCAACAGAAAAGTTACACAATCCACCTTTAAAAAAACTACAATATCCGAGTTATTAACCACGTTATTCTTACATTATTCTCACTTTACTCCAGAGTCAGGTGAATTTGTAGGGAGCATTTTACCATAACGGTCAGGACCATGGACATTTACTATAAGTGGATATTTATAAATAAGTCATACAGACTTCAATGAGTTAATGATATAATTTAGTGAGCAGTGGTGCAGGTGAAAGGTGGTTTGAGGACACAGACTCACGTGGGGGGAGGGCAGGCTGATGGGAGGGTGTCCGTCCAGGGCACTTTTCAGCAGTTTGTCCCCCAGGATCAGGGTGAGGTACTGGGCCATGACATGCTGTTGCTCCACACTACAGTGATTCTCTATGGACATGATCACGGGATAGGGCGAAACCTGGGTGAAAGAGAGAGGAGGAGGGGGAGAGAGGGAGAGGAAAAAAGGAGAAATAGGAGACAGAGGAAAAGAGGAGGAGTGGAACGAGAAAGAGGAGAGAGAGGAAAGAAGAGGGAGATTGGAAGAGAGGAAAGGTGAGGGAGGCAGAGAGAGGAGGAGAGAGAAAGGAGGAGGTAGAGAGAGAGAGAGCGAGAGAGTAAAGAGGAGACGGGGAAGGAGAGGAGAGAGGAGAAACAAGGCGGTTGGGGAATGGGAAGAGAGAGATTAAATTGGGAAGTACAGACGGAGAGAGGAGGGGATAGAGGACAGAAAGGAGAGAGAGGGAAAGAGAGAGCGCAGATGGGGAATAGAGGATAGTGATAGAGGATAGAAGGGAGGAGAGGACAGAAATTGGAAAGAGAGGAGAGGTATAGAAAAAAGAGAGAAGTTGGTGAAGAGGGAATAAAAAGGAGAAGAAAAGAGAAAGATGAGAGACAGAAAAGGAGAGGGATGAGAGGGATGAGAGGGAGGAGAGAGAAGGGAGAGAGGAAGAGGAGGGGGGAGAGGTGACAGAGGGCTGAAACTCAACACAGTAAGTATTATCATGAGGGGGAACTAAAGCCTTGTGCACCTGTGGACCGCTGCTGTCTGAGAGGAGCAAAGGGTCAAAGCCACACAATATAGAGTTGCACCAAGTTACATTAATCTAACTTACTGTACGGGACTTATATAATCATTTGCTACGTTTTAAACAAACAAGGCTGAAATTTGGGTTAAATTAAAGGTCTCGTCTCCATGGAGATGTTCCATGGTGTAACATTAAACATTTCCATCGGCATTTATTCATTACAGTTGTTTGTGAAAAGTCCCTCAGTCGTCCAGGTAGAATCCATGATAAAAGGAGAAGTTCAATTTGTCAACTGGACAAAGTTTGTTTGGTTGAAAACGTTTCGCCGCTCATCCGAGAGGCTTCGTCAGCTCTAATAAGAATACTGGTAAGACACTTGCTTATATCTTGCTGCAGGGAGGAGCTAACTAGCTAACTACTTTCCGAAACTATCTCATTGGTTTCCGTCTTTTGTTTCTCTGGCGTCTAGATAACGATCCCTATTCATCCCTACGACTGTTTTTCACACCTCTGGCCCTGACCTGGCTAGCCCTATTGTTCCCCTGTTTGCTTGATCTAGGCTTAAGAATGGAATTGTAGATGGGAGCGCTATATTGGAGAAACCAAGCAGCCACTTCACAAGAGGATGTACCAACACAGACGGGCGTGCCAGAGTGGACCGTCATCTGCCGTACATCTTCACCTAGAAGCCACGGGCCATTCTTTTGAGGACAGTGAGGTTCAGATCTTAGCCAGGGAAAAGAATTGGTTTGAGAGGGGAGTTAAAGAGGCTATTTTTGTCAAAATAGAGAATCCTTCTCTGAACAGAAATGGTGGAGTCAGACATAATTTGTCTCCCATCTACAATTCCATTCTTAAGCCTAGATCAAGCAAACAGGGGAACAATAGGGCTAGCCAGGTCAGGGCCAGAGGTGTGAAAAACAGTCGTAGGGATGAATAGGGATCGTTATCTAGACGCCAGAGAAACAAAAGACGGAAACCAATGAGATAGTTTCGGAAAGTAGTTAGCTAGTTAGCTCCTCCCTGCAGCAAGATATAAGCAAGTGTCTTACCAGTATTCTTATTAGAGCTGACGAAGCCTCTCGGATGAGCGGCGAAACGTTTTCAACCAAACAAACTTTGTCCAGTTGACAAATTGAACTTCTCCTTTTATCATTACAGTTGTTTCTATTTCTCAAAAACACTATAATTCCTTCTGTGAATAGGGACGACTCTCTACAGATCTGAACTGTAGTGTAGCGTAGTGCTGTAACGGCTGGTCTCCCTCCTTTAATCTATAATGTGGAACATTCTAGCCAAACTAAGATATAATTAATGCTGACCTATGAAAATGTGTTCTCCCAATTACAGTATCTTCAAATTCTAAATCATATATTATATTATATTAATTATCATTACTCTTACTTGAGAACTAGTTTCCTCAAATGCTTTTTCACTCTTATTTGAGTAAACTTTCTTGGTTCACTTGGTTGCACAGTAGTCTCGCCTCACAGCGAGAAGGTTCCAGGTTCGATTCCTGGATCGCCTGAGCCTTTCTGTGTGGAGTTTGTGTGTTCTCTTCGTGTCTGAATGAATTTTCTCTAGTTTTCCACATCCCTAAACATGCACAATAGGTAATAAAAACTCCAGCTAAATTAGTCCACCACCAAGAGTAGCTTAAGATCTGGAGATGGTCTCACTGCTCCTGACATGTTTAACCCAGTGGACAAAATAAAATGGACCTTACCTTGTATAATTTTGAAGTAACGTTACTATTACTTGAGTATGAGGTCAAAAATCGGATACTAAGCTATATTAAAACTAATCTATATTCTATATCTATATTCAAAATTTGATGTTCATCTAGTAAAAAGTCACATTCACAGGAGACAAATTAACCTTTAGAATGATCTTGAGCTGTGTCAGAACAAATACAAGAGCACATAGACTAGTATACGCCCATGGACGACTGTGGAACCTACCTGGACCACTGATAGTACTGGCTAAGTGTTTTGTAATTGTTGTCTAATTGTAATAGTTTATTTTTCATTTTAGATCATTTCTATTAGGTGTCCAGGACAACATAATGAAAGGGGGAAAAAAGTAAATTGTTAAATTCTCATCACTCTGAGATATGTTTCAATATGGCCAGGCGACAAAACACCCCAAATGGGTTATTTTTTTTTTTTAAGATTAGGCTTAAGCCTTTATTGGTCTCACACACAATGACACACAGTGACACACGGGAGAAATTTGACTTCTGCATTTGACCCATCCTTTTCAGGAGCAGTGAGCAGCCATTTTTTTCGGCGCCCGGGGGGCAGTACCGTGAAGGGTCTTGCCCAAGGACCCACACTGGTTAGCTCATTGCCCGGGGGGGATTTTTCCTTTACTCCTATCAAAATAAAACTTTACACAATGAAAGTACCCATGAAAACTAACATTTTGAATGCATTTGAATATGCATATGTGCTATACACTAATGGAATATAGGCTACCCAAAATGTAGCCACATAGGGTTAATATTTTCCTTTACTCCTACCATAATAAAACTTCACACAGTGAAAGTGTACATGAAAAATAACATTTTTATAAGTTTCTTGGAAAAATCAATTTAAATATGCCAATGAGCTCAACACTAGGCGCAACTGACTTATGGCCAAATAACTATGTTGATTCAGTAAATTAATCTGTGCATAAACACAATAAATTTGAAGTCACTTGCCACACTTACCTGGGTCAGCTGCCACAAAAAGACTTATATTAACCTTAAAGGAGAACTGGCTTTTAAATATGTTAAATATATGCTTTAGACGTTGATGGGGGTAGACTATCTCAAAACCCAAAGCATTCTGTGCCTAAACTGTTTTTACAGATTCTTACACAAAGCTATCAAAGTTAGCACTTTACCTACGGCACAATGACTGTTTCTTTTAATCTAGAAGGCTAACATCAGCTTCACACTTCGTCGACAGTGTAATTAGGTTCTTAACATTTGAAACAAGGCATTGAGAACATTGCATGTATGCTGAAAGTTGACACTGTGCTTAACAGAAACATACTGTACTTTTCAGAGGCCACCTGCAATATTTTTCTGTTAAAGATCCCATGACATGGTACTTCTTGATGCTTTTATATGGCTCCTTAATGGTTCCCTAATACTGTAAATGAATCCTTCTTCAAAATCAACACTCAGTGCATGAGAAACAGAGATAAGATGAGAAAGAGTATTTTTTCCTCTCTCTGAACAGGCCATTATGGGCGTTGTTGCTTGAATGCAAATGAGGAGAAAAGAGCTGGCCTATAGTAGAGGGTGGGGGCGTGGCCAAACTCTCCGCTCTCTGCTCTCAGCTGATCCATTTCCGTGTTTTTGCACGGGGGGAGAGATTTGAAGTGTTCCATTGAAAAATAAACACATTTCCACAGAAAATAAAATTAAACCACTGCTGTTCAAAGGTCCAGAGGCTCAGATAAAGGACTTCCGAGCCTAGAAACACTCGGACGTGCCTCCGGGCAAATAAAAAAACGCATTTCGCATTGCCTAGCGCATTCGCAGTCCAAACTCTCTGGGCGTGATTTACAGAGACGCTGAGTACAGACAGACGGGGGTGGAACTGCATTTGCATTTATTTTTTTCGATCTGACGTCAATAAGGTGCTTTGTTCAAAATCGCCCGTTTGAGCTCCGATTTTTTGTAATGCAGAAAAGGATCGCAAATGCTCAGTTTAGACATTTTGCAACTTTTAACCATGGGGGGGAGGGCCTAAACAGGGTAGGGGAGCTCACATTAACATTCAAAAACCTCAGAAAGTGAAAATTTCATGCCATGGGACCTTTAATGTGTGTTAATGTGTGCGGGACATTGTCCTCTTTATCCATGCCATATTATGCTGTAATAGCATAATAAGATGTTCAGCCAGTCACAGGAAAGTGTGGAGAAAGGCATCATCATTGCTACAGGTGAAAAATCTCTAGTATCACTGTATGGGGGCAAAAAAATCAATCACTGGATATGCTGAGATACAGATGATTCTGTGATTATGTAACTCAGAACTCATCTCCAGTGGAACATCAAACTCTCCCTCCAACATCAACAGCTGCAAAGTTCCATAGTCTTTGGGTCTTTTACCAAATGATGGAATGGAAAGGGGGGACTGGACATAGAGTATGGACCCAAAAGACTGGAAGTGGCATGTCTTGGATGGGAGATTTATGCCAATAGTGACCGATCAGCCTGTGGCACCACCAGAAATCCAAGATGTAGTTCGCTGTAGTTGCAAGAAAGACTGCAGCACAAACATATGCACATGCACAAAACATGGATTCCCTTGCACTGACATTTGCGGAGAATGGCGTGGTACTCGCTGCACAAACTCACAGTTGCCTGATTTATGGCCGTATTGACACATATCTCGGATTGATTTAACATATTTCCTCAATTAGGATTTCTTAGGACTTTTTTTAGTATGTTGTTCTGGACACCTCATAGAAATGATCTAGGTTGAAAAATTACTTTTACAATTAATTATATTTTTAGCTTCAAAATGAGTCACTTTGCCTGGACTATGAGGGATTACACAGATATAAGGCCACATGGGAAAAGTACTACAATTTTAAAAATCCCATTCTATTGTCTAAAGAAAGAGTGTTTTTATTATTATGGTAGTATGAGAATTGGTATAGAGTAGCAAGTCTATTCCTTAATATGAAAGTTTGAAATTTTAGCATCGTGACAACACTACTCGAGTACTTTAACCTCTCCACCCCTCTCAGTAGACATGCCCTTTTGCACCTCTGTTCTGACACAGATCTGAACCTGTCTCTCTTTGGCTTGCTCCTGACACCAGTATCTGTAGACTCATGTGTGGATATTATGCCCTGGTTGTAATCGCTTCATAAATTTAAGATCAGCCTCTTGTTCGATTGAGTGAACGCTTGGATGAGGAGCACAGGATCAACTTTCCAATCAGACTGTTAAACCATGAAACAAGCAACAACTAGACAACTAGAGCTGCCAATATGAGAGGAATTAGCATCAAAAGATGATAAGGAAGGACAGGGAGAACCTTGGAACTGTAAATTTTGATTTTAGTTTGTGACCCATCCTTTACTGATACCATACATCCATCTCCAGATCTCAAGATAAAATTGAAAGGTGAAGGATTATTCATTTTAGACGCAATTTCACTTTATTTATACTATATTATATTATATACATATAATGCAAATTGAGATTATAACAACGTTCCTTCACCAGTAGTTTACTCATAGTCGTTCAGTTGTTCCATGTATGTATGAATAATCCTGTATTGTCCAGCATTTAAAGATTGAGTGTACAAAAAAAATATGTTTTCACCTACGCCCTGTCTCCTCCCACTGCTCTCTGCTTACTCCTGCCCACTTTGAAGTTCGCTGCTATTGTTCGGGAAGTTAATTTCCCATTCATTTTCCCATACAGATGCTAACCAGCTACATAGTGACTGCGTTTTTTGCAGTTGTTAAGTCCAAAAAACATATTTAAAACTAACTTTAGGTAAATGTATAAATGTATTAATTTTTAAGCTTCAGAAATATAAAAATAAGTGAAATAATGACAAAAAAATATTAGTTTACAATGACCAAAATAAGACGCTTAAGACGCGTCGTAACCCGAATTTTGTCGTAAGTCGGATTTTGCCTTTGATCTTCCAACCAAAGCACCAATAACCTTTCCATCTCAATAATTAGACCACTACGCTGCTTGGTTATCACTGCCGCTTTCATAGGAGCAGATCAGAGCCCACATCAGGTACTTCCGCCCACATTGGGCACGCACACGAGGCTGTCTTCTCCGCCCTACAACCACAATAAAGCGTATTCTTCCGCCGTGCGCCATGCGCCGTTCGCGTTTGTTTACATCTCTTACCACGCTAAACCGCGTAAGACGGAATGACGCGTAATATATATATATATTTTTTTTATGGGGGCGCGTTCGTAACCACGAAACGTCGTAAACCGAGACCGTCGTAACCCGAGGACCCCCTGTATGTATGTTATATTTCATTACTAAGAACCAAAAAAGCAAATTCTGAGCCTATATTATGGTGAAACGTGTGTACAGTGAACCCTCGTTCTATTGCGGTTCACTGTTCGCGGCCTCGCTGTTTCGCGGATTATTTTTTTCAAATTTTAATTTTATTTTTTTTAATTTTTTTATAGTGTAACTTTTTTTTTTATAGTGTAACAATGTGTTCTGCGTCCTGATTGGCTAAGAGACTAGACCAGGACTAAACGTGGACTAAACCAGGTCTAGACCAAAACTAAACCAGGTCTAGACCAGGTCTAAACCAGGTCTAAACCTGGACTGGCCCTGGACTAAACCAGGATTGGACCAGGTCTAGACCTGGACTAAACCGGGACTAGACCAGGTCTAAACCAGGATTAAATCTCTCCGTCCGGCTTTTGCGTTTGTTTGTGCGTGTTCGGTTTGTGGCTCGGGTTGAGAGCACGCGGTCCGGGCGCCGCAGTTCTATCTCGTGCTCGCAGCCCCGGTGTACGCGTGGCCTCGCGCTGCATTTTCTCATATTTGTCTCTAGTTTAAACAAGGGGTTGGTGCGCGTCTCATCCCGGGACGTGGCAGTGCTCCTCGCGCATCTGGCTGGGCTCCCGGAGCCGTGTCTCCCCCCACGCGTCACTATTAATACATTTTGTTGAAAATCTATGAAAGTTTGAGTGTTTAAACTAGAGACAAATGTGAGAAAATGTTAATTCCAGTCTGAGAAAAGCGTATAATGTATGTGGTGAGGCATTTACAGCCTTAAAACATGTAGAATAATTGTAAAATATAAAGTTGTCCTACTTCGCGGATTTCTCTTATTGCGGGTTATTTCTGGAACCTAACCCCCGCGATAAACGAGGGATTACTGTACCTTGAAAGCGTAGTTGGCAACAGCGCTGACCACATCTTTAAACAGGATTTTGGAGGTGAAAGTGTGTCCATGATAAACTATCGGCTCTCCATTGGTTCCATCCCAACAGTCGATCTCCACACAGCGGCAGCCCCTGTTCAGAGCCCTGCAAATGGAAAAATACAGTTATGTTAAATACGCCAGAAAAGTGTTGTAATTTCTGTCTTAAGAACATGAAGAGCAAGCTCATTTTAAACTGTTTGTGGCCAGAACAGAGTATGTATGTTTATGGAGGAATGTTCAGCAGCAGTTCAGCAAACGCAGACAAAAAATAAATAAAAAAGATTATCTGAAAACTCAAGAAAAAAATAGTAAATTGATTAAACAGCACATTTTCAGGAGCCTCTGATCATTACGAGTGTTTATGGTCCTGTTTAGAGTTTGACTTTCAACAGAAAATGGTGCATGTGACAAATTAAAGTCTAAGTCGAGTAACAGAGCTTCAGAAAGAGCAGTGCCTCCAGATAGCATCACCTCCCCAAAGAATATTGATGACTTTAGCTGCAAAGTATCAATATTATAATGCTAGAAGATTTAATTTATAAATGCTGCTGGTCAAAATGCACGTAATGTAATATAGCTATAGCTTAATCCACTCTGTATTCTCCTCTGTGAATCTCTGCGGCTCTGGTCCTGGTTTATTGGATGGAGCAGTTTAACACAAATGTGATTGAGGCTCTTAAATGGTCCCTGACGTCAGCACATTACACAGTGACTGCCTCTGATAGAAAAGAACTGATGAATGAAGGAAGAGCAAAACCACAGGAAGTGAATTAGAGAGAGGGGCTTACTAAGAAACACCAGGAAAAAGAGATTTAACAATTAATTTGTGTGTTAGGAATTCAAAGAAAGGAAAGGAAAGCTCAGTGCTGGCTCCGCCGAGCGCACTTCCTCCGGGGCGGTAGAAGGGTTGGCAAGAAAAGGTTTGAGGTGAAGGTGGCATAACGCTCCGGCTGCGTGCTTTACGGCTTCTCCTGCCCGTACTTCGCCATTTACCAGGGCCGTGGGATCAGTGGGCACTGACTTTGTACACCCAACACTGGTGAGAGTGAGAATATATGTATGTGAGTGCAAAAAATGTATGTACACTCAACAAAAATATAAACGCAACACTTTTGTTTTTGCTCCCATTTTTCCTGAGATGGACCCAAAGATCCAAAATTCACTCCAGATACACAACACTACCATTTCTCTCAAACATTGTTCACAAATCTGTCCAAATGTGTGACAGCGAGCACCTCTGCCCCGCCGAGACAATCCACCTCACCTCACAGGTGCGCCACATCAAGATGCCGATCCGACATCATGACCAGTGCACAGGTGTGCCCCAGACTGCCCACAATAAAAGGCCACCCCGAAATGTGCCTTTTTTTTGCTTTATTGGGGGTCTGGGGACTCAGAACCAGTCAGTATCTGGTGTGACCACCATTTGCCTCATGCAGTGCAACACATCTTCTTCGCATAGAGTTTATCAGATTGTCACTTGTGGCCTGTGGAATGTTGGTCCACTCCTCTTCAAAGGCTGTTATGGACAAAGAACACAGGTGCATTTTACTGATGGCATTTTGAATGCACAGAGATACCGTGATGAGATCCTGAAGCCCATTGTTGTGCCATACATCCATGAACATCACCTCATGTTTCAGCAAGATGATGCACGGCCCCATGTTGCAAGGATCTGTACACAATTCTTGGAAGCTGAAAATGTCCCAGTTCTTGCATGGCCAGCATACTCACTGGACATGTCACCCATTGAGCATGTTTGGGATGTGCTTGACCAGCGTATACGACAGCGTGTACCAGCTCCCACTAATATCCAGCAACTTCGCACAGCCATTGAAGAGGAGTCGACCAACATTCCACAGGCCACAATTGACAATCTGATAAACTCTATGTGAAGAAGATGTGTTGCACTGCATGAGGCAAATGGTGGTCACACCAGATACTGACTGGTTCTGAGTCCCCAGACCCCCAATAAAGCAAAAAAAAAGAGCACATTTCGGGGTGGCCTTTTGTTGTGGGCAGTCTGGGGCACACCTGTGCACTGGTCATGATGTCGGATCGGCATCTTGATGTGGCGCACCTGTGAGGTGGGGTGGATTGTCTCGGCGGGGCAGAGGTGCTCGCTGTCACACATTTGGACAGATTTGTGAACAATGTTTGAGAGAAATGGTAGTGTTGTGTATCTGGAGTGAATTTTGGATCTTTGGGTCCATCTCATGAAAAATGGGAGCAAAAACAAAAGTGTTGCGTTTATATTTTTGTTGAGTATATATGAGAGTGAGAATGTATGTATGTGAGAGTGAGAATGTATGTATATGAGAGGGCCAGAATGAATAATGTCTTGAACGGTCCTCATACAAAACAAAACAAAAATAAATGGGCCAAGTAAAAAGGGGCCTGGCAAAAACTATAAAAACTATTAAGCTCTGACCAGGTATCTGACCCAAATTGTACACACAAAGCTACACCTGCATGGAAGTTCAACCAAAAAACAATTAATAAGTAGGGAGAACTGTATTTATAATGCAGATCAAACTCATGATTCTCTCCCAAATCTTCAGCTAACTAGCACAATATACATTCTCCTGTCTAATAGTTCTAATATAATGATAATAAAAGTTGACTATTAAAAATTTTTGGCTGACTATGGACACAATATCTAATATCTATTAGAGCCCAACATGGATATTTTTCTCATTACATATTCCGGAAAAAGGTTTAGATCTAGGTTTATATTTTCTATTTAGATATTAATTACAAAACACTAATAAGACTTTTATTTTTTATTTTTTGCTATGCTTTATTGTTGATGTGCAGAATGGTGAGGGGGTTGACAGAGGATCTAGGCAGGTAGTAGCCTCCTATACCACTTCCTCTTTTTCTTCAGCTCCTTCTCCAGAGCTGTGCTCAACTCCTCCAGCAGGGAGAGCTGTTTTTCTGTCCTCAACTGCTTATCCTCCAGCGCACTGTATCTCTCAACCTGCAGGGAGCAGTCTATTTGCAACTCCTCACAGGTCTTCAAGATGGCGGCCTTCTCCTCCTTTGGGTTTAGTTTAGTTTTTCCTGCTCCACCTGCTGCTGCAATTCATTGATCTTTTCAACCTGCAGGGAGTCCTCTTCTTGTGACCTTTTCAGCAGCTCCTGGAGTACGCTACATTTCTCCTCCAGCAGGGAGCGCTCTGCCTTTAGGCCCTCCCAGGTTCTCATGGCGGACATGTTCTTCTGTAATTCTGCTCTGTTGATTTTCTCCTGCTCCACCTCCAGCTGTAGCGCAGTGTTCCTTTTCACCAGCTGGGAGTGCTCTTCTCGTGCTCTTGTCAGGTCCTGCTCCAGTGCAGTACATCTGACCTTCAGCAGGGAGCGCTGTGCCTTCATATCTTCAGAGGTCCTCAATATGGCGGCCTTCTCTAGTTCAGCTCAGTTCTCCTCCTCCACCTCCTGTTCTAGAGCACAGCTGCTTATGAACAGCAGGACGTGCTCTTCCTCTGACCTCTTCACTAGCTGCTCTAGTGCTCTTCATTTTTCCTTCAGCAGGGAGCGCTCTGCCTTTAGCTCCTCACAGGTGCTCAACATGGTGTCATTCTCCTCCTGTATTTCAGTTCTCAGAAGTTTCTCCTGTTCCAACTCCTGCACCAGAGGACTGTTCCTCTGCTGGGAGCGCTGTTTTTCCATCTTGTTAAGCAGCTCCTGTAGAGCAGTGGTCCCCAACCACCGGGCCATGGACCGGTACCGGGCCGTGAGCCCTTTGGTACTGGGCCACGGCGGCTCATTCCCCCCACCCCTTCATTTTGAGTGGCCTGTCCGTGTTCCGAAAAGAGCATGTCGACTTCCATTTGCGCACGAGGCTTGTCTTAGGACGAATATTAAACCCACAAGCAGCAAAATGAGTAAAAAACAGACACCTTTGGAAAGTTTCTTTGCAAAGGAGAAAAGGCCCAGTGAGGAGACAAAAGAAGAGCCTACGCAGCTTCTGGAAAACGATGACGTTGCGATACCGTCATCATCTGCTTTGGCAGGACTCCCAGTCGACGTTCTGCTGATACTGACGTGTTTTGTAATCCAACGTAACTCGTAGAAGTAACTCCACTTCGTCGTCGGTCCAAACGAGAGAGTCGGCTTTTGTGCGTGTGTTCGCCATCATTATTATCTTCTTGTGTTTGTTTGCGGAAGAGAAAAGACTTTATGCACATGCGCTCTTTGTAGTATTGTGTTTCCGGTGTCTCTGGCTGTTTTTACATATCGGTGTGGCGTATGTATTACATCGTTTTCACTCAGCGCTCCGTTTTCGTCTGGACACAAATATTTACTGACAATACCAGGAGACCTACTTAAAATATGGATTTATCACAAAAGGTGATTCACACGCACCAAGCCCGCTCTGCATAACATGCGGCGACCAGCTCTCCAATGAGGCGGCCTTAAAAGTATGTTCGAGACAACTCTGCCAGTATTCTGGATAAAAGTTACGGAGTAGACTGGACATAAGCAACACACTCCCATTACGCCTAGATGCAACCATCTCGTAGCAGAGAAACAAGCTCAGGGCTCTCATTGATTCAGCGTTATGGTGAGTTGTATTTTTCATGAACTTTATATTTGTTTTGTGGTGTATCTTATTTTGAAGGCATGTTTAAGTTGTGACTCTTGTTATGTTGTTGGTGCATGTCATGAGGACGCTGTTATTTAAAGGTCCCATGGCATGAAATTTTCACTTTCTGAGGTTTTTGAACGTTAATGTGAGCTCCCCTACCCTGTTTAGGGCCCCCCCATGGTTAAAAGTTGCGAAATGTCTAAACTGAGCATTTGCGATCCTTTTCTGCGTTACAAAAAATAGGAGCTCAAACGGGCGATTTTGAACAAAGCACCTTATTGACGTCAGATCGAAAAAAGAAATGCAAATGCAGTTCCACCCCCGTCTGTCTGTACTCAGCGTCTCTGTAAATCACGCCCAGAGAGTTTGGACTGCGAATGCGCTAGGCAATGCGAAATGCGTTTTTTTATTTGCCTGGAGGCACGTCCGAGTGTTTCTAGGCTCGGAAGTCCTTTATCTGAGCCTCTGGACCTTTGAACAGCAGTGGTTTAATTTTATTTTATGTGGAAATGTGTTTATTTTTCAATGGAACACTTCAACTCTCTCCCCCCGTGCAAAAACAAGGAAATGGATCAGAGAGCGCTCAGAGCACAGAGCGGAGCGTTTAGCCACGCCCCCACCTTCTACTATTAGCCAGCTTTTTTGTCCTCATTTGCATTCAAGCAACAACGCCCATTATAGAGTGTTCTGAGTGAGAAAAATTACTCTTTCTCAGCTTATCTCTGTTTCTCATGCACTGAGTGTTGATTTTGAAGAAGGATTCATTTACAGTATTAGGGAACCATTAAGGAGCCATATAAAAGCATCAAGAAGTACCATGTCATGGGATCTTTAATGGTTCCCTAATACTGTAAATGAATCCTTCTTCAAAATCAACATTCAGTGCATGAGAAAGACACATGTACACAGTCAGAGTCAGAATCTCTCTGTCTGAACAACTCATTCTGGGCCTTGTTGCTTGAATGCAAATGAGAAGGACACAGATAGGGTGGGGGGGGCTAAACAGGGTAGGGGAGCTCACATTAACGTTCAAAAACCTCAGAAAGTGAAAATTTCATGCCATGGGACCTTTAAAGTTACACACAAGTACACAGTGGATTCACGTTTTTTATTATTATATTTACAACATACCACAGTTCTTGTGTTGTTTGTATAATTTTATTCTGTGGTATTTATTCACCGATATCCACGCACCCCCCTCCACCCCCCACACACCGGTCCGTGAAAATTTTGGGTGACATTAAACCGTGGCGCAAAAAAGGTTGGGGACCACTGTTGTAGAGCACTGTACCTCTTCTCCAGTATGGAGTGCTCTTCCTGAGACCTCCTAAGAGTGTCGTTCAGCTCCTCACAGGTCCTCAAAATGGCATCTTTCTCTTCCATCTTTTGGAACTGTGTTGCTGTGTCCTGTATTTTGTGGATCATCTGGACCTTCTGCTCAGCCTTGATTTCTGCAACCTCTTTCTACAGTGCCTCAAAATCAATCAATCAATCAATCAAACAAACAATATTTATAAAGCGCTTTTCATACAAAATGTAACACAAAGTGCCTTACGGATTAAGGATTAGAAGATTGACTTTTATTGATCTCACACAGGAGAAATTGTTTCTACATTTGACCCGGGGACCATCCCCATAATTTTGTTGTTTAGGCTTGGTCAGGACCCAAGCTGGAGGATTTACCTATGGCGCATGTTTTGGGTTGGTGGGGGAAACCGGAGTGCCCAGAGAAATCACAATTTATTCTAAAGTAATTTAAAATCTTTGCCAAGGCAGTGTCGGTGCTGTGGTAAACCCAGATTGAAATTTTTTCCAAAATCATTTAGTTGGATGAAGACAAGTTTTTCTAAAATCTTGCTTAAAAGTGGTAAGTTAGACACAGGTTGGTAGTTGTTAAAATCATTAAAATCTAAATTGCTCTTCTTCAGTAGGGGCCTCACCACCGCCACTTTGAAGGCAGCGGGAAAGACCCCTGTCTGAAGAGAGCAATTCATCATGACCAAAAGTTCATCCCTAAAAGATCCATAAAATTACTTAAAGGTCCCATGGCATGAAATTTTCAGTTTCTGAGGTTTTTGAGGTTTAATGTGAGCTCCCCTACCCTGTTTAGGCCCCCCCCCCCCCCATGGCTAAAAGTTGCGAAATGTCTAAACTGAGCATTTGCGATCCTTTTCTGCGTTACACAAAACCAGTGTTGAAACGGGCGAGTTCGGACAAGGCACCTTTTTGACGTCAGATTGGCAAATGCAGCTCCAGCCCCTCCCTCTGTCTCCGCTCAGCGTCCCTGTATATCCCGCCCATAGAGTTTGGACTGTGAATGCGCTACGCAATGCGAAATGCGTTTTTTTATTTGCCTGGAGGCACGTCCGAGTGTTTCTAGGCTCGCAAGTCCCTTACCCGACCCTCTGGACCTCTGAAATACCAGTGGTTTAATTTTATTTTCTGTGTAAATATGCTTTTTTTCATTGCAAAGTCTCCCATTTGTCTTCCTGTGTTAAACACGGAAGCGAGCAGAGAGCGGTGCCGAGCTGCGGGGGAAACCCGCCCCCCCGCTCCTTAGCCAATCTCTCTGTCCTTCTCATTTGCACTGAAGCAGCAACACTCAGAATAAAGCATTTTAGACACATATCTAGCCTCATGAAGACTGTCAGAGTCATATCTCATGCAGTGAGTGTTGATTTTGAAGAAGGATTCATTTACAGTATTAGGGAACCATTAAGGAGCCATATAAAAGCATCAAGAAGTACCATGTCATGGGACCTTTAAAAAATGGAGTGGGGATTGGATCTAAGAGACATGTGGTGGGCCTCACTAAAGAGAAGACCTTGTCAAGCATCTCAGCATTAACCAAGGCAAAACTGTCCAGAGTTTTCTCTGGTTGAGACAAACACTCAGGTGTGTTAGAAACAGAGCTTTGACGAGATAGAATATCACATCTGATAGTGTTTCTCTTTCCTGTGAGGTGGTCAGCAAACTGCTCGCAGAGAGAGTCAGTTAATGTCACATAAAATGCGTGAGAATCGGGGTTTAGAATGGCTTCATCTTTGGACTGTAGCTGGTGTTTCAGTTCATCTGACTGGTCTCTCAGTGCTCCTCTCTCCTCTTTCACTGTGTCCAGTTCAGATTTGAGGCCTTGCAGTTGCTTCTCATGAGCTACAATAATGAGCTTCATTTTTCTCAGCAACTGCAGCTTCTCCTCCTTGTGCTGGTCGCGGTCTCTCTCCCGAAGCTGTTTGAGGTCCTCCAGCTCTTTGAGCAGGTGTTGCTTTCTGACCTCAGCAGCTTTAGAAGAAGTTTGGAGTCGTGACATGACTAAGGCCATGCCCTTCTCGTCTTCCTCCTTAGACCTCTGTTGTTTTTGAGGTCCTAGCTTCTCCCTTTCCAACTCCTCCAGAGTTATAAAGGTGTGGACCACCTGTTCAGATGGTCCAGAGGTCTGCTGTGGGTTGGTGGGTGCCATCCCCAGCTCCTCCATCAGGTTGAACTCCTGGCTGTAGAGGAGTTCATCGTCTTCAGTGGTGTAATCTGACCAGTCTTTGGACATGTTTGTGTCTCTGTGTCTCGGTCGAAGGCTGAATTGAAATGAGTTTGTTCAGGGCTTGTGCCTCACTCACCCATTTCTCAGTCTTTGATCTAATGATGTCATAAAAAAATAGAATGTCTGATGCAAAGTGTTGCCAGGTGATTATTATTCCATATATGGGCGTGAGTGTGTTGCTATAGTTACATAAGAATTCCAGTATATCACAGATTCATTTATATTGTTTATTAAAGTAATCCACTAATGAACTCTATTATTATTCTTAAATAGGATCATTTTAACATATGGCTGTCAGCAGTGCAACAGTCACAAGATTCACCCTTATCAAAATCATCTGAATTGCAACAACTAAGAAAATACAAAAGATTAAATTCTGCATGTAAGATTATTAGTCTGTTTGCATCTCCAAAGCTCAAAACACTCCACCTTGTGATGTCAAGAAGTGGTTAACAGCTATCTTTTACCTTTCAGAGATGGCAGTTTCACGGTTTGAAATCCAAATCACACAGTGGAACACTTTCTGTAGTATAACATGACATCACAAGGTGTAACAGAGTGTTTTTGTTCTAGAGAAGAACTCTGCAGGTTTGTGTGTTAAACATGTGTGAATGAAACAAAACACAACTCCAGGTCTGTTTGTGAGGAGAACATTATAACATTGATAGCATAACAAGGGCCCTTTAAGTAAATGTTGTTCTGTAATCTTCATGGGGAATGTATGGTATTCCATGGAATTGAGCAGGTGATGCGCCACCTCCAGAAAGTTACATACTATACCTAATGTACTGTACTCACCAGTACAAGTCATAATTATAGTAAGAAAGTCATGTTTGGATAAAAAAGTTGCGGAAAATTCATTCATACCCTGAGCGCCTGAGACACCACTTTTTGACACCAGTTTCTTGCTGTTTTTATTACCACTGACTTAGGAGTAAGTAGTAATAAAAATATCTATAAAAATATATATTTAAAAGAATATATTTTTTGCTTTTTGTTTTTTTAATGTATTGTGATGTGTGAGCTACTGTGTCCAAGTAATTTCCCTTGTGGACCAATAAAGTTTGTCTAAGTCCAAGTCAAAAAACTATTGGTTAAGTAAAAAGCCATTATAAAGTTCAAATGTAGCGTAAATTCAGCATAAATCCCAGCTCCATACCTGATGTAGCCCTCGACGCTGCTGTGCCCTCTGAGCTGGTCCTCCATCAGATAGGTGTTGTGGGAGGAGGAGATGTAGTAGTGGTTCAGAGGCTGCTCCATGTCCTGATAAACTCCTCTGCATTTGGGGTCAAAAATGTTCCCCTCTGAAGACCTCAGGTACATCAGGAACCCATCAAAACTCATCGCCTTCATCTGCTTAGCTACAAAACACACACAATGTACAAATTATGTCTGTGAAACATTACATAAAGTTAAGTAAAGTCACATTTGAGTTAAATTTAAGTTGTTTTTGTACATTAATGGTGAGGAAAATTTCCTATATTCATAAAAAAGCCCTATAATGATGAAACTGAAGATGTACCTGAATTATCAAGTTTCAATACATTCTAATGGACAATTTCTATTTCATTTCAATCTAAAATGCACGTTAAGGCTACAATAATACTTACTTCTGATTAGGGCAGTTGGTTGATATAAGTAAAAGCATTAGGAAAATTGGTACAGAATTGCTTGAGTGAATATTCTAAGTAAAGCTGGGAGTAATCAGACTTTCTGTTTGATTGCTCACACCTGAAGGTATGGTGCAGGTTTTGGTAAGGAAAATGATTTTAAAAAGGACAAACCAATGCGGCATAGACAAAAGTTAAAGATAAAATGATAAAGATTGAAAGAGTTATTTTAAACAGCTTTACTCTAAAAATTAACTTACTAAAAGACATGTTTTTTATGATCAGATTTCTAGTTCTCAGATTTTTTTTTTTTTCTTTTTTTTTATTAGTAAAAATGTAAATATATCCTTTGTCTGTCTCACCTGCCTCAGACGGCTCATATTTGTCCACCAGCTCTTGTGCCTTTGTTTGGAGGTCTCCGGTCTCCAGCTGCTCGTCCCTCAGGAATTCCCCCAGATCTCTGAGTGAAAGCTTCTGCCCATCTGTGGAAAACTCCCGGAAAACTCTGAGCAGGTCCTCGCGCTGCGTCAACATTTTATAAAACAGAACAAACTCATCGTCCTCCAGAGTGCCAGACTGAGACTTATCGGCCATCTGAACGCAGGAGAGAGGAGAGGAGAGAAACGATGGGACTGAATTATTACAATGAAAAAGTATACAATTGAATTGGAATAAAAAGCAGAAACAACACTGAACGATTTGCTTAGCAGCTTTAGATAAAGAAAAGAGAATAATTTCAACAAATCATATTGTTCCCTACATGCATTTTCAGGTTTAAAACACTATTTTTAACATTTATGAAATTTAAAAGGTGCACTATGTAACATTTCTGGTGGAGGGTTCACCACCCACCTGTCTCCATTGAGATGTTATTACTTGCATTACACATATCTATCTCCATGGAGAAAAGCACGTGAAGCCACAAGGCCAAGTTACAGATCATATCTGAGGAGACGTGACCCCCGTTTACAGTAAGAATGCCTGTTTTTTCAAGGTTATTTTTTAGCAATCAGAACAACAGTAAATGAATAAATGTAAAATATATAAGGTTAAGCCATTGTGTGCAACAATCTAGGCAAAACAATAACGACTCCATTGAGAAGAGCAGATGGTGGAGACCAAAACAGAAAAGGTTCCGCGGTATTAAAGACTCACAGTGAAGAGTCTGTGTGCGTGGTGCTCGTTCATATCCACGTTCATCATCTTCAGCAGGTCTCTCACTTCTTTAAAGTTCATCCTCCCATCACGATTCTTATCTGCCTTTTTGAACCAGTCTCCGATCCACCTGAAGAACTCATAAGGACCAAAAACATGCAGGAGGACGACTACTACTACTACTACTACAACTACTACTACTACTACTACAACTGCTACAACTACCACTACTCTTAAGGCATTATAGAACAATTTCAAATTAGTAAGGCCCTATTAAAACATTTTGTCATCAAGTCCTGGCCTGAAGGAGTGCATTTTTCATTCACTCCAAACTCGGTGGTGGGAAGCCACAATTGTTGTATCCACAGCTGCCCCGGGACAGACTGACAGAATCAAGGCTGCCGATCTGCCCCATCAGCGCCATAGACCACCACCAATCACTCATTCACACATCACATTCATACCTATATGGAGGGTAAAGTGTCTTGCCCAAGGATGCATAAAACCTGATCTAAGAGGGATCCTAACCACTGTAATGGCATTAGATAAACATAAACAAATTTCTGTTCTCCAAATAAGCAAGAATTGTAATGCTGCAAAACTAAACAACTAAAAGGCCAATAATATTCACTACAGAGAAGGGGCAGTTCAAATTAAAATAAGCAAGTTCTAGTCACTAAAAGAAAGGTTCAGATTCAACATTTGTAAATTTACATTTTGGATATTTTATGTCAGAGTAATCAATAGGAAAAGTGGCTCTATTTCATATTAGAATCAGAAAACCACCAATTTTGTTAAACCCCTCTGCAAAAGTATGGGATTATATTGTGTCAAAAGGATGCTGGTCCAGGCGTTCCCTCTCTCCCATGTTTTCCACATTTTCGATCAGTTTCCTCATCCCTCTGATCCAGGACTGGGCTTCCTCTACAGACTCAGCCACCAGGTCCAGGTTCCCACGGCGCCCCCTAAAGACCAGAGTGAAGCAGCGCTCAGCCGGAAACTCGTCTGCGATGGACAGAAGCACCTCGGACTGGTGACCCTCACGGACCGCCTCCACATCACTCACTGAGACTGGACAGAGAGGGAGGGAGAGAGAAAGGAGGGGGAAAACAGATCGAATAAAAATAGAATAAAAATGGATCAGCCCGAGCGCTCATGGCCCAAAACTGTTGGTTACAGTTAGCTCATGACTAATATAAATTGAGAAAGACTTATTTAACAGTATAAAATCAGCTCACCTGTTCAACCTCAATAAAGAATGACAGATTTTTTTGTTTTGTTTTTTATGGCCGTAGAGATACTGATACTACAAATTCACTAAAGCCCTGTTTACCACAGACCAGGGATCGGCAACCTTTACCACTCAAAGAGCCATTTCCACCCGTTTCACACAGTAAAGAAAACACTGGGAGCCACAAAACCCTTTTGAAATTTAAAATGAAATAACACTGCATATAACTGGACAAAGTTTGTTTGGTTGAAAACGTTTCGCCGCTCATCCGAGAGGCTTCGTCAGCTCTGACCCTCATGCTGACGAAGCCTCTCGGATGAGCGGCGAAACGTTTTCAACCAAACAAACTTTGTCCAGTTGACAAATTGAACTTCTCCTTTTATCATGGATTCTATCTGGACGACTGAGGGACTTTTCACGCACTGCATATAACGTTTTGTTTTTTTTGCCTTTGTGCCATAAAATTACATTTTGAAAATGAACACACTAAAATAAAATACATTTGAATTAAATACAGTGGTCCCTCGCTATATTGTATTCTTTTCACGGCTTCGCTGTTTCGTGGATTTTTTTATTCCAGTTTTTTTCATAGTGTATCAACGTGCATTGTTTTCTGCATCCTGATTGGTTAAGGGACTGTAGACCTTTGCCGATTTGTCATTCTCCTCCGTGGCGTGTCTCCTGTACAGTACAGAATGCATTCAGTTTGCCAAATCTATATAAATGTTCGATCGCTCGCAGTGTGACCCTGAAGTACTGTATATTTGCAAGTTTTCTGCCCGACAAAACCCGCGACAGCGGAGCGGCGCCAGGACGAAGAGGCTCGGTCAGAGGAACTGTGAAATACTATGTTTAGGGCCTGAAAACAGGTTTGGATCTTTGATTTCATTCTATAATACTGTGCTTTTTTTGGTGAAAATCTATGAAAGTTTGAGTGTTTAAACAAGAGAGAAATGTGAGAAATTGTTAATGCCAGCCTGAGAAAAGTGTAGATTGCGTGTTATTTTTAGAACGTAACCACCGTAATAAACGAGGGACCACTGTACTGAGCCACATCAGAGGGATCAAAGAGCCGCACGCGGCTCCGGAGCTGCAGGTTACCGACCCCTGCCATAGACCTTTAAGAGACTTGTATAGCCATCTTTGGTACAGTTATCTCTTTGCACTAAAATATTAAAATAAAGTTATATGTGTACAAAAAGTCACAACAGTGAAAACTGAATTTGTCATCTTTACTTCAGTTTAAGATAAATTTGTGGGCCATGCTCTGGAGTTTAAAAGCTAAATATCGGAATTGGCAACATATTGGTCCATCCCTTGCCTGGAAGAATCCATGACTCATCGCTGTACCAGCGGATGAGTCTGGTAACGCTTGATCCAGAATGCGCTGCTGTTGCGCTTAGACAGACAGCTAAGTGAACCAATCAGAGATTGCGCCATCTTGATTCAAAACTGAGGAGGAACTTCCGCTGCCTAAGAGTGACTTTGCGGGCAAAGGCGGGTGCACTGACGTCACCATCTTTGAATGAATCAGAATCGCGGAGTCCGTTTTTAACCGGAGGAGCGAGAGTGGA
The DNA here is from genome assembly GCA_036785185.1 of Paratrypauchen microcephalus. Taxonomy (NCBI): domain Eukaryota; kingdom Metazoa; phylum Chordata; class Actinopteri; order Gobiiformes; family Gobiidae; genus Paratrypauchen; species Paratrypauchen microcephalus. The sequence goes on along the minus strand of JAVJIX010000165.1, from coordinate 900,884 downwards.
GCGAGGGTGTCCAAATGGTATCGCGCTGTATAGAAAATACAGAGAGATATAATTTGGCTGGCCAGGTAAGTCCATCCCTACTAAAAAGAGCAAATACTGGTCTAGCTCTACATCTAAGTCAGTACTTTATGAGTGTGATAAAACAAAGCTCTGATTAAAGATTAAAGTTGAGTAACAGAGCTTCAGACAGAGCAATGCTTCCTGTTATCTTCACACTCCCAGGGATCACATCAGCTGCAGAGTATCAGTGCTCCCTCACATGTGGAGTGTGCGTTGCCGGCCTTCTTGGACTGGTACCAGATGGTCATACAGTCGTCCTGGAGTCTGAAGTGTCTCTGTTTTTTCCAGGTTCGGGACTTGATTTTCCTCATGACCGTTCCCACCAGCATCGACTGCAGGTCATCATCGCACTGGATCCCTGAAATCACAGAATGACACTATTAAAACGTACATCATTAGGCTGGGTTCACGAGACAATGACTGCGTGCACATGGAAAACTCCAAACCGATTTCAAAATGATTGGGGTCGTAACGGCTGCATGTGCACAGGGATTGGTTTGAATTGGGATTGGTTTGCCCCATCCCCCAGGAACCCCTGGCCTAGGCCGATAGCAAACTACTTGGCATTGTCATGTGAACGATTTCGGATCGGATTAGCATACTGCGCATGGGCACCAGGAATTTCAGGAATTTCACCTGGAAGTTGTAAGAGTGGTAGGGGGTGCCTCTCAGTACCAAGTACCAATTGTTGTTTCAGACGAAAACATGGCTGCGAAGAAAGCAACAAGCACGCACTACTGGAGAGAGTAAGAGTTCATGCTGCACCAGGTGCGAGAGATAAACATTTAAAACTTTATGGACGGCGCACAAGAAACGCTAGTCTTTATCAGAAAATAGCGTTGAAGATGGAGCAGGCAGGTTTCGTTCGGACGCCTGAACAAATCAAAATCAAATGGAAAAACCCCAGGGCAGCGCACGCCACAGCCAAGAAGAACACCGGGAGAGCGCATTACGATGACTCAGGACAGCGGTACTTCACGGCACCAACAAGCCCCATCTTCCACCATATCTGGACTATGAACATTACGCACAGGGCAATTCCAGAAAAGAAGGAGTTTACCGTACACTCGCTTGACTTTACTTATTCCTTTATTGGGCTTAGCGCGAACAACGCGTTTCGCCAGGTAAAATCGAAACGCGTTGTTTGCTCTTAGCACAATAAAGTGTGTGTGTGTGTGCGTGCGCGAGTGTGCGGTAAACTTCGTCTTTTCTGGAATTATTCAATGTTCCTGTTGTTACCAGCACCTGGAAGCTGTGCACGGAGTTTTAAACTTTTGAAATGACACACAGGGCACTTTTACAAACATTTTGAGTTATCTATTGTGACCTTATAGTATCAGAAGAGTGTGTTTTTTTTTAACTGTTGTATAACTTGTAAATATTAAAAATCAGTGTGGAAATTTACTTAAGTTGTAATTTCACTACCCCAGACCTTACATAAATGAACGATAAACCCATAGCTACAAATTTAATGCCTTTATTTGTGGCACAAAAGATGCAAGCAACAAAAAACAACAAGGCAGAACATGATTAAAACATGTGCGGTATAGGCCCCAACCTCATAATTTTCGTTGTCCTCGATTGCTTGTAGTATCAAACGCACAACAAGTACGCCAATGCCGGTCCGTCAAACTTCTCGAAAAGCCATCGCAGTATACCGCCAGATAGCTGTGTTGTGTTGTGTTTATATTGAGCAGTCATCACCCGGAAGTAGTTGGACTACAGGGCCACATAGCATTGCAAATCCGGCCAGGTCGCTGACCTGAATCTGATTGCGCGACATGCATGTGCACTCGGATTGGACGACAGACCACCCGCCGAGCAAGTGTGAAAAAACCAATCCAATCCTGATCCAAACCTACCATGTGCACGCACTCATTGTAGAATCCCTATAGTTTAACCTGAGCTGGAGGTCAGACTGGCACAAAGTTCAAAGTCTTCTCTGTCAGTATAAATATACAAAAGTGAAGTGAGTTTTTCACAATAGCTTCAGAAAGTGCCATTATTCAACACCAAAGTCGTGATTGTAGTCTCTGCCTCTGCTTCTCTACCTGAAATTAAAACATCAAACTCTCGTAAAATTCTAGTATGAGTAATCTTGAAACGTATCATTATTTTTATTTGTTTGAGATTATTCAAGTTTGAAGTTCTTTCAGCTGACTATAATCACGTCTCTGGGGTTGAATAATGGAACCACTTTCTGAAGGTATTGTGAATAAATAATTCAGCTTTTGTTTATGTGTTAATACTGAAAATACGTTAAACTTTTTGCCAGTTTTTGTTTCTCGTAGACAGGCCCAGTAATGACAGAGATATTATATACCATAAACCAGGTCAACAAATCTGCAATCTGGCAGTTAAAGGTGCAGTGCGTAACATTTCTAGTGGAATGTCCAACACCTGCTTGTCTCCATGGAAATGTTTTTGCTTTGACTAGAAAGTTCCACAGTATAGACTAAACCTGTCATCTCACCTATCACAAGGGAGACAAGCAGGTTACAGCACTACGCTACATCACAAATCAGGTCTGTGGAGAGGTGCCCCCATTCACAGAAGGAATTATAGTGTTTTGGGGCAACAGAAACTAAAATTAATAAATGCTAGATGTGGATGTAGAAATGTTTAATCAATCAATCAATCAATCAAACATTATTTATTAAGCGCTTTTCATACAAAAAATGTAACACAAAGCGCCTTACAGTGATTAAGGATTAGAAGATTAGAAAATTAGAAGATTTTAGGAGGATTTTACCTATGGCGCATGTTTTGGGTTGGTGGGGGAAACCGGAGTGCCCGGAGGAAACCCACCCAGACATGGGGAGAACATGCAAACTCCACACAGAAAGGCCCGGGTGACCCAAACCTTCTTGCTGTGAAGCGTGAGTGCTAGCCACTCAGCCACCGTGCTGTCAACAAGTAATAAAAAAAAAAATTCTATCAAAGGTCAAGCTAAACAGGTGAGTCTTGAGCCCACTCTTAAAAACATGAACGTTCTCTGCAGCCCTGAGGTCCTCCGGCAGGCAGTTCCATAGACGAGGGCCGTAGTACTGAAAAGACGCCTCTCCGTGAGTGTGTGTCCTGACTTTGGGAATGACCAGGAGCTGCCGGAGGAGCGCAGGGCCCGTGAAGGTTCGTAAGGGGAAAGCAGTTCTGAAAGATAAGAAGGCCCAAGACCATTAAGACATTTAAAAACCAGTAAAAAAAAACAACTTTAAAATCAATCCTGAAACTCACAGGGAGCCAATACAGAGATTTTAAGACCAATGTAATGTGGTCCTGCCCTCTGGTCCTAGTCAGGACACGTGCTGCTGCACATGAAATACTCTTTTTGGGAAGACCAGAGAGCAGGGCATTACAGTAGTCTATACGGCTGGTGACCAAAACATGCATCAGTGTCTACATATTGGCCTGAGAGAGAATAGGGCAGACTCTGGCTATGTTTTTTAGGTGATAGAAACCTATTTTTGTGATGTTAAAAGTCAGCTCAGAGTCAAAAATGACGCCCAGGTTTTTCACTTGAGGAGATGGGTTAAAAGACTGTGCTTGTAGTTTGGATAAAAGTTTCTCTCTCTGAAACTCAGGACCGATGACTAAAACCTCAGTTTTGTCCTGATTAAGCTGGAGAAAGTTTCTTGCCATCCAGGATTTGATATCTAGAATGCAGTTAAAAAGAGCATCCATTGGCCTGGTGTCATCAGGAGACATGGAGATGTAAAGCTGAGTATCATCTGCATAGCTGTGGAAGTTGATTCCATGTCTCCTGATGACGCTGCCAAGAGGGAGCATGTACAAGCCCTGTGCTTAAAAAGTACAGGGCCTAAAATGGAACCCTGGGGGACACCACAAGTGAATTTATGGACCTTGGAGGAGCATGTGTCCACACTCACCATAAATGTTCTGTCTGTGAGATAGGACGTGAACCATTTGTGAACAGCACCAGAGAGGCCGAGGTGTTTTAGGCGAGTTAAAAGAATAGTGTGGTCTACTGTGTCAAAGGCAGCGCTCAGATCCAGCAGAACCAACACAGTCACCTTTTGTGAATCACAATTTATTCTAAAGTCATTTAAAATCTTTGCCAAGACAGTCTCGGTGCTGTGGTTCACCCTAAAACCAGATTGAATTTTTTCCAAAATGTTGTGATCATCTAAAACAGTGTTTCCCAACCAGGGGTACAAGTACCCCTAGGGGTACGCGAGCACATTGCAGGGGGTACTCAGCAGTGTCGCTACCAGGCACAGGGGGCGATTTTTTGGAATTTTTGAATTCTAATTTGAGTAAATTTGAGTTAAAGAAAAGAGAAAAAAAAATGCCTGAGAATTAAATTTTCAAATTAAGGAGATGAAATAAAATGATTTTCATTTAATAATCTGTTGTGTCACGTTCTATTTTTGGAGAATTATGAGTCAGGGGGTACTCGAGGTATGACAAAAAGGCTCAGGGGGTACACAAGACAAAAAAGGTTGGGAAACACTGATCTAAAAATCATTTCGTTGGATAAAGACAAGTTTTTCTAAAATTTTGCTTAAAAATGGTAAGTTAGACACAGGTCGGTAATTGTTAAAATCATTAAAATCTAAATTGCTCTTCTTCAGTAGGGGCCTCACCACCGTTGCTTTGAAGGCAGCAGGAAAGACCCCTGTCTGAAGAGAGCAATTCATCATGACTAAAAGCTCATCCCTAAAAGATCCATAAAATGACTTAAAAAATGGAGTGGGGATTGGATCTAAGAGACATGTGGTCGGCCTCACTGAGGAGAAAACCTTGCCAAGCATCTCAGCATTAACCAAGGCAAAACTGTCCAGAGTTTCCTCTGGTCCAGACAAACACTCAGGTGTGTTAGAAACAGAGCGTTGACGAGAAAAAAATGTCACATCTGATAGTGTTTATCTTTCCCGTGAAGTGGTCTGCAAACTGCTCACAGAGAGTCAGTGGGTGTCAAGTAAAACGTGTTAGAATCGGGGTTTTAAATGTTTTCAGTGGTTGAGAAGAAAACTTGGATTATTTTTGTGGTTGGTGATTATTGTGGAGAAGTAATGATTTCTTGCATTTCTTATAGCATTGCTGTGTGATCGTTGTTGATTAATGAATAATTGGTGGTTTATTGTTATTTTGTTTTCCTCCATCTGCGCCCTCAGGCACTGTCTCTTGGATTTTGTCAGATCTTCATTTATCCCTGGCGCTTTTGGTTTTGAGTGGAGCAACCAGATCTAGGGCTGACCGTAGTCTACTGTTAAAATTGTTAATAATGGAATCGCAAGAGGTGGGTAAAACCATTGAGGGATTTTTATCTAAAACTTAGATAAAATTTGGTGCTGCTTCAGGGGTCAGACGGCACTTCCCCACAGTTCTCACAGAGGTCTCCCGCTGTATAAAACCAGTGATATTAAAAAACACAGAGCAGTGGTCAGACACAGCCACTAGTGGTCAGGCCATAGGTGATCCAGATCCAGAGTGCGTCCCCTGTTGTGAGTTGGCTGTGTGACATGATGAGTAAAATCTATATAATTAAAATTATAATTAAAATTCATTTGCAAGAGGATCTGAAAGGTTATCTATGTGCAAGTTAAAATCACCGGTTATAATAATCATATTAAATGAATTGTGTAAAATAGATAGAAACTCTGAAAACTCACTGATAAAAAAGTTGCATTTTCTTGGTGGTCTGTACAAGGGGTCCTCGGGTTACGACGGTCTCGACTTACGCCGTTTCGTGGTTACGAACGCACCGCCATAAAAAAAAAAAAAATTTTAAATTATGCGTCATTCCGTCTTACGCGGTTTAGCGTGGTAAGCGACGTAAACAAACGCGAACGGCGCGCGGCGCAGGGCGAAAGAATACGCTTTGTTGTGGTTGTAGGGCGAAGAAGACGGCCTCGTGTGCGTCCCCAATGTGGGCGGAAGTACCTGATGTGGGCTCTGATCTGCTCCTATGAAAGCGACAGTGAAAACCAAGTAGCGTAGTGGTCTAATTATTGAGATGGAAAGGTTATTGGTACTTTGGTTGGAAGATCAAAATCAAATTCCGACTTACGACGAAATTCGGGTTACGACGCGTCTTAAGAACGGATCAACGTCGTAACCCGAGGACCCCCTGTATATAGTGACACATAAAATTTGGAGGTTGCTAAAAACAATTGAATGATATTCAAAACTTGTAAAATTGTTCAATAAAATAGGTTTGGTGGCCAGAGTGTTTGTACATATAGAAACAGTGCCACCTCCCCTTTTACCATTTCTAGTTGAAAATGCAAAGTTAAAAGTTAATGTCATACCATGGAACATTCCAGGCAAAGCAGTAACATCACCATGGAGACAAGTAAAGGAGTGCACCTTTAAAGGTACACTGTGTAAGATTTTTACCCGTTAATTAACGAAATTGAAGATACCCATTCAAAAATGCAGTGTTTTCCAAGCCTTTTCACTTCCATCATGAAATCAAAGTATTCTGTTGGACTTAGGTATAGTCGCATAAAAGGGGGATCTTCCCCATGTAGCGGCATCCATTTTAATTACGAGAGCCGCAGAAGGACATACTGTATTTTGGGCTCCGCCTTCGCCGTTTTCTTTATAGCTGTCGGCACTGGCCCGTGGATTTCACACAACGAGATAGTACGCGTTTGGATAAACAACGACAAGCATGTTGCCGGATCACACTTACTCCGCACATACATCGCAGGAGCAAGCACCTTCATCTAAGAGGAAAAGAAGAAGGACATAGTACCTACCGCGGCTGGGGCTTTGTCGCAGCGCGGGCCCGCACCCCGGGTTCCGCCTTCGTCCCCCCAAGTGCAGACCGACCTCCGCCCTCCGCCCTCCGCGGTCCGGTTCCCGATTCCCCCCACCCGCGCACAGCGCCGGGTGCGCTTCACACGTGCGCGCGGTTCGGGCGCGGCTGCCGGTGAACCCACCTCCGGGTACGCCGAGCTGTCCACGTTACGTCGCGCCCGGGTGACCCTCGAAGTCTGCCGTAGCTAGAACCGGAATTGCAATACCCACCATCCACCAATGCGCCACCATCCTACACAGTGTACCTTTAAACAGCAAATTCCCCCACAGAGCTCTGACCTGTCGCCAGCTCAATTTAAACTATAGGATTCTGTTGTGTGTCACGTGAGCCTTGTGTATTATTGATGTGTATATATGTTGTGTACTCACGGAGGCCAGTGCCTGTGGAAGCCATTGGGTGTCTCCTCACAGAGCCATCTATAAAAACAGACAAAACAACTTCAGCCGTATCACATCGTACTCAATTCATCAGTTACCATGGAGACACAATGCACACATCTACATCGTCTGAAAACTCAAGAAAAAATACAAAATGGACTTAAACAGCACATTTTCAGAAGACTGTGATCAATACGACACGTTCATGGTCCTGTTTAGGAGTTTGATTTCCAAACTCCTAAACAGGACCATGAAAAAGATCATGCTCCGGTGAACCAGGCGCCTGAAATCAACCGTTACAGGACCATGAACATTATTAATCATAGGCTCCTGAGATCAATACGATATGTTCATGGTCCGGTTTAGACTTAGACTTAGACAAACTTTATTGATCCACAAGGGAAATTGTTTTGGGTACAGTAGCTCACTCATCAAATAAAATATACAATATAAAAACAGAGGGTGAAAAAACAAGAAGAAAAATAGATGGAAAAGCTACCAAAGAGCAATAGACCTGTGTCAGATGAGACACAATTATATACATAAGATATACATAGGAGTTTGGAAATCAAATTCCTAAACCAGACCATGAACATATTGTATTGATCTTAAGCCGTGTCTCAATTCGCAGTGTGCACAGTTCGGAGTGTGGTTTTAAGTACACTTCGGACTGTGCATACTTGCCCCGCGGACCGTGGGCCGTGAACCAACTGTGCATGGATGCACAGTTGGTTTATGGCCTGATTTCCATGAAAACGACTGCAGTTTTCAGGGTGCATTTTAAATGTGCATGGAACAAAAACGAAATGGAGCAGCAGTTGTCGCGCCGGAAGTGACGTATGCGCCAGTTCTTTCTGGTCAGATTGTGTTAAAATAAAGGTCACATTTAAGTCTAACAGAGCTTCAGGAATGTTGATGATCAGTATCAGTAGAAGAATGATAAGGTTCTATTTGACATTCTTGTCAAAATATGTTTATTAATTTTCTTGATCTTGGCTGCCTTCTGTTCACTCTATTAAAATGTTACAGTCTGGTGCATTGGTGAGAATTTTAAGAACAAAAACAGATGGTTCTATCTACAATTTCAAAGATAAACTGTAAGTGCTGTAAGTGTTTTAAGGTTCTGTCTGCCTGACTCAGTCAGTCATAATAATTGCTATATCGACTTATCGTTCAATACATGTTAGGTTATTGTGGAGGGCTGGGTCAAAATGCTTAACTCAATTCTGCATAATATTAATTGTATTCCTTTATAAAAAAAAAAAAAAAAAGCAGTAAAAAGTGTTGTTTTGATGAGCTGGTAAGACTGGGAAGAGTTTATGTTATAACTAAGCAATGAAAAAGTGAGGTTGTCTAAAATAAAAGCAATGTAGCTTTAGTCTAGGCATGAGGTAAAATTATAAAATATGTTTATTTTGTAATTCCAAATCATCGTCAGAGTCAACCAAAGGGCCATACGTGGCCTGGGAGCTGCACAATGCCCAGGTCTGGGTCAGATGGAACAATCATTTTTGAGGGTCAGTAATTATCAAGGTTACTTGTACTAGTGGGGAACTTTTTGGTATTTTTCTGTTCTATGATGATTCATTTAGCTATTTTTAACAATATTTTGTTTTTTTTGTGTGTGTGATAAACCTGCTCAAGGTCAGTGGCATAAATTAGTTCCAATATTATGATTTATCGTCTATACTTTCTTCAGCTATACATCGTACTTAAAAATGTGTATCGGTGACAGGCCTGCCAATCAGAACAGAATGTATCCCCCCCTTTTCTTTCTTTTTTCAAAACTTTAAACCTATATATCTCAGGACTACACAGAGCGCAGATAAAACTATATAATTCTAAGAGGAAACATTGTTTGTTATTCCAGTCTCTTCATGTCTGCGTTTTACATAAAAACACACTATGTAACTTTTCTGGTGTTCTGCTGTTGTTACTACGGCTGGAATGTTCCACAGCACGACATTAAACATTATGGAGACAAGCAGATGGTTCCAAAATTACATCCTTTGTGATTTGGTCTTTTCAAAATGTGATTCCAGTGTGATCTGGGTGTGATTTGATTGCAGCCCAGTGAAGTTACGGTAAAAGTTGGTAATGTATCCTGTATTACACAACTCAGTGCTTAAACTTTTATAGTGAAATGTCTTAAATGGAGGAGACACTTTCAGATCTGTTTCAGGCTTGTATTGAATCACACCCAGAGGCCACTTCCACCTCTGCTCCATTGAGCCCTCATTATAGCTCTGTTTGTCTCTACAATAGTCACTGAACAAAATATTTCTGATCAGTTCTCATGTTTCTTCATCACCAACAGACCTGGAGTTGTGTTTTGTTTCATTCACATGTTTAACACACAAACCTGCAGATTTATGCTCTTTAGTTCTTCTCTCAAACATAAAACACCTTCTGATGTCTAATCAAATAGAAAATCACAATTAGCAAATGGCAAAGACTGCAGTTAACTAAGCTAACATATTTTCCTTTGTGAACAACAAAATATTCTGTGTTACTCTGTGTCTCTAGTTTAGTCCTATACGAACATGTTCTGAAATTTGTTGTGCTTGGAGATGTTATTGCTTTGCCTGAAATGTTCCATGTTATGACTTTAAACTTTTTCATCTAGCTATCATTAAAAGTGTTTCTTTTGCCCTTCTCTGAAAAGGGGCAACTCTCCACAGATCTGAACTGTAATGTAGTGTATTGCTGTAACCTGCTTGTCTCCCTCGTGATAGACAGGTTTAATCTATACTGTGGAAAATTCTAAACAAAGCAATAACATTTCTATGGAGACATCAGACTCCCCACTAGAAATGTTACGCAGTGCACCTTTACGTAGGCTTGTTTATAAAGAAATATGAACAGAATCCTGATATAAAAACATAAATCGCAATAAAGATATTTTTCCTACATCGGTCGCCCTACTTGAGTTTATCCTGTACTTTTTGTTCAGACTAAAACAGACATAATCTCTGGCCAGTGCAACGCAACACTGTAGCAAACAGTTTAATAGAAAATCAACAAATGAGACTGAAATGTAGGAAAGTTCTACTCAATTACATTAAAAAAAAAAAAAAAAAAACATTGTGGTAATTTTGAGTAACTTTACAATCATTATGCAACATGTATATATTTTTTTATTCTTTACCTAATGACTCATATAATAGCTATTGTATTTTAATTTACATCACTATTTATACACACTATTTAAAGCCTAAATGAGTAATTATTTAAAAATATATAAATGAGATAGCAATTTAAAATTAAATTAAATCAAAAATATACAAAAGGTGATGGAAAAGCAGAAGAAGATGGATGGATGATATAATTATTAACACGCTGTTTACATTGATAACAAGGTAAACAAAACAATAAATAACTTCGATCATTTAGCAACGTTACTTTTGCTTTTTGTTTAATGATAATTTAAGACAAAATGATTCATTAAAATAGTATAACAGGATAATTGCAAAAAGTTTGTATTAAATAATGAAATAAAAAACAACAGAGCAACTTTAGTTGTAGCTTACCTCATGCTTGCTCCACTCATTTCGACGATTTTATATTAAAATATGATCAATTTAACTACTTGAATAGGCTACAAAAAGTTGTTAAAAACGATAAAATAGAGTAAAGTCATAATGCATACGCCATCAAACGAAAATAAGTTTAAATAAGTAATAAAATGACAGCTTTTGCTTGTTTTTTTTTAATGCTAGTCACCGCTACTGCTGCCCGTTCTGTTACGCACGTCTGAATCACGTGATCTAAAAAAAAATAATAATAAAGAAATCAAATTATGAATATTAAATTACATAAAAACATATATGAAACAGCAATAATGCGTGGACTATTAATATATATGTTTTTTTTTATTTCTTTGCTTATTTTATTTATTTATTTAATTTAATTTATTTATTTATATATTTATTTGGCAGGGACAATGCAATCGGACATAGTGACAGAACAGAGCTTGTAGCTGATGTGATGCATACAGAGTTTAGCAAATGCTAATTTTCAACCCCCATTCCTTTAAGTTAGCAGTTGCAGTTGGTTTGGTGGGAGGATGCAGGTTGGCGAGTTCCCAAACAAAGTGAAAATGTTAATACATAAAAGCTCTATGTTTGCATGTAAACACAGCTAAAGGCCATTGTACACAGTATACGCACAATTTAATGCCACTAAAATCTGCAATAAATACAAATAATTATGTGGAGATTAAGCTATACTTATTATAATTAATTTGTGCATTTAATAATAAAGAAATCTCAATCTAATCTAATCTGGGTTACTATGGACTGCAGAAAAAAACTGCCCTACTTTGTCTGAATCCTCTGAAGTAAAAACAAAATAATGTATTTATCTATAATGGTATACAACTTTAATTTTTCAATACATGATTTATAATGGTAAATAACTGGACTTAGTTATGAGAGTTATGCATTAACTGTCCCAAAATAAGCAATCCATATTATCAATGAGCTTTCATTCATTTATCATTTGATTCTATCCCTGTTTATAATTTATAAAGAAGAAATATATCTGTGTTTTTAAACATTTTTCATTATGAACACAATGTCCAATCACTTCCTATTTATATACATTTCCCCATGTCAATGCTATAGTCTGCATAAATTACTTCAGGCAACATATTCACTCTATTGTGTCATTTAAACTTCAAATTACTATCACCGTTTCAATAAACACACCACTACTAATACTGGTGTTGTTTCAGCTAAAAATGTGAATTTGTGTAAACTATTATAGCCTTCTTTAGCAATGGGTTTATGTGTACATTTAGACATTACAATGAGTTACTTTTTTTTGTTGTTTATTTCATTCATAAAGTATAAAAATACATCAACAGTATGATAACAATACAAAAAATTGAATGAACGGGAGCAGAAAGAAGAGTAATCTTATGTTATCTGCCCCTCTTCCTTTTTCCAGACAATAACACCGATAGTGACTATAAAACATTGCATCAATACAGTCCATTTCAATCACAATTATTAATCAATTGTAAACAGAAAGCTTCATTTTTAGTAGTAGTTTTCTTTTTCATACCTACACATTACACTGGATTTTATGTAAATATTATATTGATATTGTCCATATTATGTTATATTATATTATATTGACATTGTCCGTATGAAACCTATAACTATTTTAATCTGTATTGCAATTTATTAAACAAGAAAAACATGACATTTGAAGATTACCTGGATCAAACTTTAAACTTCACATCAACTTAAACAACACTTTTAGAATTTTAAGACTTAAATTTTTCAATGAAAGTCACAAATTGACTAAAAAAAAGTTGAATAAAGTCGTTCTTACCCGTGTTAAGTGTTTCCCCTGCTGATGTTGGTCATTTGAACGTGTGCTTGAGTTGCTCAGTTCACTGTTGCTCTAATGACACGGCTCCTGTGGGACAAGCCAGTGTTAAACTACAAACTCCTCCCTCTTTACTTCTCTCTCGCTCCTTTCTTTTCCTTTTCTTTCTCTCTCCTCTCTCCCCCTCTCCCCCTCTCTCTCCTGTTTCCTCTCTCTCTCTTCTTTCTTCACCCATGCCCCTCCTCATCCTCCTCACCTCTCTCTCCCCTTGTCCTCCTCTCTCCTGTCCTTTCTCCTCTCCCTCTTCTGTCTCTCCTTTCCTCCTCATCCCTGACCCGCCTCCCTCTCTTGTCGCTCCCTACTCTCCCTCTCCTTCTCTTCCGCTCCTCTCCTTCTTTTCTCTCTCTTTCCCCTGTCCTCTCCTCCTCTTCTCACCTACTCCCCCTCTCCTCCATCTTTCCACTTCACCCTCTTCTCACCTGCCCCTTCCTCCTCTCCCCCTCTCTCTCTCCTTTGTTTCCTCTCTCTCTCCCTTCTTTCTTTTCCCTTGCCTCTCCTCCTCCTCACCTCCCTCTCTCTCCCCTTCTCCTCCTCTCTCCTGTCCTGTCTCCTTTTCTCCTCATCCCCGACCCGCCTCCCTCTCTTCTCACTCCCTACTCTCCCTCTCCTCCGTTCCTCTCCTTTCTCTCTTCCTCCCTCTGCACTCTCTTTCCCCTGCCCCCCTTCCCACCTACTCCTTTCTCTCTCTCTTTTCTTCCTCTCCTCCATCTCTCCTCTTCTCTCCTCCCTCTCCTCCTCTGCCCCCTCTCTCTTTCCTTGCTCTCCTCAATCTCTCCTCTCCTCCCTCTCCTCTCCCTCTTCCCACCTGCCCCCCTCCCTCTCTCCTTTCCTCCCTCCTTCTCTCCTTTCCTCTGTCCCTCCCTCTGTTGTCTCTTGTTGCTCTTGTCCTCATCTGTTTGGACTCATTAGTCGTCTCTAAAGTCCTGCACGTTTTCCTAAACATTGGAAAAACCTCCAGGGCGTCACCTTTAACTCAAACGCGTCAAACTCTGGCCTCATCACCAAAGATCAAACAAAGCAAATAACATGTCATTTCTGTTTCTGCGTCTTAATAATGATATTTTTCTTAGAATTATTTGCTGATATACTAAGTACGTATGTGTTGTTATAAAGGTTAATGAAAGTGGCAAAAACTGGAAGCGATTGGAGATTGTTTCTTTAATGAAAACAGATATATGTGATGTTTATAATTCATGAGCAGAAGAATAAGATCTGTGCTCTTTGTCAACACAGAGTTGATAATCTTAATAATAATAATAATAATAATAATAAAAGCACTTTGGTTGTTTTTAAATGTGCTATACAAATACATTTTGACCAGACTTTGACTTGAATAAGAGGATCTGCATACCAATAAAGGTGCATTATGTAGCATTTCGTCTTTGTTGATGCTGAGATATTATGGCATTGCCTGAATGTTCCATTGTAGAGCTTTAAACTTGGAGACAAGCAGCTGACGCCACTGTGGAAGTTATAAGTCATGTTTTTCACTTTTGCCAATACAGTAAAAACCTGTAATAATACAAATTCATATCAGATAGGCAAGATTAAAGCCAGACAGTGGAACATTCCAAGTAAAGGAATACAATCGGCATGGAAACAAGCAGAGGGAAGATGCTAAAATGGTAGATAGTTAAAATTGTACTCAAGTAAGGTTACGGGTAAATAAAGTTACGTCAAAATAATTTTTATTCTCTTTCTCAAGTAGAAGTACAAACTAGTGGTCCAACAAGAGTAACTGACCTCAGATCTGATTTATACTTTTTATTTAATAATGTGAAGGACAAAATATGAAATAATCCACCAAATCTGTTCTTTTCAAAGGACAGACACAAAACTGAGACAAACAAAATCAGATCTGAAGGAGCTGCGAGAAACAAAACAAACAAAAACGTTTACCGTCACCTGCTTGTTACTATGGAGATGTCATTGCTCTGCTGAGAATGTTCCACAGTGTGACATTAAACAGATTTCATTCAATTACAGGTGGTTTTAAAGCTCAAAAATACCTAGAAAAACAAGCATTCTGACCATGAGGGGGGGTCAACTATCCACAGATCTGACCTGTAACTTAGCCCTGGTTTGGTTTCCATGAAGATAAAAAGGAAGAATATCTATAATATCTCAGCAAATACAGGTCTGCCACCAGAAAACTTACACAATTCACCTTTAAAAAGTTCTCACATCAATGTAACTGAGTACTGAGTAGTAGCAGCAGCAGTAGTAGCAGTAGTAGTAGCAGTAGTAGTAGTGGTAGTATTGTTCTATACTTAGCAGTTCTTCCTATTGTCTCCGTTTTAAACCAGTGCTTCAGATTTGACTTGGGACCACTGTGGGTCTTTTTAGCCAAGTGAACGAGTGGCGACAAAATGACACATGGAGTTTAGGCTAACGTTTCATCTCTTTAAATATTGATCTGTTAATTTAAGATGGCTGCAACTGGACGAGAGGCTAAACAAGCGTCAAGTTTGAATACAGAAATGCACGCTAGTGATCACTGAATTGTGGATTTCGATACAAAATGCATGGTAAATATTGAGAATATTTTGAGATTCGTAAGTGGCTCTTTTGTTTTTACTCCTTCGACCATGTTGCCTGCTCAAGTTCTGGCGGTATTAATCATTAAAGCTTTGGTTTGAGTTACACTGGTCAAATTACAGAGACTTGGCCAAGAGTAAAATGAAGGGGCTTCCTCACAATGGAAAAGGAAACTACGTTACCCAGAAGACATTGCAGATTACATCATGGCAAGTCGCTGGACCACGTTGACCTACGAGTGGAGAAAGTGAAGGGAAAGCGGTTCGGTTTGTTACAATTTGGAAAACAAATTAAAACAAAAACAAAACTAATCAAAGGTTTTTTTAAAGGGCCCATATTAAACTATTTTCTGATTTGTTTCTAATGTTGTTTCCTCAACACAAACAGACCTGCAGTTGTGTTTTGTTTTGTTTCATTTAAAACACAATCCTGTATTTTTAGGTTGAATTCTTCTCTCAAACTCAAAACACTCCGTTCCACCTTGTGACGTCATTGTGTAATAATACAGGAAGTGCTCCACTGTGTTTTTAGACTCCACACACCTTCACTATCACAATCATTTGGATCATTTCAGCCCTGGAGTTATTGATCTCTACTGAACTAAAGGTAAAAGGAGCTGTTAACTTTAAATCTATCACTTTATGACATCACAAGGTGGAACAGAGAAAAAGCACAACACTTGGACCTTTTGTGTTTATCTGATTTCCATGGAGACACGTTTAAAGCTATAGTGCGGAACGCTCCAAGCAAAGCAATAACATCTCCATGGTGACAAGCAGACCCTCCACCAGAAAAGTTACACAGTGCATCTTTCATCTTTTATCATGCCAATAGTCCCAAAACTAATCATGATTTATTCTTTTTTTTGCCAAACAAAATTTTTTGTCTCTTTTTTTTAGTTTGAGAATTTTCATTTTGGGGGCTTTATTTGCATTCATTGCGTCCTGCTATAATATGTAGTTTTAATTGCTATGGCAACTGTTCTAATTTTTATTTGTTCTGTAACATGGCTAAAACTGCACTGTTAAAAGGTCCTGTACAGATTTTTTTGTATTTGAGCAAAATGTCTTGTTCTCCAGTACAGAAATATTGTAAGCAGCTCTTGGGTCTAAATAAGTCTGCTGTGCTCTGTCAGCATCTAAATATATCAGAATGAGGAAGGGTGTGTTAGCATGCTAGTTGTTTTTAGCTTTATGGTCACTGCAAATCGTTGTGAAAAGCTCTTATAAACCCATCATAGTAAATAATTAGGACGCTCTGAATGCATAAGGTAAATGAGGAAGAACTTTGGGCCACTTAAATGAACTGATGCTGTTTCTCACATTTTAAGTAAAAAGCAGATATAGTGGCCAAAAACTAAAACAAGACATGAAAAAGTTCACATTTAACCGGTTTATTTGGCAGTTGCTGTATGTTACAGTATAGCTCGAGTTAAAATGGATGCCGATGTCATTTCACTACAGACAAATGACTAAACAGATAAAGGCCATTGGATTCTACACAGTTCCTCGTTTTTGTTTTCTGGCAGGTTTTTTGCTGGTTTGTGCTTGTTGGTTGTTGGTTGTTGCTTGTTGGTAGTTACCCCCTCCCCCTCACTCCTCGTGGACACCAGGATCACTGAGGGGTAAGTGGGATGCCTCTTGGGTCGGTCACCTGTCCCTCCTGGAGGTTCTTCACTAACTGGGCCAGCCAGCGCTTTGTGGTGGTGTCGTCTTTTAAAACCTGCGCAAACGTGGTGTCTTTGAGCTGATCTGGGAGGCACTGGCGTAAAGCTTCTCTCGCTCTGAAAGTAAAATGTAAGAGAGGCAGTCAATAAAATATAATAATCAAAAACAGTGTTCAGAGTGTGAAATTGGACAGTGCTAAACAATGGCATTTAATAAAGAATTATTTTAATACTGTAGACATCGTCAGTGTTGTTACTTAAAGGTCCCATGACATGGTACTTCTTGATGCTTTTATATGGCTCCTTAATAGTTCCCTAATACTGTAAATGAATCCTTCTTCAAAATCAACACTCACTGCATGAGATATGACTCTGACAGTCTTCATGAGGCTAGATATGTGTCTAAAATGCTTTATTGTGGGTGTTGCTGCTTCAGTGCAAATGAGAAGGACAGAGAGATTGCTAAGGAGCGGGGGGGCGGGTTTCCCCCGCTCGAAGCGCAGCTCTGCACCGCTGTCTCCTCTCTTCCGTGTTTAACACAGGAAGACAGATGGGAGACTTTGCAATGAAAAAAAGCATATTTACACAGAAAATAAAATAAAACCACTGGTATTTCAGAGGTCCAGAGGGTCGGGTAAGGGACTTGCGAGCCTAGAAACACTCGGACGTGCCTCCAGGCAAATAAAAAAACGCATTTCGCATTGTAGCGCATTCACAGTCCAAACTATGGGCGGGATATACAGGGACGCTGAGCGGAGACAGAGGGAGGGGCTGGAGCTGCATTTGCCGATCTGACGTCAAAAAGGTGCCTTGTCCGAACTCGCCCGTTTGAACACTGGTTTTGTGTAACGGAGAAAAGGACCGCAAATGCTCAGTTTAGACATTTCGCAACTTTTAGCCATGGGGGGGGCTAAACAGGGTAGGGGAGCTCACATTAACGTTCAAAAACCTCAGAAAGTGAAAATTTCATGCCATGGGACCTTTAAGTAAAATACAGAGACTGGAGCAATGATAATGAAAAAAAAAACTAAATCAACTTAAGTAAAACTATTGAAGTACCTGTTTGAAAATGTACTTTAAGAGTAAAAAGTATTTCACAGATTTTTTTAGAATAATTAAAAGATTTTAAGTAAATTGTTATCCTTTATTTTAACATTTATTAATTTTTATTTGTTTTTCTGTATTTGTCTATTTGTTTTGCTCAAGGTTGGAGCATTAACTCAAATTAAACAAAAAAAGTCATGTAATTTCAGCAGGTATTAAACCATAAAAAAACACTTTACTTTTCAATCCAGATCTAAAATGTAGCGTAAGAAAGAAACTACAGATAACTGCTTTAGAATGTAGTGAAGTAAAAGTAAAAAGTATCAATTGTAAAACTGAATTAAGTAAAGTACAGATACGTAAACTGTACTTAAACTTTGTACTTTGTTACCTTCCCTCACTGACACTGGTAATACATACAGCTTGAAATAATAGTGTAGAATATTGTGTGTCAGTGGCAATTCTCAGTTCAACTCAAATGAATAAATCACAAAGCTTCGTATTATATTTTTAAGTTTTAATTTCATGTTCCTTTTCTTAACTTTTAGAATTACAATACTTTCAGACATTACCCATCTATTGAGTAGTGTTTTTTTTTTTTTTTATCAAATACTTTTATTACATGTTTTACTCTCACTTCATTAGTAGCACCAAGGGCGCTACTTAAAGAACTGAATGAAATAAAACCTTGTGTATCGTAAGCACAGTTAGCCGTTTTTACCTGGAGTTGTCTGAAAGTCTTAAGTAACAGCGTACAACGTGTTTGAGGAGTCGAGCTGAAGGTTCTTTTGAGAGCTGAAGAACCATTTTACCCTGAAACAAAATAACAAACATATTTAAACACTTACAGTTCATTATTACGTATTACGGATTTGTGACGTTGTGTAAACTCACTAAAATCATGGCGACATGAGAGAAGCGCTCGTAGGTCTGACAGATGTAGGCCAAACCCGTGTCGTCTAAAAGAATTTTCTGAAGGATAAATGTGGCAACCTGGAAATCACAAAAGTCACTAAATTAAACATAAATTACTACTAAATATTAAACTATTGCAAAATAAATTATGTCATTTTAGACTTGAATTTTTAGAGATTGAATACTTTGGCACAGTAGCTTAATAGTATAGAAAAAAAATCTTAACAACAGGTAACATTTTATAGAATGGTAATTAAAGATGATAAAAGAAGAAATTCAATTTGTCAACTGGACAAAGTTTGTTTGGACGAAAACGTTTCGCCGCTCATCCGAGAGGCTTCGTCAGTTCGGGTTAGAGTGCTGGAAAGACACTTGCT
Organism: Paratrypauchen microcephalus; assembly: GCA_036785185.1. Taxonomy (NCBI): domain Eukaryota; kingdom Metazoa; phylum Chordata; class Actinopteri; order Gobiiformes; family Gobiidae; genus Paratrypauchen; species Paratrypauchen microcephalus. Next base: position 881,723 of record JAVJIX010000165.1, on the reverse strand, counting down.
TATATCTCGCTGCAGGGAGGAGCTAGCTAGCTAACTACTTTCCGAAACCATCTCGCCTGTTGGTTTCTGTCTTTTGTTTCTCTAGCGTCTAGATTAGCATCCCTATTCATCCCTACACGACTGTATGAATGGTAATTAAAGCAGAAATGTATTGGCATCTTAAAAGATAAATAATTACCGTTTTTGAGAGCTCACTGCCGGCTTCCATGATCCGAAGGCACAGTGGGATGATCTCAGTCGTTAACAGGAAGTTGATCACCTCCTGTTCATCTGTTTTAACAAGAGCACCTGGAAAATATGAAATATAAGACAATGTTCAATGATAGTACAGTTACAGATGAGTCACTTTTTACATTAGAATGTATTTCAAAATCTAAACTATATTAATTTGTGACAATGGAAAACTAAACTAACTAAAAATGTTAAATCACAACATCCTTTTTAACACTGAAATGGGTTTAATACATAGTACATAATATTTGTTTCTTACCAATGACTCCTAAACTGGTGAGTCTGAGGTATTCGAAAGGCCGTGTTTTACTGACGGTGTGAAGGAACGGGTACAGGAAGAGAGGGATGTGAGCGGCCAAGAACGCTGTCCTGAAAAAACAAAACAATACACTTAAAACATGTAATTTAATTAATTTATTTGTTTGTGCCATTTTTTATTTAAGTAAGCGCACAACATACATTTAGAGCATACATTTTCCTTAAAAAGAGGACAATACAGCTCAATTATCAGTCTCCATGTCTCCAAGGATCAATAATCAATCAATCCATCTATCTATCTATATTGACATAACATTAGATTAAACATGTTTTGGTAGTCCAGACCTGGTTTCTGGATGTGAGGCGACGCACTGGAGCAGAGCCAGAGCGTTACAGACTCTGTTGGACTGATGAGCCGTCAGAGTGGGAGGGTTGATGGAAGGGTAGATGTTTACGATTTCCTGCAAATAAAAAGAAAACGTTTCCAGGTCAGACAATTTGTATATCTATCAATTTTCTTCCTCTATATCTGAGGCCGGGACACAAAGGCACTAGTCTGAACAGGGAGGCCCAGACGTCCCTCTCCACACACACTTCCTCCAGCTCCTCCAGGCCAGCTGAGAGACAAAGTCCCTCCAGCGTGTCCTGGGTCTTCCCCGGGGCCTCCAAACCAACTAATGAAAGTTAAACAACATCTATATACTAGTACATTAAAACTATACAAAGACAACTGTGTTCTGATATTAAGAGCATTGTGAACATGAAATTCCAATGCATTTTGTTAATCTTCGTAATGAAAAGATCAGCTTTGTGAACATTTAACTCTGGTTTTAAGGGAAATCTATGGATTAGGACATGTATTGCATCATGGTATGAATACACATTAGTATTTGGCCATACCCAGCCCTACATTAACCTCAGCCCCTCTCCCCTGTCACCTGCAGCAGGGCGGCGATGGTGCCACATGAGTGCCAGAGCATGGGCGCAAGGTCGGGCACAGACTCTCGTTTCTTGCTGAGCTCCAGTAAAGCGTTCTCTCGGGTCTCGGGACTCGACAGCTCGTTTATCCACTGGTAAATCTTTTCCCGGTCGACCTGCGCCAGCGCTGACGTCACAGCCTACGCATTTACAAGCAGAGTTTAAGTATAGACTCAAAACATCATCAGGGCTAGAAGTGTGTTCAGTCCATTTGGGTTTTAGCAGGTTCAATCTAACATCCAGTAAAAACAAAACAAAACATAACGTTTCAAAAAAAAATTATTGATACAGACAAAAACACAAGATAAAACACATTTTATTAAAAAGGACAACCTCATTAGATTAAAGTGTCAAAAAGGAATCTATTCCAACAGGCTTTAATCATAAATTTTCTATATGTGGAATCCAGGTTTTCACTGCCTGGAATGTTTAAAAACCTTGAAAAATGTGCATTCTACTGTGACCTGCTCATCTCCATCAAGATGGACAAGTAATGCCATACTGTGAAACATTCAAGGCAACACTGTAACATTTACATCTCCAAGGAGACGAGCAGGTGCCAGACCCTTCTCCAGAAATTAATTACTTAAAGATAATTAAACTTTAACAAGACAGAAAAAAGCAAGTTCGAATATTACTTCAGCCGAATGTGATGCTATTATTATTAGATCTGTGAATATATATGTATATGTATATTAGCAACAGCAGTTAAACATAAAACTAATGTTGCACATTATCTGTAAATATGTACATAGCACCTAGCCTATATTTTTCATACTGTAAAGATTGCTTCTATTTGATTATACTTTTTTACATGCTTATCTTTATCTTATTCATCTATTTTAATTTTTTGCATGCTCTTGGCATCCAGAGTGGGCAGCAAAGTAAGAATTTCATTGTACAGGGAAACGTGTTTCTTTATTGTGCATTAGACAATAGAAAGCTTTGAATCTTTGAATCAGTTGCATAAAGTGTGCAAATTGAAAATACTAGTAGATTCTAACCTAGGCTCCTACTACCTTCCAACATCCTCAACTGCATAATTCTACATTTTGTGCAAATGCTACCGTATTTGACAAAATGTAACCAATAGTAATAATTCCAACATTAGGCCCGCAATAAAAACATCTTCTGCATCGTTATCTTCTTGAATATGACGCTAACCTGCTATTAGCCATCATGCTAACATAAACAACGTAAAAACTTACGGCTCCCGTGGCCAACATCCTGTCAAATGTTCCGACCGGGTGAAAAAAGACTTCTTTGAAATGTCTGCAGTTGCGATTCGAGTTTATATACCTAAAATTAGGTTGTAAAAATCGTTTTTTGTCAGTTAGCTACATTTGCACTGATGATGCTAACGGAACCCGAAGTGCCTCTTCTTCTGTGGGTTTGTTGAGCAGCACACGTGCGCCATCCAGTGTCGTTTTCCGTCAACTGCAGCCGCTATAATGGCTGAGAAATGTATAGAAACCCGCAAGGATTATTTTTATAGATTTTAGATTATTTTCATTTTTTTCTTTCTTTATAAAGTATAGCACAGTAATGTATAAAAACCTAGAGTAAAATGCACAAATCATTTCAATGAAATTTTATCACATGCAATCAGAAGTGTTATAAATAGCTTAACTAATGGCTTTCAGCTTCCTGTTATATTACTGTATATGCAAGATTTTCAAAACCTTTTCAGAAAAATTTACATATTTTGTTTTAGATTGTAATCTATCTATAACAGTCTGAAAATGTAATCATTCTGAAACCCATGATATGTACTAATAGCATGTAATTTTAACGTAAAAGTATTGTGTTTATAATAAAGCAGACTTGGTTTCCTTTACTACTTTCATCAAAATAGATTAACCATTACAAATCCTACGCTTTCATAAAACTTTAAAAAATACAATATTTATTTGAAGAGTGATAAACATTTTGTATCTTAAATGGTTCAGGGCTCTAAAATTATCATTAAAAACGCAACAAATATTAAAATACAGAAATTACACATGTTTATTTACATTAACTTGCACATATTATCCACACACAGAAAGAAGAAATATACTTAGTTGGAGATATTGAAAATAGCTTTGACCGCTGGAAACATTCAGTCATCTGATGATCCTTTACTGAAGAGAAACAAGAATTATATTTACTCAAAATCTCTATAATTTCCTCATGAAAAACAGATGAGACAGATTAGGGGAAAAGCAGGATTTGGTGCCCTCTAGTGGACTAATTTAGTATTTGCTTGAGTGTTTAGCCAAATGAAGGACAAAAGTGACGACATTTTTGTGCATTTGCTATTAAATAAGTTAATAATGAATAAATAAAAATAATCCTTTGTTTACCTTTTTTGTGTTAAAAATTCTTCAGATGACAAAACAACGTGCCACTTTCAGATATCTTGTTTTGGTCTTTAACTGTGGAACCAGGAGGGCATCCTTTAAACCCAGACACAGACATACACACATTGATTCTGTCTATGTACAGCACAATAAAATATTATAATTAGTTATGCCAAAAAATAGTACAATAATGAAAAAGAAAATAAATAAATAAATAAATAAAAATACCTAAAGAATGGGTTTTTGAGATCCAAAACATTTCCAGAGGTGAATCCTGATTGGACAATGGTACCTGTGATGTGGATGTCATAACTTTGTCTAAAAATAAAAACAGTTTAATCTAATTTACGTGTAATTGTAAGACAATAAACATATAAAGCTAAAACTATGTCCACTAAAACTACTACTATTTAAAATGTACAATTAATTAGTCTTATCTATAGATTTTGAAATATAAGAGTGGTGTTTAAAAGTCGTACTAAATCTTGGTCTGATATTTTACCTGTCATTAGCAGCCAGTATCACAGTCCCAGTCAAAGTTTGGCCCATTTTAGAGAAAAGTGGAGTCTGGAACAAGCATCGGACCTGGTACCATCGGGTCAGAGGTTCTGTAGGAGCGGTGGACATCCAAACAGTCGCTCTACAGATTAAGATTGTACATATATTTTTTATAACATTTATTTTTTATTGTCTTTAGATGAATAACTGTCTATATTTTAAGGCAATGTGATTCATACTTGGATCCTTGAAATGCCAGGTCAAACCAAAAGGCCAGTCCATGGACCAGTCCAGACTGTTGTAGAGTGAATGTAAAGGGAATCTCCACTCTGAAAAATAAGCAGTTTATTTTAAAGGTGCAATATGTAACTTCTGATAGAGGGTGTAACTTGTGCTAGTCTCCATGGAGATGTAAATGCTTTGCCCAGACTGTTCCACGGTATGGCATTAAACATCTCTCCTGTATTTATTCACCTACAAGTGTTGTTGTTTGATATTTTATATTTTATTACTTATTTTTGTATTTTGTTCTGATTTGTACATATACTTATTATTTTTTATAATTATGTCTCATTGGACTCCGGTCTCTTGCTCTTTTTTTTGCTATTCCTCTATCCTCTGTTATATGTTATATTTGATGAGTGAGCGACTGTACCCAAATGATTTCCCTTGTGGATCAATAAAGTTTGTCTAAGTCTAAATCTAAGTTATTGCATTCTTACTGTGAGTGAGTTTGCCTCTCCACAGATCTGACCTGTTACGTGGACTTTTGACAGATAAATACATAAACAGATAGACAGAAGTTTAATAACATACTGTGGAATATTTCCAGACAAAAAATTTTATTTTATTTGTTTGGGTCATTAGATACTTAACCTATAATGTATTTGTAATGTAAAAAAATAAATGCTTATTAAAAGTCTACATTTCATTATTCTGTAAGCTATTTGTAATACTCATGTAATTTTATGAGTCTAACCTCTGGAGATCTTCTGGTGTGGCCTCCTTGAAGTTAATTCGATGTTTGACCGAGCGAGACATCAAGATTTGGACTTCAAACGTGTCCTAAAAGTAACAAAATCAAATTAAATTAATAAAATAAATATATAAATAACTGAAAATAAATGCACAAATAAATCAAAATAAATCAAAGCTGTCTTAAAAGAGTGTATAACATCACCACTATGGGCTGTCTGAAAAACTCGTCCACTGCCGAGTTGTGAAGAGAACTCAGGTTAATTCCACAGAAATTCCTCTGCTGCCTAAAAACACAACAAAACCTCTATTAAGCCAAACAAAATAAAAGATGTCACTAAATAAGTTAAATGCCATCTGGGTGAAGATTCCAGGTAAAGCAACAATCCATTGAGACAAGCAGGTGGAGGAAAATCGGAAAAGTTATTTAGTGCGATTTTAATGTTATGTAGTTATGTTCAGTCATTTCTATTCTGTGAATGGGACTTTTTAGTATCGATACTTGTGAAAAATTAATATCTAGTTTTAATATCGATTGGTATCTGATTTTCAATTTTTATTTTTTGACAACATTAGTTAAGACATGAGCATAATCAAGTTTAGACCAGGTTTAGTTCTTTAGTGGTTTAATCCTGGTTCTCTTGTGAACTGGTTTGAACTTTTAGTCTGGGTTTAGTCCTGATTTAATTCAATCTATTTTCTTAAAGTTACACTGTGTAACTTTTCTGGTGCAGGGTCCGTCAAATGCTTTTCTCCATGGAGATGTTATTGCTTGGTCTGGAATGTTTCACAGTATGGCATTAAACCTTTCTATCTTCATGGAGACCAAACTGGACCAAGTTACAGGTCAGATCTGTGGAAAGGTGACCCCGCTCACAGTCAGAATGCCGGTTTTTCTAGGTATTTTTGAGCAATAAAACCACCTGTAATTGAATAAATGTAAAGTAGAGCTGTTTAATGTCATACTGTGGAACATTCCAGGCACAGCAACGACATCTCCATACAAACAAAGGTGATGGACCCCCAACCGAAAAGATACGCAGTGCACCTTTAAGCCCCATTTGAATCCTGCTTTAGTCCAGTGTATTTTCTTAAGGTCAGTTTTAGTGCTTGAACTTAAATATGTCCCTTGTTGCTCTCGATTGAACAGAGACATAGTTCAAAGTTAATAGTGTGTTTTACCACAGCTGTTTCTAATGAGTTTGTCTCAAAGATTTCGTTCATTCCTTGACACAAACCGAGCCTGACCTCCGTAAATTCACATACTGGGGCTATTGTTCATGAAAAATAAGTAGATAAAAACTCCGTAGTTGCGTGTTTGTGTAACCATTTTTCATTAGTCTGTCTACAACTTGTGATGTCATGAAGCAGTAGTTTTCAAGTTAACAGCGACATTTAAATTACCTTTAGTTCAGTAGAGTTAGGCAGAAAATGATCCAAATGATTCTAGTGAAGGTGAATGGAGTTTAAAAACACAGCGGAGCACTTCCTGTATTACCACATGACATCACAAGGTGGAACAGAGTGTTTTCATTTTGAGAGAAGAGCCTAAATCTGCAGGTTTGTGTGTTAAACATGTGTGAGTGAAACAAAACACAACTTCAGGTCTATTTGTGACGTTGAATACTTTTAAAATTTGAATACTATAAAATAAATATACAAATAAAGAGTTATATGGAAGTTCTAGTCCATATCATTTGGACTTTTGCTGATTCAGGTCTGGACTGAAACGGACCATTTTACAGCATAGGAGACACGGACCAGAGACCAGACCAGAGCCCAGACCAGAGACCAGATCAGAGACTAACCCAGAACTGGGACAGGGCTGTAATGTTTTTGAGTCTTCAACCGTGGACTAACGGGGGTCTCTCAAGATTCCAAGTTTATTTTCACAGTAACGTCTCCAGGATTTGAAAAGTGATGAGGTACAGGTCATGCTGTTATGACACTGTGAGAAGTAAAACATGTGTATTCTTTATGTGAGGGGGATTTCAGACCAGAAAGCAGCTCTTGCGTAGTTTTCAAAATAAAGTTGTTCATCGCTAAATGGAGCCAAATGGAGATCAGCCCAGGTCGGAAATATCAAACCTAAAAAACAAAATAATATCAAAGAAGAACACACATTATTATGATTACAATTTAAGCTCTTTTCCAGACGCTCTAAGTCACATTATGAGTTCATGCGTTATTCATTCACTCCAGACTCGATGGTGGGAAGATATTGTAGACACAGCTGCCCTGGGACAGATGGAAGTGAAGCTGCCAAGTGAAGTGTCTTGCCTAAGGACACATCATCAGGTTCCACTAGAGCCACTGCTGCTAGGTTTATTAAAGAGGGAGTTTTACACTTCTATGGGCTGTTAATTGGTAACACATGTTTAGATCATCATGTTATTGTTTTATAAATGCTACATCTGCCCAAAACATTAACACATTCATGTTTTAGAAGTTTCACATTCATTTTTGACTCTCGGAGTCTCCCCTCCCTTGGCTCTCTGCACTGTCACTCCCCCTTCAGATCAGCATCCCGCTAATGAAACTCCTGCACATCAGGTTTGTGAAGTTGCTGTGTACAGATTTGTATCGGGAGAGATCGCTAAAATACTCAAACATGCATGGATGACATCTAAAAACTCTTCACACGTGTTTTTGGTGAAGGAACAATGTTATAACATGGTAGACATTTTGCAAACTATACAATCTTTAAGACTTAGGCCCTAAATTTCTGTCTGTTTCACAACAAAATGACAGTCAGTGAATATGAGAAGATCCTGGGACCCAAAGAAAAAAAGTGTATCTAAATTATTATTATTATTATTTTAATTTTCTATTTGGAGGTAAATGAACACCTTAGCATTTACATTTTGTTAATTTTATTTTTATTCATAATGTTGTAACATGTCCCCTGTAATGGACTGTAATAGTGTTAAATCCATGTCAAGTTAACAACCTAACAAAAACATTTTTTCGGTCGGTTCTACATTCGCCTCAAAAAGTTTTTAGACTCCCTTTTAATTTCTTATTTATTTATTTGTTTATTTATTATTTTTTATGTATTATTTATTTATTTACTTATTTATGCGTTTTATTTATATATTTTTGTATTATTATTATTATTATTATTATTTATTTATTTTATTTTTTTAATCACAGTGCAGCCACAAACTAGAGTCTATCTCAAAACTTAAAAGATGTCCACTATAAAGGACACAAATGAATGGGCCGGTCTCAGGAGGTTAAACCATCTTTAATACTGCAGTAAATACAATGTTGTAAACTGGACTGTTCTCATATACTTGCTGTACCTCCAGGTTTGAGCCACTTCTTCACACTCAGGACCTTTTGTATTTGAGGGTCTGACAGCAGCAGGTGCCCAGTCGGTTCTGTGAGGAGGAGGTCCACTTCCTCTGGACAAACCACAGAATCCAAGTCCTGGTTTAGGACCAGGATCTGACCAGACTGCCCATTGGACTGGACCAGGGACTGAGAGAGAAAGAGAAGACAAATACATAACCTCCACCTTTTGTAAATATTAAGTAATTTTATACTTTATTGTAGTTCTTGTTTTCACTGGGGTATTAGGGATTGATACAAGTAATTCTGATATTTATGTAGGCATATTATTATATATTTTGACTGTAAAGAAGACATATTGTGCTTGTGTGTAGTGGTGGAATAAAGAAAGAATAAAGATAACTCAAACATGCACAAATCACTCTGAATACAACTTCAGAGGGTAAGTAAGAACAACTGGAAGCAACATGGTTAAAAGCTTTAAAAAGTCAATTCGGCTTTAAAGATGCAGTGTGTAACTTTTCTGGAGTGTCCGCCTCCTGCTAGTATCGATGGAGGTGTAAGTGATTTGCCAAGAATGTTCCACAACATGGCACTAAACTTATATAAATCTCCATGGAGACAAGCACGAGGCATGGTCAGATGTTTCTTCATGTCTCTCAAGGTAACCATTATTTAAAGGTGCAGTGTGTAACTTTGCAGATAGCACATCACCTTCATGATTCCACAAAAATAAAATGTTAAACCCATACTACGGAACATTCTCCATGGAGATAAACACGTTTTATGCCATACAGACCATCTAAAAACATTAAAATATCATGAAAAATGGATTATATTCTGTACAATGGAAGATTATAGCCAAAGGAACCAAGAAAGAGGTGGTCCACTTACAGGCCAGATATGAGTCAGGTTTGTGATGATGCAAGACCGCTCAGTGCAAGGAGACATGTTTTTCTACAGTGCAATAAACACAATCTAAAATGAAAAACAAAACAAAAAACAGGCTTTTATTTGAGTCTATGTTTGGTCTGTCTTTAGGAATATAATAATAATACAATATTATTAACCTCTTCCTTTTTCCTCTTTATTAAGTAACTCTAGTTCTACAGTGTTGGCTAATTTCCAGCGCTAATGCCTCAGCTTTCACAGCCAAACATCTGTCTGTGCCCCAGTGCATTGTGGTCCAGATGTGGCTGTGAACCATTAACTCTGTAGAATGCTGCTCTGAGCTCTGAAAGGGAGGTACAAACCAGAGCCAACAAACACAAGGTTCAAGTCCAGCTCCACGACACAGACCACTATAGGGTTCTACCACTATGGACTTCCCTCCCAGTGTAGGCCCTATCTCAGGTCCTAGAATCTATGGATATATCATTGCTCTGCCTGCAATGTTCCACAGTATGACATTAAACACTACTTTACATTTATTCAATTACAGATGGTTTTATAGCTCAAAAATACATAGAAAAAAGCATTCTGACTGAGCGGGATCACCTCTCCATGGATCTGACTAGTAACTTGGTCTTGCTTGGTCTCCATGAAGATAGAAAGGTTTAATACCATACTGTGAAACATTCCAGACAAAGCAACACCATCTCATTTGACCGCTTCTTGACCAGAAAAGTTACGCAATTCCCCTTTAAAGAACCCATACTGAGCTATTTTCTGATCTGTTATAATGTTGTTTCTTCATCGCAAACACACCTGGAGTTGTGTTTTGTTTCAGTCACATGTTTAACACACAAACCTGCATTCTTCTCTAAGACAGAACACACCATCTTGAAAAAGCCATCCCCATTGCTCCCCAAGTAATTAAAGTGTAGTACAGTAATATATGTAAAATTGTATTTGTAAAATTCATATTTAAATGACCAAATGAGTGGTCTAAATTGAAAATTTTAAAAAATAACACTTTTTTTTTGCTATGCTTTATTGTTCATGTGCAGAACGGTGAGGGGGTTGACAGAGGGTCTAGGCGGGTAGTAGTCTCCTGTAACACTTCCTCTTTTTCTTCAGCTTCTTCTCCAGTACTGTGCTCATCTCTTCCAGAAGAGAGCACTGTTTGTTTGTATTTCTCAGCTTTTCCAACGCACCACATCTCTCAACCTGTAGGGAGCGCTCTTCCTCTATTCTTGTCGAGAGCTGCTCTACCACATGACATCTCTCGACCTGCAGGGAGCATTCTACCTTGAGGTCTTCACAGGTTCTCAGGATGTCAGCCATCTGGTTCTGTAGTTCCGCTCTGCCATTTTTCTCGACCTCCACCTCCTGTTCTAGATCACAGTTGCTTTCAAGCAGCAGGAAGTTCTCTTCCTCTGACCTCTTCAGCCGTTCCTTTAGCTCCTCACAGGTGCTCAACATGGAGTCATTCTCCTCCTGTATTTCAGTTCTCAGAAGTTTCTCCTGTTCCAACTCCTGCACCAGAGCACTGTTCCTCTTGCGCTGCTGGGAGCGCTGTTTTTCCATTAGCTGCTTTAGAGCACTGTACCTCTTCTCCAGTATGGAGTGCTCTTCCTGAGATATCCTAAGAGTGTCGTTCAGCTCCTCACAGCTCCTCATGGCATCTTTCTCCTCCTCGATCTTTTGGAACTGTGTTGCTGTGTCCTGTATTTTGTGGAGCATCTGGACTTTCTGCTCAGCCTTGATTTCTGCGACCTCTTTCTGCAGTGCCTCAAAAGTTTCATCTTTGGACTGTAGCTGGTGTTTCAGTTCATCTGACTGGTCTCTCAGTGCTCCTCTCTCCTCTTTCACTGTGTCCAGTTCAGATTTAAGGCTTTTCAGTTGCTTCTCATGAGCTACAATAATGAGCTTCATTTTTCTCAGCAACTGCAGCTTCTCCTCCTCTTGCTGTTCGCGGTCTCTCTCCCGAAGCTGTTTGAGGTCCTCCAGCTCTTTGAGCAGGTGTTGCTCTCTCACTTCAGCAGCTTTAGAAGAAGTTTGGAGTCGTGACATGTCTAAGGCCATGCCCTTCTCGTCTTCCTCCTTAGACCTCTGTTGTTTTTGAGGTCCTAGCTTCTCCCTTTCCAACTCCTCCAGAGTTAGAAAGGTGTGGACCACCTGTTCAGATGGTTCAGAGGTCTGCTGTGGGTTGGTGGGTGCCATCCCCAGCTCCTCCATCAGGTTGAACTCCTGGCTGTAGAGGAGTTCGTCGTCTTCAGTGTTGTAATCTGACCAGTCTTTGGACATGTTTGTGACTCTGTGTCTCGGTCGAAGGCTGAATTGAAATGAGTTTGTTCAGGGCTTGTGCCTCACTCACCCATTTTTCAATCTTTGATCTAATGATGTTCATAAATAAATAGAATGTTGCTATAGTTGCATGTGCCGGCCTACCTACGGCGTCCTGTCTGCGCGTTGCCTCGCAACAAGAGGCACAGGAGATGCAGTGAACTGTACCTGGCTTCCTCGCGTATGCATTATTCTGGCTGTTCCCTGAATGGAATAACCACGGATTGTAAAAAGTTTGACCTGGGTCGCTCTCTGGAGTACAGTGTGTACCTCACCTTACGAAAGACCCAACAAACGAAAATTCCAAGTTACGAAACGCCTTCACGTTAAATTTTGGTCTCTAGATACGAAAGAAAATTCAAGTTACGAAACACAAAATCTCAAAAATTCAAATAATGCGCGCTCAGCCACACACATTATACGCTTTTCTCAGACTGGATTTAAACTTTTCTCACATTTGTCTCTTGTTTAAACACTCAAACTTTCATAGATTTTCACCAAAATGTATTAATAGTGAAGCGTGGGGGAAAGGGGGAGGGGGGAGGGGGGAGAAGTGTGCGCGCGGACACGTGTGTGATAGCGCAGCATGAACCGGCGCGGGGCTGCGAGCACGAGACCCGTGCTCAAACCGTGCCTCCTCTAAACCAGGTATAAACCAGGATTAAACCACCGCGGCTCTTGCATGCGTTCGTTCATGAGCTCGGACTGCGTGCGGGGAGGCACCTCTCCTCCCCTCCTCGCTGCTCGTCTCAGCCGTGACTCGTGAGGTACACCGGCAGAGCTAGCACGAAACCAGGAAATAGACCCGCACGCGGCGCTTTAATCCACCTGGTCTAGTCCTGGTTTAGTCCAGGTCTAGACCTGGTCTAGTCCTGGTTTAGTCCAGGTCTAGACCTGGTCCAGTCCTGGTTTAGTCCAGGTCCAGTCCAGGTTTAGACCTTGGTCTAGACCTGGTTTATTCCACGTTTAGTCCTGGGTCTACAGTCTCTTAGCCAATCAGGACGCAGAACACAGTCTTACACTATAAAAAAAAGTTACACTATATAAAAAAAACTTGGAACGGGGCCTTGGAACGAATCAGGCTTTTTCCATTGAAATATCTACTCAACTTACGAAAAATTCACGTTACGAAACCACTTCTGGAACAAATTAATTTCGTAAGGTGAGGTACCACTGTATTGCTACCGCTGGCTCCGGCCAGCTCTCCCTGACGCCGGGTTTTTGCTTCCGTGTCGGCGGCCGGTGAGGATCCAACAGCGGGGCTGTGTCGCTTGGTCGTGCCGCTCCGCAGACTGTGCGCTGTAGGTCTGTACGTACAGCCCTGTTAAACACTCGATCACTCACAAATAAGACCTTTATCCTGAACGATTTGATTGAGCTGGACTGTCTCATGCTCACTGAGACCTGGTGATAACAGCGCCTTCCCCGACCTCCTCCCTCCCGGCTACTCTTTCCTCAGCAGGCCGCAAGTGTCCAGTCGTGGTGGTGGCCTGGCTTCTGTTTTCAAACAACACTTGAACTGCCGTTTTCTCCCATCTAAAAACTACAGTAGCTTTGAGCTTCAGCTATTTTTGCTTCAATTTGCATGTCCCCTACTGTGTGCTGTCATCTATCGGCCTCCGAAATATAAGGATTTTATTCCGGAGTTTTCAGAGTTACTTGTGGATTTACGGACACAATATGACAGTTTGCTGATTTGTGGTGATTTCAACATCTATGTTTGCTGCCCATCCAGTCAGCTGGCCAAAGAGTTTCAAAGCCTTTTGACCTGGCACAGTCAGTAAACGCCCCCACTCATCAGCACAGCCATACACTGGACCTGATCATCTCCCACGGACTGTCTGGATCCATCTCAGAAATAAGTAACATCTGCATTTCAGACCACCTCCCTGTCATATTTGAATTTAAAGTCCCTCTTCCTGCAGCCAAATCTCTTACTCCAGTTGGTCGCTGCCGAACCATCACATCCACCACAGCTGGAGAATTTATTGCTGCCTTCAAGAACACCACACTTTATTCCCAGGACCCCTTTCCTCTGTGCTCAGAGGATTTCATTTCCTCCTTTCATTCCACCTGCTCAGGGATTTTTAACATCATTGCTCCTTTCAGGTGCATATCTACCAGATCCTTTTTGAGCCATGGTGACCTGGAGAAAGCTATCCATGCCTTTGTTAGTTCCTGCATAGACTACTGTAATGCACTCTATGTGGGGATTAGTCAAGCTGGTCTTCACCGTTTGCAGCTCGTGCAAAATGCTGCAGCTCGCCTGCTCACTAACACTCAGAAACATGACCACATCACCCCTGTCGTGTACTCCTTGCACTGGCTCCCTGTCCAGTTCAGAATCCATTTTAAAATTTTGATGTTTGTTTTTAATGCAGTCAATGCACCTTCCTACCTGTGTGAGATTTTGACTCCTCACCAACCCAGCAGAGCTCTAAGCTCTACGCTCTGCTGGGCAACATCTGCTGGAGGTCCCCCGGTCCTGGGGCAAACAGTGGGGTAATCGTTCTTTTGGAGTGGTTGGTCCAAAACTCTGGAACTCTTTGCCCATTGAGTTACATTCCATCACTGACCTGCCTTTGTTCAAAGCCAAACTTAAAACCTACTTATTTAGAATGGCTTTTAACACTTAGTGGCCCTGTGACACTTTCTTTATTTTAATGGGGTAATGTGTTTTATTGACCTATTTGTATGATATTTATTGTTTTTTATCTTGTTTTTAATGTTGTACAGCACTTTAGGCTTCACGGTGGCTGAGTGGCTAGCGCTCATGCTTCACAGCAAGAAGGTTCCGATCCCCGGGTCGCCCGGGCCTTTCTGTGTGGAGTTTGCATGTTCTCCCCGTGTCTGGATGGGTTTCCTCCGGGCACTCCGGTTTCCCCCATCAACCCAAAACATGCTCCAGGTAAAATCCTCCAGTAAGTCACTGACTTTCACCTGGGGGATGTGGGTTCAAATCGCCCCGGCAATGAGCTAGCCAGTGTGGGTCCTTGGGCGCCAAAAAGATGGCTGCTCACTGCATCCTGAAAAAGGATGGGTCAAAACATCCTGAAAAAGGATGGGTCAAATGCAGAAGTCAAATTTCTCCAGTGTGTCATTGTGTGTGAGACCAAATAAAGACTTAATCTTAATCTGACCAAGCCTAGCAATAAGATCATGGAGATGGGTCCCCGGGCGCCTGAAAGACGAGCTGCCCACTGCTCCTGAAGGATGGGTCAAATGCAGAAAAATATTTTCCCTACGGGGATGAATAAAGCGTGTCTTCTTCTTCTTCACTTTGGTCGACTTTGGTTGTTGGAAGGTGCTATAGAAATAAAGTTTGATTGATTGATTGATTGATTGAAGTGTAAATAAAACAAAACACAACTCCAGGTATGTTTTTGATGAGGTAACAACATTATAACGTAGAGTAAGACTCACAAGATTCAATTTGGTGTAATCCTTCACCTTTAACTGTCAGATTACAGATGTGTTGGTTTATGGTTCAGATCTCTGTAA
Source organism: Paratrypauchen microcephalus (assembly GCA_036785185.1). Lineage (NCBI taxonomy): Eukaryota > Metazoa > Chordata > Actinopteri > Gobiiformes > Gobiidae > Paratrypauchen > Paratrypauchen microcephalus. The sequence goes on along the minus strand of JAVJIX010000165.1, from coordinate 866,418 downwards.
TAACTGGACCTGTCCACATGAAACAAAAACTGGCACAATGTTCAGGGTCTTCTCTGACAGTGTAAATAAACAAAGTGAAATATTTTTTTCACAACAGCTTTAGAAAGTGGTGCCATTATTCAAACCCAATTATGTGATTCTTGTTAACTGAAAGGACTTTAAATCAAAAGATTAAGTGTTTGTTGAGCTAATCCTCATCACAGTCAAATAATATGATGAAATCTATACATGTGCCTATAGTGATTATAGACTGTACATGTGTTTAGTCCTGACACACCCGCACAATCACTACATCAAAACTGGGACTAAACTGGGCCTGAACCCGGACTAAACCAGTGCTAAACCAGGGCTAAACCAGGACTAAACCAGGACTAAACCAGGACTGTGGCGAGTAAATTTCTCCTGTGTGAGATCAATAAAGTCTTATCTTATCTTATCTTATCTTATCTTAAATCAGGACTAAACCAGGACTATACCAGGATTATACCAGGGCTAAACCAGGACTACACCAGGACTACAGCAAGAATAACCCAGGGCTAAACCAAGAATAAACCAGAACTAAACCAGGGCTAAACCAAGAATAACCCAGGACTAAACCAAGAATAAACCAGAACGAGACCAGGGCTAGACCATGAATAAACCAGAACTAAACCAAGGCTAAACCAGGGCTAAACCAGGACTAAACCAGGGCTAAACCAGGGCTTAACCAGGACTTAACCAGGACTAAACCAGGACTAAATCAGTGCTAAACCAGGACTAAACCAGGGCTAAACCAAGAATAAACCAGAACTAAACCAAGGCTAAACCAGGGCTAAACCAGGACTAAACCAGGACTAAACCAGGACTAAACCAGTGCTAAACCAGGACTAAACCAGGGCTAAATCAGTGCTAAACCAGGACTAAACCAGGGCTAAACCAAGAATAAACCAGAACTAAACGAAGGCTAAACCAGGGCTAAACCAGGACTAAACCAGGACTAAACCAGGACTAAACCAGTGCTAAACCAGGACTAAACCAGGGCTAAACCAAGAATAAACCAGAACTAAACCAAGGCTAAACCAGGACTTGCATATGACTGCACATTTCACTGCTGCATCTTCCATTGTACATTTTTGATGCACACTGCACATATTTTGGACATCTGTAAACAGGTATTTATTTATTCTTTTGCACTGCTTTTAGATTTTAGATTTTGTCTTAGAAGTTTTTGTTTTGTCTTTATATTGTATTTTATACACTTCTTTTTGCACTGCTTGGCCAGAGAGAAACAAAATTTCGATTCACTGTATGTTGAACACATTTGGCAAAATTGACAATAGAGCTAACTTTGAACTTGAACTTGACTAAACCAGGGCTAAACCAGGACTAAACCAGGGCTAAACCAGGGCTAAACCAGAAATAAACCAGGGCTAAACCAGAAATAAATCAGGGTTAAACCAGGATTAAACCAGGGCTAAACCAAGAATAAACCAGAACTAAACCAGGCCTAAACCAGGACTAAATCAGGGCTAAACCAGCAATAAACCAAGGCTAAACCAGGGCTAAACCAGGACTAAACCAGGGCTAAACCAAGGCTAAACCAGGACTTGCATATGACTGCACATTTCACTGCTGCATCTTCCATTGCACATTTTTGATGCACACTGCACATATTTTGGACATCTGTAAACAGGTATTTATTTATTCTTTTGCACTGCTTTTAGATTTTAGATTTTGTCTTAGAAGTTTTTGTTTTGTCTTTATATTGTATTTTATACACTTCTTTTTGCACTGCTTGGCCAGAGAGAAACAAAATTTCGATTCACTGTATGTTGAACACATTTGGCAGAATTGACAATAGAGCTAACTTTGAACTTGAACTTGACTAAACCAGGGCTAAACCAGGGCTAAACCAGGGCTAAACCAGGGCTAAACCAGAAATAAACCAGGGCTAAACCAGGAATAAATCAGGGTTAAACCAGGATTAAACCAGGGCTAAACCAAGAATAAACCAGAACTAAACCAGGCCTAAACCAGGACTAAATCAGGGCTAAACCAGCAATAAACCAAGGCTAAACCAGGACTAAACCAGGGCTAAACCAGGACTAAACCAGGGCTAAACCAGGACTAAACTAGGAATAAAACAGGACTAAACTAGGATTAAAACAGGACTAAACTAGGATTAAAACAGGACTAAACCAAGAATAAACCAGCACTAAACCAAGGCTAAACAAGGGCTAAACCAGGACTAAATCAGGGCTAAACCAGGACAAAACCAGGACTAAACCAGGACTAAACTAGGAATAAAACAGGACTAAACCACAAATAAACCAGCACTAAACCAGGATTAAACTAAGAATAAAACAGGACTAAACCTGGGCTAAACCAGGACTAGAACAGGATCAAACCAAGTCTACATTTGGAACACCCTTAGTACCAGTTTGGACTTGTACTTTAAACCTTGTTTAGTTTCAGTCTCTCAGTGTCAGTCAAAAACTTTACAGGAGAGTGTTTAGTATGAATCTAATATAATTTATTATCTTGAATGAATCTGACCTGTGTGTATTTGGCCATAGGTCCAGACTGCAGACTGTAGACTTTAGCGGCTCCAGCCTGAACAGCAAACAAAGACAACATCCCCAAACCACCAACATCCAACACCACCTGTGGAAAATCACAACAATATCATAAAAATAAAATATAAAGAAAACTGCTTGGAAACTGTTCTTTAGCCACTAGACAATGTAAGTTACCATTTTATCATCATTTGTATAATTTTGTGTGAAGTCTATATCAAAAATCTATGGAAGTGATGTTTGACTTGTTTTAAAAGTGCGTTCGCTGTTCTGATGTGAGGATTCCACCACTTGCTTGTCTCCATGGAGGTGTTATTTGCCAGAATGTTCCACAGCACGGCATTAAATATAATCAGTCTTGCATTCGTTAAGGTGCAGGTGACAGAAAACGGCTAAATTTGTCCTTTGAAAACTTCTCTACTATTTAGCCTGGCGGTCACCTTCTTGTTTCCAGGGACATAGATAAGTTTAATGCCATACTGTGGAACATTCCAGGCAATGCAATGACATTTCTACTGAGACAAGCAAGTAGTGAACCATACACCGGTGCAGCTTAAAACACTGTTAAAACTATATATTGCTACTGGTTTGAGGTCAATTATTTCATTCTACTGGTTTCAACTCTTTGTTATATGCAACATGTTGAGGACTATTTTGTTTTAAATTGTTAATCGCTATGGCGACAGTCTCAATTTCTCCCCATTCTGACACCTGTGGACAGTAGTATGTGCGCTACCTTGTCCTTGAAGTCCACGTCATTGAGCAGAATGGCTTTGTGATAAGTGTCTGTTCGGCTGTGGTCCTGTAGAAGACTCTGCTGCTGTGAGAAACAACTGTGGAACTGAAGGAACAAAAATACTACCTTAAATCACACAGACCACCATAAGGCCCACCAATCACACTAAAACACCACTTTAAATCTCAGCTAACAGACAATTTTATATTTTCTTTAGGCCAATAACTTTGCCAAAGGAAATAATTGAAACTTAGCAGATGAAGAAAGAACAGGACTTACAGTAAAGGTGCACTGTGTAACTTTTTATTTGCGGGTCCGTCACCTGCTTGTTTCTATGAATATGTCATTGCTCTGCCTGGAATGTTCCACAGTATGACATTAAACAGATTTACCTTACATTTATTCAATCACAGGTGTTTTTATAGCTCAAAAATACCTAGAAAAACAGACATTCTGACTGTGAGTGGGGTGGAGAAAAGCGGACGGACCCTCCACCAGAAAAGTTCCACAATGCACCTGTACAACTTTAGAGATTTTTTTATCAAAACTGGGCTGTAATGGATTCCTAAACCCATTGCTACAAATTATTCTTCATATTTATATCACCAAATCTATTCCAACTCTATTCCCCATTAAACATTAAGCGTAAATTTACCTGGTAACAGTTTATAGGAGAGGTCTCTGGTCTTAAGTGTCTCCTAAGTCCTATTTCCTTGTCTTCTTTCCTGTCTCCTTCTTTTATAGTCCTATCCACTTGTCTCCTCAGATGCTGTTGAAATGTCTTAAAGTCTGTAACAAAGAAAACATCATTATTAAAACTATATTTACTTTAAAGACGCATTATGTAACTTTCCTGGTGGAGGGTTTTCTAATGGAGATGTCACTGGCGTGCTGGGAATGTTCCACAGTATCACCATGGAGACAAGCACATGGTACACCCTCCACCAGAAAACCTCTAAAATAACAAACATAAATAAACTACAGCACAAACCTGCTATAGTTTTAAATTGCAAAATGTAGCTGCGTTTCTCAAATGTGATTATAAACGATTGACCTCCGACCCGGCAACAGTCCATCTCCATGGAAACAGGAAATTGTAAAAGTGGGATTTTGTTTTCTGAAAAATATGAACAAAAAACGTTACACAGTGCACCTTTAAATGGAGGGCTACAACAAAATGTAGTCCTCCATTTTGTTGACAAATTGAATTTCTTCTTTTATCATGGATTCTACCTGGACGACTGAGGGACTCTTCACGCAACAAAATGTACTATTATGCCAATATGACTTTTTGACAATTTAAAACGCTAAAAGTTGAAATTTAAACAGCGTATTTCTGATTTGCATGATTTATATTATGACATAGTTCTCACCTTCTTGTACGCACAGGAGTCCACGGTCTGGTGTAGAGTTCAAACACAGGCACAGGTCTTGGCCTCGGAGTTTGTTTATTTTGAACTGTAGATCTGAATTCTCTACAGTTTGGTCTGGCATCTCCTAGAAAAATACATGAAAACATCCTTAAAAATACATAATCTTTAAATGCTCGATGCAACTATTTTCTATCAACACATCTAAGCACAATAAGACTAAACAGGACAAAATCAGGGCTTTATTGAATGAAATGTCAAGTAGTTTGTACAATAGCATAAAATAATACTTAAACAGAAGTCTTAGCCTACTTTTAAAGGTTTATTATGTAACTTTTCTGGTGGAGGGTCCGTCACCTGTTTCTGTTTCTGTGGATATGTCATGGCTCTGCCTGGAATGTTCCACAGTGTGACATTAAACAGCTCTTCTTTACATTTATTCAATTACAGGTGGTTTTACAGCTCAAAAATACATAGAAAAAAAAACATTCTGACTGTGAGTGGGGTTGCCTCTCCACAGACCTGACCTGTAGCTTGGTCTCCGTGAATACAGAAAGGTTTAATGCCATACTGTGAAACATTTCAGACAAAGCAATAACAAAGCATCTCCATGGAGAAAAGCATTGGACGCTGCACCAGAAAATTAACACAACGCACTTTTACGCCTAGTTTTAAAAAAGGTGTTATGTTTAAAAAATAAGAAAGATATGAAAAAAAAGTGTACATTATTAAGTAAAAGTACTCCGAGAAGAACATTTCTTTAGAGGTAAATGGCTAAAGCCTACATAAATACTTTAATATACACATAGAGCATTATTAAAGTGCATCTTACCTCCTGTAAACAGAAGAGTTTGACAGAGAAAACCACTGGGTCCTCACCGCTCTGATCCATTCTGAGTCTGAACACAAGAGCTCAAGAAAGAAAGAAAAACTCAAGAGAAAGAGAGAATAGGAGAAAGAGGACAGAGAGGAGGGACTGGGCAAAAGGGAGGAGAGAAATGAGGAGAGGGAGAGAAAGAACTAATTTCCTAATGTTGTGAACTTGTTTAAACATATGGCATTAAAACCTTTCTGATTCTGATTCTGATTCTGAACGAGAAGAAAGAAAGAGGAGAGAGTGAAAGAGAGAGGAGAGAGGAGGAGAGACAGAGGAGACAGGAGAAAAGAGGAGGGAGAAAGTGAAGAAAGAGGAGAGAGAAAGAGAGGAGAAAGAGAGGAGAAAAGGAGTGAGAGAAGAAAGAGAGAGAGGAGGGACTGAAGGCAAGAGAAGAAAGAGAGAAAAAGAGGGGGGACTGGGGGCAAAAGGGAGGAGAGAGACAGAGAAGAGAAAGGAGAAAAGAAACAGAGGAGAGAGAGAAAGAGAGGAGAAAAGAGGAGAGAAAGAAAGAGAGAGGAGAGAGAAAGAGAGGAGAAAATAGGAGCGAGAGAGAAAGAGAAGAAAGAGAGACAGAGAAAGAAAGAGAGAGAGGAGGGACTGAAGGCAAGAGAAGAAAGAGAGAAAAAGAGGGGGGACTGGGGGCAAAAGGGAGGAGAGAGACAGAGAAGAGAAAGAAGAAAAGAAACAGAGGGAGAGAGAGAAAGAGAGGAGAAAAGAGGAGAGAAAGAGAGAGAGGAGACAGAGAAAGAGAGGAGGGATTGGGGCAAAGGGGAGGAGAGAGAGAGAGAAAGAAGGAAAGAAAGAGAGAAAGCGAGAGGAGAGAGAATGAGAGAGAAAGAGAAATTGAGAGGAGAAAAGAGGAGAGGGAGAGAGAAACAGAAGAAAGAGGGGAGATGGAAAGAGAGGAGAGAGAAACAGAGGAGAAAATAGGAGAGAGAGGGAGAGAGAAAGAAAAGAAAAAGAGAGAGAGGAAGGACTGGAGGCAAGAGAAGAAAGAAAGAAAGAGAGGAGAGAAAGAAGAAAAGAAAAAGAGAGGAGAGAGAGAAAGAGAGGAGAAAAGAGGAGAAGGAGGGAGAGAGAGAGAGAGAGAGAGAGAGAGAGAGAGAGAGAGAGAGAGAGAGAGGAAGGACTGGGGGACGGAGAAGAGTCAGTGGATCATTAATACAAGACCAAGAAATAACAGCATAACATTCTTTAACATTCTAGAATTTACAATTCTATATTATCACTATTTCAATATTTTAGTACGCTTATCTCCATGGATATTACATTGACTGGAATGTTCCACAGTATGGCATTAAAGTTTCATATTTTGCAGTTTTATTTTGTTTTTTTATTGCTCAAAAGAAAAAAAGCTTTCTTATAGTGAGCGGAGTTGCCTCTCCACAGATCTGACCTGTAACTTGTTTTGTCTGCTTGTCTCCATGGATGTATATGGACAAAACTTAATGCCATACTGTGAAACATTACAAACAATAACAGCTCCATAGAGACGAGCAGGTAACGTAATGTATCTTTAATAGCCCCTAAAGTTTACACATCATTTATTTAATAATAATTTGACATTGTTCCAGAAAGAGTTAAATACCAGCAAAAAGAATAATTTGTAATTTGGAGAAAACATTTTATATCTGTAAGTATGTTTTTTTTTTAATTGCTTCTAGTTTTTCTGATAAAACACGATAAAGCCGTGAGCGGCAGCACGTTAACTCTGTATTCTGGATGTAGCACGCCCTCTTCAGGACAAACACAAAACTGCAAATACATTAAACTTGACAAATTAAAGCTTTTTGGAGCTAAGAATTGATCAAACTTGAGAAACTAGACAAATATAAGCCCGAATCGATGTTTTTTTTTTACATATAATATCAGTAATAATAAATAAAAAAACAGCTTTTAATGTAATGAATTAAATATTATGCAAAGTATTTAGACAGGGTTTTCAAAATTGTTCAATAATTACTGTTTTAACTTATTATATTGAGCCACCAAGTCTCGTTACATGTCAGATCTGTGGAGAGGCGAGCCCACCCACAGTAAGAATGCATGTGTTTATTTTATAACATTAATTAAGCAATAAAACATCTGTAACTGAATACATTTAACATAGACACATTACATTACACGCAAAGCAATAACAGAAGAAAAATAGCGAATCCTCCAGCAGAAAAGTTACGTAATGGACCTTTAAATCTATATATTAACGTTGAGAAGTGTGGACCCATTGACTTGTGCTTGTAGCTATGCACTCAGATACCTTAACGCCAAGCTAAAAATACACAGGGAATTTATAATGTGAAAGACAACGCTTCAACTTACAGAAGCCCAAATACTTATACGTGCCAAGCTATGTACTTCAAATTGTACTTCAAAATACTGTTACTCAAGCATGTAGCAGAGATGGTACTGGTAGTAATAGTATTGTAATAGTACTCATACTGAAGTAGTGTAGTCGTATAGTGATGGAAAGTGTTTAAATTGTTGTGGGTTAATATTTTTGCAGTAATAGCACTTTTGCAGTAGTAAAAAATAGAATAAAATAGTAGTGATTTTGATGTAATAGTACTTTTGCTTGTGTACTTACTGTCAGAGGTGGGTAGAATAGTCAGTAGTTACTACTGAAATTACTACTGGTGCACATTTATTTTTATCTTTATTTTCAATGCACATTCTATTGCACATTACTGCACATTTCACTGCTGCATCTTCCATTGCACATTTGATGCACACTGCACATTTTGGACATTGGTAAATAGGTATTTATTTATTCTTTTGCACTGCTTTACATTTTTGTCTTAGATGTTTTTGTATTGTCTTTATATTGTATTTTGTACACTGTCTTTTTGCACTACTTGGCCAGAGAGAAACAAAATTTTGGTTTACTGTATGTTGAACACATATGGCAGAATTGACAATAGAGGTAACTTTGAACTTTGAACAGTGTTACTCAAGATAAAAGTTACTACAAAGTAATATTACTCAAGTAGAAATTACTCAAGTGGGAGTTACTCTTGTTTGAGTAATTTAAAGTAAAGTAAATATTTAAAGTATTTGGAAAACTACTACTCAAGTAAGAGTACCTTAAAGAGTAACTGTCAGGATGTAAGATCTGATCGATAATTTGAAGTTATAGGTGCGTAACCTGTCCCGGTGGGTCCGTGATCTGCTTGTCTCCGTGGAGATGTGCCTAGAATGTTCCACAGCATGGCCATAAACGTAAGAATCTCCACTGAGACATACAAACCCAGATTACAGGTGAGATTTGTGGAGAGGCAATCCCATTCACTGTAAGACGTCATGTTTTTAAGATATTTTTCAGCACATTTTGGATAAATGCATGAAGACAGATTAGTTTAAAGCCATCCTGTGGACAATTTAAAGCATTAACATCGCCACGGAGACAAACAGGATGCGGACCCTCTCCAGAAAAGTTACGCAGTGCACTGTTAATGTAATTTGAAGGACAAAACATGAAATAATCCACAAAATCTGGTGTTTTCAAAGGACAGATGCAAAAATGAGACAAACTCTTCAAAATCTTTGTCACGTAAAGCTTATGCACAAGTCATTTGCACATTTACTGTTACTTCAATTAAAAAATGACTCAAGTAGGAGTAAAAGTACTACCCATCCCGAGTATTTAGTAGTAAAAATACTCCCTTGGATAAATCAAGTGCTCAAATGTGAAGTTACATGGTACATTTTTAAAAGGCAGATTTAGGAGCAGCAAATATAGCATCTCGAAATGTCCACGGTCAATTTAAAGAATGTAAATGACGGGTGAGTTAAGGACATCCTGACATCATGCTGGGAATTACATAACTGTTACCTAGCAACCGTGACAGAGAGTAAGCCCATACCCCTCTAACGCACAGAGATTATTATTTCACAAGTAAAATGATAAGAAAACACCTTAATTTAGTTGAAATCATGTTTAAAGTATCAGAAAAATGTGTTTTGTAAGTATGTTTTAATTGTAATTGCGCCTAAATTTTGGATACACACTGTGATGTCATCAATGTGGGACTCTAAACCAGAACTCTACTTCCTATAATTTTCAACATATTTTTCAACTTTTCTTCATAAACTGCTTCTCGGTTGGTGTAAAACTATATATTATGATTTAAAACAAGTATTATTCCACTAAATTAAGTAGAAACGAGAGAATCATCCAAACCAGCCATATGCACTTTAATTTTTAAGTTGAAATTGAAAATCTGATATGAATTCATGATTTGAGGGTGTGGTCTTGTACAGATACAGGGGGGGTTCTGTATTGGTTTTCGTTCTATACGTCAAGCACAGAGCGACAGTACAGATCACCAAAATAAAAGTTTCATGAAAAAAAATTGGTCTGAGCAATTAATTAAATTTGAAAGTTATCACACTTACCTTATGTATTCAGAGCATCCTAATTATTCACCACGATGAGTTTATTAGAGTTTTGTCAGTGATGCTAACAAAAATTAGCATGGAGGATTCCTGGATGAAAGAGGGATTACACTGTCTTGTAAAAACTAGCATGCTAACAGAACACCAGCCTTACTTTCTGGTTTATGGACAGTAAAAATTCTGGCTAGTGTCTAATTTTGCTGCTTACAGTATATCTATACGAGGGCATAGCTAGTTTTACCTTATTAAATGAAAAAATGACTACAGCCCCATTAAAATTTTGTTATTTTAATATTTCAAATTACACATTTTTAGAAATTCTCCTTAAAGGGTCCATATTTCGCTATTTTCTGATGTGTTATAATGTTGTGTCCTCATCACAAACAGACCTGGAGTTGTGTTTTGTTTCATTCACACATTTTTAACACACAAATCCTGCGTATTTAGGTTGGGTTCTTTTCTCAAACTGAAAACACTCTGTTCCACCTTGTGATGTCATGTGGTAATACAGGAAGTGCTCCACTTTAATTAGAATCTTTTAGATCATTTTAGCCCTGGAATTGCCGATCTCTACTGAACTAAAGGTAAAAGGAGCTGTTAACTTGAAAACTACTGCTTCATGAGATCACAAGGTGGAACAGAGCATTTTGAGCTTTGGAGATGTAAACAGACTAAAAATAAAAGATTACTCAAACATGTGAAACAAAACACACTTCTAGGTCTGTTTTTGCGGAGGAAACAACATTATAACATGAATTAAAGCACAAAAGTAAATTTTGCAAAATATATAACACACCTGATCAATATACCTGATCAGTATAGTATTAGGGCATTTAAAATAGTTTTAGTTTAACAGAGTGGTTAGTGTTCTGTCCCTCAACGAAAAGGTTTAAGGTTCAATTCTCAGGCAAACTCGAACTGAGCAAGCGGTGTATTCCCTTTAAAATTCAACTAAACCGATTCTCCAGACCTGGAAAAAGACGTCTGTTTAGTCCAAATGAGGTCCATGGGTGAAAATACTGAGTCCTGGTTTGTCCTAAAGTTTATGCAGAAGTCCCAGAATGCAAAGCGCCAATGCAGTGACCAATAATACTCCAGCGATTAGACCGATCCGAACCCAAGGGAAGTCTGACGAGTCAATAGTCTCTTCTGGGTCGTCAGGGAGATCTGGAGGAAAATAAAGCAAGTATTAAAAATGTGACCCGCCACAAGAAAACCAGTCACATGTCGGCATTCGTGAACCCGAGAAAATCACGTTCACGTTTAAATCATGTTTTTTTTTTTCCAAAATTTGTGATTTTCGTTTTTTTGCAGAATGTGCTATTTGAGATCATGAAGAAGGGAAAGTGATTATGTTAAAGGTGCACTGTGTAACTTTTCTCATAGAAGGCCTGGCTGCTTGTCACCATGGAGATATTACTGTTTTGCATTGATTATTTCACAGTATGGAAATAAACGTGGTAATCACAATGGAGACAGGTTAATGGTCAGGTCTGTGGAGAAGCAAGCCTGCACATGGTAAGAATTCATATTTTAAATGTATTTTTGAGCTATAAAACACATGCAATTGAACATTAATGCCATACTGTGGAACATTCCATGCAAAAAAATAACATCTGCATGGAAACAAGCGAGTAACGAACATGCACTCAACAAAAATATAAACGCAACACTTTTGTTTTTGCTCCCACTTTTCATGAGATGGACTTAAAGATCTAAAATTTATTCCAGATACACAATATTACCATTTCTCTCAAACATTGTTCACAAATCTGTCTAAATGTGTGATAGTGAGCACTTCTGCTTTGCTGAGATAATCCATCCCACCTCACAGGTGTGCCACATCAAGATGCTGATCTGACATCATGATTAGTGCACAGGTGTGCCTTAGACTGCCCACAATAAAAGGCCACCCTGAAATGTGCAGTTTTGTCTCACAGCAAAATGCCACAGATGTCACAAGCATTGAGGGAGCGTGCAATTGGCATGCTGACAGCAGGAATGTCAACCAGATCTGTTGCTCGTGAATTGAATGTTCATTTCTCCACCATAAGCCGTCTCCAAAGGCCTTTCAGAGAATATGGCAGTAGATCCAACCGGCCTCACAACCGCAGACCACGTGTAACCACACCAGCCCAGGACCTCCACATCCAGCAGGTTCACCTCCAAGATCATCTGAGACCAGCCACTCGGACAGCTGCTGAAACAATTGGTTTGCATAACCAAACAATTTCTGCACAAACTGTCAGAAACCGTCTCAGGGAAGCTCAACTGCATGCTCATCGTCCTCATCGGGGTCTTAACCTGACTCCAGATCGTCGCCGTAACAGACTTGAGTGCGCAAATGCTCACATTCGTCTGGCACGTTGGAGAGGTGTTCTCTTCACGGATGAATCTCGGTTTACATTGTTCAGGGCAGATGGCAGACAGCGTGTGTGGCGTCGTGTGGGTGAGCGCTTTGCTGATGTCAATGTTGTGGATCGAGTGGCCCATTGTGGTGGTGGGGTTATGGTATGGGCAGGCATCTGTTATGGACGAAGAACACAGGTGCATTTTATTGATGGCATTTTGAATGCACAGAGATACCGTGATGAGATCCTGAGGCCCATTGTTGTGCCATACATCCATGAACATCACCTCATGTTTCAGCAAGATAATGCACGGCCCCATGTTGCAAGGATCTGTACACAATTCTTGGAAACTGAAAATGTCCCAGTTCTTGCATGGCCAGCATACTCACCGGACATGTCACCCATTGAGCATGTTTGGGATGTGCTTGACCGGCGTATACGACAGCGTGTACCAGCTCCCACTAATATCCAGCAACTTCGCACAGCCATTGAAGAGGAGTGGACCAACATTCCACAGGCCACAATTGACAATCTGATAAACTCTATGCAAAGAAGATGTGTTGCACTGCATGAGGCAAATGGTGGTCACACCAGATACTGACTGGTTCTGAGTCCCCAGACCCCCAATAAAGCAAAAAAAAAAAAAAATGCACATTTCAGGGTGGCCTTTTATTGTGGGCAGTATAAGGTACACCTGTGCACTAATCATGATGTCAGATCAGCATCTTGATGTGGCACACCTGTGAGGTGGGATGGATTATCTCAGCAAAGCAGAAGTGCTCACTATCACACATTTAGACAGATTTGTGAACAATGTTTGAGAGAAATGGTAATATTGTGTATCTGGAATTTTAGAATTTTAGATCTTTAAGTCCATCTCATGAAAAATGGGAGCAAAAACAAAAGTGTTGCGTTTATATTTTTGTTGAGTGTAATAGACCTTTAATGTGAGAGAATCTATTAGTTTTTTCCATGTATTTGAGAAAATGTGTCTTATAGTATATATAGTATTGGGGATACTAAATAAGCAGCTCTTGTCAAAATAAGCTTTTATTATCCAACAATCAGGAAGTGTGTAGTTAGCATGCTAGTTGTTGTTACTGTGATGGCAAAACTTCACTCTGCTTGCTGGAAGTTGAAAAAAAAAACATGTTTATAAACTCATCATGGTGAATAATTGGGATGCTCTGAATGCATAAGGTAAGAGAGGAATAACTTTGGACCACTACAAACGTTTAAAAAATCCATTTTTGGCAGTAAAAGGTTTTTAAGTTTGCCTTTAAGCCTTTAAGTTTGGACATTTTATAATAAAAATTCAATTATTTTTTATTGATATTTTCTCTCACCTCCCTCTGGTTCAGCAGTTGTTTCCTCGTTGGCTTCCACTGGCAAAAACTCTGAACTTACTAAAATTAAACAGCATAAAGAAGTAAATATATTTTAACTTGCAAAACATGACAGCTTGAATGTGAAAAAAATCAGAAAAAAAGAATTTAAATTTTATCAATTAAATAGCCATGCATGCATTTGTTTTTAATAATTTTTATACTAAAGGTGCACTGTGTAACTTTTTTGGTGAGCTCGCTTGTCTCCATGGAGATGTTATAGCTTTGCCAGGAATGTCCCACAGTATGGCATTAAACTTATCTTGGATTTAAGCAATTTTCAAGTTTGTGTTGCTTAAAAATATCCTTAAAATTTACATTCTCACAAGTTCGCCTCACCACAGATCTGACCTGTAACTTGGCCTGTTTAGTGCCATGGAACATTTCAAACAGATCAGCAACATCTCCATGGGCACACGCGTCGGAAAAGTTCCATAGTGCACCTTTATTCATATTTATCTCACCTCCATCAGGAAAAGTAGTAGCTGTTTCGTCATAGGCTTCCATTGGCAAAGACTCTGTACTTACTGAAATGGAAAAGTATTTATACACTCATGAATTTATTTATTCTCTAGTTAGGATAGAACTGATACTTTGCAGTGACGTCGCGCTGGGGGTGTTCTACATGTATGTGTATGGTCGAATGTTTATGGCAGAATGAGCATTAGCAAACACAGTCAAAAAAGGTTTAAGTTTGTATGAAAACTCAAGAAAAAAAGACAAAATGGTTTTAGAGAGCACATTTTCAAGAGTCTGTGATCAGTCTGAGTGTTCATGGTCCTGTTTAGGAGTTAAATTTCAACAAAAAAGTGAGAGTGTCTAATTATAAAAGCACCACACCCCAGGCAATGATGATAACACCAGTTCAAAAGGAACAATATTTTCCTATTTTCAGGAGTCTGTGATCAGTCCGAGCGTTCATTATTCTGTTTAGGAGTTTGATTTTCAACAAAAAGGTGAATGTGACTAACTGAAAAACTGTTGGCGAGATATGTTATGTGCGAGAGACTTATTTAACAGCTCAAATCGGCTCACTGTCGTATTTCCAACTAAACCAACTCTGCTCAGATTGTGTTAAATTAAAGCTCAGGTTAAAGAGTAAGGGCCCGTCCACACGACAACGTTTTTGGGTGGAAATTGAGAAGTTTTTATGTGTTTTGGCCTTTCGTCCACATGGCGTCGGCGTTGTGGGAGGGCGAAAACTGTGTTTTTTTAAACCAGGTTCCAGAGTGGAGAAATCTGAGAATGCCGGGGTCTCGTTGTCGTGTGGACGAGCAAAACGCAGCTTTTGGAAAACAATGACGTCTCGATGCTTGTTTGCAGAAGAGAAAGGACTTGTAGTATTGCGTTTCTGGTGGCTCTGGCTGTTTCCTGTTTACAGCACCACATATCGGTGTGGCATATGTATTACATCGTTTTCACTCAGAGCTTCCGTTTTCGTCTGGACGCAAATATTTACTGATCCAACACGTGTGTGGACATGAAATTTTTTCAACCCGCATAAAAAAAAATCCAGGAGCATTGTCATGTGGACGTAGCCTGACAAAGCCTCAGACAGAGCAGTGCTTAAAGTCAGCATCACACCCCCAGGAAATATTGACAAAGTGCCAATATCTCACCTTCCATGGGCAGAGTGACGGTGTCTAATAGTACTGGTATTTCATTTGTAGTAGTTTCCTCTGAGCTCTCGAAAGGTGTGATCCAGTACAGAGCACTGCCCCCTTCCTCTGTGGAGTTTTCTGTGTCTGTGAACAGAATAAATACAATGTTTTAATGTGTTATTTTAAAATATATTTAAAATTCTGTGTTTTACCAAGTTCCTCAATATCAAACGCCGCCTTTACAATTACGTTAATGGTTCCAGGTATGCCAGGCCTCTCTTCTTCTGACTCCCTGTAAAGTAAAACAAAATAAAAATGGTTAAATAAAATAATAAGCAAGTAAATATATACTGTTTTTCTTTTTTACTGGACAGGGTACGCCATTATGCTAGTCTGTAGATGTACTCAACAGGTTCAGGTGGAATGTTTTCACAGTACGGCATTAAGCCTATCTATCTCCATGGAGACAAACAGGGCAAGGTACAGATCAGTTCGCTGGAGAGGCAGGTACGCTCACAAAAGAATGCGTGTTTTTAAAGGTATTTCTGAACAATAAAATTTCCTCTAATAAAACCAAGGCTGAATAGAGTTTTAATGCCATACTGTGGAAAATACCAAGCAAAGAATTAGCAAAGAAGACGGCCAGAAAAGCTACAATACACCTTTAAGTGTCATGTAATGCCACTAAATAATTGTCAAGCATTTTAATTAATGAAAAGTGTCAAATTTTGTGGTTTTCAATACAAAGGAAAGGGCCTGATACAAAAAACAAAACCATATATGATCATTATTACACTTTAATTAGCCTTAATAAAGCATGAATAAAAATGTATGTATATAATAGTATAGTATAATAGTAGTATAATTGTTTATTAAGAAAGATTCAGACTTAGTAACTAATTCAAGATGCTATGTCTGATTTTCCGTGAACAGAACTAGTTCATTTTAAACAGATTGCAGTTCTTCCTCACTTACCTTCAGAACATCCTAATTATTCACCATGATGAGTTTATAAGAGCTTTTCACAACTTTCAGAGACCAGTGATGAGTTTTGCATTAACATTAAGCCAAGAACAACTATCAACCTAACTGCGCACTTCATGATCTCAACACAATAAAATGTATTTGAGTAAATTTTGCCCCAGTTCAGATATATTGCATAAGCAGCTCAAAATGCAGCACAAAATATGTCAGCTGTGTACTGTCTGCACCTTATTATAAAGTGTTGTATTACTTGAGAATCAGGAAGTGCGCTGTTAGCATTGCATTACTGTGACAGCAAAACTCCACTGTGGTCTCTGTAGGTTGTGAAAAGCTCTTATAAACTCATCATGGTGATTAACTAGGACGCTCTGAATGCATAAGGTAAGTGAGGAATAACTTTGGACCACTGCAAACTGCTGTGTTTTTCACATTTTAAAATAGTTAAAAGCAGGTACAGCTCATTTAAACACATCTAAAGCGATCTTACTTGGTTCGGTACCAGCAGTTGTACTCCCCGGGGTCCACAAAGCTCATATGTTGTGTGAAGATGAGAGGAAACTTGTCAATGTCTTGTGAATGGAAAAAACTTTCAGATTCAAGTGAGTTGAGATGGTCATCCATAAAAAAGTTGATCTACAAAAGAAAAATAACATAAAGAGTAAGAATAATACTAAAACAGTTTAAGGGGTTCATATTACACTATGTTCTGATCTACAGTATGTTCTAATGTTGTTGCCTCATCACAAACACACCTGGAGTTGTATTTTGTTTCGCACATGTTTAACACACAAACGCTTCAGATTTAGGCTGTTAGAGTTCTTCTCTCACACAGAAAACACTCTGTTCCACCTTGTGATGTCATGTGGTAATATAGATCCACTGTGTTGGTGTTGGTGGCTGCAGGTTTAGTGTACTGTTGAAAAGAGCCTATGTCAAACTGAAAATTAATAGACACGCTTGCTTTAAAAACATCCATTTCTGTTTTGGACTCATTCAAATCTTAAAAATTCACAGCCAACTGAGCCTCAACATCATCTAAAAATTTCAGCAAGGGGGCCAAGGAGTATGGAGATAATTTTGTCTCATAAAGATTTGTATAAATAAAAAAAGATATATATAAATACATTTATAAATATTCAAACACAAAATACAAATACAAAAACGCGACATACAAATAAATGATAGAATGTATATAAATACACAGGCATTTGTAAATATATTTTCGAGATTTGTAAATATATTTTCAGCAGCTTGTGTACCTGGTCAGGTGGTGAGGGCTGATGCTCAGAGGCATGGTGCGTAGTCAGTCAGTTCGGCACTGCTAGCGGTGGCCTGAGTTTTGCCCAAAATGATATCCAGGTCGCTTTCCACTCGACTTTCCACTCGAGCGAGGCCCCACTGTAGTCTCATTTACTAAAGAGCAACTATGATAAAAGTAGAAATTCACTCATTCACGCATCTAAAGAGCAACTACCGACAAGCTGCTCAACACTGCCATCTGCTGGATGTCCAGTGAAGGCTATTTGTATTCAAATCCGGTGACATTTATTTGCGAATCGTGTGTTTGCGGTAGAACTGTCTCACAATTACGTCATCGACACGAAAGCAATAAATGGATCCACAAATGCAGACTCCAATACATTTGTTTTCAAATCTCGAAAATATATTTACAAATCTCAAAAATATATTTACAAATGCCTGTGTATTTATATACATTCTATCAATTATTTGTATGTCGCGTTTTTGTATTTGTATTTTGTGTTTGAATATTTATAAATGTATTTATATTTATATATATCTTTTTTTATTTATACAAATCGTGGTTTGCGCTAGGACTGTCTCACAATTACGTCATCGACACGAAAGCAAAAAATGGATCCACAAATGCAGACTCCACATAGAAAGTCAACTACATTTGTTTTCAAATCTCAAAAATATATTTATAAATCTTGAAAATATATTTACAAATCTCGAAAATATATTTATAAATCTTGAAAATATATTTACAAATCTCGAAAATATATTTACAAATGCCTGTGTATTTATATTCATTCTATCATTTATTTGTATGTCGCGTTTTTGTATTTGTATTTTGTGTTTGAATATTTATAAATGTATTTATATATTTATATATATCTTTTTTTATTTATACAAATCTTTATGAGACAAAATTATCTCCATAAAGGAGCTGTTATTGATTTTCTTGAGTGACAAATAGATTTGGGAATCATCAGCATTGAAGTTGTATGATATCCCATGTTTTTTTATTTTTATTTGACTCAACCGCAGGAGGTACAATGAAAAGAGGATTGGCCCAAAAATGGAGCCCTGAGGAACTCCAGAAGGTGGAACACAGCATTTTGAGCTTTGGAGATGTAGACAGACTAATAATAAAGTGTTACTCAAACTCCAGGTCTGTTTTTGAGGAGGTAAAAACATTATGACATTACTTAAAGGTCCCATGGCATTAAATTTTCACTTTCTGAGGTTAATGTGAGCTCCCCTACCCTGTTTAGGCCCCCCCCATGGTTAAAAGTTGCGAAATGTCTAAACTGGGCATTTGCGATCCTTTTCTGCGCTACAAAAAATCGGAGCTCAAACGGGCGATTTTGAACAAGGCACCTTATTGACGTCAGATCGAAAAAAGAAATGCAAATGCAGTTCCACCCCCGTCTGTCTGTACTCAGCGTCTCTGTAAATCACGCCCAGAGAGTTTGGACTGCGAATGCGCTAGGCAATGCGAAATGCGTTTTTTTATTTGCCTGGAGGCATGTCCGAGTGTTTCTAGGCTCGGAAGTCCTTTATCTGAGCCTCTGGACCTTTGAACAGCAGTGGTTTAATTGTATTTTCTGTGGAAATGTGTTTATTTTTCAATGGAACGCTTCAAATCTCTCCCCCTGTGCAAAAACACGGAAATGGATCAGCTGAGAGCTGACAGCGGAGAGTTTGGCCACGCCCCCACCCTCTACTATAGGCCAGCTCTTATCTCCTCATTT
Organism: Paratrypauchen microcephalus; assembly: GCA_036785185.1. Taxonomy (NCBI): domain Eukaryota; kingdom Metazoa; phylum Chordata; class Actinopteri; order Gobiiformes; family Gobiidae; genus Paratrypauchen; species Paratrypauchen microcephalus. The sequence goes on along the minus strand of JAVJIX010000165.1, from coordinate 847,171 downwards.
GCATTCAAGCAACAACGCCCAGAATAAAGTGTTTGAGAGAGATATTTATGACTCTTTCTCATCTTATCTCTGTTTCTCATGCACTGAGTGTTGATTTTGAAGAAGGATTCATTTACAGTATTAGGGAACCATTAAGGAGCCATATAAAAGCATCAAGAAGTACCATGTTATGGGATCTTTAAAGCTCACAAGAGTCAATTTAGTGTAGTATAGGAGCTTTAAAACTGCATGTCTTCATCAAATACAAAATCAACTTAAAAGGAAATTATAATAGAATACAGTTGAACCTTTTTAACAGTCCCATTTAAAAATCACATGTCTATTTTCTTATTTTGTACCTCATTCTTGCTCCTTTCCATTAGGACAGCTCCATCTTTCTCCCACCAGACGTTGAGGTCTTCGGGAGGCAGGTTTCTGGGCAGTTCCAGGTAACAGGGCAGGGTCACTGTTTCATCATGGGTATACACCTCCAAAACTGAGTCCACCTCCGGATCTGACAACCAGGAAAAAAAAAAAAGGTAGAAAGATCATTTTGGAAATAATTAGATTTAAATCTGGTCGAGTTCCCGTTTCCCTAAATATTCATAGATATAATCATGTTTAATGCCATACTGTTGAACTTTCAAGCAGATTACGTCTCCATGGAAACAACAGGTGTCAGAAAGGTTACATACTGCCCCTTTAAGTTGTTAGTGGTAGAATGATTTGGGGGAAAAAAAGGTTTGATATGATTTTCGATATTGTGTTTAAAAAGAACAGATCGTAACAAGTCTTGGAGCATTAACACATATAGCAAAAGTGAAAACATGCGTCTCATGGAAATGTACAAACTAATCTCTATCCTCCATCAATTCGCAAAAATTCTGGAAAAGGTTTTTGTTAAAAGTGCTAGGTTTTGTTTTATTCACACGTTTAACACACAAACTGTACATATTTAGGCTGTGTTCTCCTCAACAAAAAACACGCTGCTCCACCTTGTGATGTCATGTGGTGATACAGGAAGTGCTCCACTGTGTTTTTAAACTCCACACACCTTCACTAGAATCATTTGGATCATTTCAGCCCTGTAATTGCCTTTACTGGAAAACTTGAACTTGAAAACTCTTCAAAAAATCACTTCATGACATCACAAGGTGGAACATTTTGAGCTTTGGAGATAGACTAATAATAAAGATTTACATGTGTGAATGAAACTAAACACAACTCGAGGTATGTTTGATGAGGTAACAGCATGGATTTAAGCCCACAAACTCACAATTTTGTGTAATACAGGACCTTTAACGATACAGTTTCTGAATTTAAAACTAAAACATGTGGAATATCAAGAAGCTCTGATGTAAATGGATAAATGTTCTAGACAGTGTTTTACTTCTGCCTGTTCTGGTCATAAAGCAACAACAGGTGATGTAAAACAAAAATTGCTACATAAGACTGAAACTAAATAAACAGAACTGAAAAAATGAACTGAAAAATCCCATGTAACAGGTTTGTAGAGGTCTAAAATACAGAACTGTATTTAATATAAGACGGATATTTTGTTCACTGCAGAAGAATGTCAATCTAAATCATTACAGCCTTTGCGATTTGATAAATGCATTTTCTCTTCAGATGCAGTGCACTCCTGCACTCCTGGTTGTGAGTGTTTCTTACATTCCACAGTGAGCCACACGGTAGACAGGGTCCTCCTCCCCCTCCAGATGCACTGGTACATGTCCCTGTCACTGAGACGCACCGAGTCTAAGACCAGAGACCAGTCTGCTGCAAACACATCCGACACACGCACACGACCCTGAACACAATCAAACAACATCCATTTAACAACACACATAGGATTTTACCCACTCAAATCCTCATCTACATTAGTAGCTAGAGGCACTTCTCTGTGTGAAGTCTGTTACTTAGTTAGACTTACTTATCCAAATATGTATAATATAATTCATATTTATTAAACCAATAAAACAGTGAAAACAGGATTTTTTTGGAGCCATGACGTGTTGAATAAAGAATAAAGATTACTCAAATCACTACAAATACAACTTAGAATCGATTAAATGTATAACCTTTAAAGAGGTGCTATTTTATTTCTAACTGCTACTAGATAACATTAGAGCACCATGTTTCCTTTTATCGTTATAAATAAATGCTAAATTCACAAAAAATATATATTTACATGTTTTATTAGTTTCACTTTCATTTTTGACGCTCTCAGTATCCCCTCTCTTTGCTCCACGTGTTAAGTCACTACCCCTTCAGGGTATCTCACTAATGCAGTGCTTCTCAAATAGTGGGGCGGGCCCCCCTGGGGGGGCGCCGTGTGATGCCTGGGGGGGCGCGTGTGACCCTGGGAAACATGCTTTTTTGCCGTACTGTACTAGAACTAAGTGTAATTGCACAGCAACAACAGTAGTTGGCAGTGGCGCTCTCATTGTCGTTCTGGGGCAGGGGTCGGCAACCTTAAATACGCGATAGAACAGACTCACCATCAGCAGAACATCCTGTCACAGAAAAAACACGTATATTCCACTGAGTCATGTCCTTTAGTCTGACAAAAGCTGACGCATCAGTGGCACAAGGAGAGAGCGTTTTGTTTTTTTCAGCGCATTTAAGCAAATGGCCCAGGTGGATTTAAGTTTTGTTTCTGTAAAACGTAAACAAATGTGCGCAAAGCTGCATTAAAAACACATTAATATTTCTCAGTCCTCAGTGCAAAAAGACAGTGCAGTCTTTGTTGTAAGTTTCTTTCTTTCTTTTTTTGTTTTTAATGTGAATAAAAGGATACAGTGTTATGCAGAGGTGTACTAATAACAATTTGCCAGACAAATAATACTATTAATAGTCGCGCGCAGGGAGGGAGGCGTGAAATTTTTTCTTCTTCTTAGAGGGGGCGTCACAGAAAATAATTGAGAAGCACTGCACTAATGGAACTACTGCACATCGCATCAGGTTTGTGAGGTTGTAGAGCACAGTTTTGTTTCATGTTTTTGTATATTTATGGAGAATTGTCGTGTGAGAGCATGGGTGACGTAGGCTTGTGGGCGGAGCCTTGTACAAAATCTTACAGTTAATGGTAAGGAGGGTTTGAATTGGGCCCAGATTACTCAAACATGTATGGATGACAACTAAAACATCTTCAGACATGACTTTGATGAGGAAACATTATAACATGGTAGAAAGCTAAAAAGAAGGAAGTGGATTTTGTATAATACGCCCTGTGTAAGTTAGAGCTACACTGTAGTCTGACCTCGTATTTTTTGTTTATGGTCACTTCCTCTCCCGTTATCGCCAACACGTTACTGCCCATGGCCTCCCAGGACACCTCTGGGTCCTCCTCACCCTCAAACGCTGAACCAACACAGGGCAGAACTACAGTCTGTCCATAAGGAACAGTCATGTGGAGGGACTGGGCCAGATCTGGAGCTGAGAGAGAGAAGAGAATATGAGGACTAAATCAGGACTAAACCAGGACTAAGCTAAGACGAAGCCAAGACGAAGCCAGAACTAAACCAGGACTAACCTAGGATTAAACCCACACCAAGCAGGAACACAACACAAGAAACCAGGTCCAAAACTACAATCCAGGTCTAAACACGGGCTAAATCAGGACTAAACAAGGACTAACCTAGGATTAAACCCACACCAGGCAGGAACACAACACAAGAAACTAGGCCTAAAACAACTACAATCCAGGTCTAAACTAGGCCTAAACTAGGCCTAAACCAGGACTAAATCAGGTCTAATCTAGGATTATACCAGGCCTAAATCAGGTGTAACCAAGGTCTAAACTAGGTTAAAATCTTTTAATCTACATTTATTATTTCCAAATGAACTAAAATTATGCACAAACTTACCAGAATAGACCCACCCACAACAGAAGAGCAGCACTAACATCCAGATTTGAGTCATTTTCTGCAAAAAAGACAGAAGCAGAAACTCTCATGTACAGAAACATAGTACTTTAAAGGTGCATTGTGTAACTTTTCTGCCGGAGAGTGCGTCACCTGCTTTTTTCTGTCGTTGCTCTGCTTTGAATGTTCCACAGTATGACATTAAACAGCTCTACCTTACATTTATTCAATTACAGCATGGTTTTATAGTTATAGAAAAACTGTCTAACCTGTAACGTGGTCTGGTTTGATAAAAAGCAATAACATCACTGTGACGAAAAGCGTTTGACGGACCCTCCACCAGAAAAGTTACACAATGAAGCTTTAACATGTGCCCGCTCACTCCTTACTCATATTCCAGCCTGTACGTACATGCAACACATCCAGATACACGTTCATGGTAAAAATAGACAAGTGTACAGTGGAATTTGACAAGTGACACCTTAACTACATAACTATTAACATGTTTAATATTTAGATTATTTAAAAGCTTACTTAAAGGTGCACTGCGTAACATTTCTAGTGGAGGGTCCGCCACCTGATTATCTCCATAGAAGTGTTATTGCTTTGCCTAGAATGTTTCACAATATAGATTAAAACTATCTATCACCAGGGAGACAAGCAGGTTACAGCGCTATGCTACATTACAGTTCAGATCTGTGGAGTGGCATCCCTATTCACAGAAGGAATTATTGTACTTTTGAGCAATAGAAACAGCTGTAATGAATAAATGCTATATGGATATGTTTAATGTCATACCACGGAGCATTCCAGGGAAAGCTATAACATCTCCATGGAGACAAGTAGGTAGTGGACCTTTACAAGCACTTTTCATGCAGTTATTATTAGTTTTATTTGTTTGTAATTAATTAAAGTTCACACATTTTGCAAAATAAAGGTATACACAAATAATTATGTTATAGTTAAGTGAAGCAATAGGAAAAATATATAAAAATATAATTCTTACCATGTTAACCAGAATTATTTAGTCCAAAAACCAAGTTAGAAGTCCCAGTGGTGGTATTACCAGGAGCAGATGCCTAGTGCAGCCTCTTCTCCCATTACACTTTGACTTACACTTTTATTATGAAAGGGTCATGCATGTACTTCCTGTCTGCTGTAACAGGCTCTGGGAACAACTAAAGACATTAAACTCATATAGTATGTAGACTACCAGTCAAAACATTGGACTTTTCTATATTTTTACTACTTTTTACATTTGATATACATACAGAAAAAGACATCAAATGTATGAAGTAAGAAATATGGACTTTTTTGTAAATAAAAATAATTTTCAACAGCAAAAACATGGGCAATTTGAGAATTTGGTTATATTTTCGTTGCTACATAATTCCATACTTCTTATTTAATATATTTGACGTGTTCTGTGTGTTTATCAAATGTTTAAAGTAGTAGACAAACACTGAATAAGAAGGTGAGTCCAAACTTGACTGGCAGTGTATAGTTAGAATTTCTATATAACTGCACAAAATTTTGATAAAAATATAACTCAAAAATATTACATCTCAAAAGCCAAAACTATACAGCATTCTTACTTATATTCTTATGAATGAATTTTTGTTTGACAAAATTGAGTTGAAATTGGCACGTTATGTTGTAGTTTTAGATAATATTCACGCTTAATACCGTATACATACAAATAATACAAACAAAGGTGGACAGTACAGTTACATGTACTTAGCTGAGTAACTTTTTGAAGAATTTGTACTTCCTGGAGTAGTTTTGCAACCCTAAACTTTTACTTATAATTGAGTAATATTTTTATTGAAGTAACAGTACTACATCTCTCAGTTCCAAAAAGCAGTACTAGAAAAGAAACAAAAATACAAAATCAAATAAACTGTGAAGTAACTGTGAGGTCAAAATTGGAAATGTATATATTAGGAATTGTGTTAAAATCTCGTCTTGTCTCATTCTCGTGGACCCGATGTCGCAACTCGTTTCGGAAATTCGTGTCTCTCTCGTCCCTAAACATTAAACATCCCTTAAATTCTTCTCAAAGTTGTTCATTTACAGAGTAAGAATAGAACACTGTGAGCTTACTTTGGTGTCAGTCAAAATATTGGGTCGAAGTGAAACGGGAAACCCAAAGACACGTGTCTGAAATGTCGGTTTTAACATCCTAGGAATTCACACAAGCTGCAGTTTAAAAGAGTGATGACAATTTACACCAAAAATATCAGAATCCTAACGTTTTAATTGGAAGTAAAAGCAAAATTGGAACAGTAAACAGGAAAAATGACTAAAGAATAAGAGATACACTGTTAAAGGTGAAATATTACACTATTGATTCTTGTGAGCTTTAAGTCATGTTATAATGTTGTTACTGCCTCAAAAACAGACCTGGAGTTGTATTTTGTTTCATTCACAAATGTCTGAGTAATTATTATTAGTCTGTATGCAACTGCAAAGCTCAAAATGCTCTGCTCCACCTTGTGATGTCATGAAGTGGTAGTTTTCAAGTTAGCAGCTCCTTTTACCTTTAGTTCAGTAGAGATCAGCAATTCCAGGGCTGAAATGATCCAAATGATTTTAGCGAAGGTATGTGGAGTTTAAAAACACAGTCGAGCACTTCCTGTATTACCACATGACATCACAAGGTGGAACAGTGTGTTTTCCATTTAGAGAAGAAACAAATCTCCAGGTTTGTATGTTAAACATGTGTGAATGAAACAAAACGCAAATCCAGGTCTGTTTGTGATGAGGAAACGACATTAGAACAGATCAGAAAATAGAGTAACTCGGGCCCTTTAAAGACTTTTAGTAAAAAGGGACATTTAAAACTGATTAAAACATAAGAGAAATATAAGCTGGGTAAGTAATTTGAAACGGACTTAACAATAACAAAGGCAAGTGGATTTTTTTTGTTTTGAGAAGTTATTTTTCTTATTAAAATGAAAGAAATCAGCAACATTTAAAATCAAAATTAGGATTACATACACAGGGATGAAAGTGGCCAATCACTCCCCCCGCCCCGCTGGAAAATTTTCAATTTCTGAAATTTGGATTTCTATATGCTATAAAGTAAAACTGTAAAAAGTACCAAAAAACACATTTTATTTATTTTTTTGTTTTTGCTTTGCACTTCGGTAATCAGACCGCATTGAGGAGGAGCTTATGCGCGCTAAAAGGCGCAAGTGAAAAAGCGAGGAGCGACGCGTGAGGCACGGGCAGGCAGGATGAGGTATAGGATGTTTTATAAAGTTTAACCTGTGTACACGCAATGGTACACGCTGCTGCGAGAGCTGCGCTCACTCGCTCGGTCCGCAGCTCCAGACACGGGCTCGCGCGGCCTGCAGTTTAATACGAAGTTTAATACGATACACGCACTTTTGTTCTGAATACGGGACGATTCTGTTTTTCAAGGGACGGTTGGCGACCCTAAACACAACTATATATATATACACCCAAAATCTTTCTCAACGAATTTGCACAGGTGTTAAAAAAAAAAAAAATTAATTAAATTAAAAAAAACAACAACAAACAAACAAAAAAAACCCGGCTGAAAAAAAAGCGGAGATCCGCTAAAAAACGGAACTCTTTCATCCCTGCATACAATAGAGAAAAGACATTTAAACCAACACAAAGAAAGAAAAGGCAACTCAAAGAAACTTAAAGATGCACTTTAAGTATCTTTTCTGGCTGTCCTGCTTGTCTCCATGAATATTTCTAGGTATTTTTAGCTATTCAAATCTGTAATGGAATAAATGCAAGACAAATAGAAGACTAGTTTAATGCCATAGTGTGGAACTTTTCGGGCAATGCCACAACACAGCATTAAACTTGCAGATTTCCATGGAGACTAAACGCACACAATAAGAATGGCGTGTATTCCAAGGCATTTCTGCCAATACAAAAACTAATGGAATAATAGATAGATAAAGCCTTATTGCGGACCTTTCAGGCATAACAAGTGGCAGACTCCATCAGAAAAGTTACATAATGCACCTTTAAACATATTTTCAGGTTTTCAAGTAGATATATTGTAGTCCAGTGAATTAAAATCTGTTTTAAAATAGGGCTGAGCGATTGGCGAAGCACTGTGATTGTGAGTATTTTTGCAATATTTGTTTAACAATTAAAATAAAAAATGAAATCCGAACTGAGAAACTAATAGGACAGATCTAAACTACAGCGTTAACTGTTTTTAAGATTGGAGATTTGTTTTTTGGCGGAAATTATGGCACATCAAAAATTGCAGCCCTAGTTTAAAATATTCAAGTATAAAATCAAAACATTCAAGCTACTTTTGAATCTGTTAAAACTAAAAGTTAAAATGGGAGTAGATGAGTGATGTTTGTGGTCAGTTCTTCCATGTGTAGCTGTAGTTGTTCATGTTGAGATGGTTCAGAGCGGTTTTGCCCAGAGTGGATGGAGCCTGGAGCTGCTGGACTGATGCTGAGAGGAGACCACAAGAGGAAAGGTCCACTGAAGAAGAGGCAGACTGAAGAGACAAATACGTTAGTAATTATGTAGATACATTATTCTGTTGACATGGTAAGTAATGTTTGACCTGTTTGCTACAGTCCCAAAGTTTACAAGCACAGACTATTCTTATAATTAGGGCTGGGTGATATGGCAAAAATCATACAATTACAAGCTGTCTCACTTTCATTAAAATTGCAAAACATAAAATAAATATGATTAAAACTGTTAGAATTCAAATTAAATTAAAGACTTTCCAATAATTTTTATATATAGAATACCTCAGTTTGTCGTGTTGTTTTAATATTTGTTATGCCTCAAAGTAGCATTAGCGTTAGCATTGAAAACATCTCTCTTTCTAAACAGAAGTGACCTCCGCTCAGGTATTAATTTTATTTGTGTACTTTTTAACATGATTCCACAAGCCCCCTGTCCATTGTCTTAGCTTTAAAGTGGAGAGCACTTTGGTCACCATTGGTGTTGTAAAGGGCTATATAAATAAATATTGACTGATTGATTGATTTAAATATTTACTAATTTTTGCATGACACAGCAAAAAAAAACAAAAACACTGGTTGTATTTATATTTAGCGCATTATGATCACCTTCACAAACTTACCTCAAATTGCTGTTGAGAAAACAAAACGTGTGTAGCAAGACTGAACTGTAACATATTTTTAATTACAGCTACGTCTCAGCACATGAGAAACACATCTATAACGCCTTGTTATATGTCGTAGTGACATCTGAAATCGTAGGTTTCACTTGTACCTGTGTCTTGCTCTTGCTGACATTCATGACCGCTGTGGGGGCGTGCGTGTACAGAGACGCAGAGAAGTTTCCCTTTTGAGCCGGACGAAGGAGAGCCGTGATGTAGTGAAGAGAGGAGGGCAGGATCGGACCTGAAAAACACGGAGAGAAGGCCAGTGGTTTAAATGGTTGGCAAATCTAAATAATTTCAAATAATTATAAATAGTAGTTCATTAATATGCACCTTTCATTATAAAATAGCTAAATATTCAGATTTACCTGTGATCTCCAAACTGCTGATGTTCTGGTAGCCCATTCCCACCTGACTCTTCACGTTTACGCTTCTCGCCTAAAATGACAAAATGCTTAAAACTTTTAACATTCACATTTTTAGCTTTTATAAACTATGGCACAAAACCAATTAAAGGCCAGACAGACAAATAACAACATTTCTTTACGAGCTCATCGAAACCTGTCCATCATTATTCATTCACTCCACACTCAGTCTTGAAGTTTCTATTGTAGCCACACTTGCCCAAGGGCAGACTGATGGAAGAGAGGCTGCCAATCTGCACCAACACTCACCACACACCACATTTAAACTCAGCAATGTGGGTGAAGTGTCTTGTCTAAGGGCACAACAACTTGATTCTGAGAAGGATTTGATCCTTCGACTTTCAGACTAGAGACCACTGCTCAAATCACTGAACCATTTCTCATCCAGTATTCAGCTCAGTCCCCCCACCCACTTCTGTCTCTAAACGCTCCTAAACCTCGCATTCTTGTGGTGGCACTTCCGGTTAAATAGAGATCCCATTCATGTCAATGGAGAATTTGGGAATGGTTTTGCAGCTAAAATAAGACATAAAGGTTAATTTGTGTAAAATATTGAAATATTCAAAGTTTCAGAATAAGGTACGCACAGATGCTTGTAATCGATAAATAAAACATATCTGTGTACCTTGAGTGTGTGCAGAGCTGCTCCTCTGAAGGCCACAGGGCTGAGCAGAGTGGGGGGCAGACCGGCCTGGGACCCCGCAGAGGCCACCAGGCTCTTACAGTTAATGAGGAAGTTTATGAGCGTGAACGTGTCCGAACCCTCCACCAGGACCACAGACTCAGGTTTGTGATCCAGAGACACTGTCTGACCGTCTTTACGCCTGGGTCAGGGTCAAGGATTCAAACTAGAAAGAAATGGTGTAACATTATTGATTTAAAGGTGCACAATTTATTTACTTATTTTTAGTTGGAATTTGACACCCCCTGGAATTAATCTTAGGCTTAAGCCTTTATTGGTCTCACACACAATGACACACAGTGACACACGGGAGAAATTTGACTTCTGCATTTGACCCATCCTTTTTCAGGAGCAGAATGTTCCACAGATATTCAACTCATTGTCCATTTATTCATTTACAGATGCGTTTATTTTTTCCTCAAAATATCTTGAAAATTATGCATTCTTACTGTCCGACATTGTCCCAAATTATGTTAATATATTTGAAAATATAATGTGGATATGTCAAGGGAATAGTGGAAAAGTACACAAACTTAAAGAATCAAAGCAAAAGGAGGAAATTCAATTTGTCAATTGGACAAAAGTTTATTTGGTCGAATACATTTATCAGCACATCCAAGCTGCTTCTTCAGTTCTGGTCAGTGCTCTCTCAGAACTGAAGAAGCAGCTTGGATGAGCTGTGAAACGTATTCGACCAAATAAAGTTTTGTCCAGTTGACAAACTGAATTTTTCTTTTTGCCATGGATTCTACCTGGACGACAGGGATTCTACACACATCTTAAAGAACCAAAGGATACAGCTGAATGGAGATGGAGTCTGGTTTCTTGATCTTGTCCTGGACGCCCATCTCCTTCAGCCACGACAGGTCTTCATCATCTTCATCGCTCTTTACCTCCGTCCGCTCCTTCTCTTCCTCTCCATCGTCCTCCTCTTTACCTCCACAACAACTGACAAGGAAAAAACAAGATTCAGCTCATATTTCCTCATATTGAATAATCTCGACTAAACCAAACTTTCAATATTGACTTAATAAGAAAGACTTACTATTATTCAACGCCTTTAACACAAAAATAGTCTGCTCCAAACCACATGTTTTTATTAACACCGGATCGGCTGTATTAAAAAGACCCAAACTGAACATTGCGCAGGCACTTTGTGCTACAATTTTGTATGAAAAGCGCTTTATAAATACTGTTTGTTTGATTGATTGATTCGAAATAACTGAATCTTGATTAAAATTGTTTAGCACCAAGAGAATTTCAGTTTTCCAAATCTTTAAAATACATTTAATAAAAATACAGAGGACATACTCATTGTCTTTCTCTTTGCCACAGTCCAGTTCGTTTTCGATGTCCAGGTCCCTGCTCTTCCTCAGCTCCTCCACCAGGGGGAGGCTGAACTCTATCCCTGAAAGAACACAAACACACCGTTTAAAAAAACAAACAAAAAAAACATCAAAACCACTACAATCTAGAAAATATAAGAAAAATAAGAAACCTAAATGTTTGGTTTGTGAGTTGTAAATTATTAAAATGTATGAGTATAAGTGTTTTACAAGATCTAAACTAAAGGGTTAGCAGTGTCCCGATGGAGACACAGGGAGGATTAGTTCTCAAAGAGGACATTATAATAACTGCAGTATTTTTATATGGACCTTCAGAGGTTTGACAAGGCTATTATAAAATGCTAAAAATATAAATATGGAAGTGATTATAGCCCCACCCTCAGCCTTCATTGCCTCTCGGAGTCCTCTAGTCGTGGGAGAAATCAGAGCCGTGATGCTGTTGGATCCACTGAGGCCAGCCGCTTTGAACAGGACCGTGAACTGGAAAAACAAACAGAAGAATTAAATAAGTTAACAAAAATATTGAAATATGAATGTGTAAAATCAAATATATATTATTTTTGGAGAAATAAATTCTACTTTTTGACTAGGGCTGGGCAACATGACAAAAGAGCAAACCTTTTTTTTAGTACTGACAGGCGATAACAAAATTAATCTAGTAAATTACACGATTTGTAATTAATTAATCGAATTAATCACATTTTAATCTCGTGAGAGAGAGACTGAGAGAGAGGCAACCCATTTTGAGGTTGAGTTTGTCAGTTTTTCTGTGGTCGCTTTGCTCATTCGTTTCCCAAATTCTGTGAGCGTGGTTTGTTGGTTTGTTGAAGTGCGCTCACGCTCGCTCTATCACCGGTAACGATGGAACTTGTCCGGACGTGTTTGTCGTTCAAATGATCCGTCAGGCTGGAGCAGCTTCGGTGATCGGAAAATTCTTTTTGACAAAAGCTCCAAATCACCTTCATTCTTTTTATACATAAACTTGCCGTTCAAAGGCCCTGGCAGCAATTTACTCACTGCACGCCAAATTTTAAATGTGCGTGCATTGAATTGCCACTCATAATTAATTGCATTGATTTTTATAACGCACTAATTTGCAGTGTAATTAATTAATCTCATTCATGCATTAAACTGACAGCCCAACTTTTTTCCCCTCATATTGATAGATCACAATTTCTGATTTGGATTTGACACATTAAAAAAAATGAAAAATGGCTTTCGATATTAATTTCCTAAACATAAACAAAACATCTCTTTAAATAATTGCCATTTAACAGAAAAAATAGTCAAATTTCTTCCTCCAAACTGTGTGGATATTCTCACTGACAGAGGACTGACTCCCTTAAAAAGACCCTAAATGATCACTGACAATTAGAAATCACTGAATCTCAATCTATATTGCTAATATTAAAATCTGATGAATTGCAAAGCCCATTTATGTTTTATTTATCATTTTGACAGGGACCGAGCAGTTAGAACTCATACCTGATAGGAGCAGAGGTAGAAATATGGGCAGAGTTTGGCCTTGAGTAAACTGTACAGGGACGACAGGCTCACAGACCTATGGAAAAACACAAATTATTATTAGGGATGCACCGATGTGAAAATTTTAGCCGATACCGATATCCAATATTAATGCTGCTGTTATCGGCCTATACCGATATTAGCCGAAACCGGTATTTATTTATTTTTAATTCTGAGATAACATTTTATACAGACTGAAAATCATGCAAAATGAATTCCAGACTGGAACTAGACCAGGACCAGACCAGGACTAGACCGGGACTAGACCAGGACTAAACGCAGACTAAACCAGGTCTAGACCAGGTCTAAACCTGGACTGGACCAGAACTAAACCTGGACTGGACCAGGTCTAGACCTGGACTAAACCAGGACTAGACCAGGTCTAAATCAGGATTAAACCACTGCGTGCGGCTCTTTGCCTGGTTTCGTGTGGCTCTTGCATTCGTTCATGTCGAGGTTTGATGTGCTCGGACTGTGTGCCTCCTCAGGAGGAAGCACGGTTTGGACACGGGTCTCATGCTCACAGCCTCGGGTGGGACGTGCGGTCTCGCGCCGGTCATGCTGCGCTATCATGGATTTGAGCACGATGAGTGCACGTGTCCGCGCGCACCCCACCCACGCTTCACTATTAATACATTTTGTTGAAAATCTACGAAAGTTTGAGTGTTTAAACGAGAGAGAAATGTGAGAAAACGTTAATTCGAGGGATTACTGTACTGACAAATATTGGTCGTTAATATTGGCCCACTTTTACACATTGGGCCGATACCAATATGTTAAAATTTTGGCAATATCGGCCGATACCGATGTTAATGCCGATATATCATGCATCCCTAATTATTATAATAAGAAAAAACATTTTAACTTTTAATATCCTACATTCAACACCCTTCCATTTTTTTACTGTGGTTATTCAATATCTGATTCGACTGCGATTAATCTTGCAACCCTCTCCTGTACTATGGTTCAGGAAAAGGTCATTTTGATTTTGAAGCTTCCTGCTCACCATTCACTCATGAGGCTCTGCTGCAGCGCAACATCTTCAGACCAGGGGGCGTTCTTGCCGGTGAAGCTCCTCTCGGCGTTGATCCGGGGGAAGAGCGAGAGCCAGGGCAGAGACGGGTGCTGCCAGTAAACAAGGCTCTGCTGGAACGAACTACGCAGCTCTGAGCACGACTTGGCATCCTGTAACACAAAATATGAGACAGAACAGAAATTAATACACAAGTACAAAACAAGCAGTTAGAATGAACTTATGTGTATTATATTTAGCATATTTTTTTCTTTAAAACTAAAATCTGTTCACTACCTTTTTACCACTTTCTCTAAATTAGTTTTTCCTGTTAAAATGGCCGTACCTCATTCCTGTCAGAGTGATTGAGCGAAATTAGTTTTACTCCACTGTCTGCACACGACTATTAGGCGTTTCATACACTGAGAATAAGGAACTGAGCTGTTAGCATGCTAGTTGTGGTTAGCTTTATCATGATGGCTCCGCTCTGCACTTACAAACGGGAAAAGAGTAATTTTCCTCGCAGATCAATACAGTTTGTCTAAGTGTTGTACTCACACACTTTTTTTAAACCACCTGCTCTAAAAGGTGGCAGTAAAAGTCTATTAATTTGACATCCAATAATTCAGAAAAGCAAAGTGTACAGAAATTTTCAAGACAAACTCCATATTTTCCAGGACATTTTTTCCCCTCATTTTTCTCATTTACCATGCTTTTTCCATGTCTGGAAAACACACAATTACTTTGCAGGTTTTCCAGAATTACCAGTATTAGTAGTATTAGTAGTAGTAGTAGTAGTAGTAGTAGTAGTTAGTCTGGTTAACACCTGACCATATCACAAGTGAGATATGGGTCTGGAAACTCGCTTCGAAAAATCCCGTAGCGGAGGTGTGGTTAGCGATTGCCAACGGCCGTTTATTGGGCGTTATGAATGTCTATCATTGAGCGTATACGTAACTCCATAGCCAATCATGTCAGTTGTCAGTTCAAACTACAAGCTTCCGTTTGTCATGTAGTACGCGTCACCGTCTTGCCACACCTCCCCCGCTCTCTGATTGGCCCTAAATCTGGGACTCTCGCTTGGACGAGTTTCCAGGCCGCCTTCCAGTTCGAAACGAACGGAAGCGGCCTGGGAATTCCCAGGCTAAGTAGTAGTAGCAGTAGTAGTAGTACCAGTAGTAGTAGCAATATCAGTAGTAGTAGTAGTACCTGTATACTGTGTGGCAGAGAGCTGTAGTAGTAGTACCTGTATACTGTGTAGCAGAGAGCTGTAGTAGTAGTAGTATCAGTAGTAGTAGTACATGTAAACTGTGTGGCAGAGAGCTGTAGTAGTAGTAGCAGCAGCATGCGTAGTAGTAGTAGTAGTATCAGTAGTACCTATATACTGTGTAGCAGAGAGCTGTAGTAGTAGTAGTTGTATACTGTGTGGCAGAGAGCTGTAGTAGTAGCAGTATCAAAGTAGTAATAGTAGTAGTAGTAGTAGTAGTAGTAGTAGTAGTAGTAGTTGTACTTGTATACTGTGTGGCAGAGAGCTGTACTGGGCTCTGCAGTGCTGGCTCAGTCCCACAGCCTCCTCTTGAGCTTTGGGTTTTTCGGCCCAGTTCAGGGACAGGGGAGACGTGAACAGGACTCTGGTCTTCAGGCTCCAGTCTGCAGGGTACTGTGTGCACACAGGGGGCGCTATGGAGGCAGGAGCGATGGCAGGAGGGCTCTGGACAAAAAACAAGAGCCGTAAGTCTTTCATCATTTAGTAGATGTTTTAATAATAAGAATAATAACTAAATAATAATTTTAAAACATTCCAGGCAAAGCCATAACATCTAAATGGAGATAAACAGGTGACACAGTGCACCTTTAACACATTTACTAACCTTTAGGAGTGGACTTTTAAGATCTTCCTCGTCTTCATCAAACAAGGAGTCGTCTTCAGAAAATTCAAGGGATTTCTGGAAATAGAAGCAAAGTTATTACTGTATGAGAGTGTGAGCACTTGTACAGAGATGTAATAGACCATAAACATACATGAAAGCGAAAGGGACAAACAACAAAAGGACAGAATAAATATTTTAACTAAATAGACAATTATTAAACATTTAACACTTTAACATAAACATCTAAACAAGTGACATTGATTAGTTTAACTTGAATGTGACGTTATTAATATGTAATTATTCAGTATTTAGCTAGACCATTAATTTTGTTAGTATTAATACTTTGCAATTATGGCACAAGGAGAAATTCAATTTGTCAACTGGACAAAGTTTGTTTGGTCGAAAACGTTTCGCGGCTCATCCGAGTGGCTTCGTCAGTTCTGGTTAGAGTGCTGAAGGACACTGCTTATATCTTGCTGCAGTGAGGAGCTAACTACAATGAAATTATTCTGAAACTATCTCCCTTCTTTGTTTTGAGTTTCTGTCTTTTGTTTTTTCCAGTTTCTCTGGCGTCTAGTTTAGCATACCTATTCAACCCCTAAACGACTGTTTTCACTCCTCTGGCCCCGTCCTGTCTGCCCCATTGTTTCCTTTGTTTGTTTTGATTTAGGTTTGAGAATGGAATTATAGATGGGAGACAAGTTATGTCCGACTCCACCATTTCTATTTAAAGAAGGATTCTCTTTTTTGACAAAAATTGCCTCTTTAACTCCCATCTCAAACCAGTTCTTTTCCCTGGCTAAGATCTGAACCTCACTGTCCTCAAAGGAGTGGCCCGTGGCTTCTAGGTGAAGATGTACGGCAGATGACGGTCCACTCTGGCACGCCCGTCTGTGTTGGTACATCCTCTTGTGAAGTGGCTGTTTTGTTTCTCCAGTGTAGCGCTCACTGCAGTCTTCACTACACTGAATGGAGTAGACCACATTGCTTTGTTTGTGGCTCGGCGTTTTGTCCTTTGGGTGGACCAGTTTTTGTCTTAAAGTGTTTGTGGGTTTGAAATAAACTGGGATTTCATATTGTCTGAAAATCCCCTGTAGTTATTCAGAAACACCGGCCAGGTAAGGAATCGCTACCCCTTTCCTCCTGGGTTCAGGTTCTCTGTTGTCTTGTTTCTTGTCCTTGTCTCTCTTGGTTTTGTTGAAAGCCCATTTAGGATATCCACAAACAGAGAGGGCTTCCTGCACATGTTGTTCTTCTTTCTCCTTACCCTCTGTGCTTGTGGGAACCACTTGGGCCCTGTGTTGTAATGGCCGAATCACCCCCAGTTTGTGCCGCAGTGGGTGATGTGAATTAAAAAGCAGGTATTGGTCCGTGTGTGTGGGCTTCCTGAAGACTTCTATTTGGAGTCGCCGGTCTCCTCCTATCGTTACTGCACAATCTAAGAACGCCAATGTGTTGTCCTTGGCATCGTCACGGGTGAATTTGATGTTCAGATCTACAGAATTAATATGTGCAGTAAAAGGTTCCAAATGTTGAATTTTGAAAAAATATCATCAACATAACGATACCAATGTGTGGGTGGCGTGCCCGGATGAGGCCAAAGCACTCTGTTCAAATTGTTCCATGTACAAGTTAGCCATGATATAAGCAGTGTCCTTCAGCACTCTAACCAGAACTGACGAAGCCACTCGGATGACCCGCGAAACGTTTTCGACCAAACAAACTTTGTCCAGTTGACAAATTGAATTTCTCCTTTTGTCACGGATTCTACCTGGACGACTGAGGGATTCTTCACAAAACTTTGCAATTATATCACGCTGGGGGGGTTATACATGTATCTCTATGGTGGAATGTTCAGCAGTTACCATGCACAAATTAGCAAAGACTGACAAGTTTTAAGATTGTGTGAAAACTGGAAAAAATGCAGAATAGATTTAAACAGCACATTTTGAGTGTTCATGGTCCTGTTTAGTTAAATTTCAACAAAAAGGCGAGTGTCTAACTAAAAAGCACCAGACCCCCAGGCAATGCTGATGACACCAGTTGCAAAGAATCAAAAGCAAAAGGAACAATATTTCTATGGAAACAAGCGGGAGGAGGCCAAATAAGAGTCAGGTTTGTGGAGATGCAAGCCCGCTGACAGTAAAAAAGGTACATATAACAGTTATGATTCAGATATTTTCACCAGTTTTGCTTCTCACATCAAAAATAATTTTTATATTGATTTTACATTGCTGGAAAGCTGTTGTCTCTCCATGTTTTCCGCCTCCAGAAGTCTCGCAGCAAACGGTACAGCTTCAGTCTTCTTTGTTGACAGCTGTCTCGTCTCTTTCTTCTCCTTCGCCTCGACTTTTCCCTCTTCTTCGTTATAAATGATCAACTTTTTACTCGGGCTGTACGTATTTTCAATGTTTGCGAAGGGGTTTCTGCGCTTTACCCCGCCACCTCCTCCTCCTGAGCGGGTCTGGGAGTGGAACAGCGGTCCGGGGGAGAAGGGTCTAACACAAGCCGGGGAAGAGGCGCCTTGGCCCGTGCTCACAGCGGCTGGACTCCCGCTAAAAGAACCAGCCTCGCTTCGTGCTCTTTTCCTCCGCATTCGCATTATCTCCGCCGGGCGTTTGAAGCTAGGCGAGTATCCAGCTTGTTCGGACATGTCTGAAAGGTTAAAAAGAGTTAAAATAAGTGTAAAATAAAAGTTAAAAGTTAAAAACGCGCCGCTGTTTTGTTTTTCAACCGATTTCCGCAGCGGACCGTATTTGCCGCGTTGCGTGATGACGTCAGGTACGCCGCTCGTGCACAGATCACGTGTCTCGTTTTTGTTTATTATTATTATTATTATTATTATTATTATTATTATTATTATTATTATTATTATTATTATGATGATGATGATGATGATGATATTTTTCCTACATATATTATTAATTTAGTTTTTGCTCGTAAAAAAAAAAGCTGGAAATCAAATTAATTTTCAATAAGCCCATTTAGTCAAACTCTTTATGCATTTATGTATTAATAGGACTTAATCATTTTGTTATATTATTTACTCCAACTACTTATTTATTGTGCAGCGTTCCTGTGCCTTACAGTGTTGTGTTTTTTAGGCTGTACATACTTACTATTATCTTAATTTTTGATGCATGCTCTTTTTTCCAACTGTTTCTGAAACCTGCGTTGTGACACTGCAATTTCCCCATTGTGGGACAAATAAAGGGTTATCTTATCTTATCTTACTTTACGCATTTATTATAGCCTAATTAAAAAAGAGTGCAGATTGCATTATGATTATGAAACAAATCAATGGAATTACCACATAAAGAAGGTAAAGGTACAACTTTCTGTCTTTCTAATAAAACATAGCTATCTTTCTCATCTCATCTCTCATTCAGTGGAAGATATATGGGCCTTTAATGGGGTAGCATAGTAGAAATCAGCCTTTTCACTATTAAAAGTTGTCAATATAGCTTAATGTATGGTTCAAGCCAGATGGATAGGCTATTTACAATTTAATAGCTTATTATATCATATACCCTAGTTCTATAAAGTCCTTGGAAAACCTCTTTTTGTCAAATCTCCTCTGCCCCCTCCTCACTTCCCTCCTCCCTGTGTCACGGTGATTAATAGGTCGGTATGTAAATGTGGTCTCGCTGTTAATTTCTCGATCATTCGTCATTATCGCGGGTCATAAATCACTCGTGAAGTTCAACCGAGCGGACGATGATCTGCTGGAGCACAATCAATGTCCGAAGACGCTAAACTCAGCATCAAAACACAGCCTACTGACAGAAATAATGGATGAGACATTACACCCTGTTCTGAAATATTCACAAGACCTTAAAATAATGCAGTGAGCAGTGTTGTATAAAGTACTGGAAAATCAAACTCAAGTAAAAGTATAGGTACCCCTCCCAAAAATGACTTTGGTAAAAGTCGAAGTCACTGACTGAAATGTTACTTGAGTAAAAGTCTTAAAGTATCTGGAACTTCTTGTACTTAAGTATGACAAGTAATGCCAAAATAAATGTACTCAAGTAATGTAATTAAAAGTACAAGTAAAAGTCTAAATTTAATATTTTTAATGCCCCCCCCCCCCCCCCCCCCAACTTTTTTTTTTTTTAAATAACAGTGCTGAAAATAAGGCATACATAACACCATTGAAGGAGTGTTTTTGGAGGAAGAGGGTTTTTTGCAATTGGGCCTTAATTCTACTGTAAAACACCATGTTCGGCTCACCCATGGTAGTTTTGTGTCATATGGAGCACTGTCGAAGATATTGGGTTTGGTGATATCCATGAAACGCCGTCCTATGAGCAAGTAAATGCAGGCACAAAATACGTTATACGAATCCTTCATATCAGCGTAAGAGAACATTGTGTTTAAGTACAGCCAGGGATGCTCATCGTCAGGTCCCCCTTCATTTGTAGCCGACGTGGATGCTGTCTCCTCTTCCATCAGGGATGTTGATTGATTAAACTAGCTGTATGAAACCAACAGGTGTAGGCTGATTGTCATGCGCAAGTAGCGAACAAGCCCAGGCACGTCCTGACTTCCTTCAGTCAGTAGAGGGTTTTTTTTGTAACGAGTAACTAAAAGGCACATTGAAAATGTATTGGAGTAAAAGTATGCAATTAAATTCAGAAATGTAGTGAAGTAAAAGTAAAAGTAATCTTTTTTTTTAAACTCAAGTAAAGTACAAAGTCTCCCAAAATGTACTTAAGTACAGTAGTGAAGTATTATTACTTCGTTACTATACAACACTGGCAGTGAGTGGGACTAGAAGAATTTGGGACATTTTTTAAAGGTGCACTTTGCAACTTTTCTGCCACCTGGTTGTCTCCATGGAGATGTTATTGCTGTGCCTGGAAAGTTGCGCAGTATGGCATTAAAATAAGTGAAAGCATGCATTCTTATACTGTGAGCGGTAGCCTTTCCACAGATCTGGACAGTAATTTGGCCTGGTGGATTCTGATGCTTGTCTCAAATGTAATGCCATATTCGGCAACATTCCAAGCAAAACAATAATATCTCCATGAAGACAAGCAGGTGGCGGACTCATTTCCATAAAAGTTACACTTTACTATATGTACTGTTTTCTGTGGCAGTAGTACTATATAGTCCTTATATTAACCATCAATAACTGCAGTAATTATAGTAAACAGAAATGGGGGAGTCAGACATAACTTGTCTCCAATATATAATTCCATTCTCAAACTGAAGTCAAAACAGACAAAGGAAACAATAGGGCAGCCAGGTCAGGGCCAGAGGTGTGAAAACAGTCGTTAGGGGTTGAATGGGTATGCTAAACTAGACGCCAGAGAAATTGGAAAAACAAAAGACAGAAACTCAAAAACAAATAGTTGAGGTAGTTTCAGAATAATTTCAGTATAGTTAGCTCCTCCCTGCAGCTAGATATAAGCAGTGGCTAACCAGCACTCGAACCAGAACTGACGAAGCAGCGCGGATGAGCTGCGAAACGTTTTCGACCAAATAAACTTTGTCCAGTTGACAAATTAAATTTCTCCTTTTATCATGGATTCTACCTGGACGACTGAGGGATTCTTCACGCGAATTATAGTAAATATAATAGTAGTATAGTTTTGCTTGTGTGTAGTATCATTAGCAAAAAGTAGCAGTAGTAGTAGTAGTAGTAGTAGTAGTAGTAGTAGTAGTAGTAGTAACAACTATAGTCACTGTAGTATTAGTTGTGTTTGTAGTTTCAAAATGGAAATGCATACTCATAGTAGTCTGCATGTAAGTAGTAGTTGTAGTAATAGTAGTAGAAATAGTAGTAGTAGTAGTAGTAGTAGTAGTAGTAGAAGCAATTGTAGTAACAGCTATAGTCACGGTAGTATTAGTTGTGTTTGTAGTTTCAGAATGGAAATACATACCCATATTAGTCTGCATGTAAGTAGTAGTAGTAGTAGCAGTAGTAGAAATAGTAGTAGTAGTGGTAGAAGTAATAGTAGTAACTGCTATAGTCACGGTAGTAATGGTTGTGTTTGTAGTACCAGAATAGAAATGCAAATAAACTACATTTATGCACATTGTAGTCGGCATGTAGTAGTAGTAGTAGTAGCAGTAAAAATAATCAGTGGTGGTAGTAATAAAATACTCTGAAAATGTCTGGTGGCGTTTTGGCATCAGTTTTACTTTCAGACTTTTATTGGCTGATTCAGGAAGTGGACCACCCAACAGCAAACCACAGCAGCCTGCGTTTTATAAGAATATTTATAGAAACGAAAATCAAACGGTGAGAAATCTCCAAAATAACAACAAAAGTTTAACAGTCAAAATGCACAGAATATTTACAGACAAAACCAGCAAGAAATGCACATGCACCAGTATAATTTGAAAACAAAGATTTGATAATAATTTAACAACATCATCTGGTTTTAATATACTCCATTACGCTGGATACAGTTACCATGACTACCTGACATTCTGATTTTAAAGTGTAGAGTCCATGAAAGTTGAATAATTGTAAAAGTAATTTATATTCGATATGTAATATTTTGGTTTTTACTTATACATAAAAATGGAATTTGAATAATTGGCACAAATATATTAAAGGGCCCATATTACACTGTTTTCTGGTCTGGGTAAAGCTCAGAAGAGTCTATTTTGCATAATAAAGGACCCTTAATTTAAAGTGTCCAGTATCTTCATGTTTTGTAACAATAATTTATACTGTTTTGGGATTAAAAGTTTTAAAACAGCAATGTCAAAATGTTAAGAACACAAAAGAATTACATTAACATAGTGCAACAGGGGTGGGTCAGCCAATCTAATTATGGATGGTAGCTTTAATATATCTTTACACGGTACAGTGTTAAAAATGAATCCAAAATTGTATTGTATTCTACTGAAATTTAGGCTATTTTGCATCACAGTAGCTCAATAAATAAGTAGCCAAAACAATAGAATGACAAGGTTTTAAGCAAATGACTGTATATAAACAAAAATATGAAAACGTGAAATAATGCTGACTTGCTTCAAAGTTTGGTTGGTGAGATTAAAATGTCAGATCATCACATTTTTGGCATCTATTCACAATAACAAGGAGATGACACGAGATAATTTACAAAGGTTTTCAGCCCAGTGCCAACGCATGCTGTACATCGTCAGTGTAAAACTATAACTCAGTTCATTTCCTGGTTTAAATGTCATCTTTTATTTTTATAAGTCCTTATATTTTAAATGTCTGTATCAGTAGGTTGGAAAAACTGATCAAAGCAACAACCGAGAAAGTGAGCAAAGGATTCTTGAACTTCTAAAGCTAAAATTATTTATAGGTGCAGCGTGGAGCTTTTCTGCCTGTTATTACTTCATGTTGAAAGTTTAAAATGTACCTATCACCATGGAGACTGGCAAATGAAGCCACCAGGCCAAGTTACAGGTCAGATCTGTGGAGAGGTGGCCCCACTTATGGTTTTTAATGATTTGTGATGAGTTTGTTGTTAAGTAAACACAAAATATTTCATTGAGCTGCTTTCTGATGTTTTAATTATTTATCATTTTATGTACTGTTTTATTATTTCAAACACACAATAAAAGAAGAAGCTATGTTTTAAAAATATTTTATAATATTGTTGTTGAGGGTCTGTCACCTGCTTGTTTCTGTGGGTATGTCATTGCTCTGCCTGGAATATTCCACAGTGTGACTTTAAACAGTGCTACCTCAGATTTATCCAGTTACAGGTGGTTTTATAACTCAGAAATATCTAAAAACAGGCATTCTGACTGTGAGCAGGGTCGCCTCTCCACAGATCTGACCTGTAACTTGGTCTGGTTTGGTCTCCATGAAGTTAGAAAGGTTTAATACCATACTGTGGAACATTCCAGACAAAACGATAACATTTCCATGGAGAAAAGCATTTGACAACCCTCCAGCAGAAAAGTTATACAATGCACCTTTAGCTTTCCAAAATATAAAACGCATAGATTTAAATTCTTAGTTCAATGACCGTTTGCCCACTGTCCCTGGAGTTTCCTGACTATAGACCACTCCTCTCTCTCTTTGTCCCTCAGTACGGTCTCCACACGGCTTCAGCGGCAGCCATGTTGGTAGGGGAGGAGCTGTGGCTGGATTCCACCTCCACGCCGACTCCTTCGTTCTGATTGGGCAGTGAGGGATGAAGGAGGGCGGAGCCTGTGGAGGCGTTGGTGCAAGGGGGCAGGATTCGGGGAGGGGAACGCGAATCACCTCCATTGGCTGTTCGGTCTCCTCCGGCCATCATCGAGAACTGGTATGAACCTAAATAGAGAGAGAAATAAAATACATATATTTTATTATTAGTCCATCTGAAGCGCATACATATATAGGCAGGGTGGGTAAAGTGTCTTGCCCAAGGACACAACAACAACAACAACGATAATCTATTATGCACTGTTTAGGGATCAAACTGCCAATCTTAACCCTTGTAATGTGTTAGAAAGCTGCACACCTCATTGGTGTTAGCGGGTCAGATTTGACCCGTGATTTAACCCAGCCTGAAAATACTTAAAAACACTAGTTATCATCCAATATTTCTTTTTTCCCTCATAACTAACTTAGTATGTATTCATATACTGTACATGGAAACACTGTTTTAATTTTTCATTTTTTTGCTCCAACGTCCTCCAACGTGGTATATCTTACAATATACCACTCGTTTTCGATTTTAAAAAACTGTTTAAATTCATTCATTATATTTCCTATAGTGATAAAATGAGTAATGATATTATGCATGTCTTATAAACTAATATCAGGGTACACCTACCTAAAAAAAAAATCTTTTATTTTTTTTATTTTTTAAATAATTAACAATAATGACATTTGGATTTGTACACCCCAGCAAGAAGCAACAATCCCATGTAGGCATCAAGCTGCGTTTTGTCAATCTCCATCCAGCTATCACCACTCTTCTCCCCTCCATGTTGGTCATCTCAAGCAGGATCTTCTGAAGAGGTTGTAGAAAGAACAGCTCAAACGTTGACTTGATGTCTTGGGCATGCAACACAGCGTATCTAGTAGACCCTGGAGTCATTTTGATGATGCTCTTGGTGTCCTGCATTGGGTGTCCAGAGGGCTTGATAACTTGCCTGGTTTACACCTGACCATATCACAAGTGATATATGGTCTGGGAGCCACCTTCGAAATATCTCGTAGCGGAGGTGTGGTTTACGATCGCCAATGGGCGTTTATTGGGCATTACAAATGTCTATCATTTGGCGTATACGTAGCCCATAGCCGATCATGTCAGTTGTCAGTTCAAATTACAAGCTTCCGTTTGTCACGTAGTACGTGTCACCGTCTTGCCACCCCTCCCCGCTCTCTGACTGGCTCCCAGAATCGGGAGAGTTCGCTTGCCATAGTCGCCAGGCTGTCTTTCAGATTGGAATGAACGAAAGCAGCCTGGGATTTCCCAGGTTACTTGATAACCATGAAGACCTCCCCTTCAGCATGTGTGACATCTGGGTCCTCCTCATCAGATGTGTGGTTTATACTGAAGGGTCATACTGAACCTCATCCTCATCCTCTGACACATCCTCCTCAGTTTCACTTCCTCTCTCTTCAGAATCACTGTCATGACCAAAGATATGGTCCAGCGCCTCATGAACAGTATACCTCTGGCTCATGTTGACTGATGCTCTAACAGAATGCACCCAATCCCTGTGTATATATGCAATTTTGTATTCAAAATGTATCAATATGCTGCGAGAAAGTTTGAGTTCACGTGGGGTGAAGAGGGCCTTTCTGTATGTGTGTGTGCGTGTATCAATATTCTACAAGAATGTTTGAGTCCATGTGGGGGAAGTGTGGTGAAGGGGGCCTGTGTGTGTGTGTGTGCATGTGTGTGTGTGTTGTGGGACACATTGAGCCATATTTGATCCACAGAGCAACCCACAGCTTTTAAGTGATGTACACAACAGTCAGTATTCTTTGCCGGGTCATATTTGACCCGTAACACCACAAAGGTCACTTTTTTTTTTGAAACGTTTAGAATTGACTAAAACTGTGAAAATTATTTTTAATGCGTTAAAATAGTTGTGTCTGAGGATTAGATGAAGCCTCGTTCTAGTACAAAAAAGCAAATAGTACTTTTTACATGCCTAAACTTGAAAACGGGTCAATTTTGAACCGAAAACAATATAAGGGTTAAGGTTATAAGATGTTCCTCTACGAGCTTATGCCAAGCTTACAAAACTTTTCTGATAGCTATTCCAGGGACAGCAGATGAAAAAAGCTCATTCTGGCACATTTACAAAATATTTATTAATGTACACTGTTCCTGTTAAATAAACTAATAAATAAAATAAAATACATACAAAAATAAATCCACATTTTGTGTAAAACAATAGGAATAATAGAATAATTTGGATTTTTCTACATAATACATTATTTGCATGGGGTGTCTTCAACCAGCACATTTTGATTTGGAATATTAATTGAAATTTTCTTACAAATTTCTTAAAAATGTCAAAACGGTGGCAGTTTAATTCACAGAGCCTTTAACCCTGAATTATACGTCTTTAGTGTGAGTCAGTAAATCGCAATTTGAATGGACGTAATTAGCAAATCATAGAGGATGTAATTTTTTTTACCATAATTTTCTCCACAAATCGAATCCCAAATCCCTAATTTCTATCATTGCGAGATAGGTCGAAAACTGGTTTCTTCCTCACCTGTGGAGTAGTAGAGGTGATAGGGCGAAGACGTGGATTGGAAGGGTCCATTCTGGGTCTGGTGGGGGGTGCTGGCGGTGTAGGGCGGGGGCAGGTAAGTGTGGTAGCGTCCGATGCCCAGGGCGCCGTTGGAAACCGTGTTGTGGGCGGAGCTATAGGTGAAGGCGGCGGCCGTGGCGGGATAGTGAACACGAGGATCTGAAAACCGCGAGTCGGGGAGAGAGGGCAGGGAGGAGAAGGGGCGCTCGATGGTCATACGAGGATCACTGAATGCTGTGAGGTCCGGACCTGAAAGAGAGACAAGATTAAATTAGATAAAATATAAAATAATGTCTACATTATTAATTAATAATGACTATATTGTAGGGCTGCACTATATGTTACAATAAAATTTAAGTTTATTGAATACATTTATTCAATGTAAGTGGCTGAAATGATCAAATCGTAAAGGCTGTAATTGTTTAGGTAATAAAATGTGTATCTGTCATTTAGATCTGTACAATGTTCTGATTTGCATGGGATTCTTGTATTAGTTTATCAGTTCACATTTCAGTCTTATGTAAATGTTAATGTAATTGGAGTTGTTTACACTGTGCACCCTGAGCTGAATCCTGTTATTAAAACATAAATCGCTCATCTAATTACAATAAGAAATAAGATTTATCTTGTCTTATTTCTTATTGTAATTAGATGAGCGATAAGACTTTATTGATCTCACACAGGAGAAATTCACTTGTCACATTAGCTCCAGGCAATTTAGTCCAAAAGAAAGTCTGAACAGAAAAGTGCATGCAGACAAATAGTAATAATAATAAAAATAAGTAAAAAGAGAATATAGAAAATCTTGCACGTCTGGACTATACAGTGGAGTTATACAGTCAAATACTCGCTATTGACCTTATTTCACCTTATTTCACCTGCTCACTTTTTCCGTAGTTGCTCCTTTCAATTGAGAATATGGGAAAAGTCTTTGTGTGTTACTGCGTTGTACATCATACCTGTGAGTCGTGATGAGAGGTCGAGGGAAGACCGCCCCGGAGACAGCGGATTGGCCGAGTGCACAGTGGGCGTGGTTATCTGTCCCAGGTACGGATATGATTGGTCGTAGGACCAGGAAGGAGACGACTGCACCTGTCTGGAGTCTGATGAGAGAAGACATTTGTTTATTAATGTTATGTACATTTTTTTGTTATACTTGGCAGAACAGTGGCTCTGATTAAGATCACAGGACGATTAACTGAAGTGATAGTATGTACATTTCTGAATGTCAAAAGGCAAATCTGCATGATTCCATGGAAACGTAAAGTTAAAACAGTACTTTCTCCATGGAGATAGAAATGTCTTATTGTTTTATTTTACTGTGGAATATTAAAGCCAAAGGAATGACATTTCTATTAAATCTAGCAGGAAGAGGCTTTTCCAGTCTAAATAAGAAAGAGAGGTTTGTGCCCACCCAATGTAAGGACACGCTTAAAAAAACAAACAAAAAACAGTGGAATAAAAATCTCCACAAAACATGTTTTTATTTTTGTCAATTATGGGGATAAAAGTTACATACTGTGGCTTTAATAAACATTTTCTTTAAAAAATTAAATTTACATTTTTACCCTAAATGTTACTGTAGGTGGTAATATTCAAACAGCTGCCACTATTACAGCTCTTACAACTACAGTACTGTACTACAACTACTGCTTCTTCCAACTTCATATTTGGATTTCAGGTTAATCCTTTTGACGATCACCAGGTGGCAGTATTTCTCAAGCTTATGTTTTGTTGAACTATGATTTCACCTCATTTTACGAAATAGATCATCTAGATACTATAGATAATCCTAGATATAGTCCCACTTATCAATGAGTTTCAGAGTGATAAAAATGTAGCCCATGGTTACCATGGCAATTACCAATTCAAAACCAAACAAATATCAAACATTTCTATCACCTATTGATACTCTGCACTGATATTACACTGATGATGTTCTGCTTGTAAGTCTATGGAGGAATGTTCAGCAGTTACCATGGTAACAGAAAGTGCATATTAGCAAACACAGCCAAAAAGTTTGTCAAAGATCATCTGAAAAAATACAAAATCGGCTTAAACATCACATTTTCAGGAGCCTGTGATCAATACAGCGCTCTCAAGTCTCACGCTTTGAGAGTGTGACACACGCAATTCAACGTAGCCACTGTTAACAGCGCTTCTGCACTGCGCCGCTGCACAGCGCTTCTGCACCGCGCTTCTGCACCGCGCTTCTGCACCGCGCCGTTTTCAGCGGAAAAAAAGTCCCCCCATCAGCTGCAAAGTATCAACAATCAGAAAGCTGAAACCCGTGAAGTAGGTGAGACAAAAGTTAGCAAAACAAAACACAAACTTTAGCCTGCTAGCTTGCGCGCGGTTGTCATGGCGCCCACAGGAAGTGATTAGCAGTGAGTGGGCGAGTGGATGAATGGATTTCTCTACAGTCCAATAAACTCCAGCCGCAGACGCAGTTAAACAGGCCCTTTTCAACTCGGGCCAAATCTGAACCATGGACCGGGGCCAAGATCCGCCTAAGCATACCCAGACACAGTGAGCTCCGGTGGGGTAAAGGGGGGAGAGACAAGCCCCCTGGACATGGAGCTATCCGTGGGTGTCAGTTTCCTGTTGTTTATACATCAATTTGAGCACTTTATTCCCCATTCAGAAGTATAATATTTAGTTTTCCATTGTTAATCACTATGACAACGGTCTTTCTGGAAGGACTTTTACACCATTCAAAAGATACAGTATTTGGTTTTACATTGTTAATCGCTAAGGCAATGGATTTTTTTGTTATCATTCTGAAAATCATTCCAAATTTGTCTTGCCCACAGTATCCAACATTCTGTGGATTTTTTACACATTGGGAAGATGTAATATTTATTTTTATATTGTTAATCGCTATGGCAACAGTCCTATTTTTTTTTTCTTTTTTTATAATCCTGGAAGGGTTTTTCTCTTAAATTGTTAATCGCTATGGCAATGGTCTCATTTTCATGGTCTTATCATTCTCAATGGACTTTTTCCCATTCAGAAGATATTATATTTAGTTTTACATTGTTAATCGCTATGGCAACAGATTTTTAAAATCATTCTGAAAGCCATTTAAAGGGCTTTTTGCACAATTTTTTTGAGTAAAATTTGTCTTGCCCACCATATCCACAATTTTTTCAGACTTTTTACCCATTCAAAATACTGTATGTAACATTATTTTACATTGTTAATCGGTATGGCAACAGTCTTATGTAATTTTTCTCGTATCTCCACAGATGTTTTATGTTGCACTGACTCGCATATTCCGCAGTATTACATTTAACATGTCTGAAGCCACCAGGGCAAGTTACAGGCCAGATCTGTTCAGAGGCGAGTCCGTTAACAGTAAGAATATATGTTTTTCAAGGTATTTTTAAGTAAAGCAATACCTGTAATAGAACAAATGCAACACAGACCAGTGCATTGCCATACTGTGCAACATTGCAAAGAAAGAACTATCATCTCCATGGAGACAAGCACATTTTCAGTTACTATCAAAGGTATTTCTCAGCAAACAGAAATCAAAATAGTTTCTTCATCATAACGTGAGAATCATTGTTTGATCGCTAATATGTTTGAGTCACTTCCTGCCAGGCGTCTTTCACTTCCTCTTTGTGGCCTTAACCAACATGGCTGCCCACGTGAAACAGCCAGATCCGCGTCACTGTGTCCAATCACAGAAGAGGAACTGAAATGGAGCAGGATCCACACGAGGACCGCAGAGAAACCGCACAAACCGTAGAACGGCCACAAAGAGGAAGTGCTACTACAACGTGTCACCAGGCAGGCGTCAAGATCAACAACGAGACTGGGGCTACTTCTGCTTAGAATCTTTTACAGATATGTACAAAGATATGTATTTGACAACTACAACTACAACTACAACAACTACTACTACTAGTACTACTACTACTACTACTACTACTACTACTACTACTACTATTACTACTACTACTACTACTACTACTATTAGGAGTCAAGATCAACAACAAGACTGGGGCTACTTCTGCGTAGAATCTGTTACAGATGTGTACAAAGATATGTGTATGACAACAAAAACAACTACTACTACTACTACTACTACTACTCCTACTCCGACTACTATTACTACTACTACTACTACTACTACTACTACTGCTACTACTACTTGGCGTCAAGATTAACAATGAGACTGGAGCTACTTCTGCTTAGAAACTTTTAGAGATACTGTATGTATTTAACAAAACTAAAGTACTGATACTGTTACTGCTACTACTACTACTACTACTATTACTTTGACAAAACCAAAAAAATGCCCTTCCATTTACCTTAACTTCAAAGTGTAAATCAGATCTTACATCCTGAAATTACTCTTACTTGAGCAGAACTTTTCCCAAATACTTACATTACTTGAGTCATTTCTTGGACCACTACTTTGTACTTATACTTCAATCATATTATTTTGAAGTAACGTTGCTCTTATTATAATACAATTGTTACAGTACACTTTATGTGTGTACCTGCAGAGATCTGGGAGTGTGTGGGGCTGGAGAAAGGGGCTGCGTTGAGAGCTGCTGCTGTCTGTCTGCTGTTGGCCGTCTGCTGGTGAGGATGAGGATGGTGGTGGTGGTGGTGGTGGTGATGATGAGGAGGAGTGACTCTCATCGAACTTCGCCGTAACTGCTCCAGCTCTGTCAAACGCTCCGAAAACGCCAGTGACCCCGGTTTGACCTCATCCAGCTTCTGACGATGCCCTACACAAAAACAAACAAACAAACAAAAAAAAGGTTCTGTTAATGTTAATGTCCCTGTAGCAGCTGATGTCCTCAATATTCCCTGTGGTTGTGATGCTAACTGTATACATTGTTCTGTCTGAAGCTCTATTGTTGCTTTAAACTGAGCTTTGGCACGCTCATCTTTTTGTTGAAAATCTAACTCCTAAACAGGACCATGAATGCTCGTATGGGCTCTATTCACGCTTACATCACAAACCAGGAAGACGTTTGGAAACATGTGATGACAACTTCCGGCGGGCTCTGTTCGCGGTAGAAAGTCTGACAAAATCTAAGAAAAATGAAAAAATTGCACTTTTCTTCATCTACATGTCATTGTAGCGTTCCGTTATGTTCAGCTAATCAACAATTACAACCACACCAACTCCAAATTCAAGATGATTCCAAACAGCACATATGTATGCAGTCTTCATTTTACCGCTGATGACATTTACTTCAGTGGGTTTTATCACAGTCGGTCGGCGAGCCCAATGTCGCTAACTACACCGGAAGTCGTCATTGCGTCTTTCCAAACGTCTTCCTGGTTTGTGACGTAAGCGTGAATAGAGCGTATTGATCACAGGCTCAATACATTTTAAATACATTTTGTGTTTTTTCTTGAGTTTTCAGACAATCTGAAAACTTTTTGGTATTGTGTCACCATTCCACCATAGCAATTGTTTCCATGTATCTGAGCAAAATGTGTTCTGTCCCTGTACAGATGTATTGTATAAGCAGTTCTTGAGGTCAAAATAAGTCTGGTGTGTACTGTCTGCATCTAATTTTAAAGCGTTTTATTGCTATTTGTAAACTGTTTAAAATGAACTACTTCTGTTTTTCACGTTTTTAAATGCCATTAAAATCAGGTACAGTTCCAAAGACAACAAGTATACCTGTGGTGAAATTTGCCCCTATGTTAAAATTTGCTGTTTAACTGTCAGATTACACATATTTTAAGGAGGAAGTGTCTTGCCCAGTGACACGACAACATTGCGACTAAGGTTACAACATATGCACAACAGCAATGAGTACTACAAAAGCCTGGATCTCCACTTGGAAGTCGTCTGCGATATCAAAAACACAGGAAGTCATTTTAATAGAGAAATGGCGCAATGGCTCTTTCATCATCCCACACGCTATGAACAAAGCTGGGAACTCCTATGACCAAACCGCCAATAAATATGGTTTATAATGTCTTTCTAATGTGGTAACAGGGTTTGGGGACATGGAGATTTTAAAGGGGGGTACAGGGGGAGGAGCTATAGGGCTGGGGTAATATAATTTGAGATTAAAAATAAGGAAGACCTCAGTATGTAGGAAATACTATTACTTGGAAACATTAAGCTACAATTTTTACAATAATTGTTTTCTTAGGACTAAACTATACATGAATTCATATATTGAATCTTGAATGTTTTAACTGTTATTAATGTTATTTTGTATTAGTTATACTAATATATATATATATATATATATATATATATATATATATATATATATATATGAACTCCTTAATATTTTGCTATATGTGAACTTATATTAAGCATGAAAGGTGCTCTATAAATAAAATTGACTTGACTTGACTAGTACTTTCGTTACTATTGTACTTTTATTGCTTAAATAAACCTTTGCCACAGTTGCAGTGTTTTAAATATTTTAAAGCAGAACTAAGTAAAAAGAAGGACTAAGTAATAACAGACCCAAATGCATTATTGGGATGGGTAGAGCAGCCAAAAACTTTACAAAATAATATTACTCAAGTAAAAGTACAAAGTAGTGGTCCTAGAAATGACGGAAGTGAGAGTAAATTAAAGAAGTATGTAACATCTGATTTATAATTTCAATTTGATGTGAATGGAAGAACTAAATATATTTTTAAAAAATTATGGAATTGAATGGAAAAAATCAGGAATTTTCAAGGGACAGACACATAAATAAGTAAACAGAGGGAGGCAGAGGGGTAAATGGGGGGCAGAGGGGTACATAGGGAGGCAGAGAGGTACATAGGGGGTACAAAGGGAGGCAGAGGGGTACATAGGGGGTACAGGGGGGGCAGAGGGAGGTAGAGGCATACAAAGGGAGGCAGAGGGGTACATAGAGGTACAGAGGGGTAAAAAGTGGGGCAGCTGTTGTTTAACCATCACTCGTCCCAAACGCCCACAGGAGGAAGTGCAGAAACTCAAGAGCAGCTTTGAAGTTCAGCCAAGAAGACAAGAGATGTTACACAATATGAAGACCACCACTGTGCACAGTTATACACAGGATATATATATATCTATATATATCTATATATATCTATATATATATATATATATAAATATATATTTTTTCACTTTTTATTATAATGTTTTCTTAAAGTGTTTTTTTTATATTTGAGTTATTTAACATCTGTTATACATACAAACAGTTACATCATACAAACAGTTTAAGCTATGTTTAAACGTCCTATACTATGCAAAAATTGACTTTTCTGAGCTTTAAGTCATGTTATAATGTTGTCACCTCATCAAAACATGCACAACATGTTTGAGTAAACCTTTACTATTAGTCTGTCTACATCTCCAAAGCTCAAAATGCTCTGTTCCACCTTGGCAAAAGGAGAAATTCAATTTGTCAACTGGACAAACGTTTATTTGGTTGAATAAGTTTCGCAGCTCATCCAAACTGCTTCCTCAGTTCTGTTCCACCTTGTGATGTCATAAAACAGTAGTTTTCAAGTTAACAGCTACCTTTAACCTTTTGTTCAGAACAGATGAAATTCCAGAGAAAAATGATCCGAATGATTCAGTGGAGTTTAAAAACACAGTGGAGCACGTCCTGTATTACCACATGACATCAAAAGGTGGAACAGAATGTTTTCTCTTTGAGAGAACTCAGCCTAAATCTGCAGGTTTGTGTGTTAATCATGTGTGAATGAAACAAAACACAACTCCAGATCTGTTTTTGATGAGCAAACTACATTATAACACAGCATAATATGTTACAGGCCTTGAAGCTTCCTTGTATTTTTTGCCCTTTCTAAAATCAGTACTAAAACCAAGGCAAAACCAGGACTAAACCAGAACAGAACCAGAAATAAACCAGAACTAAACCAGGACTAAACCAGGTCTAATCCTATCCGAAAATGACCCGGTAATGTGGGTATATGTGATGTTTTAATCATTGTGTTTATTGTCTTGTTTATCAGATGTTTTATGTTCACTGTGGGCCTAGGGGGCGCTGCAATTTCAAATCCTGTGTGTGGAACTTGTACATGTGGTTTCTGACAATAAAGCTGACTTTGAACTTTGTAATTGCACTCATTTAGAATCCTTGTTTTTACCATTTAAATTATCTCTGTCCCCAAACCAAGACAAAACCAAGACTAAACCAGGACTAAACCAGGTCTAATCCTATCCTAAAACGACCCTATCATTGTACTCATTTGAAGTCCTTGTATTTAGTCTACCATTTAAACCTGCCCCCTCCTTTTGCCCCAGACTCAGAGGCAGCAGACTGGGGCATGTTAACACAGTCTCTATGGGTCTATAACATTATCTCATCACACGCTAATGCCACACAGACAGGAGCTCCAAGCATTACTATGTCCTGACTACTACTACTAGTACAGTACACGGGTATTTTTAACTACACTGTCACCACCATCGCATATAGAAGTAACTCGAGATATTACGAGGGAAAGATACTGCGTTAATCCTAACTATGTCAATAAATATATACACAAAAATAAAGCTGTACTCATAAAGCTAACTTCTAGTGGAAATAGTGTTGTCATGATACTAAAATTTCAAACTCAATTTTAATACTAAGGAAGTGATACTTTGCAGCTGATGTCATCAACTTTCCATGGGGGTGTAAAGCTATCTTAAAGCACTACTCTATTAGAAGATCTGTTACTCAAGTTAGACTTTAATCTGAGCTTTATTTTAACTCAATCTGACCATAGAAGAAGAACTGACTTAGCTGGAAATACAACCAACAGATGAGCTGATTTGTGCTGTTAAAGTCTCTCTCACTTAAAGGTCCCATGGCATGAAATTTTCAGTTTCTGAGGTTTTTGAACATTAATGTGAGCTCCCCTACCCTGTTTAGCCCCCCCCCCCCATGGCTAAAAGTTGCGAAATGTGTAAACTGAGCATTTGCGGTCCTTTTCTGCGTTTGAAAAAAACACAGCTCAAACGGGCGATTCTTAACAAGGAAACTTTCTGACGTCACATCGAAAATGCAGTTCCACCCCCCGTCTGTGTTTCCACACCGTCTCTGTAAATCACGCCCAGAGAGTTTGGACTGCGAAGGAGCTACGCAATGCGAAATGCGTTTTTTTATTTGCCTGGAGGCACGTGTGAGTGTTTCTAGGCTCGGAAGTCCTTTACCCGACCCTCTGGACCTCTGAAACAGCAGTGGTTTAATTTTATTTTCTGTGAAAATGTGTTTTTTTCATTGAAACGGCTCTCCTTTCTTCCTTCGCGCATAAAACGCGGAAGTGAGAGACAGCGCAGAGCGCAGCGCTAATTCAGGAAACAGCGGCGCATTTGGCCCCCCACCCGCTGCTCTAACCTATCTGTGTCCTTCTCATTTGCATTTAAGCAACAACGCCCATAATGAGGTGTTCAGAGAGATATTTTTTTTACCATGTCTGTGGTATGTGTCTTTCTCATGCACTGAGTGTTGATTTTGAAGGATTCATTTACAGTATTAGGGAACCATTAAGGCGCCATATAAAAGCATCAAGAAGTACCATGTCATGGGATCTTTAAAACATTAGTCAACAGTTTTTCAGTTAGTCACGTTCACCATTTTTGTTGAAAATCAAACTCTTAAACAGGACCATGAATGCTCAGATTCATCACAGGCTCCTGAAAATGTATTTAAATCCATGTTGTGTATGTTTTTTTAGTTTTCAGACAGTGTTGAAAGTTTTTTGACAGTGTTTACTAACAATTGTGTGCACTGTGTCACAAAACATTCACTAAAGTATCAATAGACTCAATACTCAACCCTGATTCACCATGATAATAAAAAATGCACTTCTTTAGACAATAGAATGTGATTTCAACATTTAATCGTAGTACTTTCTTTTATATTCCCATATGGTCTTATATCTGTGTAATCCTCAGTGGTCCAGGTAGGTTCCATTGTGGTCCAGGTCTAAACCAGGTCTAAACCAGGTTCATGGGCGTATACTAGTCTATGTGCTCTTATACATATAGAGCTCAAGATTATTCTAAAACTATTTCTTATCCATTTCTGTCCTGTGAATGGGACTTTTTAGTATTGGTACCTGCTCTAATGAGGATCTATTTCGATAACAGTTTTAATATTGATTAGTATCTGATTTTGGATACTATTTGTACCCCAGTTTGAGAGTGGCTGTATTATTTTAACTCACGCCTGGGCTCGCGGGGTCCGTCCACAGTGATCTTGATGGCTCTCTGATACGTAGCGACTTGAGGAGGGTTGGTGAAAACTGTGATGGTCAACGTGAAACTTTTACCTGCAGGAAAAAAAAAAACACAGAAAAATGAGAAATGTTATCTACTGTATGTGTTTTTCACGACTGGTACTAAACCTGGACTAGACAAGGACTAAACCAGAACTTGAATAGAACCAACCCAAGACTATATCAGGACTAAATAAGTCTCAAATCATTACCAAACCAGGACACGTTTTATATGGGTCACATGGGGTATTATAATTCTAAATGTACTACAGTTGTTGTTTTTTTTTAAATTATTTCTTTAAGTCGATTTGTCACTGGAAATATTATTGTTTGGCCTACAAATGTTCCACAATATGGCATTAAACTTATCTATCACACCTGAGGATGGTGTCACCAGGCCAAGTTCCAGGTCAGATCTGTGGAGAGGTGAGCTTACTACAGTAAGAGTAAGAGATTTTATTGCAATAAAAACTCATGTAATTTAATTAATGCCATACTGTGGAACATTCTACACAAGGCACATCAAGATACATTTCCATGGAGACAAGCAGCTGGCAGACCCCACACCAGAAAAAAATATGCAAAAGTGCACATAGCACAATCTAAAATCTAATAATTATGCAATTTATAATATTAGCATTAAAAATTAAATTAATGTTACAACAATATATAGTACATCTTCTGTATTGTTGCTGTGGTGACTGCTGTCCAAATCCTCTCCATTGTTTTTAATTTATCCACCTTTGATTGACACTTCCTGGTTACATTTGATATTATGCTTTGCTGCCAGCGAATCAGAATCCAGTATTTCAGTTAGCCTTTGTTTGTCCACAAATAGCCGCTGTAACATACCAGTGTTAATGCAAATGAGCCACTCACTTATCACAAGATTAACTGACACTTTTATTTGACCATAGCAAGATGGCTGACGTGGGCAGGTCTACGCACAGTTTCATGACTCTGGCTTGTAGAGCAGTGTATTATTAACATGATCACAGTATTGGTACTTACTGTAGTAGATAGAAGTAAAGTAAAGGAGTAGTAAAGGTAGTATCCGTGCATTTTTGGTTAAATATGCCACTGTATACACCTGTCATCCTAATCGTTGTAGTAGAAACAGTAGAGGTGGTATTAGTAATAGTGGTTATAGTAGTAGTAGTATTAGTATTAGTATTAGTATTAGTATTAGTAGTAGTAGTAGTAGTAGTAGTAGTAGTAGAATGATTGTAGTAACTTTTAATCAATAGAAGTAAAGTACAGTAATAGCCTGGTGTCCATCTAGTATTGTTAAAATGTGCCATTACAGCCCTCTAAGTAGTAACATAACAGTAACAGTAGTAATAACAGTACTAGTAGTAGCAGTAGTAGTAGTAGTAGTAGTAGTAGTAGTAGTAGTAGTAGTAGTAGTAGTAGCAGCAGCTGTAGTAATAGCAGTAGACCTAGTACTTAAAGCAGACTAGGTAACATTTCTAGTGGAAAGTCAACCACTCTTATTGCTTTGCCTGGAATGTTCCACAGTATTGCATTAAACCGGTTTATCTCCATGGAGACAAGTAGGTGATGAGGATGAGATCAGGAAGTTACAAATCAGATCTGTGGAGAGGACATACAAACTTCTGGAAATGAAAAAAAAAACCTCTGAAACATTCAGGCAAAGCAATAAAATATCAGACAAGTAAGCAGGTTAAATAGTAGTAGTAGTAGTAGTAGTAGTAGTAGTAGTAGCAGTAGTAGTTGTAGTAGCTGTGGCAGTAGCAGCAGCAGTAGCCAGCGTGTAGTAGTAGTAGTAGTACTAGTAGTAGTAGTAATGGAAGTAGTAGTAATAGTAATATGAAATAATTGTTTACAGGTGCTGTGGAGTCAGTTCCTCTTTCAAAAGTACACCTCATTTCTTCTTTTGTCTGATCTTTCTCCACCATCTTTGTCCTCGTCCACAAACCGTTAAAATAAAGCTACATTCAGTATGGCAGCAAGTCCGGACAGGATCCAGACCTGGACCACCAAAGGGGTTTAGACCGGGTTTAGATCTCAGATAGTCCCCGGAGACAAAACAGGATCGAATCAAAATGGGAGGGCATCTTTGTTACTGGAAGGAGTGACTTTGTAAACAACTAAAATTAATGATGAAAAATAAAATGAAATATAAAATTAATTTGGCTGTATGTTATTGCTTTGCCTTGAATGTTCCTCAGTATGGCATTAAACATATGTATCTACATGGAGACAAGTAGTTAACGCTGCCAGGCCAAGTTACAGGTCAGATCTGTGGAGAGGAGAGCCTGTTAACAATAAGTTAATATGTTATGCAAGATCAATTTGGGCAATAAAAACACATGATGCAAGATAGATAAGTTTAATGTCATACTGTGGAACATTCCAGGCAAAGAAACTACATCTCTATGGAGACAAGTAGGTGACGAACCTTCCACCAGAGAAGCTACCTAATGCAACCAAGATTGAACTGGTAAAAAAGTAAAATAAAAAATAAGTAACTAGAATATACCATTGTTTGAATATATAGTGAATGGAGAGACAGTGGCATCTTCCATTAAAAAAATGCCAAATAAAATATTGGCAAATTAAATTTTTTATGGAATTTAATGGAAGTTACTACTACTACTATAGCTACTACAACTACTACTATTATTACTACTACCGCTCTACTTCTACAAACTACTGCTACTGCTCATATGCTACAATGTAGCCTTTATAAACAATAATATTTGATGTATTAGATGTGACCACAGTATCTCTGTATACTACTACTATTAATACTACTACTACTACTACTACTACTACTACTACTACTACTTCTACTACTACTACTACTACTACTACTACTACTACTACTACTACAGTACTACTATTACTACTACTGCTGCTGTTGTTGTTGTTGTTGTCATCTTCATAAACAATAATATTTGAGATTTGTTGGTATTTTATTTATTTTATTTGGTATTAGCCTGTTCTCTGTATACTACCTTTACTACTACTACTACTACTACTACTACTACTACTACTTCTACTACTACTACTACTACTACTACTACTACTACTACTACTACTGCTGCTATTATTGGTATGGTGTAGTCTTTGTAAACAGTAGTATTTGAGGTATTAGTCTGTTCAGCTGTGTCCACAGTATCCATGTTCACCACAAACCGCTGTTACCACAGGCTCATATGTAAAAGAAACCAACATGTATCAGTGGTTAGAATGAAGAGGCCTGACTAACTATGACGAACTTTCAAAATATTTCCTCTCCCTCTTTCTCTCTCTCTCACTGTCTCTGCCTATTTTCTCTTCTCCTCTTTCTCACCACCCCTTCTGTCTCTCTTTCTATTCCCCCCTCCTCTCTTTCTTCCTCCTCCCTCTCTCTGCTCTCTTACCAGAAAACCACTGTCTATCTAACCACTAAACTGCCCGTAGGCATCTCTCTCTTCCTCTTCCTGTCTCCCTCTCTCTCTCTTTGCCCCCCTCTTTTTCACTCTTTTTTGAAACCAATATACTGCAAAACCACTCTCCTCTCTCTCTCCTCTGTCCATCTCTCTCTTTAACAGAAAATCACTCTCTTCCTTTACTTTCCCCTCGTTCTCTCTTTCTTCTTCGCTTCACACACTTGCTATCTATGTCTCTCTCCTCTTTCTCAACCTCTCTTGCTCTCTCTTACCCCCACACTCTCTCTATTCCCACTCTAACCACTCACAGACATCCCTACTATTTTCTCTCTCTTTCCCTTCTCTCCTCCATCTCTCTCTCTCATCCTCTGTGTCCCCCTCCTTTTCTTGCCCTCTCTCCTTCCTCTATCTTTTTCTCTAAAACCACTGACTAACCACTAAACTCTCTGTCCTCTGTCACTCTCCCCTTCTCTGTCCTCTCTCTCTTCCCCCTTAGTTCGCTCCTCCCTCTCTCTCCCTCTTTCTTTTTCAATGAAACCACTGTCTGTTTAACTCTAACCACTGAACCACTGAACCACTCATAGACATCCCTACTTTCTTCTCTCTCTCTACTCCCACTCTCACTCTTTCACTCTCTCTCCCTCTTTCTCTCCTCTCCTTCCCTTTCTTTCTCTCACTGTCTCTCCCACATCCCTCTCTCTTTCTCTTAAAACCACTGTGTAACTAACCACTAAACTGCTCTGACACCTTCCAAAGACTCTCCCTCCCTTTCTCTCTCCTCCCCCTGATCTCACTGTCTCTCTCTCTCCTCTCCCCCTTTTCCCTCCCTTTCTCTCTCCTCCCCCTCATCTCACTGTCTCTCTGTCTCTCCTCTCTCCCCCTTTTCCCTCCATTTCTCTCTCCTCCCCCTCTCATCTCGCTGTCTCTCTCCCTCCCCTCTCTCTCATTTTTCCCTCCCTTTCTCTCTCTCCCCCCATCATCTCGCTGTCTCTCTCCCTCCACTCTCTCTCTTTTTCCCTCCCTTTCTCTTTCTCCTCCCCCTATCATCTCGCCGTCTCTCTCTCTCTCTCTCCCTCTCCTCTCTCCCCCTTTTCCCTCCATTTCTCTCTCCTCCCCCTCTCCGTCTTGCTGTCTCTCTCCTCTCTCTCCCTTTTCCCTCCATTTCTCTCTCTCCTCCCCCTCTCCATCTTGCTGTCTCTCTCTCTCTCTCTTCTGTCTCTCCCTTTTCCATCCATTTCTCTCTCTCCCTCTTTCCCTCCCCCCTCTCTCTCGCTCCCTTCCTCTTTCTCGCTCCCTGTCTCTCTGTTTCTCTTAAACCAGTGTGTGTCTAACCACTAAACCGCACAGACACTTCTAATCCTCTGGTTAATGTGGTTTTGTGTCATTCAAAACAGACCCTCATCGACCAATCAGACACAACCAGGAAGTAGAAATAAATAAAATACAGTTATTAAAAATTACTTCTATTACTATTTACAAATGTACAAAAAGAAAGTAACAAAGTCCTTTAAGCAAGTAAATTCTTATTGTCATTGAAATATTATTTTATAATAATAATTATGAATTATTATATTTTACAATATAATGTGACCTAAAAACACTACAGTATTGCAGTAGT
Organism: Paratrypauchen microcephalus; assembly: GCA_036785185.1. Classification (NCBI taxonomy): domain Eukaryota; kingdom Metazoa; phylum Chordata; class Actinopteri; order Gobiiformes; family Gobiidae; genus Paratrypauchen; species Paratrypauchen microcephalus. Next base: position 805,397 of record JAVJIX010000165.1, on the reverse strand, counting down.
AATATAAATTATAGAGTACTAATAAGAAAGTAATATAAGTAGTAGCAGTAATGGGATAGTAGAGAGTAGAAGTAATAACTGTAGTAGTAATAGTAGTAGTAGTAGCATTAGTATTATTGGTATTATTATTGGTAATATAGTAGTAGTAGTAGTAGTAGTAAGATTAGTAGTAGTATTAGTAGTGGTAGCAAAGTAGCTGTAGTCGGAGTTGTAGTAGAAGTAGTAGTTGTAGTAGTAGGAGTTGTAGTTGTAGTAGTAGTAGGAGTTGTCGTAGAAGTAGTAGTTTTAGTAGTAGTAGGAGTTGTAGTAGAAGTAGGAGTTGTACTAGTAGTAGTAGTTGTAGTAGAAGTAGTCCTGGAAAACAAAATTAAAATTCTAAATACATATTTTCGGTACAGCTCATCACATATTTAGTTACTTCCCTTAATTGGCAGCAGTATGGTATATCACAATAGTAGCTTTTGTACTCGGCTCTTTCAAGTATAGTAGTAGTAGTAGAAGTAGTTTTAGTAGAACTTGTACTTGTACTTCAGTTCTGTGTACTTCAGTTATATTTTCATGTATGAGTCTAGTTAATGTGTTCCTGAGAATACACGGCACTGCGTACTACTTTAAATAGATAAGTACCACATTTGCCTAGAGTACTACAGTTAGCATAAGTCAGTTTAACAGTACATCTCAGCAATGCAGTACAAGGAAGTAACTGAACCAAATACTGTTTTTATTCATGAGGACTTCCCCAAATTCGACACACCACTTTTACACCACTGCATCTGTAATAATTATGTAGAGGTACAAGTACTCAATGTATTTATTAAGTAAGAGAGTGAATAAGTTAAAGTTTGATGCAAATTGTACTCCTACTACCACTACTACTACTACTACTACTACTACTACTACTACTACTACTACTACTACTGCTACTACCACTATTACTACTATTACTATAGTACAACTGATCCTACTACCAAGACTTAACCACTTCTACTATAGTCACACTACTACCACCACTACTGCTAATGCTACTACTACTAGAAATGCTACTACAACTACTAAAATGCAACTGAAAATATATACAATTACTATCTTATAAGTAGGCTACAATTCATTCTACTACTAAGACTTAATCAATTGGTCCTACTACTACTAGTACTACTACTACTACTACTACTACTACTGTAAAACTAACTGTGAAATGTAATTGATAACAACAATTACTGCTACATTTACTACAACTGAAACCACTATACTAGTACTATTGATTCTGTTACTATATTATATTCATAATATTCATCACTTACTTTTACTACCACTGCTACTACTACTAATATTGCTACTATAAATACAATAAGTATAGAAGTGAATTATAAGTATAGTATTGTAGTAGCTATAAGCTACTACAACAACTACTACTACTATTTAACTGAAAATATTAAATTAATTAAGGTACAGATATCTTAAATATACACTGTGTACCCTTTTTGGAGGAGGATTCACCACCACTACCACCACTACCACTACTACTATTTTACTATTTTACTATTTTTATCACTTATTGATTATTCATTGTAGATTAAATATAAATTCAACCAGTCCCTATAAAATAACGATAAGGTTCAACATTTGTGGATCATAAGAGATTTCTTTTAAAAACAGTGAATTCCTCATAGAGTTACACAGGCCCCTGCCCTCAGTCTGAAATCACAACACAATACGAGAACGCAGTCTATTCCATGTACTTTATTATTACCTCGTCCACTGCGCCCAACGAATCTCAAATCATTAAATCGTGCCACTTGTCCCTTGATGGCCGCCGTAGCGTTCCTAAGTTCGGCTGAGTAGTTTTCGTCGTTTCCCGCCATCACAGTGACCAAAGTCCCATCTGGTATGTCTCCTAATGCAATCACCTGAAAAAAAAAACGTATTATTTTAACCGTAAAAACAAACCTTTAAAGGACCCGTATTACTCTACTTTCTGATCTGTTCTAATGTTGTTTCCTCATCACAAACGTACGTCGAGTTGTGTTTTGTTTCATTCACACAAACGCTGCATATTTAGGTTCTTTTCTTTAACAAAATCTACTCTGTTTAACATGTAATTTACGGGTGGAGGGTCCGCTACCATGGAGATGTTATTGCATATTTCCTTAAAGTTGTAAGTAACATTTGTCTTATTATAAAGTATTACCAACTTGTATTCTTACTAAGAGTGAATGGGCTCGCCTCTCCACAGATTTGACCTGTAACTTGCTTGTTAGTTGCAGATAAGTTTAATGTCACACTGTAGAAAATTCTGGCAAAATAATGGCAAAAAAAAAGATGGCTCTACCGGAAAAGTTAAACAGCGGCGGTCCTATACTGATTTACCCCCTCCTACTACTACTATTCATGTTAACTTCAAGATTGGATCCAAATACTTTAAAATATTTTAATTTTTTTAGATGTACAGCTCTGGAAAAAAATAAGAGACCACTGCAAAATTAGTCTATAAACTACTGACAATATTTCACCCAAATTCCAAATAAAATATTATCATTTAGAGCATTTATTTGCAGAAAATGACAAATGGTCAAAATAACAAAAAAGATACATGTTTTCAGACCTCAAACAATGAAAAGAAACAAAATCAAAAACATTATAAGACAACATAATACTAATGTTTACACCTAAGAAGAGTTCTGGAATCAATATTTGGTGCAATAAAACTTATTTTTAATCACAGCTTTCATGCGTCTTGGCATGCTCTCCACAAGTCTTTCACATTGTTCTTGGGTGATATTATTCCACTCCTGGTGCAAGAACTGAAGTAGCTCAGCTTTGTGTTTGTGTTGGAATTCAACAGACGCTGGAATGGAATGGCTGTAATACATGTAGAGATGCTGATTTTAGAAAAAAAAAATGCAGTGGTCTCCTATTTTTTTCCCAGAGCTGTAACTTAGAAATGAATGCGAAATTACACTTAAGCTAACTATGAAAACTATTCCAACTATTATTATTGTCCATAGAATTGCAGCTCCACTGGTAAATACTAAACACATGTTATCTGAATCTGGCTAAATTGTCCATTATAAGTGGGGGAGCTGTAGCCTGTGTAGTGTTTGATAATGCTCCCGCCACACTTATGTTAGCGGATGTTAATGCACAAAACTCAATAAATCAATGCATTTGTGGCTAAAAGCTACATCTGGTCTCAAAGTGCAGAGAAAGTGTCTGATACAGCCTCCAATCTACAAATTAGCACCTTCTACACAAGAACATACAGGAAGTCAGTGTTTTCTGTAGACATCAGATAGAGCATTTTGATGTTTACTAAATTTCTATACTTTATTTTGACTTGTACATACATTTATATAATTATGCCTTCGTTGACACCAGTCTTGTGCTGTTTTTGCTACTTATTTATTATTGCTGTATATGTTGTTGCTCTTTGTTATTATAATATTGTGATGTGTGAGCTACTGTGTCCAAATAATTTCCCTTGTGGATCAATAAAGTTTGTTTAAGTCTAGAACTGTTTTATTTTAATGCCTTTTTCTTTATTTGAGTAATGTTATTTTTAAGTAAAAGTCTAATTTAATAATACTTTTTTTGGCTGCTCTTCTTATATTTGTGGATACAAGTTTGTAAATGTGTTCACACACTAAATAAATTAAAAAGAGACTAAAACAGGACCAGACCAGGGGTAGACTAGCACTAAACCAGGACTAGTTCAGGACTAAATCAGGACTAGACCTGGACCAGAGTGGGACTAGACCAGGACTAAACCAGAATAAAAGCAGGACTAAAACAGGACCAGACCAGGACTAGACTAGGACCAAACCAGGACTAGACCAGGACTAAGTCAAGACTAGACCTGGAATAGACTGAGACTTGACTGGACTAGACCGGGACTAGTCCGGGACTAAACCAGAATAAAAGTAGGACTAAAACAGGCCCAAAGCAGGACTAGGCTCAGACTAAACCAGGACTAGACCAGGACTAAATCAGGACTATACCTGGATTAGTCTGGGACTAGACCAGGACTAGACCAGGACTAAATCAGGATAAGACCAGGACTAGAAAAGGACCAAACTAAACCAGGACTAGAACAATACCAAACCAAGTCTGCATCAGGACTAAACTGGAATCAAACCAAACCAAGAACTAGTGCGAAGTCAAAATTAAATGGTTTGAACAGTGGGAAAAAAAGTAAAAAATATCATAGCACAAATTTGTTCAGATTTTACCTTAAAGGCGATGGGCAGAGTCTTGTTACACCTCCAGTGCGTGGGCAGAACTGAACACAGGAAGTTTGGGCTGTCCGTCTTCACCAGCTCCCCCGAGTGGTCCGAGATCACCTGGAGAAAGGACAGAAAATCTTACTCAAACACATATTTTGTTCTATTTTTCTCATTATAGAGAGTTCACATTTTATTCTGTGTGGTCCAGTTTAACAGGATTCAAAATTTTAAGTTCACCCGAATTTGTTTTTCTCTGTTACTTCGTACAGTTTTGAAATGATCATAAATCCTTTGTTCTTTATCAGTTAAAAGACCAAAATAGAAAGTGAATATTTTGTATGAGTAGTAGCTGCAGCAGTTGTAGGAATAGTAGTAGTTGTAGAAGCAGTGTTCTCAGAATGTGTAGTAATAGTTAAAGTAAGATTAAAATTAAGATTAAGTCTTTATTTGGTCTCACACAAAATGACACACAGTGACACATGGGAGAAATTTGACTTCTGCATTTGACCCATCCTTTTCAGGAGCAGTGAGCTAGATGGCTATCTAGTGGTAGAATATACAGTGATACTCTCAGAATGTATAGTAAAGGCAGTAGTCATATCCACAATCACAATAGTTCTAACAGCAGCAGCAGTAGTAGTAGAGGTAACAGTAGTACTACTAGTAGAGTAGTAGTATTAGTGGTAGTAGTAGCAGCTAAAGCAGTAGTAGAAGTATGTGTGGTAGCTGTTATAGTAGTAGAAGAGGTAGATGCAGTAGTAGTAGTACTAGCAGTAGTACTAGTTGCTGTAGAAATATCCAAAGTAGTGGTAGCCGTACTGTCAGAGTGCAAAGTAATACAATAGTAGCAGTAGTAGTAGCAGCAGTTGAAGTAGTTGTGATAGCTGTTGCAGTAGTAGAAGAGGTAGTAGTTGTTGTAGTAGTAGTAGTAGTAGTAGTAGTACTAGTAGTAGCAACTAGTAGTTGCTGTAGAAATATCCAAAGTAGTGGTAGCGTACTGTCAGTGCAAAGTAATATAATAGTAGCAGTAGTTCTAGCAGTAGTAGTAGTAGTAGTAGTAGTAGTAGTAGTCATAGTAGTAGTAGGAGTAATAGAAGTACTTTAGTGGTATTCTGACCTGTAGTACTCCTCTGCCGGACATACTGTACTTGGACACTTGAGCGTTGCCTCCTCCAGGCTCTTGAGCTCCCAGAGGCAGAGCTTCGGTCATCTTTCCCCCAGAAGAGAGCGTCGTGGAGGGGGGAGTGTAGCGGCGCCCAGGGGCTGGGTCTGGAGCACACAAACACAATAATGATCACATTCAACAACAGTATATCAAAATAGTAGAAGTAATAGAACTAATAGTAGTAAAGACAGTAGTAACCTGGTTTAGTCCCAATTTTGACGCAGTGTGTACAAGTGAACGCAGCTTTAAATCAACATAAAGATAAAACTTGATGCAATCTTTACTACAAGAAAAGTAAAACAGAGGAATAAACCAGTATTTTTATACATATTTGGAGATATTTGGTCATTCTTTAAGGAGAAAATCGCTCATTTTTATTTGGTAATAGTAATAGTTACAAGAACTGCATGACACATGTCCCGCTCAGAGTCTGGCAAATACCAATGAAAGAAGTCATCAATGTGAACTCAAATCACAAAAACAGACTTTAAAACATGACTTTTTTACTTTTTATTTTCTGATTTGAAAGTTTTTTACTTCATTATATCTGTTTTTATAATATGTGAATAATTTGAGTGAAGTCAGTTTTCCGTATAGTCAGATTAGTAAGGTTCAAACTAGAGACACTGATTATTAAATGAAAAATCATTATATAGGCCTAGTGTTCTCATATTTTATAATTAAATTTTTTCAGCTGTAAAAACATATTCGGGTTTACATTATACAATTTTGGGTCAATCAAATGAAAAAATACTTGTTTGCTTACCCATAATATAATTTAAAGTATGTTAACGTGAACTATTTACAATTTGTAAGAATTTAAACCTGTGATTTCAAAATATCATTATGAAAAACTATCTTACCCAAACATCTCGGCAAGATTGAAACACAAAATCTAACTGTAAATTGTAATACTGTCGTAATATACAAGAGACAGCCATTTTGTTGCATACAATTTCAAATTAAACCTGTATAAATAGCTTTTTCATTTCTCTTTTAAAGTCTAAATCAAAGTATTGCAGATGTAGCTGGTGCAAGAAACACTAAAATAAGATAACAGTCAGTATTTAAAATGATATTAGCCTATAGTATTGTCTTAAATATGTAAAAATAAGAATATAAGAATTGCATGTGAAGTTATTATTGTAACATCTATATATTTCCTCATTGATCCCACAGTGGCTCATGGGAAATGGAGTCTTTATATATCTTTGCAATAATAATATGATCTTTATTTTGTTCAAAAGCCACAGTCTGACCACAGTCTGACCAAAACCTGACCAGTGGTTTTAAGGATGTTTTGATGCAAAATCCCGCCCACTTTTCACAAACAAAACCACAAAATCAGGAAGTAGAGGTTTGGGCTACCGCAACAGAATTTCAACACTTAAGTCTTGACCAATATACAAATACATGCAGCTACTGCTACGCCTACCATGATGACGGCAATTAAAGCTTTATTACTGGATTTATCGCTAGTAAAAAGTTACCAAGAATTATTTAGACAACTTACCATATATTATTTCAGTATGCAAATATACTAGTATATACGCAAATAACTACTACTACTACTACTACTACTACTATTATAGCTTTATTATCTGCTTTAATCCTATATACCAGGTTACCAATTACTTACACAAACTACCACGCATTATTTTAACACACTGATATACAAACATACATGCTAAGAAATACTACTACTACTACTATCAATCAATCAATCAAACAATATTTATAAAGCGCTTTTCATACAAAATATAACACAAAGCGCCTCTACTACTACTACTAGTTTTAACTGATTAAACGCTATATACCAAGTTACTAACAACTGCTTCGACAAATTACCTTGTAACATTTCAATACACCAACATACAAATAGTATATACTGTATATGCAAAGAACTACTACTACTACCACCACTACTACTACTACTGCAATTACAGATTTATTAACTGCTTTTTTAATGTTAAGTTATAAACAATTTCTTAAACAACATACCATGCAACATTTCATCAGGGCGCAAATATATATAAGCAAAGAACTACTACAGTACTACTATTATTAAAGCTTTATTACCAGTTTTCTCCCTATATATTTCAAGTTCCTAAAAACTGCTTAGACAACTTTATCATATCTACATATATGCAAAGAACTACTACAGTACTACGATTACTGCAATTACAGAATCATTAATTAAATGCATCAGAAATTTGCTTGCACTAAAGTCACTTGACTGAAAAAGCACAATGCAAATAAAACGTAAAAAATATAAAATGACTCAAGTTGAAATACAATATACAACTATTCTGTCCTTTGTTACAGTAAGATAAAGTAATATCTGTTGTAACTGTATATGCCGACTGAAGCCGAGAGCGCACTATGCAGGCTGTTTTTGTAAAATGATTTCAAAATCGAAATGATATAATATGACAAAATACAGGTATGAAAAGAGAAAACAGCTCTGTCTTTTGGGTAAATCCTGCATCAGAAATGTGTATGTTAAATATTCCCAAATTACAAAAATCCAGTGCACTCTGTAGCCTTTATTACAGCAGATCTGAAAATACCAGGTTCAAAAATAGCCTGTATTAAATAATCAGTGTAATTATTTTCCTCAGTAATACATATTTCTACAATAATTAAGTCCAATATTTGTAATTTATAATAGCCTACAATGAGTTTATTTCTTCTAAAGCCTTAAATACTTAAAGAAGTGGTGTTTGAGATTGTCACTTGCTTAATTAGTTACCATAGTTACCGTGCAAAATTTATTAAGTTGTATTTTACTTTGCTTTTTACGTAATTGTGACATGTTTTTATAGCTTTATTCTGTTCAAATGTGTTTGTTTAGTTTTGTTTTCAAACCAAAAGCGATCAAAGTTTAAGCCATTAATTTGAACGAGGCTCCGGATGCGCATTAAATTAGCGCGAATCCGTGCGTAATAAGCGAACGCCTTTAATGCCTTATTTGGTGTCATCTTTTTTAAACCCCTCCTATATCTTTCAGCGAGTATTTTACCTGAATTAAGTTAGTAAATGTCAAAAAGTTGCAAAAATGTTGAAAATAACAATAACATTTAGTACCGTATTTGGAGTCCCACAGAAACACCATTTGTGCGTAATAATGTTCGCTCCACGTAAACCTCCGTCGGTCTCGTGCCGTTCAGAAGTCACGTAATTTGTTCCTTTGGCGTCCGAACGTCTTCTTGCACGTTGCTCCGGTTGTATGTCCCGTAATATCACTTTACGAAGATGCTGCAGCGGTCTACGTTCACTTTTACGCACAACAAAAATATCCTTTGAGCTTTGGTTTAGTTTCCTTGTGAGTCCAAAAAGAAAGAATGCACGAAAAGCAGCGACAAAACACTTCAAAATACTAGGGAAATTACTTTAAATTAACTTTCAAGCCCCGGTTTGCGTATTTAAAGGACGGATATAAGCAGTAGTGGTCTCTCGGTTCTCCGCTCGCTTCTAATCTAAATAGCGTGTGACAGGGACAGCCTTTTACCGGTACTGTTTTGCATTCGCGTGTCATCCAGCCGCCTGAGCCAATCACAGAGCTCCCCGCGGGGTGACAGGACCAGGGGAGGGACCAATCAGGGGCAGGTCCGTGCGAGAAGAGGCGGGGCTTAGCGGAGAACGGGAGAAAGAGGTTCCAAGCTGTCTGCAAAAAGACCTCGCCAATAATCTACAATTTTTAAGTTGTTTTTAAGTAAATTTGGGGAAAATGTTATGCTGGAAGAACAATTTGAGTCACACAGCTTACATCTACTTTCATATATTAATTCTGGAATGGAGTTAAAGCCATAGGTAGTACATTATTATTAGTTTGAAGATGCATTTAATAAAAAGAAAGTGCCAATGTTTTTGCTATAGGCCTATAAATGCAACAATACATCTGTAATATTAAAATACCAGTGGATGAGAAGTACACAGGATCTGAAAGTGAAAGACTAGATTTGAGGTTTGACCAATAGGGGGCAGTAAGGGCCTGATTCACGGCGTGTTAATGAAGCACACACGCAGCAAAGGCCCAAATAAACTAAAAACATTTGAGCAATTTGAACAATAATGTGGATACTATACTTTACTACAACTAATGCACAATACACAGAAAATACTGTACCCTACAATGTTATTAAATCAACTCAAAAACTATGGGCAGATATTTTTGGAGCTTCAAGTTGGAATTCTCATTAAAATCTAACCGTTTATTTGTCTAATGAAATATTTTAATATAACAATAATACAGGATTCAACAGTTAAGGAAACCATTATTTGATCGTTTTACATTTTTTACAATCATCAGACTACATTTAGTACATTTCTATGTAGTTGTCTTAATAAAAGAAGAGCTTACAATGCCATATGATCTTGCTAATTTACAAATGAACCAAAGACAAAGACAAAGCCTATATAGGTTAAAAATAATTATTGTTATATTAGTGTTATGGTGTGATTTAAATACAAATACAAATACAGTATACATACAGATCTAATGCCTTATTTGTTGGCAAAAGGTAATAGAATTTTAAACCCCAAATTGTAACTAGTTTTTATTATTTAGCAAATCTTTAATAGCGTTATTATTTCTATTTTCAGATCGTATAAAATCAGTGGTTGTCCTTCGCTTGGATTGGAACAAGAGCCAGTATTTGGTATCAAGTTGAAACTTAACATTTTACATTTGTGACCAGGTCTACTGGTTTAAATATAGGTCGATTAGATTTACCCAACCACACAAAATCAACAGATCATTTCACTCACATTAGAATCACTACACAATACCGTACAGCAGAAGATGATGTTATGTAATTTGAAGCCTGTGACAATAAAAACAGGCAAAACTGATTCAGAAATGTTCAGTAATGATGAGAATGGCCCTATAAGACTCATATACAGAGATGGAGAGATGAGAGAGGGAGAAAAAGAAGAGCAGTCAATATTCTGTATCAAATATATGGTATTTTAAATTGAAATATCCAAAAGGAAAAAACACAAATGTTTAAACTGATCATTACACAATACTGTACTGAAGAAGAAAAATAAATATTATTTGAAGCCAATGGCAATAAAACGAGGCAAAATCAATTCAAAAGTATAAAATGTCCCTATAGGACAAAACTGCAAGAAAAAGATGGAACAAAAAAAAAAATACAAGTTGAAATTTTGAAAAAAAAATCCAGTATAATTGTTTTAAAATTGTCATGATTTTGCAGATTTATATATAAATCAGTTGTTGGAATCACAAATTTTTATGTTTTGATTAGCACAAGAAAATGAAGAATGTCTGTTTATTTGTTTGAGAGATGAGGATGTAGGAAAATATGGGTAAAGATTAAATTAAGTATGAAAATTTTAAGGTATATTTGCATAAACTCCAGAATTTTGCAGAATTTTGGGAGATGAAGATGTTTTAAATAAAGGTCCTGTATTTATCCAAACACACAAAATCACCAGATAATTTCACTCACATTAGAATCATTACACAACACAGTACAGTAGAAGAAGAAACACTACGTAATCTGAAACCAATGGCAATAAAAACAGGCAAACCAGTTCAAAAATGTTCGATAATGATGAAAATGGCCCTACAGGACTCTTAAACAGAGATGAAGAGATGAGAGAGCGAGAGAGAAAAGAGGAGTAGTATTTCGCTTGGGTAGCTTTCCTCGTCTCTGCATCGGAAACCCAAGCTGCTCCCATGATGTCATCCGATCGGAAATCAATGGCCTCGATCAGTTATCAATATTATGGAGCGCGTGTGATCGGCAGGTCTTTGTGAATGGGCAATAGAAATATAAGACTCTATTCAAATGAGGCAGGTCAATGTCTTTAAGTGGGTTTGTGGTCTGGGAGATGAGGAGGCAAAAAGAAAGAAAGGTATGGGTAAAATAGCAATAGGAAATTCAAAATGAAATTTGGAATGAACATTTTGGAGTAAATTGTTTAAAATTTTGCATAATCTTCAGAATTATGCAGACTAGGCAAAATATTATATATTTTAATTACAAGAGAATGAAGAATGACTTGGGTTTAGTGGCTTTGAGAGATGAGAATGCAAAAAGATAAAACAATATGGGTAAAACAGTAAATTTTAGGATGATTGTTTTAAAATTTTGCAGATTAATATATGTATTACTTGGAATGTCTGTTGTAATATTTTATTTAGCAGAAGAAGGGTTTGAGAGACGAGGATGTAAGGAGAGAATGAGAGAGAACGAGTTGGGTTTAGTGGTTTAGGAGACGAGGATGTAATGGGACAATATGGGGGACAAAACAAACAAGCAAACAAGTTGAAATTTAAAAGGAAAATTTTGTATTAAATTGTTTCCAGTTTTATCTAATCTTGATAATTTGCAGATTCCTATAAATATAATATTTGGAAACACTGTTATAACATTTAATGAGCAGAAGAGACTGAAGAATGACTTGGGTTTAGTGGTTTGAGAGATGAAGATGCAAGAAGAGAAAAATATGAGTAAAATAGCAACCGTAAATTCAAGATTATATTAATTATGAAAATTGTGTACAAAATTGTTTCAGCTTTTGCAATAATGTTTTTGTCATCACAAACAGAATAAACAATGACTTGGGTTTAGTGGTTTGGGAGACGAGGATGTAAGAAAAAGATGACACAATATGAGGTAAAACAATAATTCAAAATGAAATGAAAAATGACAATTTTGTAGTAAATAGTTTAAAATTTTGCAAAATCTTCAGAAAATCTTTTTGGAATCACTAATTGATTAATTAGCACATGCAAATGAAGAATGACATGAGTTTAGTGATTTGTGAGCGGTTTAGGACTTGAAATTTAGAATGGAAATTTTATAGTATAATTATTAAAAAATCTTTGCAAAATTTTCAGAATTTTGCAGATATACAGATCAAACTGTACTTTTATTCAAATATTTAAACAAAACTTAAAAATCCAAGAAATAGTACAAATATTTCTTAAAAACTGAAATTATTTTTTTTAAAAGTGTGATAATTTGAAGAGATTTCAAAATACTGTGAATAAAATTGTCTGGTTTGATCCAACTATAAATACAGTAAGCACAATAAAACAATAAAACTATTATGTACATACCAAAAAGTGAGTTTCCATTTCTGTTTTTCCTCATCAAATACATGGCCCAGGAGAGAGGTGCGTGGCCGGAGAACTGCCCAGGATTCATGCCTCGATCCTAGGTAAACTTTCTGCCTTCCAAACCCAAATGTGATCCAAGTGTAAACTCTGATATGTTTTGGGAATGCTTTTATACGCTCTAGCCTGTCTCCTGGCCGGATGCGTGTTAATATGGGAAGTGAGTGGAGAGGGCCCAGTGAAGCTGAAGAAAGTGCCCGACAGAGAAGGCCTTGCCCTGGGGGACAAGCGCTCTCTCTGCCCCCGGGCCATTCACACGCCTGGATCAAAAATCATCTTCATCTCCTCCTCTTTATCACGACAACAAGAGTTTGTTTAAGTGCAAGAGAAAAGTCTGACATGGGGAGAGATAGTAATGAGGATTTGGATGTTTAAAGCTCCTCTATGGAACTTTTCTGGTAGAGAGCTGCAAGTCTCAGTGAAGGCTGTTACTTATTCATTGTCATTAAACTTAGTCCTCATCTTCATCAAGACAAGATAGGTTTGTGCAAGGAAAAAGTCTTCAGCTGTCGTGAAATTGTTAATGACAATTTGGATTCTGGAGGAGGTGCTATGAATGTTCCACAGTATGGCATTGAAATTATGTAGTTTACATTTATTGCAAATTAAACAACCTTGAAAACCACTGTGTGAGCAGAGTCCTCTCTCCACAGACCTGACCTGTGATGGTGATGTTACTTGCTTATATCTATGGAGACAGATGCAATATGTCTGTACAATCTCAGCTCCCTCATTCTCAAACTCAAAGTTATTACACTGTGTAACTTTAATGAGGTGTCATGTCACCTGCATGATTTCATGGAAATGGAAAGCTAAAACCATACTTCGGAACATTCTCTGTGGAGAATGTTATACTCACATTATACTGTGAAAGATTATAGCTAAAAGAACATTTCCATGGAAACAAGCAGGAGGTGGCTGTCATCCCGGCCAAATAAGAGTGAGGTTTTTGGAAATGCAAAACCACTCAGAGTAAGTCTGATTGTTTTTTTTGTTTTTTTTCAGAGCAACAAAAACTAACACTAACTTATTTGACTGGGTAACTGTCTCCCTCTTCTCCCCATCACTCCCTCCTCTCCCTCCTTCTCTCCCCCTAAAACATAACTTAGGGCTGGGTGCAGTATTGATCCTTCAGGCAGGACGTCCCAGGGCCTGAGGGGGGCTCCTGGCTCCTGCCCCCGGACACAGAGGGCAGAAGGGGCAGAAAGATAACAGTGGGGCTAGTTTGGGACAATGGCAACTCTATATACTGTAGTAAAGGTCAAACTCTGCATTGGAAGTACTGTAACCTCAATTAAAAATCTCTTACTAAAACATCTGCTGCTGCATCTACTACCTCTACTTATACTGTTAATACTAATGCAAATGCTGTCTGTAATACAAAATTGTAAAAGCTTTGTTTCAGATGCTCTCCCATGCTCAAATATCCCTGTAGTGTTTAGAGGTTAGATCTTCCCACTCATAGAAATTATCAGGAAAAACATCTGTGGGTTTAAATTTTTTGATATTCTAAAACACCATCTAATGAAAACAGGTATGCACACGGTGCTTTCTGAAATCTAAACAAAAATATGAGAGTTGAATTAATACTTGAACGATATAAAATAAAAAATATAGGCGTAAAATGACCATAGAGGAAGTGAAGGTTTGTGTTGGTTTTGGTGGGACCACAGTGGGCAGAAGAACGAGGCCACAGAACCAAGAGACACTGTTTAAAGACCACAGAGGGTTAGAGAGACCAGTGCCACCAAGAAGAGAGGGAGGAGAGGAGAAGAGAGGGAGGGGAGGAGGAGAGAGGGAGGAGAGAGGGAGGATAGAGGGAGGGGAGAGAGGGAGAGAGGAGGAGAGACAGAGAGAATGGAGAGAGGGACCAAGGAGAGAGTAAGGAGAAAGAGGGAGATGAAGAGAAGGAGGAAAGGCAGTGAGAGGAAGGAGGGAGAGAAAGAGAGAGAAAAGGAGAGGGAGAGAAAGAGAGGGAGAGGAGGAAGAGGGTGAGAGATGGGTGAGAGGGAGAGAGGGAGGAGACAGAGGGAGAGAGGAGAGAGACAGGGAAATGCAGAGAAGGAGGAAGGGCAGTGAGAGGAAGGAGGGAGAGAAAGAGAGAGGAGTGGAGAGAGAGAGGAGAAAGAGTGAGAGAGAGGAAGAGAGAGGGAGGAGAGAGAGGGAAGAGAGAGAGCGAGAGAGAGAGTGAAAAATACTGGGGACAAAGAGAGAGGGTAGGTTAGAAGAAAGAAAGGATAATGGACAGGAGATGAGCTGATGGGAGACAAGCAGAGAGGAAAAACAAAACCAGAAAGCAGAAAAAAGGTAAGATGGAGGAGAAGAAATAAGAGAAAGAAAGGAAATAAGGATAGAGGCTAGAAGACAATTGAGGGACAAAGAGAGTGAGTAAAAAACATAAGAAAGAAGAGAGAGAGGTACAAGGAGATAGTGAGATATAATTATATGACTAACAGAACTCAGTAACTTCTGTTTCTTCAATATTCCTGGTACATGTTCTCCTTTGCATTCGGGTAAAGATATATTATTAAAGCCCTTTCAGTTTTACTTTTGTTTTCTACTTCTACAATATTGCAGAAAATAAAAAATATATTGCATGCACCATAGGTACCTCCAGCTTAGGTCCTGACCAAGCCGAAGCAAGAAGATCATGGAGATGGTCCCCGGGCGCCCTAATGTGTGCTGCCCACTGCTCCTAATATATAGTATATATATATATATATACAGTATATATATATATACATATATATATATATATATATATATATATATATATATATATATATATATATATATATATATATATAGGATGGGTTAAAATGCAGAGAAGAATTTCTCCAGTGTGAGATCAATAAAGTTCACTTCTACTCTGTTACATTATAAACAGCCCTGAAAAGTACAAGTGTTTTTATTATAGTTTGAGACCTGCTGACAAGGCTGAGGGTTTATTTTTAACACCTTCATAATTTGAGCAAACAAAAATAATAAAATAACAACAGCTAGAAAAAAAACAATATTTTATTCAGTTGTTTCTGTTGAACAAAATTCTGCACAAATTTGTATCAATATCACTACATTTGAAGCTTTATTAGATCTCAAAAACAGTGTGAAATACTTTAACTTTTTACCCCTTAACTGCATTTTTAAACAGGCACTTTAATACTTTTACTTAAGCAGATACTTTGACTTTTACTTGAGTATTTATTTGCTTCGGTATATGTACTTTTACTTAAGTAACGATATTGAGGACTTCTTCCACCACTGTAAAACAATGTATTGAATGAAAAGCTTTCAAAACAGTTAATTTAGGTTACAAACTGAGAAAATAGATCTAATTTAAATTCTGAATGAATAAAAATGTTTAAAATTGCCAGAAACATTTTAAAATCAGGTCAAATACTGAAATGCCCATAGCATAATTGCAGTATATTTGGTCTATAGTATTTCCAAACCAATCCAACATTATTTGTATATAAATTAACACATAAAGTCAGTAAAAACATATAAACCCTGTATTTTTTAATTGGTCTATAGTAGTATCTTTTGCGTGCCCTTGCCCCTCTCGCTCTCTGTCCTGTCATTAGCGGCTGTTGCTAACTGATATGTCAGAAAATCAATTAATTACTTTGAAGCGGCAGTTAACTGCATCCGCACAATGGGCCTCATGAATAATAGAGCAGCTAGCACGCTACGCTAACTACAGGCAATCGCTAACTCCCCTCTGCCGTGCGCCATCGAAGACATCCGCTTCAATACAGATCTACAGAGACAGGCCCTGCTCCAGGTGTCAGATTTAACAGGATGGATTAAGAAGAGGATGGATCACCGCTGTACATAAAGATGGAGCGTGTTTAAAGGGCCATTATTACGCAATTTTCTGATCTGTTACAATGTAGTTTCCTCATCACAAACACACCTGGAGTTAGAAAGAGAAGCTTTCTGGATTCATATGTAAATGGTCTGAATGTACTTTTTCATAACATTCATATTATTGGTATTGTTAACATTTTTTCTGTGTTTTTTATTATTATTATTATTATTTTATATTTTATTCCTGTGCCATGTTGCATGTCTTGCACTTGCCTTGTCTACCTCTAATCAGCATCTGTCCTTACCATTGGTTGGTGTGTATTTTAAAGACCACATCCATGTTTTCAATTTTTTAAATAAGCCCTGATGAAGACCAGTCATGGTGGAAACATGCTGTTTTTTAAAATAAAGGCCTTTTAACTATATTTTTAACTAGGCCTATACATTTCCTCGTGCGACTTGCGAAATGCTACTTTTTTGGAGTGCCTGGATTGTGTCTAAAATACCCGGAGATGTATTTTGTTTCATTCACGCATGTTTAACACACACACACCCTACAGATTTAGGCTGAATTTTTCTCTCAAACTGAAAACACTCTGTTCCACCTTGTGATGTCATGTGGTAATACAGGAATTAACCATTTTTACCTTTGAACTAAAGGTAAGAGATAGCTATTAATTTGAAAACTACCGCTTCATGGCATCACAAGGTGGTACAGAGCATTTTGAGCTTTGTAGATGTAGACAGACGAATAATAAAGGGTTACTAAACATTTGTATTTCTCATCCCATTTTTGTTTTGGTACAGTCGGACCGTGCATGTCCCTGATTGGCTAATCCACCTGTCAATCACGCCCATCCGAACTCAGGGAGATTTACTGATAGCGGGTCTCGCATTTTCATGAAGTATTGGAGAAGTGAGTTTTCTGGAAATCAAAATGAAAATCTTATGCCAAAAGGACAAAATTCCTTATGGGGACAATAATAAAACATTGAAAGTCTTTCCAATACAATGTCAATCCAAGTGTAGAGACTATATGTTGTGTTTTCTTAAATAAAAAAGTCCAAAATATTCTAACTTTAAGTATATCTTAACACATATTTGAATTTATTTGTTTGGAGGATAAGCCCCTTGAGATGTCTCTTTTCGAGGGGGAACAACAGAAGACAGGTACAGTAGGGCAGACAGTGGGCTACATAAATTTAGGGGGAAAAAAATAGAGAAAAAAACAAAACAACAAAATCAACACAACCATACACTCACTCGCACATGACTGTTAGACACTAAATAAGTTAAATTTGAACAAAAACTAAGACAGAGTTCAAATATAGTCACAAAATTCAACAAGATAATCAAAAACAATTACAATGCAAATATTGCACCATATAACAAGGAAGATATAGGAGTAATGTTATACAAAAATACTAAGAAATCATAAAGGGAATTGGCCTAAAAACATCTTTCAGTCTGTTCAAATAATTCTGTCAAAATGTGATTATTATTAAACTCCTCTGTCTCGTCCATTTTCTTTTTTCAGATGTAAAATGTTGAAGTCTTGAGTTTCCGCTCGGTTAGATCCACTTATCCATTCAAACTGCACTAAACATTGCCTCAGGACAACTTCTCTCTCCTCCCACTTCTCCTCCTCCTCTTCTGCTCCCCCTCTCCCTCTTTTTCTCTACTTCCCTGTCTTTTTCTATCTCTCCTCTCTGCCCTTTCCTCCTCTCTCCTCTTTCTCTTCCTTTTTCCTCTCTATTTCCCTCTCTTTCAGCTAATCTCTCCTCCATTTCTTTTTCCATCTAGTCTTTCCTCTCTTTCTCTCTCCCTCCTCGCTCTCACCCTCTCCTCTCGCTCTCTTTCTGCCTCCCCTTCTCTCACCCCTCTCTTCAATTCTCTCGTCTCATTTCTTCTTTCTCTTTCACTTCTTTTCTCTCTCCTCGCCCGTCTCTCTTGCCCACTTTGTTTCTCTCCTTCTCCACCTCTCTACCTCTCTCTCTCATTTCATCTCTCATCCCTTTGTTTTTCTGTCTCCTCTCTTCCCCTCCTTCTCTTTTTCATCTCTCCCTTTCTCCTCTCTCTTATATCTTTTTTAGTCTTATCTGTCAGCAACTCCTCTCACCCCCCTTTTCCTTTCTTTCTTTCTTTCTTTCTTTCTTTTAGTCCCCCTTTTAGTCTATTTCTTCTCTCACCTCTCTCTTTCTGTCTCCCCTTTTCTCTACCTTCTCTCTCCCTCGCTCTCTCCCCTGTCCTGTCCTCTCGCTCTCTCCCTTCCCACTCTCCCCCCCCCCCTCTTCTTCTGCCCCCTCTCTCCTCCTCCTCACTTTCTTCCATCTCTCTCTCCATTTCTCTCTTCAGCTTCTGTAACTCTCTCTTCCCCTCTTCCTCTCTCTCTCTTCCTTCTATATCCCTCTCTTATTCTTTTTGGCTCCTCTTTTATCTCCCCCCTCTCTCCAATTCTCTCCTCTTCCTTCTTGCTTTCTCTATGTATCCCTTCCTTCTCTCCCTCTCTCTCCATCCGTCCATCATCTCTCCATCTCATCTCAGCTTTTCACTCAGAGAATCGTTCTTTAAGTGACTTTGACTCTTGTCGTGATGGAGGGAGCAGAGCCACTGTCAGAAAATCGATGTCCGCTCGGAGCTGCCCAGGTGAATAATTCAAACGCACCCAAACGGGCTTCACTTTTTGGACATTACGAATTTCTTTGAGGATAATTCAAAAGAAATCAACAAATGGACCAAAGATACAACAGAAAAAAAACACAAACTAAGATCAATTTTTCTAATGTTTGAATTAATTTAAATAATGTGATTTTTTCCTGCTTTTTGAACAACTTTGGATAATTCTGTATATTATTTAAATGGCCCATATTACGCTGTTTTCTGATCTGTTATGATGTAGTTTCCTCATCAAAAAGTTCTTCTGTCAAACTAAAAACACTCTGTTCCACCTTGTGATGTCATGTGGTAATACAGGAAGTGCTCCACTGTGTTTTTAAACTCCACACACCTTCACTAGAATAATTTGAATAGTTTAACCCCTCTCCATCATTTCCCTCTTTCTCCTCTTCCTCTTTCTTTCTCTTTTCTTTACTCTTGTCTCTCTCCTATCTCCTCTCTCTGTCTTCTTCTGTTTCACTCTCTCCCTCACTTCTCTCGCTCTATATGGTTTAACTCTTCTCTCTTCTTCCCTCTTCTCGGTCTTTGTCTTGTTCTCTCCATCACTCCCCTCTCTACTTCTCTTTCACACTCTCTCCTTCTCGCTCTCTCACGCCTCTCTTCCTCCCTCCCTGTCTTGTTTAGTCTCTCTGTCTTTTCCCTCTCCCTCCCTCTCTGTCTTTGCTTTCTCTTCTTCGATGTCTCCATCACTTCCCCATCTCTCTCCTCTATTTCTCTATTTAAAAGGTAGCAGTTCACTTGAAAACTACCACAAAATGACATCACAAGGTGGAACACAAGTGTTTTGAGCTTTGGAGACGTAGACAGACTAATAATAAAGTGTTTGTGGAGGAAACAACCTTAGAACATGACTTAAGAGTCCATTTTGCGTACTATAAGACCTTTAATAGCAATATTGTTTACATATGCGGTAAAATGTAAGTTAAATAAATCCAGTTTTAATTAATCAAAGACTATATATAAAATGTTGCCTCTGTTGTCACTGAAAGAAGCAGTTCCAATGAGGTTAAAAATGATAGTTTTATAGTTTTCAGCTTCCTGTAATATACAATTACATTTTTAGAACCTTTTTCTCATTTCAATTGTTAATTGCTATGGCAATGATCTGAACTCTGAACTCTGGATTTATGAGAACAAGTCTGATGAAGGTGCTGGGACTTTAAAAAGAAATAGAGCACTTCTAGGAATACCACTAAATGACATCACAAGGTGGAAACAACAATTAGCTTGCAGCTTCGTCATCGAAAACATACCTGGAGTTGTGTTTTGTTTCATTCGCACATGTTTAACACACAAACCCTGCATATTTAGATATATTTAGAGTTCTTCTCTCAAACTAGAAATTAATCCACCTTGTGATGTCATGTGGTGATACAGGAAGTCCTCCACTGTATTTTTTAAACTCCACACACCTTCACTAGAATCATTTGGGTGATTTCAACTCTGGAATTGCCAATCTCTACTGAACTAAAGGTAAAAGGAGTCGTTAACATGAAAACTATCACTTCATGACATCACAAGGTGGAACAGAGCATTTTGAGCTTTAGAGATGTAGACAGACATTACTCAAACATGTGTGAATGAAACAAAACACAACTCCAGGTCTGTTTTTGATGAAGAAACAACATTATAAGATGACTAAAAAGCTGAAAAGAGTCAGTTTTATAGGACCTTTAACATTAAGTTGGATTCAAAAGAAGCAATAATAAGCAAAGGGCCATATATTGTGTGGTCAGCAGAGACACAAAAATCAATTAATGTCACTGGAGATGTCCAATCAACTTTAGCTTTAGCGCTCTTCCCCTCAGGCTCTGTCCCTTGCTATGGCGCTAAGCTAAAAGTGTTTGCATGCTAACTAACCCCAGAATTTACACTTTACAAATCTTCATCAGAGTGGAAGACGCATCAGCCAATCATCTGCTTCGAATTCAACCACACAAGTCCCAAACGAGCCAATGAATAAATAAGGAGTTCGAGTCGCTGGGTGGAAATCACAAAAGACTAAAAATGTAAGGGACCATTAATGGCATCTGCATTCGGACGCTAACCACAAAATGGCGACAAATTTGTAGTGTAAAAGATGGAAGTGGCATTTCACATGAAGCTAGTGCTAACCGCAAAGCTAGGGGGACCAAGATGGTGGAGTGTTAACGACATTAAAGGGAAAAACTGAGAAAAAGTTGTGTATTTTATCGATCGGTAAATGGTTCTTTGCTGTACGCGGTTTTGTAGCGGAGGTTAGCGGAGTTCGCAGACTTCGGGAGATGTTAGCGTCTGGAAGCTAGTCAAGAGGCGAAAATGTGCACAAACAAGTGACTTTCTTTGGGAAAAGTTTGAAATATAAAAGCAATAACAAAAGTAAACAAACCAAGGTTAATTTGCAAAAACATAGTTGCATAAGGTAACAATGCAGTTCTATTGGTAAATGGGGGATTTTTGCTTTAAGGACCCATTTTAATGTAGTTTCCTCTTCACAAACAGACCTGGAGTTGTGTTTTGTCTCATTTGTCTCATGTTTAACACACAGACACTGCATATTTAGGCTGAGTTCTATAGACAGCCTAATAATAAAGGATTACTCAAACATTTGAATGAAACAAAACACAACTCCAGGTCTGTTTTTGAGGAGGAAACAACATTAGAACATGACTTAAAGCTCACAGGAGTCAGTTTTGTGTAAGACCTTTAACATAACAATCTCCTTAATCACAATTCAACTTGTAAAGTAATTTCTAAAGGACTACAGTTCACACTCCTCTCTCTCTCGCTCTCTCTTCTTCTGGTCTTGTCATTTAACACGCTCCTTCCTTCCTGTGTTCGGCCTCTGCAGCGAAAATAACATTTTCCGTTTTCAACGTGTCAAAAAAAAAAAAAAACGGTCACATCTTCACCAGAATCTCCCTCCTCTCTCACTCTACCAACTGCTCTATCTCTTCCTCTGTTTTGCTCTCTGTCCGTCTCCCCTCTCCCCTCTTTCTCCCTCCCTCTTTTTCTTAACTATGTACACTCTCCCTGTTTTTCTTCTCTTTCTTTAGATTTCGTCATCTCCATCACTCTCCCACCCCATCTCTCTCTTCGCTTTCTGTTGGTTTTAATCTCTCCATCACCTCCCTCTCTCTCTCCCTGCCCCTCACTTTTCCCCCTCTTTACTCCTTTCTTCTCTTTATTTAGCATTCTCTTCTTCACTCTCATCTCTCTCTCATCTCCCCCTCTCTCTTCTTCTTTTTCACGCTTCCTCATTCACTTCTCTCTTTCTATATAGGTCAGGTTTCACTCCTTCTCTCCCCCTTTCCTTGTCTTTTTAACTCCTTTTTCCCTCCCTCTTCTGTCTTTAGCTTGTTCTCTCCATCACCCTCCTCTTTCATGCCCTCTCTCTCCGTGTTTTGTTTTCTCTGTCTTTTCCAGCTCCTTTCTCTCTCTCTCCCTTTCTCTTTACTTTGTCTTCTTCAATCTCTCCATCAATTCCTCATCTCTCTTCTTTCTCCCTCCTTCTTATTTCTCTCTCTCCTCTCTATCTCTCACTCACCCATTCCCTCTCCTTCCTCCGGCTCTCTTTCCTCTATCTTTATATCTATGTTGTATTTCTCTCTCCCTCTCCCCTCTCTATGCATTTCTCACTCTCCCTCCTCCCTCCGTCGCTTTCTTTAGCACTCTAGTCTTCGCTTTCGTTCTCTTTCTCTCTTTTTTGTGGTTATTTTTTCAAAGCATTGGTCTGTGGCTTCTACAAATGTGGCTAACCAACAATTCTCAAATCACAAAATCACATTAAACTCACAAAACTCACACAAAAATTCTCATAATTTTTATTTTAATTCATAATAATCATTTTTCCACTTTTGGTTTTGTTTTATCGTCAACTCCACTCCTCTTCCTTCCTGTTTAAATTAACTCTTGTGATCTTTAAGTCATGTTATAATGTTGTTTCCTCCTCAAAAACAGACCTGGAGTTGTGTTTTGTTTGAGTAATACTTTATTATTAGTCTGTTTACATCTCCAAAGCTCCACCTTGTGATGTCATGTAGGGGTAGTTTTCAAGTTAACAGCCCCTTTTACCTTTAGTTCAGTAGAGATGGGCAATTCAAGGGCTGAAATTATCCAGATGATTCTTGTGAAGGTGTATGTATTGTATTATTTTTTTTTTTGCATAGTGTTTTCAGAGAGAAGAACCCAATCTAAATATGTAGGGTTTGTGTGTTAAACGTGTGAATGAAACAAAACACAACTCCAGGCCTGTTTGTGGTGAGGAAACATTATAACATAGATCAGAAAGCATCCCTCTAAGTACCAAAAGTAACCATTTCAACCACTCAACGCATATCAAATTTCTCTCTACAAAAATCATGCAAACTAAAAAATCTGCCTTCTCTGAACTCATATGCAAATCCAAAACAGACAAAACTGAGTGTACGATTTCTTTGGCTAATATTACACGGCTTTTATTCAAATTGCGGTCCAAGAGCCTCAAAGTAAACACTCTTTCTATTACAACTAAACCAAATACAAATGGGCAATAGTACAAGAACGAGCATGTTAACAACTCACAAGCCTAACTTCTTGGTTCACAGACGACAAAAATGCTTTAAATTTAAAAGAGCTGCTTTTACAAGAAATATGTGAGGCAAATATTTTTACTTTGTTTTGTGAACAAATCTGGCCCTTTTTCTGTATTTAACTGTCTCTGTAAGGAATTTTGTTCTTTTATTTCTTTTTTTAAAATTAATTTTAGTAAGTATAGAAGTGGGCAGGGTTAGGAGGTAAGTGAAAACAGACTTTTACTAAACACTTAAGCTTCAACAGTAGAACAATGCATGCTAACTCAAACATGCATTAACCAAATGAACAGCTTTGAATATGCTAATGACAAGGGAACACCAGTATAACATGATTAAAATCTCATAAAAGTCAGCTTTGTATCATATTTCCCCTTCAAAGTCATGTCCAAAAGCAAATAAACATTTTAATCAATAAACATTTAAAGTTCCTATTATGCAAAATTGGAAAAAAAACAAAAACAAAAAACTCTTGTGAGCTTTAAAACATAGAACCTCATCAAAATCTGACCTGGAGTTGTGTTTTGTTACACACATGTTTGAGTAATCCTTTATTATTAGTCTGTCTACATCTTCAAAGCTCAAAATGCTCTGTTTCACCTCGTGATGTGATGAAGAGTTAGTTTTCAAGTGAACAGCTACTTTTTACTGACCTGGGAAATCCCCAGGATTATGGCAAGCGAGCTCTCCCGATTCTGGGAGCCGATCAGAGAGCGGGGAGAGGTGGCAAGATGGTGACGCGTACTACGTGACAAACTGAAGCTTGTAGTTTGAACTGACAACTGACATGATTGGCTTTGGGCTACGTATACGCCAAATGATAGACATTCGTAACGCCCAATAAACGCCATTGGCGATCGTAAACCACACCTCCGCTATGAGATATTTCGAAGGTGGCTCCCAGACCATTATATCACTTGTGATATGGTCAGGTGTAAACCAGGCAAACATTTTACCCTTAGTTTGGTAGAGATTGCCAATTCCAGTATTGAAATAATCTAAATGATTCTTGTGAAGGTGTTTAAAATAGAGTTTAAAAAGACAGTGGAACACTTCCTGTATCACCACATGACATCACAAGGTGGAACAAAGTCTTGAGGTAAGCCTAAATATGCAGGTTTGTGTGTTCAAACATGTGTGAATGAAACAAAATACAACTCCAGGTCTGTTTGTGGTTTTCTGATCTGTTACAACATTGTAACAGATCAGAAAACTGCATAATATGGGCCCTTTAAATGAATTAAGGACGAGGGCAGTTACTCATTGTACCACTTTAAAATCATGTCCCAAAACAAATCAACACCTAAAATTTACGTCTTTGTTTTTTTGTTTTCCCAAAGGTCAAAGGTCATTAACTTTCTCTCCTATTCTCTCCATCTCCCCCTGTTTCCCAGTCCATATATCTTTAAGTGTTTATTACGCTTTATCTCCATCACTCAAACCACTTTCTCAACTTTTGTTTTACTCCTTTCTGTCATTGGTCGATTTACGCCTTGCCCCGCCCCCTTTTGGTCTCGTGGCGATTTGAGACGTTGTTGATGTAGATTTTCAGGGTTATCTGGAGTTTGCACCTGTATTTTTTAGCTAAAGCTGGTTGTTATCAGGGCTTAAACACACTGTTGTCAAAGGAAGCAGTGCAGAGGTTGGACTATGGTGATTCAAATAGGACCAAAAACACTTAAAAGTTTACACGTAACTGAAATATATGAAAGTTACTCAGTTCATACTAATAAATGTGTCAAAATATGTGTAAATCATTGGGAGAACATGTACTTGTGGTTTGGGGATTTTTTTTTAAGTTTTACATTTGCAAAGTTAGCAGATAACAATAGCATATTAGCATAATAGTATTTTTGGCAGGTTTTGCAATGCTGGCAGCTGTAGCCTGATGCTAATAGTGAGAATGATAGGCAATACAGTTAAAAAAAATTCAAATAAAGAGTACCATAACCTGATATATTGTGTATTTTTCCTTTGGCTAAAATTGGAAAATATAAATAAACAAATAAATAAAATATGGCTAATTAAATGGGGCTATAGATATAGATTTTCAAGGAATAAAGTATAATTTTCTCCCCAGTACAGATAGATATATTGTACACAGCAAGGTCAAAAAGAGCATTTTTATCCTCCGCAAAGCAGGAAGGGTGTTGTTAGCATGCTAGTTGTTGTTAGATTACCAGGACACAAAAAAAAAAAAAAAAAACTCTATGAAAGTTGTGAAAAGCTCTCATAAACTCATTGTGCTGAATAATTAGGATGTTCTGATTGCATCTTTTTCTCCTTGGAGAAATTATTTGTCTGGAATGTTTCACTTCATGGAGACCAAACCAGAGCAAGTTACATGACAGGTCAGATCTGCGGAGAGATGACCCCGCTCACAGTGAGAATGCCTGCTTTTCTAGGTATCTTTGAGCTATAAAACCACCTGTAATTAAATAAACATAAAGCACGGCTGTTTAATGTCATACTGTGGAACATTCCAGGCAGAACAATGACATCTCCATAGAAACAAGCAGGTGACAGACCCCCCCAACCAAAAAAAGTTACATAGTTCACCTTTAAGTCAAAACTTGAAAATCATCTTGTGAAACACACTTTAAAAATGAACTAGTTTCACATTTTTAAACAACTATACAGCAACTTTAGTTATAAATTGTCATAATATTTAATCAGGTACAGGCAGTATTTGCTCACTACATGAACCAGCACTGTCTGTACCATATGTGTTATCAAACTATTGTACATTTTGCTCTAGTATCAGTTAGACCCATACCCCTAACTGAAGTCTATAAATGCGATAGCCCTGGTCCAGACGAAATAATCAGACAGAGGAACAGACGCTGATAACGTTCACATTTGACCCCAACGCACGTGTCAAGACAAAGATTTGTACACGGGACATAAACAAGCGCCGGATTGGTTGGAATTTTAGACAGTGAATTAGTTGATCAAGCAGCCCAGCAGGAAGTAACCAATCACGGAGAAGTGAGCGATTTAGAATAGCAGATAGGTTGAAATATGTGATTAAAACCAGGTCCGTGTCCGAATGTCCACCCTAGTCCCTAACCCCTCATTCACTACATAGGCCCACACTCTTTAGCGCCCCCTACAGTGCACTCACTCGATTCGGGTCACATGACTTTGGTCTGCCATAAATAATGATCAGCTCAGACTGGCAACAAACTATTTATGGACTAATACTCATACGAGTTTCTGTCACGCTGGATTTCATGTAAATGGATTGGAATGGAATAGATTATTTGCTTTTTGTCTGAAATATTTAAATTATTGTTCTTTATTGTTTTATTCATAGTCAGGATCAACGATAAACCAGCACTTTTATCTGCTTTCATTCAGTCAGACTAATAATACAGGATTGCCCAGACATGTGTGAATGAAACAAAACACAACTCCCGGTCTGTTTTTGAGGAGGTAACAGCATTATAACGTGGCTAAAAGCTCACAAGAGTCAATCTTGCGTAATATAGGACCTTTAATGATCATGGATTATCTTACCGTCAATGCAAAAGTATAGGTCAATAGTTAAAACAATGCATTTAAATATAATAATAACTAGAGTTTGATTATCCTTATAAACAAAGACTTAATTCACAATGTACAAATAGTTTACTAAGAATTATTCAGGTTTACTTAATTAGTACCCTCTTACTGTACTCATACTTATAACCCTTTGTTCATGGTTTATTAATAGTGCAAGGTGTAACTTTTTGGTTGTCTGTTTGCCACCTGCTTGTTTCTGTGGATTTGTCATTGCTCTGCCTGAAATGTTCCATAGTACGACATTATACAGTGCTACCTTACATTTATTCAATTCCAGGTGGTTTTATAGCTCAAAAAATACCTAGAAAAACAGGCATTCTGACAGTGAGCGGGGTCGCCTCTCCACAGATCTGACCTGTAACTTGGTCTGATTTGGGCTCCGTGAAGACAGAAAGGTTTAATACCATACTGTGAAACATTTCAGACAATGCAGTAACATCTCCCAGAAGAAAAGCAAAGTTACACAATGCACCTTTAAAGTGTACTTATTATAAAGGGGTGCTGAAAACTTAAAGAGGAGGTATTATCCATCCATCCATTTTTTTCCGCTTATCCAAGGCCGGGTTTCTGGGGCAACAGTCTAAGCAGGGACTCCCAGACTTCCTTCACCCTGGACACTTCCTCCAGCTCCTCTGGGGGGACCTCAAGGCATTCCCAGGCCAGCTGAGAGACATAGTCCCTCCAGTGTATCCTGAGTCTTCCCTGGGGCCTCCTCCCAGTGGGACATGCCCGGAACACCTCCCGAGGGAGGAGTCAAGGAGGCATTCGGAACAGATGCCAAAGCCACCTCAGCTGGCTCCTCTCGATGTGGAGGAGCAGCGGCTCTACTCCGAGCCCCTCCTGTGTGACTGAGTTGCTTACCCTATCTCTAAGGGCGCGCCCAGCCACTCTGGTCTGGGCTGGGGTGGCTGGGAGGAGGTATTATGCAAAATCTTTGTTTTTTTTATCTTTCTTCCATGTTATTTCACCTAATCTCTCTTAAGTTTCAAACCCTTCTTATGGTTAGCGGTAAGATTCTGTGCCCACAGGCCTATGTCACCCACGCTCCCACATCACAATTCTTCATAACTACAGTGCAGTAGTGTCTTTAGCAGGATGCACACTAGTTTAGTTTAGTTTAGTCTTTATTTGAAAAGGGACAATGCACAGAGACATTAAGCTCAAAAAACAAAGATGATCTGCACCAGATTATAGCTACATAGCTAGTTTCCATCTGCAGTCCCTATTACATTAATAAATTACAGTGAAATATCTCAATCAACAATAAGAAACATTCACACTGACACATTCTCACACCTTGCCAAACAGGAACACAGATAAAGACACTCTCACATAGTCACACATACATGTTCAATGCAAAACACCATACACGGCACATATTTCAAAAATAATTACAAGTATTTACAAAATCTACGTCTTTTAAAATTCATAATGACCTACCATTCTACATTTCATTTATATCAATCTTTACATAGCCTATTGTATATCAAATAACTGACTGTTCTACGCTCTGAAGGAGGTGTGACTTAACACGATGAGCAAGTCTGAGCAAGTTTGAGCATCAAAAACGAAAGTAACACTTCAATGTTAATACTTTGTTTTCGGCAAATACAGCGTTTTCAAAACAACACAAGGTAACAATATAAAGTGATCTAAATTATGTTATGTGTTTGCAGTTAATACCACATAGAAATAAAATAGCCCGTAATCACAAAACATGTGATTCCACCATGTTAATAACAAAAATATACCAAGGATTAAAGCTCAAAATGTATTTAGAATTATAATGATTTTAGATCATAACACAGAGGAGCTATATTACAAGTGACTTTTATTAAGTTAACAGTAAAATTAATTGCAAAACCCCACTAAAAGGATGACAATAGAATAGAATAGCATAGAACAGAACAGACTAGAAAGCCTTTATTGCCATTATACACAGTACAATGAGATTTAAAGCCTCCCTTCATGATGCACACAGCGCAAGTATAAAAGTATAAATAATGCACTAATAAAAACTACAAAACTACTATAACAAGACACATATACACATATATACACATACACAGCATGCTGGTTGATAGGGGTAGTATAAAAGTCAGTGCAAATGGCAAATGGCAAATGGTGTTGAAGGATTTTAGTATTCAGTTAGATCAGGCGTGTCCAAACTATGGCCCTCGGGCTTCCAGGTAAATTGGTCCATATTACTTAAGCAATACTTTTTACAGCAAGTTCTTTTAAAATCTACCTTAATAAAACCAATATCAAATAATCAGTGTGTGCTTTTGAGGATCTAAGTCTGAATAAAGGTCTGATGGCACAGTCTAACCTGTTAAATAAATTAGGGATATAAAAATATATACACAATATGTATCTCACGGTACGATATTTATTCCAATATTTACTGGAGGATAACAAAACTGGGAATATGCTACTTTTTCCTCTTAAAATGCCTTGACAAAACTTACTCCAAAGAACTAAGATTTAAAAAGTGTTTAAAATGTTTAAAAACACAGAGGAAGTGAGAGCTTCAGGGTATCTTAGTGGAAGTCCACAACAGCTAACAGATGCCCTGACAAAGACACCACATGTGTCGAAACGCTTGTCCCATGTAACCATTAAAGGACGTTTATTCTAATTCCAACAGAATGCCTTGGACTTTTTGACCGCTTTTTACTTCACCGCAGTAAGTTTTTATATTACAAGCTCGCTATATGTTTGCTTTTTATTGTTATTTCTTCATGTAGTCTACACTGAAATGGAGCAAAGAATCATGGTCTCTGTAGTTCCTTCTGTTTTTTTTCCTTCTGTTATTATTGAGAGACCTTTAACGATACAATATCGCAATAGTTTGGTCATTGTTACATCCCTATTATAAATGCACATGTTTTAATTATCCACTGTATTTCTATGTACCTCTATGGTGGAATGTTTCCAAAGAAGTTTTAAGTTTGTCTGAAGCCTGTGATCGATACGAGCATTCATGGTCCCAACAAAAAGGTGAGAGCGACTAATTGAAAAAACGTTGGCTAATGCCAACTAACTTATGACTGTCATTTTAGATGTAAGAGACTTGTTTAACAACATAAATCAGCTCACCTCTTGTAGTTCCAACCAAATCAGTTCTTCCTGGTCAGATTGTGTTAAAACAAAGCTCAGATTTAAGTCTAACTTGAGTAAAATCAGCATATCATTGCACTGCCATTCTTGTCTCTTGTATATAGCTGTGATTTTATATTTTATTTTATTACTTATTTTTCTATTTTATTTTAATTTTATCTTTATCTTACCTTGACATACATATGCATTTAATTTTATAATTATGTCTTATTTGACACCGGCCTCTTGCTTTACCAGTTATTTTTATTAGTCTCCCTTATTATATTATATTGTGATGAGTGAGCTACTGTATCCAAATAATTTCCGTTGTGGATCAATAAGGTTTGTCTAAGTCTAAAAGACCTTCAGACAGAGCAGTGCCTTCAGTTAACGTCACACCATCAGCTGCAAAGTACCATTTAAGCACTAGTTTGTAACGTTTGTACACCTCTGCGTTATATAGTTATATCGTAATAGAGCGTTTTCACAAACCCAGAAAAACAGGACGATTACCCAGATATGGGGCCATCTTGGGAGTTTACGCGCTCAAAATTATATGTGTTTATATAGCAATCATGCAGAAAAAAATCTAAATTTTGCGATAAACCTTCCACATCGGAATCCAAAAGTTCTGACACAGTCGACCAGCTGTATAGAGATAAGTTGGATGCCAATGAAAAGGAGCGTTATATGAAAAAACTCAAATTAATTGGGCAAGAAGATTCATATGAGATGGATTCAAGTTTGTTCAATGACAGTGGCGATTTGTCAGTTCTGCTGCTGTAAGCAATCCCGACATTGTGAACTACCTGGTCTTCTCCCCAAGCCCTGATACAGCACAACACCTTCAGAGCTCTAAAGGTCTGGACTCTGGAGGCAACAACCAGTTTGTTTGTGGCTGGTACGAGAGCGCAAAGTGCGGAAAACTGGAGACAAGCGTATTGTGATGGCAAAGATAGGCATACTTGTATCTAATAGAGCCACATGTGTAACGTGTTTAAGTACTAATATATTGATAATAATATATTTCTTTTTATTATTAATGTTTTGCAAAGATTAAAATATTAACATTGTAATACAATTTACTGTAGGGGCTAATGTCGGTGTGAGCCGGTATTTGTTTATGTAAACGTGGTCGCTACAAATTGGTTCAAAATTAGCAATCACAATGCACAGTATGAAAGACCTACCAGCTGCAAAATGAGCTGAGCATATGCGAATGTTGTCGGGATTCCCTTCCAAGTCTCCTGTTTGAGAATTGCGATCCACAATCACCTCCTTTCCTTTGATAATTGCTCTATCTGTTCACCCTGGCTGGTCACTACTTTAGGTAAACGATACAACTGCAGGTGTTTTTCTCTATCCGGTCTATTGTGACAGCCTAGGACCACACAATAGTTGACCATTTTGCTTTTTTTTAAACTTTGCGGCATAAATGCACTGTTCCCAGTGCTTCGAAACCCCCCAAAATGGCGGGCGTCCAGATTATGATGTCACGTGAAAACGCTCTACTGTATACAGTTTTGATATTTGGTTCATTCCTGAGCAAAGTCTGTACAAAGGGGATTTCACAGCTGTGTCTGATGCAGTGACCAAGAATTCACCAAACCCTCTTCCTGATTATCCTTCTTTATCTGAACCCATCACCTCCTCCTCTATTGCGAAAAAGTATATCTAGAAATTTCAAAAAAACCAAAGCAAGATGACAAAGCTTTAAATGGAGCTACTTTGGAATCCCAAATGAACCAGAACAAATGGTACCTTTCTCATAACACCGTATCTCTATATTTCACTGTTCTAATACTCATTATTGTAAACAACTAGGGTGTGTTAGTTTTGTTGTAAATAGCTCAAAATCGTGAAGAAGCTGCTTAGATGATAATTATAAACGTTTGTTGAAAGAATTACATTCTCTTGCGGCTGTAAAAAA
Organism: Paratrypauchen microcephalus; assembly: GCA_036785185.1. Lineage (NCBI taxonomy): Eukaryota > Metazoa > Chordata > Actinopteri > Gobiiformes > Gobiidae > Paratrypauchen > Paratrypauchen microcephalus. The sequence continues at coordinate 773,230 of JAVJIX010000165.1, read as the reverse complement.
AAAAAAAAAGTGGACTAAGAAAGTGTGACCTCACCCATAGCATTTGGCTCCAGTCAAATGAAGCTAGTTTTATATTAGAGTTTTATATTAGAAATAGGAATTGATTTATAGACAGTAAAATAAAATAAAAACACCAGGACCATGTAGAGCAGGTTAATATGAATATTTTAAGACAATTTAGAACTTTTGCCTATCAACCAATCACATCGCATTCTATTCATATAAATAAACTCTCTTTCCTCTCATTCATTCTGCCATTTCAGCTACAAAGAGGTCATAGCCTGGTTGTGTCCATAGACATATCATTACTTTGCCTGTAAAGTTCCATAGTATTGCATTAAACTTATCTATTTTATCTATTTGCATGAGACAAGCATGTGACAATCCCAGGTCAAGTTACAGGTCAGATCTCTGGAATAGTGATCCTACGCTCAGAAAGAATGCATGTTTTTAGATGTTTTTTTTTTTTTTTTCAATAAAGCACTGTATTTGAAAAGTTTAATGCCACATTGTTACATAATGCCTTTAAGTTCACCTTGATTAAAATCGCAAAGCAATACACTATAGGAGATATAATGTGTCTGTTGTAACCAGTAGACTTCCATTCAAAACCTCACATAGGCTAGAGTTTGTTTTAGTGGTTAAGGGTTTGTGGCTTGCTAACCACAATTAGCATAAGGAGAACAATACATGAGACTGGCTATATGCTACTACTACTACATTTATATTTAATTAAAGGTCCTATATTATGCAAAATAGATTCTTATAATGTTGCTCCCTCCTCACAAACAGACCTGAAGTTATGTTTTGTTTCATTCATGCATGTTTGAGTAACACTTTATTATTCGTCTGTTTACATCTCAAAAGCTCAAAATGCTCCATTCCACCTTGTGATGTCAAGAAGCGGCAGTTCTCAGATCAACAGCTACCTCAGTTCAGCTCAGTTTATTTGCCAAAAGAGGTACGAGAAGCCTGGAGTGCACAGCATTCATACACATATTCAAACACACAATTTAAAACATGTTAAAAACACAAACCACAGAATATAAACACAAGTAAAAGACACCATTAAAACATCATTTAGTCAAAGATGAAATATGTACATAAATAAATATAAAGTCCCTTTTGCAGTTTTAAAGTGCATTGTTTAAAGTGATCACTGCCTGTTACCTTTTGTTCAGTAGAAAATGGCAATTCCAGGGTTGAAATCATCCAAATGATTCTAGTGAAGGTGTGTGGAGTGTAAAAACACAGCAGTCTGTTTGTGATGAGGAAACGACATAATATCAGATGAGAAAACAGAGTAATATGGGCCCTTTAACCCAGAGACATAGAAAGATGGGTCAAATGCAGGGGACATTATAACTACCCAAACTCAATTCTATAAACAACAATAGGATTGAGCAACCTTTGAAGAAGAAGTGAACTTTATTGATCTCACACTGGAGAAATTCTTCTCTGCATTTTAACCCATCCTATATACACTCAACAAAAATATAAACGCAACACTTTTGTTTTTGCTCCCATTTTTCCTGAGATGGACCCAAAGATCCAAAATTCACTCCAGATACACAACACTACCATTTCTCTCAAACATTGTTCACAAATCTGTCCAAATGTGTGACAGCGAGCACCTCTGCCCCGCCGAGACAATCCACCCCACCTCACAGGTGCGCCACATCAAGATGCCGATCCGACATCATGACCAGTGCACAGGTGCTCCCCAGACTGCCCACAATAAAAGGCCACCCCGAAATGTGCAATTTTTTTTTGCTTTATTGGGGGTCTGGGGACTCAGAACCAGTCAGTATCTGGTGTGACCACCATTTGCCTCATGCAGTGCAACACATCTTCTTCACATAGAGTTTATCAGATTGTCAGTTGTGGCCTGTGGAATGTTGGTCCACTCCTCTTCAAAGGCTGTTATGGACGAAGAACACAGGTGCATTTTATTGATGGCATTTTGAATGCACAGAGATACCGTGATGAGATCCTGAGGCCCATTGTTGTGCCATACATCCATGAACATCACCTCATGTTTCAGCAAGATAATGCACGGCCCCATGTTGCAAGGATCTGTACACAATTCTTGGAAGCTGAGAATGTCCCAGTTCTTGCATGGCCAGCATACTCACTGGACATGTCACCTATTGAGCATGTTTGGGATGTGCTTGACCGGCGTATACGACAGCGTGTACCAGCTCCCACTAATATTCAGCAACTTCGCACAGCCATTGAAGAGGAGTGGACCAACATTCCACAGGCCACAAATGACAATCTGATAAACTCTATGCGAAGAAGATGTGTTGCACTGCATGAGGCAAATGGTGGTCACACCAGATACTGACTGGTTCTGAGTCCCCAGACCCCCAATAAAGCAACAAAAAAATGCACATTTCAGGGTGGCCTTTTATTGTGGGCAGTCTAAGGCACACCTGTGCACTGGTCATGATGTCGGATCGGCATCTTGATGTGGCGCACCTGTGAGGTGGGGTGGATTGTCTCGGCGGGGCAGAGGTGCTCGCTGTCACACATTTGGACAGATTTGTGAACAATGTTTGAGAGAAATGGTAGTGTTGTGTATCTGGAGGGAATTTTGGATCTTTGGGTCCATCTCATGAAAAATGGGAGCAAAAACAAAAGTGTTGCGTTTATATTTTTGTTGAGTGTATATATATGTGTATATATATGTATATATGTGTATATATATGTATATATGTGTATATATATGTGTATATATATATATATATATATATATGTATATTAGGAGCAGTGGGCAGCACACATGACTGCGCCCGGGGACCATCTCCATGATCCTCTCGCTTCGGCCTGGTCAGGACCCAAGCCGGAGGATTTTACCTATGGTGCATGTTTTGGGTTGATGGGGGAAACCGGAGTGCCCGGAGGAAACCCACCCAGACACGGGGAGAACATGCAAACTCCACACAGAAAGGCCCAGGCGACCCGGGGATTGAACCCAGACCATGCATGCAAACTCCACACAGAACACACACGGAAAGGCCTGGGCGGGGATCAAACCCGGAACTTTCTTGCTGTGAAGCAAGAGCGCTAGCCACTCAGCTACCGTGCCGCCTTTGAAGCAACATTTTCAAACCAGGCAGCAAAACAAGCAGTTGAAATATAGGTCGTAAACAGGAAGTTCACTCACCTTTTTGAAACATCGATTCATACGAGACCAGTGACTCGAATATACTGTTTGACGCCATGTGCCATAAATTAGCCTCTGTTAAAACCTAAAAATAAAAAAAACTGTGAGAAATATGTGAAATGTCATAGAAATCTCATATGTTTCTTGGGAGTTTCTGAAATCACTAACCACAAACCACATGTATTGATGCTGAACAAACAAATTATCTGAGATGAGTCGTGATAATTTTACTTTCAATTTCATAGTTTTAAGAGTGACAGGATATAGACTCATTTTAAAAAGAAATTTTGATTGTATTTTAAGGTTGCCCAAATAATTTTTAAATTCTGTTTTATTTTGTCTCATTAAAATCAAGCCAAAGTTGCTTTCAGTATTAATTTTATGAATTTAAAGGGGTCATACTATGCTGTTTTCTGATCTACTATAATGGAGCTGTTAACTATCGCTTCCTGACATCACAAGGTGGAACAAAGCATTTTGAGCTTTGGAGATGTAGACAGACTAATACTAAAGGACTACTCAAACATGTGTGAATGAAACAAAACAAGCTATAGATACAACAAACTAGGACTAAACCAGGTCTAAACAAAGGCTGAACCAGGACTAACTTAAGTCTGACTAACCCAGGACTAAACTTGCTCTAAATTTGATTAAAAAGGGAGTCAATTTAAATCTAAAGCTCTAATCTTAAATCAGTTCAACTAAACCAGGACTAAACCAGGACTAAGGTCTAAACAAATGTATTCCTATGTGAAGAATCCTCATATTTATAGTTTATAAACTTTCAAGACTCCAAAAGCACTTTTACAATGTACAAAAACTATAATCTTGGACCTAGTTCAACTTGGTTCAGAGTGGGTTTAGTCGTGATTAGACTGCCAGCTTTAGCCCTGGTTTAGTCCTGCTATAGTTCTGGTTTAGCCCTGGTTTAGACCTGGTTAGACATGGTTCAGAGTGGGTTTAGTCCTGATTAGGCTGCCTGGCTTAGTCCTGCTTTAGTCGCCTGTCTCCTTAGTCCTGGTCTAAAATATATCTAGATAAAAGTAAAATAAACACAAAAACTCTTATTACTGTACCATCAGCGGTCCTTGTTCCATACTTTGAAAAACCAACCCAACATGCACCTAACCTCATATCAACGTATTAGATTTCATACAATGCAAATGCAGCTATGAAAATACATGCAAAAGTACCCCAAGGCAAGGCATTTAAAGGTACACTTGTAACTTTTCAGTTGAGGGACCGTCACCTGCTTGTTACTATGGAGATGTCATTGCTCTGCCTGGAATGTTCCACAGTATGACATTAAACAGCTCTACCTTACATTTATTCAATTACAAGTGGTTTTATAGCTCAAAAATACCTAGAAAAACATTCATTCTGACTGCGAGTGGTGTTGCCCCTCCATAGATCTGACCTGTAACTTGGTCTGGTTTGGTCTCCAGAAGATAGAAAAGTTAAATACCATACTGTGAAACCAGAAAAGTTACACAACGCAGCTTTAAGCATAGGAAAAATGATCTTACCGAATTTTAGTTCAGTTGACAAAAATGGAGTCCTCAATCTTCACATTTGTGTTTCCAGACTCCTTTTACATTGTCAGTTTTTGGTTTTGTAGCTGTTCAAAAATTCTTCTTTCACTTGTTGAAAAACTCAATTTGAAAATGTGGTACAGATCACCATAGTTATGTCAATTCTTGCTGCTTAAAATTTCCTTTACAGTCCAAATCTCTTCTTACATCCACCTCTTCTCACGTTTTGCAAAAATCTCCAATTTGAAAATATTGCACAACTGTCCACAAAATTGTCAAAATACGAAACCAAATCTTCACAGTTTTAAAAATGTAGTCCAATTTGCTATCAACTTTCAATTCCAAAACCTCGGATTACGATAAATCTTGCAGGCAGTTGCTTCCTCTGAATTTCTTGCTTCCTTCACTACCCACTCTCTTAACCGTTTTCATGCACCTTCCAATACTAGAACTACTACTGCAACTACTACTACTACTACAACGACTACTACTTCTACTACTACTACTTGCCTGAATCTGACAGTTTGAACTAGGAAGTTGAGTCGCGTCGTTTTTTAATTTTCTTTTCTTTTGAGCTCGAGCGATGCTTTTGTGGTGGGGTAGTTGTAGAGGATGCTAGCTTGAATGTGGTTGTGGTCTGGGGTTAAGAGAAACAGACGGTTAGACCACGGACCAGAGACCAGACCCATGAAAGGGTGAAGCCAGGGCGAGTGAGCACGGGGAGGGGTAGAGAGGGCTGGATATAGGATTACTACAGTTTCATGGAGAGTTATGAGTAAGGCTGCAAGAATAATCGCAATCGAAATCGCACTTTTCACACTGTATTAAAACCATAATCTTGGACCTGGTTAGAACTCAGAATGAGTTTAGTCCTGATTAGGCTGCCGGCTTTAGTCCTGGTTTACCCTTGTTTAGACCTGGTTTAGTTGTAGTTTAGACCTGGTTTAGTCCTAGTTTAGACCTTTAGTTCTAGTTTAGACCTGGGTTAGTCCTAGTTTAGACCTGGTTTAGTCCTAATTTAGACCTGGTTTAGTCCTAGTTTAGACCTTTAGATCTAGTTTATACCTGGTTCAGTCCTAGTTTAGACTTGGTTTAGTCCTAGTTAAACCTGGTTTAGGACTAGATCAGGACTAATTCAGGATCAAATCCAAGACTAGATTAGGATTAAACCAGGTACTTCTAACACTGTAGTTTAGATCTGTACAAACATGTTCTGAAATGTGATTCTTCTATTAGTGTGTCATTTTTTATTTCAGTTGTAACCCATCTGAATAATGGACTAAAAGCATGGACTAAACCAAGACCAAAACCAGGACCAAAATCAAGACAAGACAGGGACTTAGAATTTAGCAGACTAGACCAGAGCTAAAGCAGGACTAAACTAGGACTAAGCCAGGACTAAATAAGCATTAATGATTGACTGAAGCATGGGCCAAACCAGAACCAAAACCAGGAATAGACAAGGACTAAACCAAGACTAAATCAAGACTAAACTAGGACTAGACCAGGACTAAAGCAGGACTAAACTGGGACTAAACCGGGACTAAATCAGGATTAAACCAGGACTAAACTGACATTAATGATGGCCTGAACATGGACTAAATCAGAACCAAAACCAGGACTAGACTAGGACTAAACCAGGACCAAATTCAAGACAAGATTCGGACTAAACCGAGACCGCTAACCCTGTAGTTTAGATCTGTACAAACATGCTCTGAATTTGATCTGATTATTTTCTTAGTTTGTCACTGAAGATTTCAGTCTTTTTGTCAATTCTTCTTCTGTGTTTAAAATGTGAACTTTGAGCCGAATCTTATTATTAAAACATGAATTGCTATCTATGGATTTAAAATTTGCACGGTTGACATAGTAATTACCAATTCAACAGCTAAATATTAAACTTTAGAATGGTCTAATGTGCTCAAAATGTTGCCAATGAACAGGATTTTAAAATCACTGAATTATAACTACTAGCTCTTATGATAACTGCACTAACTGTCTTTAAAAGTGCACATTATGTAATTTTTCTGTTGGAAGTTAAGTCGTTATGTCACCTGCTTGTCTCCATGGAGATGTTAATGCTTTGCTTGAAAAGTTCCACAGTATAAGATTAAACATAGCTCTTTTGCATTATTTTATTGCTGAAAAACATTGTTACTGTTAGCAGAGGTCAGGTTTCCACAGATCTGACCTGTAACTTGGCCTAGCTGCGTCACCTGTCTGCATGGAAATATGTAGGTTTAATGCTATACTGTGGAACATTACTTGTACAGCCAACACATTCACCAACCAGCCAACACAACATCTCCAACAGACATATACCTCCACCAGAAAAGTTATATAGTACACCATTAACATTATCTTACCTTGGTTTAGTCCTGGTTTAGTCCTAGTTTACACCTGGTTTAGTCCTAGTTTAGACTTGGTTTAGTTCTAGTTTAGACCTGGTTTAGTGCTAGTTTAGACTTGGTTTATTTCTTGTTTAGCCATAGTTTAGGCATGGTCCAAGTGTTAGTTTAGACCTGGTTTAGTCCTAGTTTAAACTTGATTTAGTCCTACAGTGCACCATTAACATTATGTTACCTTTATCTTATCTTTACTTGTCAATTAAAATGAGATAAAATAATAAAATACAGATAATTTACATATATTATTATTTGTTTTCATGTCTTTTTAACAGATAAAAAATAAGCCTAAAATCATAGAAAATGGCCATATTAACTTTTAGCATCTTAACCATCTTAAATTTTGCATTGGCACTAAGTTAACCCAGTCTCCCAGGTGATTTGACCCCACACCTGCTGCTGTTTGAATAGCTGTAACTTTTCTTTTCACTGGTTTTGATTAATGCCACGCCCACCTGATGTTACCTGAGCTTTCTAACTCCGCCCCCTGGACCCGCGCACCTGGACAGACACACGCCAAGCCCCGCCCACAAACCACGGCGGTGACTTCAACACGAGAGGAGACATCTGTGGACACGCCCTCCAATGAAACCTAATCTGGAGACAGACAAAAGGAAAGGAGAATAGAACAATTATAAGAAATACACAGAAGGCTTTTATATAGGCAATTATAGTTTAATTTTAATAATACATTAAGTAAAATAATAATTAGTTAGTAAAATAAAATTAGTTTAAGTTCAGATTGTAATAGTATTCAATAATCAAAGATGTATAAGGTTAAAGGGACTGTACCTAATTTTTTAATGCAATAAAGTAGAATTTAGTACTTGTTTAGACCTGCTTTAGTCCTAGTTTAGACCTTGTTTCATCTTGGTTTAGACTTGGTTTAGTCCTGGTTTAGACCTGGTTCAGTAGACCTGGTTTGGTCCTAGTTTAGACCTGGTTTAGTACTAGTTTGGACCAGGTTTAGTAGTCCTGGGTTAGTTATAGTTTAGATCTGGTTTAGTCTGAGTTTAGAGAAGGTTTAGTCCTAGTTCAGACCTGCTTTAGTCCGAGTGTAGAACCAGTTAAATACTAGTGTAGATCTTGTTTAGTCATAGTTAAGACCTGGTTCAATTCTAGTTTAGACCTGGTTTAGTCTTATTTATAACCTCCAAATTTCTCATATCTATAGTGTTTCTTTCAAGACTCCCAAAACACTTTTTTTTACACTGTATTAAAACTATAATCTTCTACCTGGTTAGACCTGGTTCAGAGTTTATTCCTGATTAGGCTGTCAGCTTTAGTCCTGATCTAGTCCTGGTTTTGCATCAAAACATGTTTTTGTCATCTGCAGACCAGGAAGTAAAGCTAGTGTGTTGTTAGCATGCTAGTGGTCTCTGAAAGTTGTGAAAAGCTCTTATAAACTCATCAAGGTGAATCATTACGATGCTCTGAATGCATAAGGTAAATGAGGAATAACTTTGGACCACTGCAAACTGTTTTAAATGAAGTAGTTCTGTTTTTCCCGATTTTAAGACAGTAAAAATCAGGTATATTTAAAGCCAATAGGATGCTGCGATGTGCTCTAACATACTGTACAATGACAGCTCCCTCTCTGTTTTATCGTCTACCCTTTGACCTTTGACCCCTATGAAGCTGCAGCTGGAGGTCATGTTGTGTCTGAGGGTCACATGGTCCAGACGCTTCCCACCAAAATGTCCCATAATATCAGGCCATTCTCAAGATGCTATGAATGCTATGAATGTACACATATCGCCATGGTAATAATAATGGAGGCTCAACTCACAGAAAGAAATTGTGTAAAGCCCCTTTGATTTTGATTTATTGTATTGTATTGTATACTACTAATAGATACTACTGCTAATAGACTACTACTAATAACACCTTATATAATATAATATATAATTTTAATATAATTTCCCTTGTGGATCAATTAAGTTTGTCTAAGTCTAATAATAAATAAATAAATAGACTACTGTACTGTACTGTACTGTACTGTAGAATTAGTAGTTTTTAAAGGTCATATATTACACAAAATGGACTCTTGTAAGTTTTAAGCCATGTTATAATGTTGTTACCTCCTCAAAAACAGACCTGGAGTCGTGTTTTGATTCATTTACAGATGTTTGAGTAACCCTGGTTTATTAGTCTGTCTACATCTCCAGAGCTCAAAACGCTCTGTTCCACCTTGTGATGTCATGAAAAATTTCCCTGTCAACATGAAAATTACCATATTTTCATGTTGACAGGGAAATTTTACCTTTAGTTCAGTAGAGATTGGCAATTCCAGGGCTGAAATTATCTAAATGATACTAGTGAAGGTGTGTGGAGTTTAAAAACAGTGGAGCATTTCCTGTATTGACCTGAGATACATGACATCATAAGGTGAAGCAGAGTGTTTTCAGATTGAGAGACAAACGCATCTTAAATATGCAGAGTTTGTGTGTTTAACATATGTGAATGAAACAAAACACATTATAACAGATCAGAATAGTGTAATATCGGTATTTTAAAGTATTATACTATTTGCATCATCTCTTCTGTTTACACACTACTCTAGACCCTGCTACAAAGGCTCATGGGTAATCCTCTCCTCACTTCTGGCTCATCTCCAGATCTGCTTTTCTTTTGTAGATGTTGTTTAGGTTTAGTTTGTGACAGAGTTGAAAGCCTTTGAATATGGTACCACTGTATTTTAGCAGCTGCAGACTCTATGGGACAGTCCAGATGAGGTCCACGCTCAGAGCCGTGGGAGCTCACAGGGGGGTGGAACAAGTACACAGATGTTTACAGACATTTAAAGACACACTATGGGATATTTGGGTTAGCTGGCCATTGGTTACTTCATCTGTCAATCACAGCCAGTACAAGGTCTTAGACACATTGGTGGTTTTCATTTTAGAATGTGATGTGAGCCAGATTTCCCTATTGATTACATTGTACTTTTCCATTAACTTGTATTACAAAAAATAGCTGCATTTTAACAGTATTATTTTTTATTACTTTTATCTGTATTAAATATGATTGACCTATAGAATGTTTTGATGTCATATGAAACTTGCTTTTGTCTTCAAAAAATTAGGACCCTTGCCTTAGCGATTAACACTTTTTTAACAATACAAAATACTGTATTATAGTACAGTGAACCCTCGTTTATCGCGGGGGTTAGGTTCCAGAAATAGCCCGCAATAAGTGAAATCCGCGAAGTAGGACAATTTTATATTTTACAATTATTCTACATGTTTTAAGGCTGAAAACGCTTCACCAGACACATTATACACCTTTCTGAGACTGGTATTAACATTTTTCTCTTGTTTAAACACTCAAACTTTTGTAGATTTTCATTAAAATATATTAATAGTGGGGGGGGGGGCACGTGACACGCGGACACGTGCGCGCGGACACGTGTGCGCACTGACACGTGCGCGCGGACACGTGTGTTTGTTTTGGTACCACATATCCATGCCATGTGCGAAAGTCGAGTGGAAAGCGACCTGGATATCATTTTGGGCAAGACTCAAGCCAATGCTAACAGTGCCAAACCGCTAACAGACGCCTCTGAGCACCACAAGACCAGGTAACACTAACCTGCGCTCACAAGAGTTGGTTGCATTTCACCCCGGCTCCAAAATCAGACCGCTATCAATGCGTCGCCAATACTCCACAGCTCTCTAGGACGGGGTCGGGTTCGTGAGGGGAAAAGACCCACTGTCTCCTCTGTGCGCGCGAGTGTCCTCCCCCCGCTGCGGCTCCCCCGGACGCCGTGCGGCGTCCGGGCCAGGCCCGTCCATGTTGATTCTTGGCTCTTCCATGGTCCGGCTCGCACTCTCTTCCATGGCTCGTGCAAGTAAACAAAGGCCACACCTCCTGTCACCCAGGCGCTCTCGTGAAGAAAATCAGAGACTCTGTCCCTACCATCCCTGGTCTAGACCTGGTTTAGTCCTGGTTTAGACCTGGTTTAGTCCTGGTTTAGACCTGCTTTAGACCTGGTTTAGTCCTGGTCTAGTCTCTTAGCTAATCAGGGCGCAGGACAGAATGTTACACTGTAAAAAAAAGTTACACTATAAAAAAAATTGGAAAAAAAAAAAAAAAAAAATTGGAAAAAAAAATCCGCGAAACAGCGAGGCCGCGAAGAGTGAACCGCGATACAGCGAGGGTTCACTGTATATACAGTCCTATACAGTCCTCAAGCTTAAACAAATAGAAAAAGTGCATTCTTTGCTAATTTCCTTTACAATACAGGTTACCAACTGACAGTTTACATTAGCTTATATTATTTTAGCCTTCAGTGCTTAAAACAGCGTCACTTCTTGTATTGTGTTAACATTAATCCTCATATAAGGCTTTGTTTATATGAATAATGAACAGTGAATAATGCACAATAAACAATAGAGATTCACTGGTGCATAATAATAGTCCAGTTTTGTCCCACACTGATGACATCATAGTTTGTCCGCTCATTTGAATAGTCAGAACAGATGTCAGTGATGAGTAAGTTTAACCAGTAAATATCTTTTTGCTACCAATTTACAGCTGTCACAGAAAATACACACTCTATAGGGCCTAACATTTGAAACTTGAGTAGCAATACTACTGCCCTACAAAGGCAAAAGACCTTAACTCGCCAGAGTATGAAACTGGGAAAAATGACTTCAAGGTTTCAAAGCCGAGGTTTCTCGTATTGTTACGGTTGTCATAGCCATTTATTTTCTTGTTAAAAACAATCAAATTGGTTGGTTACAAGGAAACAAGAAAGAACAACAGATCACGGGGGCTTAAAACCATGGTGAAGTTCTGTAGAATCAATGAGCAAAGCTGTTCGGCTCCAGTCAAATGAAGCTCATCAAGGCTCTCAGTTATAGGGGAGAATCAAGATCCAGTTCCAATAAATAAATAAAAAACCCAGCATCATGTAGAGAGGGTTAACCTGAACATTTTAAAACCGAAATGAGGAGTGTGACAGCAGAAGTTACAGAGGGGATTTTCTCATTACAAAGTGAATTGGAACCAGAGTTGATGGAGCCAGAAACACACCCATGCTCAATTCCTATTTGGAACCTGGTGGCTAGTGGGTTAGTTATGTCCATTTATATATACAGTTCTTCTGACGTTTGAAAAGTTTGACTTTGTTCAATCAATGTGACCAATGAGCTCCTTTGTTTCTCATTTGTCACTGAAATAAACAAATCTGATTGGATGTTAGATTCTGGCCTAAGGAGTGACAGAGAGAGGCTGATATCCCTCTGTATATTCTAGACTAGACAAGCAAAGTATTAAAACTTTCTCTTGAATACAGAAGTGCCAAGAGCTTAGGTAATTCATTAGTTTAAAGGGCCCATATTTCGCTGTTTTCTGATCTATGTTCTAACATTGTTTCCTCCTCAAAAACAGATTCACACATGTTTAACACACAGACCTGCATATTTAGGCTGAGTTCTTCTCTCAAACAGAAAACACTCACACTGTTCCCCCTTGTGATGTCATGTGGTAATACAGGAAGTGCTCCTTACACCTTCAGTAGAATCATTTGGATAATTTTAGCCCTGGAATTGCCAATCTCTGCTGAACTAAAGGTAAAAGGGGCTGTTAACTTAAAACTACCACTACATAATAATAAAGGATTACTCAAAACACAACTCCAGGTCTGTTTTTGAGGAGGAAACAACATTATAACACAACTTAAAGCTCAAAAGAGTCAATTTTGTATAATATACTGTAGGACCTTCAACCTTATAACTAACTTCAGTTTTTCCACTCAGTTAAGCAGTGAACTAAAACTAGACTCTGCAGATCACACTTTGGTGCAGAGCAGACAGTTCACGTATGTCATAGAATGAGTCACCATGGCGACTGTTACAGGAAGAACCTCCTCTAAACAAGCAGCTGTCTATAGAGGACAAAGAAACATTTATACTGCTATAACTACAGTCATACAAAACAAAACTACCCTGTATGTGATTGGGTTTAGGAAAATATGCAGGCTTGAGACAGTTGTGTGGCAGGTTTTAAGAGCTGCTGATGGTAAGAATGAGGAAACTTTTAAATCTTAAAGCCATAGTATAGAAATACTATAATGTTTGTGATATGGAATTCTTTTTTGAACATCTTGACAGGACTGAATTGACTGAGGTCCTATGCCATCTGTACACCATGGCAACGGACAACAGATGAAAACTAGCCTCTTGGCTAATTCTGGCATGTTAAACATGACTGTTGGTCAACTTGCACTGTCCGCTATAAATAAATAAAATAAAATAAAATTATGCAGAAAACATGCATTTAGTCATGTTATAATGCTGTGACCTCCTCAAAAACACACCTGGAGTTGTGTTTTGTTTCATTTACACATGTTTGAGTAATCCTTTATTATTATTCTGTCTACATCTCCAAAGCTCAAAATGCTCTGTTCCACCTTGTGATGTTATTTTGTGGTAGTTTTCAATTTACCAGCTACTTTTAACCTTTAGTTAAGTGTAGAAATTGGCAATGCGCAGAGCAAAAATCATCCAACACAGTGGAGCACTTCCTGTACTGTATTACAAGAACTCAACCTAAATATGCAGGGTTTGTGTGTTTAACATGAATGAATGAAATAAAAACACAACTCCAGGCCTGTTTGTGATGAGGAAACAACATTATAACATTAATCAGAAAACAGAGTAATATGAGCCCTTTAATGTTTGTTAATTGTTTTGTAATTGTTTGTTCATATTTTTGGGGTGTAATCTTTTGATGAGTCTGGAGAAGAGAGCGGTGGATTGTGGGCGCTTTTTGTCTGTTATTTTTGTTTTCGTATGTATAATTAAAAAACAAAAAACATGAAAAAAACGTGCCCTTGCTACCAGGATTGCATCTCCACATACCTGACTCGTATTTGGACTTCGTGCTTGTTTCCATGGAAATGTTATTCTGACTGCAATCTTCCATGGTGTGGCCTAAAACGATTGTCTTTACAAAGAATCTTCTGAGGTAAAGGTTTATCTTTGTATTTCCACTGAATCATGCAGGTGATGAGAAAGTTACATACTGAACCTTTAAATTTATGGAAGGTAAAACTTGCATCAAAATAAGCATAACTACAAGCAATCATTTTATTTTTCTGTTTTCATCATTCTGAAACTCAGATCAAAATGCTGTATTTGACTAATTGTGCAACAAACTAAAGTTACAGGTCAGATCTGTGGAGAGGCGATCCTGCTCACAATAAGAATATGCTTTTCAGTGTATTTTTGAAACAATAAAAGCACTTGTAATTGAACAAATCCTATCATTCAAACAGTGTGGAACATTCATGGCAAAGAAATCACAGAAACAAGCAAGCAAACGAACTCTCCACCAGAAAAGTTATATAATCCATCTTTAATTAATAAGTGAAATAACAGAAATTTTAATCAAAACACACGTCATAATCTTAAAGGTCAAGAGGTCAGTTAGTGCCACGGGGTCACAAAGTGTGCCTGGTCCATTAAGTCTTTAGGCTTTTATTACAACATTAACGGTTAGCATGATTAGCCTTTAGCGGGTGTGGTTGGCCCTGATCATTACTGTGGTCAGAAGAAGCTTCTCAGCCCAGATGAAGTCAATGTGCCCACATTGAATGCACTAATATCAGCCATTAAGCTTTGAGTGTGGCAGTAGCATCGTTAGCATTAGCCGTAAAAGTGCTCAATGCAAGTGCAAGAACCAATTGGACAAAGAATAGAAAGAGGACGTTTTAGACTGATTAATAATATTACATGATAATATAAATGTTTAAAATCATCTGGTAGACTAAAAATTGCCTTATGGCCTATGTAATTTTCTTGTGGTTGGTGCGCCAGTTGCTGGTTTCCATGGAGATGTTATTATTATGTTAAATGTTGCCAATGAACAGGAATTTGAAATCAATGAATTATTAGCTCTTATAATAACTGCATTGACTGTCTTTAAAAGTGCACATTGTTTAACTAACTGTTGGAAGTTATGTCACCTGCTTGTCTCCATGGTGATGTTAATGCTTTGCTTGGAATGTTCCACAGTAAAATATTAAACATATCTCTGTTGCATTATTTTATTGCTTATAACACTTTGCATTCTGCAAATTAATCTATTAGACCTCGACAAACATGTTCTGAAATGCCCTCCCTGTCTGCCATGTGCCCTTCCTGTGTGCCATATACCCTCCTTGTGTGTAAGATGCCCTCCTTGTGTATCCAGGGGTCTTATTTAAGCTAACCCTTCAGTTTTGACCTCTAAAAACATGTTCTGAAATGTCCCTGTCTGTCAGATGCCCTTCCTGTCTGTCAGATGCCCTCCCTAGTGTGAGAATTGCTACAGTCAGACTAGATCCAAACCTAGAAGCCTGAACCAGCGGAGAGCATCTCTGGTTCAGGCTGGGCTCAGACTAGTTTCAGCGGGGAGTGGCATAGGTGCCTCAGCCGGAGCAGCACTTTATCCTGGGAAAAACCAAGTGTGCGCAGCATGGGCCACTCAGAGCAAAATACGCTTATAACGAACCAGACCGGATCCATGTTTCTGTCCAGATGCTTTGCTCCACCTAAGAACCAGCCGTGCGGAGGATAGGGAACAATGTGGTGGACCCACTCGGACCTAGGCCTAGTCCTCTGCGTTCTATCACTTTTCTTGTTCGGAACCAACACGCAGAGGGCGTTGCCACAAAATATAACATACCGGACTGGATCCAGCCTATAGTCCAGATGCTTGGACCAAACAGGTGTGCGTGGGGGCCCAGTCCATGGCGCGCTAACCTTACGTTCAAGATAGATCGAAAAATAGTGTAATATGGGCCATTTAACTTTTATAATTTTATGCACAATTGAACTACATCCCAAATACATTAGCCAAAAGTCGATCCTTAACTAGCAAGGGTCAAGAGGTCAACACTTCAAACTGATTTAGCCTTAAGTCCTCAAAGTGTGCCCACGTTTATCCCATTCAAACACATTATAGCTCATATGTCAACTGTTAGCCTGTCGTAACGCGGCGTGGCCTTTCATCGACGTACCTAAAATCATTATCGTGGTGAATAAAATCTGCTCTTAACGTACCCACACACAATAAACCAGGAGTGTGCTGCCAATTGTTGCTAGCATAAAAGCTATAAAAGCTGTTGTAATACTGTTAGCGTTAGCCGTAAAGCCTGTCGTTACGTCGTACACTGGTTTTGGTGGAAAATCGGTCATAAAATTCAATAGGATGTGGTAAATTAGAAGGGAAAAAGGGGGGAGATGAATGGGTGGGGGGTCCTGGGGCAGTGACAGGCTGGTGCCCCTCGTAAACCCCCCTGTGTCAGCCTGGGGCCCCTCTGGCTCTGGTCCCTGGGGGCTGTTCTGTCGTTAGAGGAGGTTAAAGAGGAAATGTGACGTTTGTTTAAGCTAACACTGGACTTTCACAACAGGGAGGTGGGGTAAACATGTTTTTAGAACTTCAAAACATATATATTTTAAATTATTTTAATTTAATTTTTCATTAATTAGTTCATTTAGCATTGACATTTGTACTGTATTGCTAGATTTATCTTTGGAAAGGTTATGCCAGATGCCCTGTCACATTTATTACTAGTAGTTAAAAGAAGTTAAGGAGGAAATGTGACTTTTGCAATAGGGGAGGTGGGTAGACATGTTTTTAGAATTTTTTATTTGTATTTTATTTATTGTATTTCATTTTATTGTATTTCTTTTTTATTTTATTAATGATTTCTTTATTTTTATTTTATTTATATAGTTAGTTTGATTTACCATTGACTTTTGCACTTTTCAAATGCTAGAATTCTACAGCGAACTAGTTATTTTTGAATGTTTTTATGACATTTATTATTGTTAGTTGGATAGTTAGTTGTTTTCTACAAATTTCACATTATACATAAACCCTGTAGGTCTATTAGCCGATATCTTATCTCTATATCACAATCATACATCAAATCCTCTAGCTAAGGCCGTCCTAACCGAGACTATAGCTCAAGATCTGGAGATGGTCCCACTGCTCCTGACAGGTTTAACCCAGAGACACTACAGCAGGGTTCCCCAAACTGTTCCACAAAGGGCCGGTGTGGCTGCAGGTTTTCTTTCCAACCAACCAAGGCCACACCTTCAACTGTCTGAAGACTGAGATCAGTTGATTAAATGAGTCAAGTCTGGTGTGCTGCTGCTGCTTGGTTGGAAAGAAAACCTGCAGCCACACCGGCCCTTTGTGGAACAGTTTGGGGAACCCTGCACTAAAGGGTGGGTCAAATGCAGAGGACAAATTTATCTATGGGAACAATAAAGTGTACATTAACCAGAGATTGTATATATAAATGGACAGAGTTAACCCCGTAGCCGCTGTGTTCTAAAGAGGAAATTAATACGGGTGCTTCTGGCTCCATCTATCTCTGTAACTGCTGTTATGAAGCATTTTTGGTGTTTGTATTAACCCGTTGACATGATCCTGGTGTTTTTATTTCACTGTTGAGTCCGTAAGTCAAGTCCCCTAACGCTTTCTAATATGGAACTCCAAATTCATCCTGTAACTGCCAGCCTTGATGAGCTTCATTTGACTGGAACCGAGCTATGGGTGACTCCCTTTATACAGTCTACGACATTAACTGCATTTTCAATTGTCCGGTTCAATAGCAATCATCTTATTTACCATAAATAAGACTTTACCCTAAATAAACTTTTCTATTTACAGTCAGTACTTTGGAAACCCCTTTTAAATTTCTAGTATAACTTTTAACACCTCCCTTCTCACTTTTACAACCCTCTCCAAAAGTTTGTTGTAAATAATAATTAAAAAACTCTTCTCCAAAAAGACAAGAATAAACAAACAGTGGACTTCGTTTTCGTTTTGCACGGTGCCTTTTCAAAGACCGACCACATGGGACCAATTACCAGCACTCTGCTCTGATTCACTACAGCACTAACTAAACTACAGTCTATGCTACGTACTCTCATTATAGGAGCGATGCAAAAGAGAGGAGCAAGTATGAAATAAAGGACTTTTCTATCTGGCATTTGGCTGGTCATTCAAGGCCTTAAAGTGAAATTATCGCTACTATGGCAGTTATAGCAATGAAATCTAAATGTGAAATCATCATAAAATACAGAATTTGGAGGGCTAGTTGAGTCTTGTGAGCTTTTAGCCGTGTTAGAATGTTGTTACCTCCTCAAGAACATACCTGGAGTTGTGTTTTGTTTCACTCATTAATGTTTGAGTAAAAGCTCAAAGCTCAAAATGCTCTGTTCCACCTTATGATGTCATGAAGTGGTATTTTCCAAGTGAACAGCTCATTTGACCTTTAGTTCAGTAGAGATCGGCAATTCCAGGGCTGAATTGATTTAAATGATTCTAGTGAAGGTGAGCGTGGTTCAAAAACACAGTGGAGCACTTCCTGTATTACCACATGACATCACAGTTTGAGAGAACAACTTAGCCTAAATATGCAAGATTGTGTGTTTAACATGTGTGAATGAAACAAAACACAACTCCGGGTCTGTTTGTGATGAGGAAACAACATCAGAAAACAGTCTAAATTGGGCCCTTTAAAATTAAATTATCATTATTATGACAATTAAGAGCAAAGAAATCTAAAAGGTGAACTCACTGTAAAACACATAAATTATTGGGTTAGTTGTAGCAGATATCAGCAACATAATTGAGATGTTTCTTAAGATAAAAAGAGAGACCGGAGTCTAACCCACAACCTCTTTACTGAGAGGAGACAGGATAACCACTCTACCATAGTAACACAGGGAGGACATACAACTTTTCTGATAGCAGGTTTGCTATACTTCATTGTCTCCATGGATATGTTTTTAATTTGCCCATAATGTTTCAGACGCATGTTTCTCAAGCAAGCAGACCAAGTTACAAGTCAGATCTATGGAGAGACAAGATTGCTCACAGTACGAATGCATGTTTTCAGTGTATTTCTAAATAAATACACTGGGTGCTGAACAAATCTAGGTATATAGGTTTAATGCCATATTGTGGAACATTCCAGGCAAAACAAAAACAATGAAGACAAGGAAGGCAGGTACAGAGCCCTCCAAGGTTCATTACTTGCTTGTCTCCATGGAGATGTTATTGCTTTGTCTAAAATGTGTGTAGAATCCCTCAGTCGTCCAGGTAGAATCCATGGCAAAAGGAGAAATTCAAATTGAATTGAATTGAATTTCAAATTGAATTCTCCTTTTGCCTTTGCCTAAAATGTTTCACAGTATGGAATTAAAATTAAAGGGACAGTGTGTAAGATTTTTACCCGTTAATTACTGAAATTGAAGATACCCATTCAAAAATACATTGTTTTTCAAGCCTTTTCACTTCCATCATGAAATCAAAGTATTCTTTTGGACTTAGATATAGTCACATAAAAGGGGGATCTTCCCCATATAGAGGCAGCCATTTTGAATACGAGAGCCGCAGAAGGACATTTGGGCTCCGCCTTCGCCTTCGGCAAGGCTCGTGGTAGCACCGGAGGCAAAGCAGGCGGCTCCGGCGCACTGCGCAAGAGAGAAGGAGAGAAGGAGAGAGGTGCGGGTGGGGTGGGGGGAGGCTCGTGGTTTTGGGTAAACAACAAGCATGCTGCTGTATCACACGTCGTATTGGATCTAACACATGTTTTGGACTAAATTGTTTTACTGGATTTTATTCGCTGGATCCTTACGGACCTATTGCCACCAAGCTTGTGGTGAAATACAGAGTTTGACCTGTGCAGAGCCTTCAAAGGTAAGCTAAGCAAACCTCGTTTTGTGCTTTTCGTATAAAAGCCCCATGTGCTCAGGGAGTGATTGTTGTGCTGGGAAATGAATTGCATAGTCAAAAAGAGGAGACTGTAAGGTTTCATTTGATATGTAGATTATCATGGTTCACGATCGGGAATGTGTGCTTTCATGCGAAAAGAAAAAAAAAAACTGAACGGGAGACCGCGTTTTATTAATACCGTTGTTGTCGGCCGGGTGCGCGGCGGGTGCGCGCACGGGAGCGCGCGCGGGTACGCGAGCTCTCCGCTACGGCGCGTCCGGGTGACCCTCGAGGTTTGCCGTAGCTAAAACAGGAAGTGCATAGCCACTATCCACCTATACGCCACGAATCCTACACACTGGACCTTTAAGTATGTCTGTGAACACAAGCACATCAAGTTGCAAGTCAGATCTGTGGAGAGGCGAGACTGCTCACAGTAAGAAAGCATGTTTTTCAAGGTATTTCTTTAGCAATAAAGACATAAGATGGATAAGTTTAATGCAGTATTGTAGAACATTCTAAGCAAAACAAAAACAATGGAGACGAGCATGTAGCGAACCATCCACCAGAAAAGTTACGTAGTGCACCTTTAACTAATTAACCTAAGATTAGAGAGTGTTTAAGTGCTTTGGTTAAGAGGCGTTGTTGGCGTTGATTTCTGTAGCAGCTGCCGCTCTCTCGTCTTACCTGTAATCATCTGGTCCTAATAACAGCGTTAGCATTAGCGTGGCGGTCGCGTGCTAGCCATAATTAGCGCATAGCATCTTTGAAGGTGAGCAGTGAAGAGGCAGAGGGCACAGGTGTGGGGGAGGGACCAACAGACCCAGCATAAAGAGATGGCGTGTGTCCTATTATCCCCAAACACAACGCCAAGGGGAGAGTTGGGGGTTCAATTCCCACCTCTACACCTGGTAGACTCACTCATCTCTCTGATATTTATAAGGGATGTCATTAAAGGTCCAGTGTGTAGGATTCGTGGCGCATAGGTGGATAGTGGCTATGGCACTTCCTGTTTTAGCTACGGCAAACCTCGAGGGTCACCCGGACGCGCCGTAGCGGACAGCTCGCGTACCCGCGCGCGCACCCGGCGCGCACCCGGCCGACAACAACGGTATTAATAAAACGCCGTCTCCCGTTCACTGTTTTTTTTTCTTTTCCCATGAAAACACACATTCCCGATTGTGTACCATGACAATCTACATATCAAATGAAACCTTACAGTCTCCTCTTTTTGACTATGCAATTCATTTCCCGGCACAACAATCACTCCCTGAGCACATGGGGGTTTTATACGGAAAAGCACAAAACGAGGTTTGTTACTTAGCTTATCTTTGAAGGCCTTGCACAGGTCAAACTCTGTATTTCACCATAAACTTGGCCTCAATCTGTCCGTAAGGATCCAGCAAATAAAATCCAGTAAAACAATTTAGTCCAAAACACGTGTTAGATCCATTACGACGTGTGATACAGCAGCATGCTTGTTGTTTACCTAAAAACCACGAGCCCCCCCCCTGACCGGCACCTCTCTCCCTCTCTTGCGCAGCGCGCGCCGAGCGCTCCGCCTGCTTTGCCTCCGGTGCTAGCACGAGCCTTGCCGAAGGCGAAGGCGGAGCCCAAATGTCCTTCTGCGGCTCTCGTATTCAAAATGGCTGCCTCTATATGGGGAAGATCCCCCTTTTATGTGACTATATCTAAGTTCAAAAGAATACTTTGATTTCATGATGGAAGTGAAAACAATGTATTTTTGAATGGGTATCTTCAATTTCGGTAATTAACGGGTAAAAATCTTACACACTGTCCCTTTAAAGGTCTGTATTATGGATTATTCAAGATTTTAGGTTTGAAACTTTATGAAACCCACTGACATTAATGTTCTCTGAGTACGCAAAACACTTCCTGTTACCAGCAGAAGGCACAAGGACTGTGGCTCAGAATCAGAATAAGTTTTGTTCCTAGTTTGTGAAACTCACAAACTAGAAGAAGAAGTGACTTTATTTATCTCACACAGGAGAAATTCTTCTCTGCATTTAACCCATCCTGTTATTAGGAACAGTGGGCAGCACATTACTGCACTCGGGGACCATCTCCATGATCTTCTTGCTTCAGCTTGTTTAGGACCTCAGCTGGAGGATTTTACTTATGGTGCATGTTTTGGGTTGATGGGGGAAACCAGGGTGCCCGGAGGAAACCCACCCAGACACGGAGAGAACATGCAAACTCCACAC
Source organism: Paratrypauchen microcephalus (assembly GCA_036785185.1). Lineage (NCBI taxonomy): Eukaryota > Metazoa > Chordata > Actinopteri > Gobiiformes > Gobiidae > Paratrypauchen > Paratrypauchen microcephalus. The sequence goes on along the minus strand of JAVJIX010000165.1, from coordinate 751,176 downwards.
AGAAAGGCTCGGGCGACCAGGGGATCAAACCCAGACCATGCATGCAAACTCCAAACTGCAAACTAGGAACTTGCTTTGGTGGTATAATGCAGCATAAAACAATATCCACAGACCCAAAGCTTGGAGAATCGATTCTCGCTGGGACCAAGTTATGTCATTGTGTCCTTTGGCAAAACACCCAACTTGCCTATAAAATGAATGTAATGTGTGCTGCAGTTTCCATCATTCTACCCCAGGGCAGCTGTGGATACAATAATAGTAACTTATCATCCATAGACTATTTATATAAATGGACATAGCTAACCTGCTAGCTGCTGCATTCCAAATAGGAAGTGAACATGGGTGCACTTCCAGCTCCATCGACTCCAGCTCCAATTGAATTTATATTGAAAAATTGTCTCCCCTCTCTCTATAACTGCTGCTGTAAGCCTCGTCATTTTGGTCTTAAAATGTTGGTATTAACCCACTCTTTTTTTGGAGCTGAACGCTTCGGATGACGTCACACTCACTTAGTCCACTTCTTTATACAGTCTAGGAGCTCCTCTGACTACAACACACTCATATCTTTACCACATCAACCTTGACAACTGTATTTAACAATTAAATTCTCCCCTGTACAGCTGAAAGCGTGGTACGAATACAGGGGAGAATACAGGGGAGAATTTAAAATCTTCATTGTCATTCATTCCCCTTGTCCCTCTTACTCACATAGTAGCCTACCTCAGTATGAAGTAGCTGGTTGTTGTTGGACTAGGTGGAGGTTGGGTCACATTGGGGTTTTTGGAAGCCTCCTGTAGCGTCCTGGCATCAGCACTGCTCCTTACTGGAAAAACATTTGTTTGTAATTGACATCTGGTTCAAATTTAACGTTAGCTGCTACCGCTAATCGCTAAATAAGCGCCACCACACACAGACAAGTTCATTTTCTCATGTTTTCACAGCAAGACAACAGATTTTTTTTATTTTGCTCAAAAATGAAACCTATCGGCATCTGAAGGATAAAATGCTATTGCTGTTTTAATAATTGTGGTATAGGAAAGGTATTATACTGTATAAGAAGAGATATAATATTTAGTTTTAAAGCTGACTTTGACTTTGACTTTGAGTTGACTTTGAGTTGACTTTGAGTTTTATGTTTTTAATCACTATGGCAACAGTTCTGAAACCTCATAATTGGATAGACATTAGCATTAGTATTGAAGTCAAAGTAGTAGTAGTAGCAGTAATAGTAGAAGTAGTAGTAATAGTATTAAAAGTAGTAGTAGTAGTAGTAGTAGTAGTAGTAGTAGTAGTAGTAGTAGTAATAGCCTAGTAGTAGGAGTAGTAGTAAACCAGGACTAGGTTGAACCAGGGACTAAACCTGGTAATAACTGTGATAGGAAAGGTATATTACTATTTCAGATAGTATTAGCATTTTAGCCGAAACTGTTCCTTAAAATTAGCACCTATGTGGATTATGTGGATTTTATGTATCTTAGTAGTGTAGTAGTAGTAGTAGTAGTAGTAGTAGTAGAAATACTGCTACTGTACTCAGTAGTAGTAGTAGTAGTAGGAAACCAAGACAAAACCAGAACTAAACCATGGACTAATCTGTGTAATAATAGATTTTAGAGTTAGAATAGAACTATTTCAGGTAGTATTAGCATTGTAGCCAAAACATTCATTCATCATTCATTCATTTTCTTCCGCTTTTTCCATTTTCTGGGTCGCGGGAGCAGCAGTCCAAGCAGTGTTCTGCTGCCCCGAACACAATGCACGATGCAGCCAAAACAATAATTTTAAATTTGAAGCTAAATACTGTATAATGTATATTATACTGTATACTGTACAATTTGAAGTAGCTAGCTTAGTAGTACTAGTAAAAGTGGTAGTAGTAGTAGTAGTCAGGGGCGTTCTTTGACAGGGGCCACCGGGGCAATTGCCCCTAGCGCCATCGCGGGGGCGCGCGCTAGGGGCGGAGCGCAGGCGCGCGGAGCAAGGATCCACGCGGATCCTTGTGCGGGGGGTGGGGGGCTGGTGCTGGCTCGTGAAGACAGAAGACAGTGAAGACAGTTACGTGAAGACAGAAGACAGTGAAGACAGTTACGTGAAGACAGAGTAGCGCGAAATGATTCAGGTATGACAGTCTGACTCTGACCTCTCGCACTAGGCAACGCTGCGAGCACAGTACAGAGTTTGTTTTAGGGGGAGGGGCCAGGGGGGTAATCATTCGGACTTCGGTCAGTGTCTTGAGGAGGTCACGGTGTACAGTATGACAAAACAGTCGCGGTGATGGACCGAAAAAGATTGAAGCCATCAGGTGCCCAATTTCGAAAGAAACGGAAAGAAGAGGAGGAGAAGCGAGCAAAAGAAAAAGGTATGCTATCGACTAGGCTTCAGGTTTGACTTCATGATGATGATGATGTATTAGTTAAACTCCCCTGATGTGATTGTTGATGCATGTTTGCCCTTCCCCTAAGCACGAAAATATTGCTATCATCATTGCTTGGGTTAACGAAGGCATAAGCTATATACATGGTCGTTCAAACATTTATCGTGTCCTATGGCGCTTAGCTACAGGGAAGAGTTGTTGGCGAATGTCGACAAAATGTTTTTTTTTGTTTTTTGCTGGAATGCACTTTTGCTTTCTTAAATAGCTGTTGGCCTACATGGCTATAATGTGAAATAATTGCGCCTTTGGTCTTTTTTTATGTTTTTATGTTATGTAGTGAATTGAGTTTGTAGGGACAATGGTCTTGTCTTGAGGGAGGGGGGGGGGGGGGGCAAGAGTGGCTTTCGCCCAGGGCACAAATCACTCTAGGAACGCCACTGGTAGTAGTAGTAGTAGTAGAAAAGAGTGAAAAGAATTGCATTGTAGAAACTTGTAGCAGTTAGCATTAGCCTAAATACATTATATTATAAGAAACAGTTTTTTCTTCATCTTCAAAGTGTCTACATCTGTTACATTGCATTATATCAACTAAAAGCTGTTTATAAGAAGATAACTGTCATTTCCTGATTAACATGTGCAGTGTTTTTTTAATGCAGTGAGCACATTTAACCAGATTTAGCGAACAGTTACTCATCTGCACAGTCGGCCATTTTTCCTCCAGCTCATTCTTGTAACACATTACTCATCTAACAGAACTATTTAACCAATACAGATTTAAACGCTTCTAATTACAATTACAGTTTATTGAGTCATTTAAAGCCTTATTTTAACTCACATTAAATTGTAGAAGTATGCCTGGTAGTTTTGAGGTGTATTTCAAAATTACCTGTCTTTTAAAATCTGATTTTGAAAGACAAATAATAGGTCTTTTAGTTTTAGTTCAAGTTTTTGTAGAAGTAGTAGTAGCAGTAGTAGTAGTAATAGTAGTGGTAGTAGTAGTGTGCTACAACCTGGCACAGTGCATCTCTCCTGTTAACGTTAATTTATATTGTGCACTGCCCCTATCTCTAACTATATAAATAAATAAGTGATAGCAGTAGTAGTGGTAGTAGTAGTAGTAGTAGTAGTAGCTGTGTAGTAGTGGCAATAGGCTTAGTGGTATTAGTAGTAGCAGTGGTAGTACCACCAGTAGTCTAGTAGTAATAGTAGTAGCAGTACTAGTAGTAGCAGGAGAATTACCACCAGTAGTCTAGTGGTAGTAGTAGAAGCGATAGTAGTCATAGTAGTAATAGTAATAGTAATAACAGAAGTAGTAGTAGTAGTAGTGTAGTAGAGCTGGTAGTAGTATTTGTGTAGTATTGGTGGCGGTAGTGGTAGCAGTAGTAGTTGTGTAGTAGTGGCAGTAGTAGTAGTAGTAGTTGTTGTTGTAGTATTTGTGTAGTAGTGGTGGTAGTGGTAGCAGTAGTTGTGTAGTAGTGGCAGTAGTATATGTGTAGTAGTGGTAATAGTAGTATTTATGTAGTAGTGGTGGTGGTGGTAGAGGTAGTAGTAGTTGTGTAGTAGTGGTAGTAGTAGTATTTGTGTAATGGTGGTGGTGGTAGAGGTAGTTGTAGTAGTAGTGATCAAAGTAGTTGACTCATTTAATGACTCAGCTCAACTTTAAATAATGACTTATCAGTGACCTCTTGTGGCCACACTTGGAATAGTGTAAAACTGATTCTGTTGTTTGTTCTAAGTTTATTTTATTTGAGTAAAAAACATTTTATAAGTACAATACTAACAATGGTGGCAACACAAACAACTTCTACTTTATTCATTTTCACGCTACATAACTGACTAAAGTTAAAGTTTTTTCCATGGAGATGCTATTCGTTTGTCCGCAATGTTCCACAGTATGGCATGAAACCTTTCTATCTTCATGGAGACCAAACCAGACCAAGTTACAGGTCAGATCTGTGGAGTGGCGACCCCGCTCACAGTCACAATGTCTGTTTTTCTAGGTATTTTTAAGCTATAAAAAACTGTAATTTAATAAATGTAAAGTAGAGCTGTTTAATGTCAGGGCTATGATACATCCATAGAAACAAGCAGGTGACAAAACCCCAACCAAAAACTTATACAGTGTAAGTAATAAAAAAGCAATACCTGCAAAGTTATATAGTGTGTATTAATACCAAAATAAAATGTTTTTACCCTCAACACAAACCATAACAGATCACCATTTATTCTGTTTTGGAGTCTGCCTGTCTAATGATACTTCCTGTATTTCTTATCAGTCAAATATTTAGTAGTAATTAGCAGGTTTTTGCAAAATACTTCCCAAAATATAAAGTGAATATAAAGTAAAGTGTTTTTGGACAGTTCTCTTTTGCTTATCGAGCAGGTCAAATATGGAACACAGTGGTTGTTCAATAGTTAAATGTGTCACCATGTTTAACCAAATGATTTTTTTTATATTGAGAGGTTGTTCGTTTAACTCTTGAACTGTCTGAAATGAATTGTGGGTATAGTGATGAGTGAGTGTGCTGGTGTTATGTACAGTGGTACCTCACCTTACGAAATTAATTCGTTCCAGAAGTGGTTTCGTAACGTGAAAAATTCGTAAGTTGAGTAGCTATTTCAATGGAAAAAGCCTGATTCGTTCCAAGGCCCCGATCCAAGTTTTTTTTTGTGTGTAACTTTTTTTATAGTGTGACATTGTGTTCTGCGTGTTTCTCACATTTGTCTCTTGTTTAAACACTCAAACTTTCATACATTTTCAACAAAATGTATTAACAGTGAAGTGTGGGGGGGAAGGGGGAGGGGGGACAAAACCTAAACACAGCTCAAAACTGTCTGTCTCTTCCGGGGACGCTCCACAGCGTGCGACCCGGGTAGCTCCTCGAGCAGTTTGGTGCGTTTAAGCAAAGTTTATCCGTGTGTTTGGTGTGTCATCTCTTATTTTTGATCAACAATGTGGTTACTCAACCTGGACTACTTGTTGCTGTTGTGCTCTCTCGCGTACTCTTTGAGTCATGAGACAAATGAACTGAGTGCGGTCCGGGGAGGAGCCCTCCCGCGGATTACCTTTAGCCGGGAGTCTTTACTTCAACTCCGGTTCTCCACGAATGTCGTGCCTCCTTCAGACATTCTACCGGAGCTCCGCAAGACGACTGCCAGACCGGGGCGCCGCAAACGGGGAAAACAAGGCGGAATACACCGGAGACTCAAACATTTGTCTCTACAGGACCGCCGCAGGCTACCTGCCCTGCCTTCTATCCTGCTGGGGAACGCACAGTCCGCAACAAGCTCGATGAGCTGGAAGCTTGGGTCACGGTCATGCAGGAGATTAAGAATGCCTGTTTACTTGTCTTCACGGAATCCTGGCTCAACGAATCGGACCAAGATGAGGATCTGTCTCTGAGCGGCTTTGGGACTCTGCTCAGACTGGACCACGACATTGAAGTAACCAGCAAGACTCGCGGTGGTGGAGTGTGCTGCTACATCAATGAAAGGTACTGTAAAACTGTTGTTGTGCGGGAGAGGATCAGTACTCCAGACATTGAACTTTTATCAGTCTCTCTTCGGCCCTTTTACCTGCCACGTGAGTTCCAGCAGCTGTTTTTTACTATTGTGTACGTGCACCCCCGGGCTGCCGCTGCTGCCGCTGCACAGCTGATTGGTGACGTCACGCACCGGCTCGACACAATCTGCCCCGACGCCCCAAAGTTTATTCTGGGGGACTTCAATCCCACGAACGCATGCAAGAGCAGGTCTAGACCTGGTCTAGACCTGCTCTAGACCTGACACACGTGTCAGAGCGCAGTTTTCTCCCCCCTCCCCCTTCCCCCCACACTTCACTATTAATAATTTTGTTGAAAATCTATGAAAGTTTGAGTGTTTAAACGAGAGACAAATGTGAGAAAAGTTTAAATCCAGTCTGAGAAAAGCGTATAATGTGTCGCTGAGCGCGCATTATTAGAATTTTTGAGATTTCGCGTTTCGTAACTTGAATTTTCTTTCGTATCTAGAGACAAAAATTTACCGTGAAGGCGTTTCGTAACTTGAAATTTTCGTTTGTTGGGTCATTCGTAAGGTGAGCTACCACTGTACTTTGGTGCGATTGTTGCTGTACTTTTTCCTGTCCTGTAGATTATCTAACATCAACCTGCCGAGGGACGAGATGGAAATTAGCCACGTTGGTTATAGTTTTTACATATTCACATTTAAATGTTCATTAATATGTGCTGTCCCTTTACAAATAAAATAAATAAGAAAGAAGAGTCTGCTTGTATTAGTCGGTTTTGACAAATACTTACCAAAATAGAAATAAAATAATGTTTTATTTTATTCTGTATTGGAGTCTGCCTGTCTGACGATGGTTGTTCATGTATTTCTTATCACTCATAGATTTTGTCCAGTCGTGGAGAGAGAGAGAAGGATGGGGGGGGTCTACGTCTATGTCTATGGCACCAAATCTGGGATCAATCGTGCCAGACCTGACTCCCATGGTCTGTCTGTGTCTTTACAAATGTCGAGAGTCGTACGGAGGAGCCAGAGGAGCCAGAGGACGGGGACAGTAGAAGAAGATAGGGTTGCATTGACTTGTGTTGTACTACAGAGTAAAAGAAGTACATGACAGGAGCTGGTCAATATATCTGATTGTTCTTTAGTTATGAACAATAGAAGCAATGGAGGCAGTAGCATAGAGGAGTCAGGCTGTCTATGGCAACGCATGGACGCAGTATTATAGTGTTGGGTAAGTTTAAATACATGTACCAAAAATATGTGTGTTTGTATTATTATTATTATTATCATTATCATTATTATTATTAATCAGTATTCTCTAACTAAGCCTAAAGACATTTTCCAAGTATTTTTGCTAACACAGGTAACATAATACAGGGGGTCCTCGGGTTACGACGGTCTCGGGTTACGACGTTTCGTGGTTACGAACGCGCCCCCATTAAAAAAAATATGTATATATTACGCGTCATTCCGTCTTACACGGTTTAGCGTGGTAAGAGATGTAAACAAACGCACGCGGCGCGCGGCGCGCGGCGCAAGAATACGCTCTGTTGTGGTTGTAGGGAGAAGAAGACGGCCTCGTGTGCCTGCCCAATGTGGGCGGAAGTACCTGATGTGGGCTCTGATCTGCTCCTATGAAAGCGGCAGTGATAACCAAGCAGCGTAGTGGTCTAATTATTGAGATGGAAAGGTTATTGGTGCTTTGGTTGGAAGATCAAAGGCAAAATCCGGTTTACGACGAAATTCGGGTTACGACGCGTCTTAAGAACGGATCTACGTCGTAACCCGAGGACTCCCTGTACTATTAACTAACTAGCTAACTAACTAACTCACTTACTACTACAAAACTACGACTAATAATTGTTTATATTAAGAACACAGTACTCTCATTAGAATACAATTTATTGCTGGTATTCAGTATTGTAGGCCTAAAGACATTTTTTTACAAGTATTACAAGTATTTTTCCTAACACAGATAATATAATACTACTAACTATAAGTACTGCTTAAGAAGTACATGACCGGAGCAGGTCAATATACAGTATCTGATTGTTCTTTAGGTATAAACAATAGAAGCAATGGAAGCACCAGCATAGAGGAGTCAGGTTGTCCGTGACAATTTATCTATAATACACAGTATACATAGTGTTGGTTACTATCTAATTTTTTGGTATTAGGAATGGAGTACTTTGATAGGACAATTTACTGTAGGAATTCAGTATTCTGTAACTAGGCCTAAATGCATTTCATTTTCAATACAAGATTTTTTTTATGACAGAGATATACTACTACCTAAGTAACGACTACTTACTACTACTACTACTACTACTACTACTACTACTACTACTACTACTACTACTACTTCACGTTACACTTCTTTCTGTTCCTTTTAATTGGAGTATGTTACATCATTATTTTCTACTTTTCATGATAGAGATATATTACTAGCTAAATTACTACTTCTACCACTACTACTACAACTACTACGATTATAACTATGACTACTACTACTACTACTACTACTACTACTACTACTACTACTACTACTACTACTACTACTACTGTTCACTACTACTATATGGCTGTTGTTTAGTCGTATAACTGTCACATGTCACAATGGATCTGAGTGAAAGAAGGTTTGGGAAAATACTGTGAGTTTTTGTGTTTCCTGTTTCACATACAAACAGACTTTTATGACAGCTCCTCTCAGACAGACCCTTTGTGTTCATGTGAAAGACTAACCACTCTGCTACAGTAATACAGTCCACTCAGATCAGGAGTCTAACCCACAGCCTCCTTAATGAGAGGGGGAGACAGGATAACAACCTGCTTCTCTGTAGAGATTTTATAGCCTTTCCAGGAACATTACACATTATAGGTCCTATTTTACATAAAATGGAGTTGTTTCATTCACATGTTTGAGTAATTCTTTATTATTAGTCTAGTCTAGGGGTCGGCAACCTTTACCACTCAAAGAGTCATTTTTTGCCTTTGTGCCATAGAATTACAATTTGAAAATGAACAAATTAAAATAAAATACATTTTAATTAAATACAGCGGCCTCACTGTTTCGCAGATTTTTTTTATTCAATTTTTTAAAATAGTGTATCAATGTGCATTTCTGCGTCCTGATTGGCTAAGGGACTGTAGACCTTTGCCGGTTTGTCCGTCACTCTCCTCCGCGCCGTGTCTCCTGTACCGAATGCCAGATTTATATAAATGTTCGATCGCAGTGTGACTCTGAAGTGCTGTATGTTTGCAAGTTTTCTCCCCGACAAAACCCGCGACAGCGCAGTGGCTCCAGGCTGAAGAGGAGTGTGAGAAAAGTGTATGTGTGCGGCGAGGCGTTTAGAGCCTTAAAAAAATGTAGAATAATTGTAAAATATAAAGCTGGCTACTTCACGGATGTTGCCTGTCGCGTGTTATTTTTAGAACATAACCACCGTGATAAACGAGGGACCGCCCCACAGATGTGACCTGGTGACACAATCTACTTTTCTCCATGGAGATACAGTATGATAAATGCCATACTGTGGGACATTCCAGCCAAAACAATAACAGTAAGAAAACCAATGGAGACAAGCAGGACGTTGTACCATAAAATATAGTTCACCTTTAAACTAATGATACAAGTAGATGAATGCATTTTTTATAATTATTGTAATCTATTTTTTATTATAACAGTCATGGAATTCCCTCTACATAAATGTCACATCTGCAGCCCATGTATATCCATTTAAGTTCATTTAGTTCAGTTATATTTCACCTCCCTCTCTTTACACTCCTCCTTTCTTTTCTGTGACAAACTCATTGAAACATCTCAAACTGTCTTCAGTTTAGCTTCAGAATAACTGCCTTCACTGTCCTCCCTCGAGACTGCCCCAGCCTTTTATACCTCCTCTTCTCCTCCTCTTCTCCTCTCCTCATCTTTCTCCTCTTCTCCACCTTCTCCTTCTTCCTAATCCTCTCCTCTCCTCCTCTTCCCTCTGTGATCGTGCACCAGTCGATAGGCCCATTAGTAAATAACAGATACATAATTTATTAAACATCCTCAGATACATATTTCAAGATCCAGTTTCCTTCAGATAAACCCGAGCAGACGAGTTAACACAGAGAGGCCAAGACTGGGGCTGAGAACATGACTGAGGATCTTCAATTGATGGAAATTTAACTGAAGAAAAGAGAAAATGTAATATGAACATTTATTTAGACAGAAACTCAATGAGATAAACTCCTTTTTTCATGGGTGACCTGTTCGTATGAGCAAAATGCACAATAAAGAACACACAATATAGTAAGATATGAAAAGTCCAGTGTTAAAGTACATTAGAAATTCAATAATTTTATATACATAGACATAATTTTACAAACACACACTCACACACATACAGTAACACACACACATTATAAATTGTACGATAATGTAAAACTAGAACATTGCCGTTGAGGAAAGAGATTGTGTACTTTACAAAATCTCTTAATATTCCATACAGCTTGAGCTTGCATACGACTCCTAATATTTACATTTTTATTTCAATTTTTTTTAAAAAGTTAAAAAGTTTAGGATTGTTAAAAGTGCACTGTGTAACGGGGGGAGGGTCCACCACCTCCTTGTCTCTGTAATGATGTTATTGCTTTGTCTGGAATATTCCACAGTATGGCATTAAATATATCCATCTTGCCAAGTTGTTTTTACTGCTCAGAAATACCTTGAAATACTTGCATTGTTACTGTGAGTGGGGTCACCTCTACATAGATCTGGCCTGTAACTTACCTTGGTGGCATAACATTGTTGTTTTTACTGAAATGAGGAAATGTAATACCATACTGTGGCACGTTAGAATATCATAGAATTGCATTAAAAGAAAAGTGTAGAGCCATATCCAGCCATTTGTGCCAGTCCCAAGCTTTGATAAATGATAATAACAGATGAATTTCAGTGTAAATCAGTATTTCTATTTCACTCAAAGAAACCATTTTTTTGAAAGGTATATATGACAGAATGCAGTTTTAGTGACATCTAGTGGTCACACTGTAAACTACAAACAAACATGAGCTGCAAAACTTTGGCCCGCGCACTCTCCACAAACTCCACAAAACACAGCGGAGCACTTCCTGTATCACCACATGACATCACAATGTGGAGGTGTTTTTTTTTTCAGTTTGAGAGAAGAACTCAATATTCAGGGTTTGTGTGTTAAAGTGCACTGTGTAAATTTTTAGTTCGGGGTGCATCGCCTGATTGTTTCTATGGAAAGGTCATTGCTCTGCCTGGAATGTTCCACTGTGTGGCATTAAACAGCTGTGCCTTATATTTATTCATTTATAGGTGGTTGTATAGCTCAAAAATACCTAGAAAAACAGGTATTCTGATTGTGAGCGGGGTCGCCTCTCCACAGATCTGCCTTGTAACTTGGTCTGGTTTGGTCTCCATGAAGATAAAAAGAGTTAAAACCATACTGTGGAACATTCCAGACAAAGCAATAACATCTCCAAGGAGAAAAGTTACACAATGCAACTTAAAGGAGAATTAACGTTTTTTACAATCTGAGCCTTATTTCGGTAATAAAACAAGTTGTTTTACTCACACATAGCACTTTGGTGTCATTCTGTCTCCTCATCCGTATACTCCTCTTCAGTCCTCAGTCCTCCATAAGTCCTCTTCAGCCTCAAAGTCCAAATCTTCTGCCATGTGTCACTCGCAACAGAAAAGTTATTAGCGTCTTCTTATCTGCAAAACAACTGTGAATGAGCGCATGCGCACTGGCCTCCTCATCTACTCGAAGTTATGGCTAAATCTCGGATTACAGGCCACTTTTGACTCAAACGAAAGTGTAGACTAAGACATTGAGCTATGATTTGAAAAGTGCTAAAGTTTGTGTTATTTGGAGACCACAAACATGTGCCCCGAAAACTCACGTTACGGATATCACTCATCTAAAACATGTCCGGAAATGCTCCAAATGACACCAAAGTGCTATGGGTGAGTAAAACAACTTGTTTTATCACCGAAATAAGGCTCAGATTGTAAAAAAAAAATTTATTCTCCTTTAAACTTTTCAATCTTGGTGCAGACAGGCAGATGACACCACCAGGCCAAGTTACAGGTCAGATCTGTGGAGAGGTGACCTCACTTACAGTAAGAATACATGTTAAAAAAGTTTAATTAATGCAAGATTGTTTAATGGCAAGCAGTCTTCAACTTAACAGCTAACTTTTACCCTTTGTTCAGTAGAGGTTGGCAATTCCTGGGCTGAAATCACTGTGGAGCACTTCCTGTATTACCATTACAAGTTTTTTTTTTTCAGTTTCAGAGAAGAACTCAGCCTAAAGATGCAGGTTTGCGTGTTAAGCATGTGGAAATGAAAAAAATAACACAACTCCTGTTTGTGATGAGGAAACAACATTAGAACACAGATCAGAACATAGAGAAATATGGGCCCTTTAACCAACAGATGTCACTATTGAAATACATAAAATTCAGCACAAAACCCTCATATTTCAGTGTATTTCCCCGTGTCCTGGTCTATTGCTCAGGCCTTGCATTCTGCCTCTTCCTCTCACCCATACTAATTCTCCTATTAATTCATATCAGCTCCCACTTTAGCTGCAGATCAATGAAGCAATCAGGTTTTGTCAGTGTGGAATGACTGGTCCAATCCTCTTTTTGCATATTCTCCCTCCTCTACATCATCAAAACTCCATCCATTACCCGCACAACAGTTTAATTAGTTTCAGCTAAACATATTGAGCTCTATCGCCAAAATATATAAATGCTGACTCAAGAAAATGCTCATAAAATGTTCAAATCCAATACGCAAAAGTGCTGATGGGGCGAATGGGGGAAACGAGAGGGTCAAATGTAAATATGGGGTAATAATGTCATAAGATATAGGCTATTCAAAATGGCACTGGACTATAGAGCAGGTTTTCAAACTGTGGAACGTGTACCAATAATGTGTATTTAGAGTTAATTTTATGGGTTACAGGAAGAACTACTACCAGAAAATACATGTTTAAAGGTCCTATATTACACAAAACTGACTCTTGTGAGCTTGAAATCATGTTTTAATGTTGTTTCCTCATCAAAAACAGACCTGGAGTTGTGTTTTCTTTCATTCACACATGTTTGAGTAACACTTTCTTATTAGACTGTCTACATCTCCAAGGCTCAAAACGCTCTGTTCCACCTTGTGATGTCATGAAGCAGTAGTTTTCAAGTTAACAGCTACTTTCAAGGTGTACTGCGTAACTTTTCTGGTAGAGGGTCCGTCGCCTGCTCATGTCCAGTGTGATGCTATTGCTTTTCCTGGGATATTCCACAGTATGGCATTAAACATATCAATCTCTATTTAGACAAGTAAGATATGCCACCAGGGCAAGTTAGAGGTCATATCACTGGAGAAGCGATCCCGCTCACAGTAAGAATGCATGTTTTTGAAAGTATTTTTGAGCAATAAAACACCTGTAACAGAATAAATGAAGGATCCAGGCAAAGAATAATAGCTCCATGGAGATATGTGAAGGACACTTTAGGCTGCATCCCATTTCTCTGTCTTACCCCTTTGTTTTACCCCTATCCCTTGGTTTTGTGCGTTCATGTGAGGGCAAGGGGTGTCCCGATTCTAATTTTGATCAAGGGCTCAGGCCACGACCGAGGGCTACATACCCCTTGAAACGAAGTAAGCTCTCGACCAGACTTGAAACGAAGGGGTACGCCTACAAGCTCAGGCAGGTTTTGGGATCAGGATGGCAGCGTCACATCGACCAGCCAAGGAGTCTCATAAATGTATTTTCAGCAGTTGTAATTATCGATTAAGAGTTTAGCATGGTTTACAATTATGACTTCTGTTCTATGTTACTTTTAGTGAACTGTTGTTGCGGTTTTAATTGTAGTGATGACTGTTTAGCCGACGTTATTGTTTTCATCGAACTTTCATTTATAAACAAGCTAGTTTTTGTGTCAAGCTGAGGTACCCGATAATCCTTGACATTTGTTTACGTTTGTTTGCGTCAATTGTTCTCGCCTCTGTAGACGTAGCAGCCAAGTAGAGGCAAGGGATGATGACGCAAACGGTAATCGAGTGGCGTCCCATTTCTTAGGGGAACATTCGTACCCCGAGCCCACTCAGGTCGGTATCGAGGGGCAAGACAAAGATGCAGATAAAGGGGTAGGGGAAGGGGTAAGACAGAGTAATGGGACGCATCCTTACTCAATAAGTTACATAGTGCACTTTTAGTTCAGTAAAGATTGGAAATTCTATGCGTGACATTATTCAAATGATAGAAGCATGACATGACAGTATGTGTAACAGTAGCTCAGTTTGACCCGAAGGCTGGCGGTTCAAATCCTGCTCTTTTTCTGTTTGAGATTAGAACTCAGCCTAAATCTGCAGGTTGAAACTTGTGTGAAACTTGTGAATGAAACACAAAACACAACTCCAGGTCTGTTTGTGTTGAGGAAACAACATTATAATAACATAGATCAGAAAATAGAGTAATACGGGCCCTTTAAATCATACAAATTAAAATATTTGCTTAATTCTTGGAAGAAGAAGTTTCCTCGACAGTTTAATTGGTGTAATTAAAAAAGTAATAATTGTACACTGTCTCTGTTGTGTATCGTTTGTGTAGTGTAAATGCTTTGGTTCAGACTGGTCTCATCTCTGTATCATGTTTCACTGCTGATCTGAGCCACTTCCTGCTTCATAAAATAAAGTGTTTTTCTATACGTCCCAATATCAGACAGAATTGAATTGTAATGCTCTCTCTTTCTTTCTCCTCTCCCTGCTTCCTACTCCTACTCCCCTCTCTCTTCCCTTCCATCTCCCTTCTTGTCCCCTAAACTCTCTCTCTCCCTCCTTATATCTCCACTTCTTTTATATTTCCTTTACCTTCCCTACTCTCTTTCTCTCTCCCTCTGTCTCTCCTTTTATCTCTCCCTCTCCTCCTCTCAGACGCTTCTCGATCTCCTCTTCTTTACCTCTCCTTATAGAAACATTTCTATATATTTCCTTTGCTCTCTATGCTCTCTCTTTCTCTCTCCCTTTTCTCTCGCCCCCTTTCCTCTCTCCCCTTTTTCCTCCCCTCAACTCTCTTTCTCCATATATCTCCAGTTCTATTTATGTCCTTTGCCCTCCCTGCTATCTTTTTCCCTCTCATCTTTTTCTCTCCCTCCATCCCACTCCCATTTACCACTTCATACTCTTTTTCCCTACATCCTCACTCCTTCTATCTCTTTCTCCTCCCTGCCCTTTCTCCGTATACCTCCTCTCATCTTTTGTATCCTCTTGTGTCCTTTCCTCCCTCTCTCCCCCTCCTCACTTTTATGTCTGCTACCCTCTCTCTCTCTCCTCTTCTATCCTCCTCTCCTCTTCTCTTTTAGTGTCCTCTGCTCTCATATTCTTTCTCCTCTACTCCTCTCTTATCTATAGGGTCCTCTCCCCACTCTCTTTCTCTCTCTCTCCTCCCTGCTCTTTCTCTTTATAAATATCCATGTTTGTGCCCTCTGAGCTCTCTCCTCTCCTCTTGTGTCCTCTGCTCCCTCTCCTTTTCCCTCTATTTCTCTCCTCTCCTCTCTCTCTCCCTCCCTCTCCCCTCTCTCCCTCTGCCCTCCTCCTCTTCTCCCTCCCCCTCTCTCCTTATCTTTCTCCCCTCTCTCTCCATCTCCCTCTCTTCTCATCTCTCTCCCTTGTCCTCTGTGTTTGTGTCCTCTGTCCTCTCTCCTCTTTCTCTCTCTTCCCCCCTGTCTCCTCCCTCTCTATCTCTCTCTCCTCTCCTCTGTGTTTGCATCCTCTGTCCTCTCTCCTCTTTCTCTCCCCTCCCTTCTGTCTCCTCCCTCTCTCCTTATCTCTCTCTCCTCTCCTCTGTGTTTGTGTCCTCTGTCCTCTCTCCTCCTTCCTATCTCCCTCTCTCCTTATCTCTCTCTCCTCTCCTCTGTGTTTGTGTCCTCTGTCCTCTCTCCTCCTTCCTATCTCCCTCTCTCCTTATCTCTCTCTCCTCTCCTCTGTGTTTGTGTCCTCTGTCCTCTCTCCGCCTTCCTCTCTCCCTCTCTCCTTATCTCTCTCTCCTCTCCTCTGTGTTTGTGTCCTCTGTCCTCTCTCCTCCTCCCTCTCTCCTTATCTCTCTCTCCTCTCCTCTCCTCTGTGTTTGCATCCTCTGTCCTCTCTCCTCTTTCTCTCCCCTCCCTTCTGTGTCCTCCCTCTCTCTTTATCTCTCTCTCCTCTCCTGTGTTTGTGTCCTCTGTCCTCTCTCCTCCTTCCTTTCTCCCTCTCTCCTTATCTCTCTCTCCTCTCCTCTGTGTTTGTGTCCTCTGTCCTCTCTCCTCCTTCCTCTCTCCCTCTCTCCTTATCTCTCTCTCCTCCCCTCTGTGTTTGTGTCCTCTGGCCGCTCTGCTCCTCTCTGGTTTCTTTAATGGCTCCCATGATGCATTGTGGCTTGTGGGATTGGTCAGATTGGGGGGGATGCGGTCATCGGGACACTTGAGAGCCTCTCCATCAGAGCGCACACCTCGACCCGAGCCAGTTCACACTTTAAACACCTCAGGAGCGGACGCCATTTTGAGTACCAAATACAAAAAGTTTTAAAAAATATAATAGAAAACACATCATTAAACAACCTAAAATACTAAGAATACATGTATTTTCCAATTGATTAAAGTTTCACTATGTAACTTTTCTGGAGGCCACTTGCTCATCTCCATGGAGATGTCATTGCTTTCCCAAAATGTTCCACAGTATGGCGTTAAATCCATCTTGCATTTATTCATTTATATTGGCTTGTGTGGCTATAAACACCTTGAAAAATATACATTGTTACTGTGAACGGGGCTGCCTCTCCACAGATCTGACCTGTAACTTGGTCTGTTGGTGTCTCCTGTTGATTGAGATAGATAAGTTTAATGTTATACAGTGGAACATTCTGGCAAAGCAATAACATCTCCATGGAAATAATGGACAATGGTTGAAAGAGAGACTGCCAGTCTGCACCATCAGCCTCTTTGACCCCACCACAATAATACACAAACATTTATCTCTCTACCCCCTCTCTCTCTTTCTTTCTTTCTCTTCTTCTCCACTCTCTCTTCCTCCTCCTCTCCTCATTATCCCTCTCTTTATCCTTCTTTCTTCCTCTCTCTCCTCGCTCTCTTCATCACTCTCACTTTCTCATCATCTTCTCTTTCTTCTACGTCTCTACTCGCTCCTCTCACTCTCTCTCCTTTCTTTCTCTTCCCCCTCTCTAAACCCTCTCCTTCTTTTTCCCTCTGCCCCTTTCACTGCATCTCCCTTTTTCTCTCCACCTTCTCTCGCTCTCTTCTCTCTAACCTTTACGCTCTCCCTCTCTCTCTCTCTCTCCTCCTCCCACCCTCCCTCCCTGTTCTTTGCTCTCCCTCCCCTCCCTCCCCCTATGCCCTCTGTCCTCTCTTACACCTTCTCTCTTCTCCTCCTTCCCTCTCTTTCTCTCCTCCCTTTCCCCCTTCCCTCTTATTCTTTCCCCGCTCTCCCTCCCTTCTTTCCCTTTCCCCTTCTTCTCTCTCCCCCTTTTCCCTCTCCTTCTCTCTCTCTCTCTCTCTCTCTTTCCATCTCATCCCTCTCTCTTTCTCTCGTCTGTTCTGAGACCTGATCCTGAGTCTCTAGTTTCTGTTGTTGCAGTGATTAAACTCCAGGAGCTGCAGTGTCATCAGACTCCAACATTTACTAAAATAAACTCTGCTTTTATATTTGTATTATATATATTAGAATGGAATATTTTTTTAACTGTTAGGCCTCTCCTTAAACTTGTCAGATACTTAAACAAAACAAAACAAAAAATTCCAAATATTTTTCCATTACTTACATATTTTTGTTTCGTTTTTGTATTAAAAAAAAAAAAAAAAAAATCTAAATATTATCTCTGCATAGACCCAGCCCTGGATAAGAGGAAGAAGATGGCTGGATATGATATGATATGATATTATGTTAAATTATATTATGTTATGTTATATTATATTATATTATATTATATTATATTATATTATATTATATTATATTATATTATATTATATTACCTACAATGTTATTATTATGACATTAATTTTGGCATTATTATTTGGCAGTTTTATTATCATTGTCACTATATCATTACATCACTGTGTGTATGTGTATGTATGTGTGTGTGTGTGTGTGTGTGTTTGCGCGTGCTAAATTAAAACAAATAAATAAAATATTGAAAATATGTAATCATACAGAATTGATATTATAATTGTAAATTTTCTCTTTCCTGATTTTTGGAAGAAAAAATTTAATGGTTTTGATATTTTTACATATCTGAAAACATGATAAAATCCAAAATAAACACATAATTGTACAATGAAATGTGAAAATTACAGAAAAGTATAATAATTATGACATATATTGGACATGTGATCTTTAGAAGTCTATTTGAACCAGTATTTCTGTTCAGACATATTCTTGTGGTATATACTCCTATCCCACTCACTCTTTCCCTCATTTTCTCTCCCCTCTTCTGTTCTCACCCTTCCTCTTTCTTTCTTTCTCTCTCTCTCTCTCTGCTCCTCCCTTTATCCCCTCTCCCTCTTTCTCTTGCACTCCCTTTCTCCCCTTTCGCTCTCTTTGTCTCCTTGTCTCTCCCACTCTCCCTCTTTCTCTCTTGACTCCCAACTCTCCCTCTTTCTCTCTTTCCCTCCCTTTCTAACCCTCCCTCCGCCTCTCTTTCTCCCTCTCTCTCTCTCTGTCTGTCTGTGGTGAGGAGCGTGGCCACATCATCGCTCACAGAACTCACTGTAAAACCACACCATAAAACACAAGAACCACAAACCAGAGGAAAATACACCAGGATTTACACCACACGTCCACGGAAGGAAACGTCTCCATATCTTCTGGAAAATATTTAGCCTCAGTTTGGTCCCAGTTTAGTCCTGGTTTAGTCATCTGTTAGTCTTAGTTCTGGAGTATCCTGTTTTAGTCTTAGGTTTGGCCTCGGTTAGACCTAGTTTAGTCTTGGTTTAGTCCTGGTTTAGTTCTGGAGTGTCCTGTTTTAGTCTTGGGTTTGGCCTGAGTTAGAGCTGGTTTAGTACTAGTCATGGTTTAGTCCTGGTTTAGTTCTGGAGTGTCCTCTTTTAGTCTTGGGTTTAGCCTGGGTTAGACCTTGTTTAGTACTAGTCATGGTTTAGTCCTGGTTTAGTTCTAGAGTATCTGGTTTTAGTCTTGGGTTTGGCCTGGGTTAGACCTGGTTTAGTACTAGTCATGGTTTAGTCCTGGTCGATTTAGACCCACAATTGAGCCCTTGTGTAGTCCTGGTCTAGGTTTAGTCCTGGTCTAGGTTTTGTCCTGGTTTAGTCCTGGTTTAATCTTCATCTCTTATACCTCCTGCAATGCCTGATTTGGTGCCAATTTAGCCCCAGTTCAGTGCTGATTTAGTTTAGCCCTGGTCCAGTTCAGCTCGAGGCCTGGTCTTGGTTTAGTCCTGATTTAGTCCTCCTCCTTTCCTGTGGTGCTTACTTAGATCCTGATTTAGTCCTGGTCTAGTCATAGTTAAATCCTTGGTTGGTTCTGGTTTAGTCCTGGTTCAGTCTTAGTCTAGTCCTGGTCTAATCCTCTTTTAGTCCTGATATAGTCCTGGTTTAGTCCTGGTTTAGCCCTGGTTTAGCCCTAGTTCAGTCCTGGGTCAGTGCTGGTTCAGTCCTGGTGTAGTCCCGGTCTAGCCCTGGTCTGGTCCTGGTCTAGACCTGGTCTGGTTCTGCTATCTGGCCCTCCTCCTCATCCTGTGTGTTTGTATAGATCTGCATGAGGGACACGAGATCCAGGAAGTATCAGGTCTGCTCCAGTGTAGACACATCAGTCCAGTTTGAACACAGTCAGATCAGCTTTCAATACACTCAGCAATACTCTGATATAGGCTTTTAATTAGGCCTGGTTTAGTCCTGGTTTAGTCCTGGTTTAGTTCTGATTTAGTCCTGGTTTAGTCCTGGTTTGGTCATTCTTTTTTCACTCTAATCCCTGTCCCATAGTGCTATCTTCGTCTTGGATTAGTCCTGGTTTAGTCTTGGTTCAGTCCTGGTTTAGTCCTGGTTTAGTCCTGGTTTAGTCCTGATTTAGCCTGATTTGTCTTGATTGAGTTTAGTCAGTTTTTTCTCAGTCTGACTCAGGTCCAGTGATGCTGATTTGGTCTTGGTTTAATACTTGTTCCAACCAGGACTACTGGTTGGTACTACACTAAATCAGGACTGAATCAGGTCTAAACCAAGACTAAACCAGGACTAAATCAGGTCTAAACCAGGACTGAATCAGGTCTAAACTAGGACTAAACCAGGACTAAACCAGGACTAAACCAGGTCTAAATCAGGACTGAATCAGGTCTAAATTAGGACTAAACAAGGACTAAACCAGGTCTAAACCAGGACTGAAACAGGTCTAAACCAGGACTAAATCAGGTCTAAACCAGGACTGAATCAGGCCTAAACCAAGACTAAATCAGGTCTAAACCTGGTCTAAACCAGGACTAAGGCAGGACTAAATAGCACTTAATTCTAACAGTATATTTTGATTGGCAGGTAAAAATGCCTCTTAAATTCATTGTAAATCTCTTTAAACCTCTTGTATTTTCAGTAAACCTCTTTAACTGTGTAAATCCTAAAACATATAGCAATTCCATTCAGATGCTCTCTCTGCCATAGCTTCTTACAGTAACTCATAATTACATAAGTACATTTCGCAGACTCCTCCTTGCCCTTTTTGTCCTCTCGTTGGAACAATTTTTGATTTCTTTGACAGTCGGGGAGCTAGCGTCTCTGCTAAGTGTATTGAAAATGGGAAAAATGCATTGTTTTTCCTGTAAATGGACCCAAGCAGAAGGCAAAGGAAGTAGAGGGACTTATAATTGTAGATTGGAGGACAGTTAATGTGCTTGTAATGCACCGAGGAGTTTCACATAAGTCTAACAAGTGATAATTGAGTTAGAATTACGCACAGAGAAATGCATAGGATTGAGTTACAGCTACGAGAGGCTAACTGGAAATATTTACATTGAAAAGCATTGGGAGGAAAAATTATGAGCGAAAAAAAAGTGGTATTACGATAATTTTACAGCTAAGATTGGTAGCATTTTTGGTAAATGATGACGTTTTTAGCGCTTTTCCACTTTCAAGACACTCAAAGCGCTTTACATCAAGGAACCATTCACCCATTCACACACACATTCACACACCAGAGTACGCAGGCACTGGGGGCGAGGTGGGTTGAATGTCTTGCCCAAGAACACAACGACAGCAGTCATCTGTGGGAGCTGGAATCGCATTGCCAACCTGTGCGTCAATGGATCTGGCTTCAAACCGTCAACCTGATCAGTGGACAAACACTCTACCAACTGAGCTACTGTTTTTATTTTCACAAATATTAAAAAACATTTTGGCTACAAGAATAGCAAATTAATATTATGAAGAACTGTGATAAAGAAAAAAAATGTAATAGTGCAATCTTTCGCCAAAGATCGTTGAAGTTAAGTTAGTCAGTTGGCTTTAGTCCTGGTTAAGTCTTGGGACTGTCCTGGTCATGGTTTAGTCGTGGTTTAGTCGTGGTTTAGTCATGGTTTAGCCCTGGTTTAGTCCTGCTTTAGTCCTGGTTTAATCCTGGCTTAGTCCTAGTTTAGTCCTGGTTTATACCTGGTTTAGTCTTGATTTAGTCTTGGTTTAGTCCTGGTTTAGACCTGTTTTAGTCCTGCGTGAAAAGTCCCTCAGTCGTCCAGGTAGAATCCATGATAAAAGGAGTTCAATTTGTCAACTGGACAAAGTATGTTTGGTTGAAAACGTTTCGCCGCTCATCCGAGAGGCTTCGTCAGCTCTGGCGAAGCCTCTCGGATGAGCGGCGAAACGTTTTCAACCAAACATACTTTGTCCAGTTGACAAATTGAACTTCTCCTTTTATCATGTTTTAGTCCTGGTTTAATCCTGGATTAGTCCTTGTTTAGTCCTGGTTTATACCTGGTTTAGTTCTGGCATGTACCTTGTTTATAGTTGGTTTAGATTGTTTTTTAGTCTTGGTTTAGTTCTGGTCTAGTCCCATTTTAGTTCTGTGTTAGTGCTAGTTTAGTTTTGTGTTGGTGGTCCTGGGTTAGTCCTGGTTTATTCCTGGTTTAGTCCTTGTTTAGCTCTGGTTCGGTCCTGGTTCAGTCTTGGCCTAGTCCTGGTTTAGTTCTGGTTTAGACCTGTTTTAGTCCTGCTTTAGTCCTGGTTTAGTCCTGGTTTAGACCTGGTTTAGACCTGGTTTAGTGCTGGTTTAGTCCTGGTTTAGACCTGCTTCAGTACTGATTTAACCCTGGTTCAGTCCTGTTTTGGTTCTGTTTTAGTTCTTTTTTAGTCCTGGTTCAGTCCTGGTTTAGCCCTGGTTTACTCCTATGTTGTTAGTCATAGTTTAGTCATGGTTCAGCCCTGGTCTAGTCCTGGTCTAGCCCTGGTCTAGTCCTTGGTTAATCCTAATTATTTTGATCTGGACTTCCTGACAGCCATTTTAACTCATGATATATTTGATCACAGACATATGCGCCTTTTAATTGGCTTCACTTTTAACTGTCCACTCGGAAATCAACGCCAAAATCCACCCAGAATGACCCCCCCGGGCACCCTTAGTCTCACTCCAGTGCATCTGACACACGCTGTAGTGTTTATTTACCTGTCTACTTCCCTGCCTGGCCCAGTGGAATTGCGGGTAAAAAAGCAGCGCGTTAGCTTCTTTAAAAAGGGCATTTAGAATGGGCATGGCTAGTTAGCGTTAGCCCCGCGAGGGTTTGTGTTAGCGATGGTTGGACGTGTGAGTGTGACAGAGGAGACCAGAGCGTAAACAAAACAAACATGGCTGACAGAGCAGAGGGAAATAAGGCAGAGACACAGCACAGAGCTAAACAGGCCAGAAAAAGACTGGAACATAGTTAAAACTGGAATTATTGTGCAAATTAGCTGCACTATGTAACTTTTCTGCGCAGTATGGCATTAAAGGGGCCATTATGCTATCTTGGAGTTGTGTTTTGTTTCATTCACACATGCTTAACACACAAATCCTGTATATTTAGGGTGAATTCTTCTCTCCAACAGAAAACACTCTGTTCCATCTTGTGATGTCATAGAGTAATACAGGAAGAGCGCCACTGTATTTTTAAACTCCAAACACCTTCACTAGAATCATTGGGATCGTTTCAACCCTGGAATTAGCAATCTCTACTGAAATAAAGGTAAAAGAAGCTGTTAACTACCACTTCATGACATCACAATGTGGAGCAGAGCATTTTGAACTTTGGAGATGTAGACAGATGTAGTTGTACTGTATGTTTTATTTTTTTCTATTGTTTTGGTTACCCCGTGTACATTTTGTTCTGCTTGTCTCCATGGTGATGATATTGCTTTACTGCCTACAGAATATTCCGCAGTATGGCATGAAACTTACCACAAATAATGAAAAAAAGACAGATATGATTTTTGTTTATCATTTTTGTGGTCTATCTTTGGAAAATTTCAGATTCCGTTCATTAAATTTTATTTTTAGATTAGATGTTACGTCCAGACAGTTAATTTTACAGTTATTTTTATTTGAGTATTCACTCTTAAATTATTTGCTATACTTCCATACGTTCCATTTCTTTAAGTTTATAATTTGGCTAAATTGTAAGACTCAAAGTTCAGAAAACACAAAACTTTGATCATTTTTATAAGTTATCTTTAATAAATCATGTACACTCACAATAACATAACATCACAAATCAGATAATAGATACATATATATATAAAATAATTGGTGTGAAGTTGTAGTTTTATTTTGGCGGTCTCAAGCAGTAACAGTGACTTCCTGTTTACTGAAGCTCAAACAGGATGAATCCTTGTTACTGAAGGAGACACGTCACAGCTGCCCTGGGGCGGAGTCATGGCAGCCAATCTGTGCCATGGGCCTGTATAACAGCAGAGGTGTCTTGCCCAGGTGTACAAAGGCAGGATGCACTGGTTTGGGATGGAAGTGAACTGGCGATTTCCCAGTTTGAAGACAAACACTCTACTTCATGAGAACACCTGCAACAAAAATGGAAGAAATTTAAATAAAATAAATAAAAACTAAATAAAATAAATACTTGATATTTAACTGTATTTAACTGTACAAGACATCTGTATCAAAATTGGAAATTAAAGTGCATTATGTAACTTTCCTAGGGGAGGGTCTTCCATCGATACAAGTATATCTATTTCCATGGAAACAAGCAAGTGAAGCCTCCAGACCAAGTTACAGGTCAGATCTGAGGAGAGGCGACCTCACTCATGGTAAGAAGCCATGTTTTTAAAGGTCTTTTTGAGGAGTAAAAATGAATACATGTATAAATAAGTTTGAAGCTGTGAAACATTCCAGGCAAAGCAATAACATAATACATATTCATTAATTTCTCTAAAAGATATAACTCCCAATATACCATTACAAAAGTACCAGTGCAATTAAGGGGCAAATTAAGGGGCAAGTTTTGTCATCAAAAACAAAAATAATCTATTTTGTTTTATGTAATAGTTTTAATTTTGATGTAAAATTTAAATTCTTAGAGATTAAGCACCAAAAATCTGTAAATAAATCAATATATATATTCAATATATATATGTTGACTGGACAATAGCCAAAATAGCCAAAATACAAAATAGAGACATAATAATGGTTTATGAGATTGTTTTTTTGTAATTTAATTTGATATAAAATGTTGATTCTTATAGATGTGGTACCAAAAAAAAAATAATAATAAAATAATAATAAATCCATATGTGGATGGTGACTGGACAATAGCCAAAATAGGCATTAAAAAGTAAAGTAATACGTTTTCTGTTCATGAAATGTTTTTTTGTAGTTGAATTTGATTCTTTTTGGACATTAAGCACCAAAAATCACTAAATAAATCCATAGATGTCGACTGGCCAATAAAGTAAACTCGCTAAAATCCCCTAAAGGAAAAGAAGGAGTTAGGAGACACAGAAGGAAATAGGACGGATCAGGTGTGTCTAATTGGAGGTGAAGTTTGTGGTTTGAAGTGAAAGAAACTGGACGCAGCCCTGAGCCTTAATTATTAACGAGCGCCTCCATGTTTTAGTAATGAGAGACGCACTAATTGGACTCGGCCCACCTGGACACAGACGGACAGATTTGGGATGAAGGGAGAAGAGATGGATAGAAGAAGGAGGAGGGGGAGAGGAGATTGGAGATCTATAGAAAAGGAGAGTATAGAGTTAGAGATTCTGGATTGTTGCTAACATTATACCAAGGTCAACAAGTATATGTGTACTTCTTTGGAAAATATTTAGAAAATCTGTGATAACTATTTAACAATTTAACAATTTAAATTTTAAGTTAAATTTTACAATTTAACTTGAAATATTTACACTTTTCTTTTATTATTTCAGTCTAGGCCTTTAGTAAAATAATTGTTTTTTGTTTGTTTTTTTAGAATAATGATGAGCTAAGATTACTTTTTTTTTGTTTGCTTGATCCTGACATCAACACAACAAATTAAAAAAAATGAACACAAATATAAACAATAATCATATTTTACAAAAGTTATGACCAAAGAATAAGTCATACTAACCAAAAAGACAAAATGTAACAATAATTTTAAAAAACAAACAACAAAAAACAAGACCAATTACTATTATTTTACTTAAATTTCTCTGGCTCTCTCTCTCTGTGTCCGCCTCTCTCTCTATCTTTTTGTTCTCCTCTCTCTCATTCACTCTCTCTATATATACCGTTTATCAATTTTCCTTTCTCCTCTCTCCCTCTTCCTTCCTTCTTTTTCCTTTCCTTTTCTTCTGCTTTCTTTCCCTCTCCCTTACTTACTCGTCTTTCTTTATCCACCCTCTCTATCACCTCTCCCTCTCTTCTCATTTTCTAGTCTCTCTCCTCTCATCCCTCTCTTTATCTTTTTCCTTCTGCTTTCTCTCTCTCTCTTGTATTTTCTACTCTACCCTACCTTTACTCTTTCTTCCTCCTCCTCAATCTCTTCCTTCTCTCCATCACTACTTGCCTCTCTCTACCCTTTTCTTCTCTCTCTCTATCTCCCTCTCACCACTCCCATACTCTACCCCACCTTTTCTCTTTTCTCTCTTCCTTCTGTCTATCTCTACTTGCCTCTCTCTAAGCTCTTCAACTCTCTTTCTTTGTCCCTGTTTCCTACCACTCTCTCTCCCTCCTTCGGCCCCCCCTCTCGCTCTCTCTCATATTTTCTACTCTACCCTACCTTTACTCTTTCTCCCCCCTCCTCTTCTAATCTCTTCCTCCTCCCCATCTCTACTTGCCTCTCTCTACCCTTTTCTTCTCTCTCTCTATCCCTCTCCCACCACTCTTATATCTACCCCACCTTTTCTCCCTCTCTCTTCCTTCTTTCTATCTCTACTCGCCTCTCTCTAAGCTCTCCTACTCCTTTTCTCTGTCCCTGTTTCCTACCACACTCTCTTTCCCTCTATCTTCAACCCTCTCCCTCCTTCTCCTCCCTCTCTCTCTCTTTCAGATCAGGTTGCCCCAGACTCTTCCAGTTAATTGCAGTGTTGGCGTAGCGTAGCATTAGCCTCTGTCTGCTTAGTAGCGCCTGTGTATTGGATTGCTCTCATGTTTTAGCATTAGCTTCTCTGTAGGAACACACGGCACAGGGTCTGGTGTTAACGGGACCTCTTCCAATTAGTCCGATTAGGCAAATGAACAAACTCAGATCAATAAAGACTCAGGATAAGAGACTGCACCGGAAGAGTATGGCAGTTTAGAGGCAGGATTTGGATACAGAATTTCAATGCAAGCTAATACTTAAAAAAAGATGAAAGAGGAAAAAAATGAAAAAAAACGAGGAAAAATCCCAGACACAAAACAAACAAACAAACAAAAAACAAACAGTAAAACAATTTAGTGTTTTAAGCAATGACATTCCGTGAAAAAAGGCTAATATTTTTATGGATTTAATGCCACAATGTGTAACTTGTAAATGTAATTTTTTTTTGGTTGTGTTAACATGAGTCCTTACTGTGATCCTTACTTGCATCTCCACAAACCTGACTAGTACTAATACTTGGTAGTAGTACTAATACTACAAAAAAAAATTGCTAACTCTAAAAATTGCTAACTCTAATTTACATTTTGTTCTTTTTTCCTATTTTTTATTAACAATATTTTAATAAGAAAGCATCATGTAAGTCTTAAGATTTTATTTAATATATTTTAGTTTCAAGATCACCTGACTGCAAACCTAGACCTATATCTTTCTGAGATATTAAAGGGACAGTGTGTAAGATTTTTACCTGTTAATTACTGAAATTGAAGATACCCATTCAAAAATACATTGTTTTCCAAGCCTTTTCACTTCCATCATGAAATCAAAGTATTCTTTTGGACTTAGATATAGTCACATAAAAGGGGGATCTTCCCCATATAGAGGCAGCCATTTTGAATACGAGAGCCGCAGAAGGACATTTGGGCTCATCCTTCGCCTCGGCTCCTGCTAACAGCTGCACAGCCGCGCTGCTTATGGGTCCCCCCTTCCCCCTCCCCTTCCCCTTCTCTCCTTCGGTCCTCTGCTCCCATATGCAGCCAGGAGCGAAGGAAGGAGAGAAGGGGAAGGGGAGGGGGGGAGCATGCTGCCGGATCACACATCGTAATGGATATAACACGTATTTTGGACTAAATTGTTTTACTGGATTTTATTCGCTGGATCCTTATGGACAGATTGAGACCAAGTTTATGATGAAATACAGAGTTTGACCTGTGCAAAGCCTTCAAAGGTAAGCTAAGTAAGCTAAGTTTTGTGCTTTTCTGTATAAAAGCCCCATGTGCTCGGGGAGTGATTGTTTTGCAGGGAAATGAATTGCATAGTCAAAAAGAGGAGACTGTAAGGTTTCATTTGATGTGTAGATTGTCATGAATCATGATCGGGATTGTGTGTTTTCATGCGAAAAGAAAAAAAAAAAGTGAACGGGGGACCGCGGTTTATGTATACAGCGGTGCGCGGTTCGTGCGCGGGCACGCGAGATTTCGGCGCTACGTCGCGTTCGGGTGACCCTCGAGGTCTGCCATAGCCAAAAGAGGAAGTGGAATAGCTAGTAACCACCTATGCGCCACGAATCCTACACACTGTCCCTTTAACAGCAAATTCCTATATACAAGGTGGAATTTTGAAAGAAAAATGTTCCCAATAAAAACGCTATGTCTGTCTTACCTTTTTGCCTGGAGCTTGTGGTGTTGCGTTCAGGTGCGCTGTGTAAAAATGAGCGCTGTGGGGTCAGTCTGGTCTTGTTAACAGGTTCCTCCTCTGGACTTTAGCCGATCCGTGGACTCCTAATCTTTATGGAGCCTCAGAGATATGCTCCAGATAGACCTCCTTTTATGACCAAGGTCCAGCAACGTGACAAGAGCTGCACTTTTCAATCAAGATTTTTAATTTGAAAAGAAAATTGTCCAACATTATGTTTACTTTTTTAATGCAAAAGTTGTGTTTAAAGGTGCACTGTGTAACTTTTTGGCTGCAGGTTGTTTCTATTAAACAACTCAATCTTAGATTTGTGCGCTTTGTGTTACAATTTTGTATGAAAAGCGCCTTATAAATATTGTTTGATTGATTGATTTATTAAACTACAGGTGGTTTTATAGCTCAAAAATACATTGAAAAACATTCTGACTATGAACGGGGTCAGATCTGACCTGTAACTTGGTCTGGTTTGGTCTATGTTAGGCAGAAAAGTTTAATGCCATACTGTGAAACATTCCAAACAAAGCAATAACATCTCCATGGAGAAAAGCGTTTGACAGACCCTCCACCAGAAAAGTGTGCCATTAAAGGTCCTATATTATGTAAATTGATTCTTGTGAGCTTTTAGTCATGTTCTAATGTTGTTTCCTCCTCAAAAACAGACCTGGAGTTGTGTTTTGTTTCATTCACATGTTTGAGTAACACTTGTTATTAATCTTTCTACATCTCTAAAGCTCAAAATGCTCTGTTCCACCTTGTGATGTCATGAAGTGGTAGTTTTCAAGTTAACAGCTCATTTTTACTGTTAGTTCAGGAGAGATTCAATAGAGAATTCCAGGGCTGAAATGATCCAAATGATTCTAGTGAAGGTGTGTGGAGTTTAAAAACACAGTGGAGCACTTCCTGTATTACCAGATGACATCACAAGGTGGAGTGTTTTAACAACTCCAGGTCTGTTTGTGATGAGGAAACAACATTAGAACAGATCAGAAAATAGCGTAATATAGGGCTCTTTAAAGCTTTTAGGCTTATACAAAAATAAGAAAAATTGTATGGTCAGACTATAAAACTATTTAAAGGTGAACTCTGTAACTTTTCTGGTGGAGGATCTGTTGCCATGGAGATGCTATTGCTTTGGCTGAAATTAAAAGTAAATATCTTGCATTTTCTTTCAATTACCGGTATTAAAAAATAGAATAAAAAACATACCATAAGTGTAGTCGCCGCTCCACAGAAGTGACGAGTAACTTGACCCGGTGGCGTCATCTGTGGGGATAGATATATTTAATGCCATACTGTGGAACATTTCAGGTAAAGCAAAATCTCCATAGAAACAAGCAGGTGGTGGTATTTCTATCAGAAAAGTTACATAGTTCACTTTTAACCTATAACATTTTAAGTTATAAATTTTAACTTGAAATATCCCTTTATAAAAATACTAGGTTCAAAGGTTCAATTCCTGCTTTCAATAGTCTATATGCCTCTATGCCATTGAGCAAAGCACTTCACTTTTTTGTGGTGGTCGCAAAGAAGTGAAAACTGTCAGCCTCAAAATCAGCCTCAAATTTCAAACATTTAAATAAAGATAAATAAACGTTTACAATTTCAAAGTTTTTACAAAATTTCACAGATAAAATGAAAGCTGGAGATAAATAACTTATTTTGCAGCTAAATCTTGCACTTTTTAAGCTCAAATTCTCAAAGTCCACTGATCGGTTTGCTCTTTTTACGACGCCTCATAAAACTTATCTTCAAACAACAAACTTTGACTTCTAATTGATAAGACCGGACCATTACAGAGGAGCGGTTTCTATGTTTACTTTTCACATTTCTTAAGCATGTTTTAATCTGAGTTATTATTTTGTTATAAATTCAAAATAAAATTTAAAAATCAGGCTTATATTCCACCACATCACTGAAATTATCATGCAAGAATTGTAGAACTTTTCTCAAACTATCTGCGACTTGATAAAATCTTTGAATTTTAGTGTGCTCTTAAACTGGACTTCCAATCTCTTGAACTATGTGGCCGTGTGATCCCGTTAGATCAGATGGTGCAGATTGGAAGCCTCACTTCCGTCAGTCTGCAATGATTAATTAATTAATTAAATTTAAGAAGAGTTCAGAAATCAATATTTGGTGCAATAACCCTTATTTTTAATCACAGCTTTCATGCGTCTTAGCATGCTCTCCACAAGTCTTTCACATTGTTCTTGGGTGACTTTATTCCACTCCTGGTGCAAGAACTGAAGTAGCTCAGCTTTGTGTTTGTGTTGGAATTCAACAGACGCTGGAATGGAATGGCTGTAATACATGTAGAGATGCTGATTTCAGGAAAAAAATGCAGTGGTCTCTTATTTTTTTCCAGAGCTGTAGGAGCTTTAAATTACATATGACTAATACAGCTTAGTGGAGCTTTAACTGAAGTGTGTGTTTTGGATTTGTTTTGGAGCAGTGGATGTGGACTGTTTTTATTGTTGTTGATAATGAGACCTTCAGACACACGGCAAATGCACAAGAGACAGTGACGTGTGAAGCATCTTATGTTTATTTATATTATGTCTCTCTGTGACCACAGCACTGACAAATACCACACTCAACGTACACACAACAAACTGAAGGAGACAGAGAGAGGGGGAGTTCAACCATCAACCTGAAGCTCCATCCCCGCTCTGACCAGGATCTGTTGGTGTGTCCTTAGGCAAGATACTTCACTCACTGTAGTGTAAGGCCATTAAAAGGTCCTATATTACGCAAAAGTGACTCTTGTGAGCTTTAAGCCATTTTATAATGTTTCCTCATCAAAAACAGACCTGGAGTTGTGTTTTGTTTCTTTTACTACTACCACCACTATTACTATTACTACTACTACTACTACTACTACTACTACTACTACTACTATTATTACCACTACTACCACTAATACTACTACCACTATTACTACTACAGTGGTACCTTACCTTACGAAAGACTCTACAAACGAAAAATCCAAGTTACGAAACGCCTTCATGTTAAAGACGCGAAAGAAAGAAAATTCAACGCGAAATCTCAAAAATTCAATTAATGCGCGCTCAGATGCACGCCCCGAAACGTAAATACACTTTATCAACACACTCGGGGTTAGGTTCCAGAGGTGGCCCGCGGTGGGAGAGGTCCGCGAGGTAGGACAACTTTGTATTTTGCAATTGTTCTACATGTTGTAGGGCTGTAAATGCCTCACCACACACATTCTACGCTTTTCTCAGACTGGACTTGGGCTTTTCTCGCATTTCTCTCTCGTTTGAACACTCGAACTTTCATAGATTTGCAACAGAATGTGTTGATAGTGAAGCGTGGGGAGGGGGGGGGGGGGGGGGGGCACGGCTCAATATAGCGCCGAACGCGCGAGGGGAGCGGAGACACAGGATTACTATCGCAACAACACATCATTAGTAGGGTAAAACTCACCTGTCTCACGACGGTCTAAACCCAGCTCACGTTCCCTATTAGTGAGTGAACAATCCAACGCTTGGTGAATTCTGCTTCACAATGATAGGAAGAGCCGACATCGAAGGATCAAAAAGCGACGTCGACACGGCGCAAGGCCGTGCCTCCCCCTCGGGGCCGAGCACGCGCGGGCAAGCACGGGGTGATTTAATCCTGGTCTGGTCCTGGTTTGGTCCGGGTCTGGACCTGGTCCGGTCTTGGTTTAGACCTGGTCTAGACCTGGTTTAGTTCTGGTCTAGACCTGGAAGTCACATAGAACCAGAGCCCGCCCCGAGCGAGACCCCGCGATCTTGCCCTCCGATAGAGCACCTTTCTTGGCCTCTTAGGCTACGTTCACACTGCAGCCTGAAACGACCCAAATCCGATTTTTTTGCCTCTATGCGACCTGTATCTGATCTTCTAATGACAGTGTGAACGACACAGATCCGATTTTTTCAAATGCGATCCAGGCCACTTGGATATGTGGTCCTAAATCCGATACATATCCGATCTTTTGACATGCGACTGCAGTCTGAACGGCCAGGTCGCATTCATCCGACCTGAGTGTGTTTCCTCCAATGAGAGTGGTACAAGTAGGCGTTCACAAATGTGCACAAACGTTCTTCTCGTCATGCGAAAATAGTATATAAACTCGTATCAGTGAAGCGGCGAAGCACGTAGCAATCCCATCCCTCCTGCCTGTGACTCCGCACTCACATGTTCCTTTCTGCACACGTTGCTGCCACTGCCCCGCAAAACGCTGTGGCCAAAAACCTCGTCCTTCTCCGTCTCCTCCTTAAAACAAATAAGCTGTACATGTTTTGGCTCCGGTACGAAAGCAACTTTAGGCTACTTCCGTAAACATTGACGTCATCGTGTCCTCCAAGGCGCATGCGGGACACTTTTGGGGAGTTTAGCGTTCACACTGGAGATCACATACAATTCGCATTTAACTGGAAATGTGAACGGCCTCGCAAAAAAATCGGATTTCACAAAAAAATCGGAATTGAGCATGAAGCCCTGCAGTGTGAACGTAGCCTTAGCTCACAGTGTCGGCACCCCGGCTCTAAAGGTCAGATAGAACCAGAGCCCACCCCGCCCCGGTCTTATTCCCGCTGAAAGTGTCTTTCTCGGCCTCTTAGGTCTAGCGCGGAACGCGCAAGGAGCGCGGAGACACGAGGAACGCGCTCATCCAACGGCACTGCCATGTCCCGGGATAATCCTGGTTTAGTCCAGGTCCAGTCCAGGTTTAGACCTGGTTTATTTCTGGTCTAGACCTGGTTTATTCCACGTTTAGTCCTGGGTCTACAGCCAATCAGGACGCAGAACACAAATGTTACACTATAAAAAAAAATGTTACACTATAAAAAAAAATGTTACACTATAAAAAAACAACAACCTTGGAACGGATCAGGCCTTTTCCATTGAAATAGCTACTCAACTTATGAAAAATTCACGTTACGAAACCACTTCTGGAACGAATTAATTTCGTAAGGTGAGGTACCACTGTACTACTACTACTACTACTACTACTACTACTACTACTACTACTACTACTACTACTACCACTACTACTACTACTATTATTACCACTACTACTACTACCACTATTACTACTACTACTACTACTACTACTACTACTATTACTACTACTACCACTATTACTACTACTACTACTACTACTACTAGTACTACTACCACTATTACTACTACTACTAGCACTATTACTACTACTACTACTACTACTACTACTACTACTACTACTACTACTACTACTACTACTACTACTACCACTACTACTGTGAAGAATCCCTCACTCGTCCAGGTAGAATCTATGGTAAAAGGAGAAATTCAATTTCTCAACTGGACAAAGTTTATTCGGTCGAAAACGTTTCTCAGCTCATCAGAGTTGCTTCGTCAGTTCTGGTTAGAGTGCTGACTATCACCTCTTTGTTTTACAGTTTATAGATGGGAGAGAGATTGTCAGAGAGATTGTCAGACACAATCTCTCTCCCATCTATAATTCCATTCTCAAACCTAAATCAAAACAAACAAAGGAAACAATAGGGCTAGCCAGGTCAGGTCCAGAGGTGTGAAAACACCTATTATGGTACTGAATGGGTATGCTAAACAAGAGTCCAGACAGAAAGTGTAAAACAAAGAGGTGATAGTTTCAGAGTAATTTCATTGTAGTTAGCTCCTCCCTGCAGCTAGATATAAGCAGTGTCCTTCAGCACTCTAGCCAGAACTGACGAAGCAGCTCGGATGAGCTGCGAAATGTTTGACCAAATAAACTTTGTCCAGTTGACAAATTGAATTTCTCCTTTTACTACCACTACTACTATTATCACTACTACTACTACTATTACCACTACTACTACTACTACTACTACTGCTGCTACTACTACTACTACTACTACTACTACTACTACTACTACCTCTACGACTACCATTACAACTACTACCATTACTACTACTGCTACTACTACAACCACTACTACTACTGCTACCACTACTACTACTACTACCACCATTACTACTACTACTACTACGACTACTATTACTACTACTACTACTACTACTACTACTACTACTACTACTACTACTACCACCACTACTACTTCTACTACTACTACTACTACCACTACTGCTACTACTACTACTTCTACCACTACCAGTAGACCATTACTACTACTACTACCACTACTATTATTATTATTATTACTACTACTATTACTTCTACCACTACCAGTACTACTACTACTACTACTACTCCTACGCAAATACTAAACAGTGAGTCTGATGTCGCTGCTTAAATTCATTTATCCCTCTCCGCTCACGTCTAAACCACTTGATTACATTACGTTCATGTCTCGTTTAAAACCTGCCAGTCCGGACCTCTCCCTCTCTGACATATTTCCCATCAGTCATCTGGGCTCTGTCTGCACCAATCACAGCTCACGTCTGCTTCTGTGAGACCCGGAGCCCAGACCCGGAGCTCAGCAGCACCGGCCAAATACAATCACAGCTCAATACAGGGCTGAGCGATCGGAAAAACGTCCAATCAAATCACTGAGAACGGAACGAGCGACATATGGGACAGGGGGAAGAGAGGGCAGTAGAGAAAGAGTTAGAGAAGGGACAGAGAGGAGAGGGAAGAGAGCCACAAGAGAGAGAAGAGGGAGAGAGAGAGGGGGGAGAGAGAGATGGGGAGGGTAAGGGTAGAGAGAAAGAGAGGGAGATGAGGAAGAGAGAGAGAGAGAGGGGGGAGAGAGAGATGGGGAAGAGAGAGAGTGTGGGTGAGAGAAAGAGAGAGGAAGAAGGGGAGTGAGGACAGAAAGAGAGAGAGAGGAGGGAAGGGAGGGAGGAGAGAAAAAGAGAAAGAGATAGAGGGATGAGAGAGGGAGTATAAGGGTAGAGAGAAAGAGAGGTAGAAGTGGAAGAGAGAGAGGATGAGAGAAAGAAAGGAGAGACAGGGAGGAGAGAAGGGGGAATAGAGAGGGAGAGGGGGTAAGAGGAGAGAGGAGGAAAGGAGAGATAGAGAGAGAGGGGGGGCGGGAGAGGTGGGAGAAGGGAAGAAAGGAGAGGAGAGGAAGAGAAAGAAGAGCGAGTGGTGGGAAAGGGAGACAGATAGAGAAGAGAGAGGAGTGAAAGGAAAGAGGGAGGAGGGGATAACGGGGACAGTTGTTAGTGTAGGACATTGGCAGGGGTTGACATAAAAGGGATGAAGGAAGGTGACAGGCTAGTAATGGGGCCGGACAGAGGAGTGGAGAGATGGAGAGAGAAAGAGAGAGTAAAAAGTGATAGATATTTTGCAAACAAAATATTTGTTTGTTGAACACTTTTCCTAATGCTTTTGGCCTTTCTCTGAGGAGTTTGCATGTTCTCCCTGTCAAGACACTACTCCACCTTGTGATGTCATGTGGTAAACTGGAAAATCTCCACTGTGTTTTTAAACTCCACCTGTGTTTTTAAACACCTTCACTTGAATCATTTGGATGATTTCAGCCCTGGAATTGCCAAACTCTACTGAACTAAAGGTAAAAGGAGCAAAACAAAGGAGTAAAAGGAGTTAACATGAAAACTACCACTTCATGATGTCACAAGGTGGAACAGAGCGTTTTGAGCTTTGGCGACGTAAACAGACTAATAGTAAAGAATTATTCACCCCGTCAAATTACATCCATGGGCCCCTGACATTCCAGATATTTGTAATAAATGTGCTAATGATAAGGGCATTTTGTTCCACTGTTTATGGGACTGATGGAGAGTTGGAAATCTGTGATTCAAACCAGATCCACTATAGTTGGTACAGAGGTTCCTCATTAGACAACATTCTGTATTTTGGATTTGTAATCTATAAAAAAAGAAGTGACTTTATTGATCTCACACAGGAGAAATTCTTCTCTGCATTTAACCCATCCTGTTATTAGGAGCAGTGGGCAGCACATTACTGCGCCCGGGGACCATCTCCATGATCTTCTTGCTTCAGTTTGGTCAGGACCTAAGCTGGAGGATTTTACCTGGAGCATGTTTTGGGTTGATGAGGGAAACCTGGAGGAAAGCCACCGAAACATGGGGAGAACATGCAAACTCCACACAGAAAGGACCCAGGGGATTGAACCCAGACCATGCATGCAAACTCCACACAGAACACACACAGAAAGGCCTGGGCGACCCAGGGATCGAACCCGGAACCTTCTTGCTGTGAAGCAAGAGCGCTACCCACTCAGCCACCACGTCGCCAAAACACTGGTGGATTTTGGTCTCCTGCAGGCCAGGAAAACTATCACCTTATCTTGGAAAAATATGGACACGCCTCTTATAAAAATTTGGACTATGGAAATGGTGTCTTGTATTGCACTGGAGAGACTTACATTTATTTCAAGAGGAAAAGCTGAGGACTTTGAGGACATCTAGAGACTTTTAATAGAGTTTATGAAAAATAAGTAACTTTTTTTTGTGACTTGTACAATATTGAATGTTATATGAATATTTACAGGTTTGCACCTCATTATAATCAGTGATAATTGTCTGTATGTGATTAATTTTATTGTTTGTTTGTTTTTGTTTCTATGTGGTTTCGTTAATACTTTAATTCAAAAAATCTTAATAAATACATTTAACCAAAACATTAAAGAGGCTAACCCCGCCACACCTTTAACTTTCAATTGTTTTGTTTACATCTATAAAACCCCCATTAAAAATATCCGGTCTCCCAGCTGCGCCACTCCGA
Source organism: Paratrypauchen microcephalus (assembly GCA_036785185.1). Classification (NCBI taxonomy): domain Eukaryota; kingdom Metazoa; phylum Chordata; class Actinopteri; order Gobiiformes; family Gobiidae; genus Paratrypauchen; species Paratrypauchen microcephalus. The sequence goes on along the minus strand of JAVJIX010000165.1, from coordinate 714,361 downwards.
TCGCGTTTCCGTATTTCATTCTCGGCACATTTTAGGCATTTGCGGCGCTAGCGGTTAGCCTGCCTTAGCCACAGTTTAAGTGCAGTTAGCTTTGGGTCAATACTAATGCTATGACGCTAACCCGTTTAGCACTGACCTGTCTGTGTGTGTGTTGGGATACTTGTACTAGCGTGGAAGCTAACGAAATTAGCCCAGCACATACATATTTCTCAGTGTAACGTGAAGCTAGCGATCAATATGGGTTTGTTAATGAAGATGAGTGGTGTATATGAAAGGGGAGGGGCAGATGGGGGGTGGGGGCAAGGGGGTAAATGGGGGGAGGTCGAAGTGAAGGTGAGGTAATAATTGGGTCTGACCGCAGCAGTGGTCAGTCTGAGGGGCAGTTAAACTAGCCACAAAAATGCAACTGATCTCAACCGCACTGAAGTGGTCAAGAGGCCACAGGGAGATCAATGGGAAAGAGAAGAATGAAGTAGGAGTAAAGCTGGAGTAGTAGTAGTAGTGGTAGTAGTAGTAGAAGTAGTAGCACTAGTAGGCCATACCTGCCTGTCAAAGCCTGATCCCGTCAGATCTCAGAAGCTAAGCAAGGCAGGGCCTGGTTAGTACTTGGATGGGAGACCACTGGGAATTCCAGGTGCCACAGTGGGGCGCCAGTTGCAAAAAACTGTCGTTGTGTCCTTAGGCAAGACACTTCACCCACATTGCCTAGGATGAAAGTGGAGTGTGCGTGAGTGTCGGAGGTGGTCGGATGGGCTGATGGCGCAGATTGGCAGCCTCGCTTTCCGTCAGTCTGCCCCAGGGCAGCTGTGGCTACAGAAAGTAGCTCACCACCAAGTGTGGAGTGAATGAACAATGAACTGTAAAGCGCTTTGGGTGTCATGAAAGGCGCTATATAAATGCAATTAATTAATTAAAATTATAATTAATTAATTAGTAGTAGTAGTAGTAGTAGTAGTCAGGGCTCTCAAGTCTCACGCATTGAGAGTGTGACACACGCAATTCGACATGGCATTTCTCACTGAAATTTAGTTACGCAATTCAAGCACAGCGCACAACTGAAAATCAGTTAGATAATGCAGGCACCGCGCGTTTTCAGCGAAAAAAGTCACTCGCACCCCCCGCCCCGCTCCTCGGGAAAAATTGTTCACTCGCCCCCTTCCCCGCCGACCCCACTCAAAACTTGAGAACCTAGTAGTAGTAGTAGTAGTTGCAGTAATAGTAGTAGTAGCAGTAGTAGCAGCAGAAGTAGTAGTAGCAGCAGCAGTAGTAGTAGTAGCAGTAGCAGTAGTAGTAGCAGCAGTACTACTACTAGTAGTAGTAGTAGTAGTAGTAGAAGTATCAGCAGCAGTAGCAGGGCTCTCAAGTCTCACGCTTTGAGAGTGTGACACACGCAATTCGACGTTCACATGCTCACACGCCACACATGGTATTTCCCACGCTGAAATTTTTTAAAGCAATTCAAAACTGTAGCCACTGTTCACAGCGCTTCTGTGCCCAGAAAATCGGTTAGTTAATGCAGGCACCGCTCCTGCCTGCTCCCGTCACACCCTGCTCCCCCAATATAAATCTCACTCCTACCAATCTTCAAAACTTGAGAGCCCTGAGCAGTAGTATTAGCAGTAGTAGTAGCAGTAGTAGCAGAAGTAGCAGCAGCAGTAGTATTAGTAGTAGCAGCAGCAGTAGTATTTGCAGTAGTAGTAGTAGTAACAGCAGCAGCAGCAGTAGTAGTAGAGTAGTAGTAGTAATACAGGAAGTGCACCACTGTGTTTTTAAACTCCACACACCTTCACTTGAATCATTTGGAGCATTTCAGCCCTGGAATTGCCAAACTCTACCTAACTAAAGGTAAAAGGAGCTGTTAACATGAAAACTACCACTTCAAGATGTCACAAGTTGGATCAGAGCATTTTGAGCTTTGGAGATGTAGACAGATGAATGATAAAGGATTACTCAAACATGTGTGAATGAAACTGTCAGATTTCAGATTTGTTGACCTGGTTTATGGTTCATATTTCTGTAATTATTGGACCTTTCCATGTGAAACAAAAACTGGTACAAACCATTTTTCAACCCAAAATATTGTTTGTCAGCTGAAAACCGTTCAATGGCGCACTGCGTAACTTTTCGGTTGGGGGTCCGTCATTTACTTGTCTGTCATCGCCTGTAATGTTCCACAGTATGACATTAAACAGCTCTACTTTGCATTTATTCAATTACAGGTGGTTTTATAGCTTAGAGAAGAAATGACTTTATTGATCTCACACTGGAGAAATTCTTCATTGAAGAAAGACCTAAGAAATACCTTAGACATACCTAAAAAGAGATATTCTGACTGTGGGGTCGCCTCTCCACAGATCTCTACTGTAACTTGGTCTGGTTTGGTCTTCATGAAGATAAAAAGGTTTAATGCCATACTCTGAAACATTCCAGACAAAGCAATAACATCTCCATGGAGAAAAGCAGCAGAAAAGTTACACAATGTCTCTTTAAATTACAGGGATTCTACACTGTTCTTATCACATGAACCGAACCTTTTAAAATCAGCTGGTGCCTTGAGTTTGACCTGCTTTAACCTCTGGACTCCTCATTCATCTAAATCACAAACTTCGCTCTGTTTTTGTCATCTGCGGAGGAAAATTAAAAATGTAGATCCAATGAAGAGCACCCCCATAATGAGATCAGCGCGACAGGGATCGATGTGTCTGTCACACTTCAGCCAGGAGGGGGCGTGGTTACAGCAATACTAATGGAGATGTAGGTGTAACCGCGCTGTACTTGGCTGTGAAAAAGTCCACCTTGGTTGCCTGGATAACCCGTCAGTGTTCGGCCAGGACACGGTGCCGCCTTTTGTGGTTTTAATCAGCGTCAAACAAATAATGTACTGGTCAGGATATCACGGCTCAACACGGCGAGCAGCTCTCTACAACGACAACAAATCACATCAGCATCTAAAAATATAAGCTCATAAATGTCCCAAATTACATAAATAACGTGTACAATTAGGCAGTGATCATATAAAGAATAATACAGGTCAGATCTGTGGAGAGGCGACACCGCTCACACTCAGAATCAAAGTTTTTCTCTGTATTTTTGAGCTGTAAAACCACCTGTAATTGAATAAAGTAGTGCTGTTTAATGTCAGTAAATAGGACATTTGTTATTTATTTTCAACACTGCCTGGTCTTTGTAATATTAGGGCCTCATATCTCCCTTCCATGTGCAGATTCATGTGCATTTTATCATATTCTGATTGTTCCTGATCATTTATGGCCTGTTGGACTTGTGTTTGGCCTTTAGTCTCTGGACTCTGCTCCTGTTTCATGATTAACTCCTAAACTCTTTCCTTTAAATCAGATTGTGCCATAAATGAAAAATCGAGCTGAGGATTCATGCAAACTCATCATCTCCTGTATAATTCAGATATGCTAATGCTAACTGCTGTCAATACATCACATGGGTGTGATTTGTTTAGATTTAAATTTCCCATCAGCCCTTTCACCTCGCTGTCCGTCACAGAGGGACACAGTTCAGTCTGTGTTTAATCATATTTGTACATACGGTAAATATAATGGAACTAAGTGGGACCAAAGCAGGACTGAACAGGAATAAAGCAGGACTGAACCAGACAAAACCAGGCCTAAAGCAGGACTAAACTAGGACTAAACTAGGACTAAAGCACGGCTAAACCAGAACTAAAGCAGGACTAAACCAGTACTAAAGTAGGACTAAAGCAGGACTAATCCAGGACTGGCGAAGGACTAAACCAGGCCTAAACAAGGACTAAAGCAGGATTAAAGCAGGACTAAACCAAGACTAAACTAGGACTAAACAAGGACTAAAGCAGGATTAAAGCAGGACTAAACCAGGCCTAAACAAGGACTAAAGCAGGATTAAAGCACGACTAAACCAAGACTAAACTAGGACTAAACCAGGACTAAACTAGGACTAAAGCAGGGCTGAACCAGGACTGAAGCAGGATTAAAATATGACTAAACCAGGACTAAACTATGACTAAACCAGGGCTAAAGCAGGACTAAACCAAGACTATATCAGGACTAGACCAGAACTAAAACAGGACTAGAACAGGACTAGACCAGGACTAAACTAGGACTAAACCAGGACTAAACCAGGATTACACCAGGACTAAACCAGGACCAGACCAGGATTAAACAAGGACTAAACTAGGACTAAAGCAGAACTAAACCAGGCCTAAACCAAAACTAAACCAGAACTAGATCAAGACTAAAGCAGAACTAGACCAGGACTAAACTAGGACTATACCGGGACTAGATCAGGACTATACCAGAACTAAATCAGAACTAAATCAGGGTAGAACTCTATGGTGGATTTGGCTAAATTTAATAATGTCATAGTGTGGAACATTACAGGCAAAGCACATCTCTCCACAGATATGACCTGTAACTTGGTCTAATTTGGTCTCCATGAAGATAGAAAGGTTTAATACTGTGAAACATTCCAGACAAAGCAACAACATCTCCATGGAGAAAAGCATTTGCCGGACCCTCCAGCAGAAAAGTTACACACAGTGTACATTAAAATAATAACTAACTGCCATGGAGTTATCGTACAGAGATAGTAAATGCTGAGTGAGCCTATCCGTGACCTTTGAACTCTGATAATTCCAGTAAATATTAATCTAAAGCAGTTATTATGAATGATCTCACTCCTGCCACATGTAACACACAACACACAACACATGACAATACCCACACACCATACTAAAAACGGGACAAGATTTTGTGAGACAAAATGCCGAAAACGCTCTTGTCAGATTTTTTGTGTGTGTTTTTTCATTTGTTTGACTTGGACAAAAAGCATTAAATGTTGGTTTGGTACATATCTTGTAGTTCCAAAAAGCAGCACTAGAGTGGCAACAAAAATATTAAATAAATGCAAAAATGTGATGCCAAAAATGAAAATAAATTGCACTAAACTGACGAGATTTTAACACAATTTATAATCTATAAATTGTGTTAAAACCTCGACTTGCATCATTCTCGTGGGTCCAGTCTTGTCTCATCCCATCACTAATTGATACCAAAACAGAATTAAAAGATTCAAATTTCAGTATCAGTACAGAACAAAATATGACCTTTCCAGCCATGGTATAAAGTTATCAACAACTAGCATGCTAATAGTGCACCTCCTGATTCTCACTGGATAAGACACTTTCTAATCAGATGCAGACGATACGCAGCAGACTTATTTTGAGCTGCTTAATACAATATAAATCTACATATTTAATATCTATAGCCTATATTGACTTGGTTTGGTCCTATTGTTCTAGTCCTGGTTTAGGTCAGGTTTAGTCTCAGTCCTGGTTTAGTCCCAGTTTTGATGTGTTTTTGTTGTGTTTGTTTAAGGTTTGGGCTTGATCTATTTCAGAACTATAAGACTAGACTATACTTTTCAAATTTTTGTTGGAAATAATATGTCAATAATATGTTTTTATTACCACGGTATTAAATTCTGTTTCAAGTATGGAGTTTTGGCTTCATGGTATGAAAATCAAGTTTGAAATTTTACTATTACGATGATGATAACATTTTGACTAAACCGGGACTAGGCCACAACTAAACCAGAACTAAACCAGTGCTAAACAAGGACTAAATCAGAACTAAACCAGGATAAAACCATAAATAAACCAGTGGTAAACAAGGACTAAACCAAGACTAAACCAAGACTAAACCAGAACTAAACAAGGACTAAACCAGTGCTAAACAAGGACTAAACTATGACTAAACCAGAACTAAACCAGGACTAAACAAGGACTAAACCAGGACTAAACTAGAACTAAACCAGTGCTAAACAAGGATTAAATCAAGACTAGATCAGAACAAAACCAGGACTAAACAAGGACTAAACCAAGACTAGAACAGGCCCAAACCAAGTCCACATAAAATGGGTTCAAATCAGATCCACAAATTATAAAAATGATTAGTTTGTTACTGATTTGTTGACACATCATTATACAAATTGTTTAATAAATCCTATGAACAGATGGGTCAAATGCTGAAACTGATTTAATGAAACATGGAATGGGTAAAAGGTGCACTACGTAACCTTTCCTGCTGTCAGTTGTCAATTAAAGTGGTTCTATAGCTCATCAATAATCTTTTAATTCTGTTTTTATTACGATGATATCAAAATCTGTATCAGGTATGTAGTTTTGGCCTTAAAATTTACTATTATGATAACATATTTTGACAATTTAACAGCAAATTCTAGCACAGAAGAGATGCCCTTCACCTACATTTTAAAGCTGCTGTACCTGACGTGCATGCTAACCGCGCTTTTCCTGATTCTCGTACAATAAAATGCTTTATAATTGGATACAGAGGAATTAATTTCATCTCAAGAGCTGGGATAAGACAAAATGACCTCAAATACATGGGAAGAATCTCTTTAAACATAACCTACATACCTATTTTTGCATATATCTTTGTCAAACAATAAATAACACCAAAACCCTAAAACTAATCCTCTCGAAAAGTAAAAAACATTGAAAATTGCAAACATAGGTGCCACAAAATACCAGTAATCTCCAAGAGTACGTTCAAACCAAGGTCAGTGAGTGATTTGACAGCTCCATCATTTGTATCGCTTAAGTCCATATGATATTAGGGGCCCGAGTGCCTGTAATGATAATAAATACAGTTATTAATTATGTTAAAGCCCCGCGTATGGCCCAGGATGATGTAGTGAGCGGAGGGAGCAGGTCTTTCATATATATTACTTCCAAACCTATTTACAAAGAGCTATAGTAAGAGTAGAAGCATAGAGACAGTGGCTATATGGGTTCGAATATGCTCAAGATATGACTGATTTTAGTGGCCAGCATGTGTATAGTATGAAATATATCGGTATGTTTCTTAGCTGCTGGTTCAGGAAGCTAATTTTTAACGTAGAATTAAAGCTGCACCATGTAACCTTTCTGGACGCCATAGAGATCTTAGAGTTAGAGTTAATTCTATAACTGTATATAGCTGGGATTGGACATCTTATTTGGGCCAAGCACCGAAGGTACGAGGCACCATAGTGTTTCTACTGATTTTTATACATTATTCTTCTACCCATGGGAGTCTATGGCAACCCCTAGAACCGTCTGGTAAAAAGTTGTGAAATTTTGCATGCACATTCCAGCCAGTCTCCTCATTACCCACAACAATTTATAGGCCCCCACTCCCAACCGTATAGTGCCAACAGCAGGTCAAATTTGCAAGAATTTTCAGGAATTTTCTGCGTTGCTAGGCAACGCAGAAATGTACCTTTGATCTGTCCTTGATGTGTCTTTGATCTAGCCGAAGTGAGCTCATATCTCGGGAACCCTTCATAGGAAGCCTGGGAGCCTCGGAAGCCTGGCTAACAGACCCTGTTAGACCCTGTTAAACCCTGTTAGACCCTGTTAAACCCTGTTAGACCCTGTCAGACCCTGTTAGACCCTGTCAGACTCTGTTAGACCCTGTTAGACCCTGTCAGACCCTGTTAGACCCTGTCAGACTCTGTTAGACCCTGTCAGACTCTGTTAGACCCTGTCACACCCTGTTAGACCCTGTTAGACCCTGTTAAACCCTCTTAAACCCTGTTAGACCCTATCAGACTCTGTTAGACCCTGTCAGATCCTGTCAGACTCTGTTAGGCCCTATCAGACCCTGTCAGACCCTGTTAGACCCTGTCAGACTCTGTTAGACCCTGTCAGACTCTGTTAGACCCTGTTAGACCCTGGCCTACATGCACCTTCGGTGCTTGGCCCCACATTGCTGCTTGCATCTATATTTAGGGGCCGAGCACCGAAGGTGCTAGGAGAGGTTATACGACTGTTTCGATACTGAAACTGAAGTGTATGATTCTCTAATAGACTGGTGGGACGGGGCGAAAGAGATAAAGAGACTGGCCATCCGATGGCAGAGGAAACACAAAAGTGTGTTTGCATCACCTTTGCTCTCCCCCAGGCCCCTTTCTTCATCCCTTTGGTCCTCTACATCCTCCCTGTTTCTCTTAGCCCTTGTGCCCAGTGGTGTTTATTCCCGTACCCGCATCCCCCGATGTGTCTTCTGAGTGCTTTGTGAATGTTATTGTGGTGATGAAATATGTACTATTATGTACCTGAAATGTGTATTATTGTGTACCTTGTAATATTAAAAGATAAAAAAAAAAAGAAAAAAAAAAGTGTTTGCTCTGCGTTGCCTAGCGAAATTGCCTAGCAAAATTGCCTAGCAACCCTATGATCTTTCCTTTGATGTTCTGGTCTCCTGATTATTATTATTCTTTATTCTTTTCACCATGGGAGTCTATGGCAACCCCTAGAACCGTCTGGTAAAAAGTTGTGAAATTTTGCATGCACATTCCAGCCAGTCTCCTCATTACCCACAGCGATTTATAGGCCCCCAGCCACAACCGTCTAGTGGCACCAGCAGGTCAAAGTTGCAGGAATTTGTCAATTGCCTAGCAACGCACCTAGCAACCTTTGATCTGTCTTTGATGTGTCTGTTCTGACAGGGTCTAACCCTGTCAGAACAGACCCTGTCAGACCCTGTCAGACTCTGTTAGACCCTGTTAAACCCTGTTAGACCCTGTCAGACCCTGTTAGACCTGTTAGACCCTGTTAAACCCTGTCAGACCCTGCATGGGGCCTACATGCTGAGGCCTACATGAACCTTCGGTGCTTGGCCCCACATTGCTGCTTGCAGCTATATTTTGATATTGTATTTTATATTTTATTACTTACTTTTCTATTTTATTATCTTTTTATTTTTTATTTTTATAATTATGTCTCATCTGACACTTTTTATTGCTCTTTGGTTGCTATTCCATCTATTTTTGGTTCCCCTCTGTTATATATTATATTTGACGAGTGAGCTACTGTCTAAGTCTAATTTTATTTGAACATTTTAAAACAAAGGTATGAAAGCAACATATTTTAATCCTACCCCTACAATTTACAATATTTAATCTCCATGATATTCAGTAGTTATGTATGTTATAGTGTATCTTTAGACATTAGATAAATTAGGTGTAAAAAAACAAACAAACCAAAAACTAAACATATACACATTACAAATACACACATGTTTATAATATATCATCAATAATCAAATAATCAAATAACTATTCATTAACATCTGCTTTCCTGGTGGTACATCTCTGAAAAGTTTGCTTTGTAAATTTTTGAAAACTTTATTTCACAGGTCTTTTTATCATAAAAAAAAAATTGTATAGCATGTTTATAACAGTTATAGCATAAAGTATAGCATAAAGAATATTTTAGCATGTATGTAGTGTTGTCGCGATACTAAAATTCTAAAACTCGATACCGAAACTAAGGAATAGACTCAATACTCGATGCCGATTCTGATACCATGATAAAGTTTTAAAAAATAAAATAAAAAATGGCAGTAGAATGTGATTTTCAACATTAAAGGTGCAGCTTCTTGGTTGTGGGGCTGTCACCTGCTTGTTTCTATGGATATGTGACTGCTCTGTGTGCTTAGAATGTTCCACAGTGTGACATTAAACAGCTCTACTTTACATTTATTCAATTACAGGTGGTTTTATAGCTCAAAAATACCAAGAAAAACAGGCATTCTGACTGTGACTGGGGTTGCCTCTCCACAAATCTGACCTGTAACTTGGTCTTGTTTGGTCTCCATGAAGACAGAAAGGTTTAATGCCATACTGTGAAACATTCCAATTATTCAAAAACAATAACATCTAACAGCATGGAGAAAATGATTTGACAGACCCTCCACCATAAAAGTTACGCAATGCAACTTTAAACGGTAGTACTTTCTTTTCTTTTCCCATGTGGCCTTATTGTCATGGAATTAAAGTTGCACCCCGTAACTTTTCAGGTGAAGGGTCTACCTGTTTGTTGCCATGGAGATGTTATTTTCAACTGTATGGCATTAAATTCACAGGTAAAAAGAACCTTACTGTGAGCAGGTTTGCCTCTTCACAGATCTGAACTGTAATTTAGCGTCACCTGATTGTCTCCGTGGTGATATACGTTTAATGCCATACTGTGGGACATTCAAGGCAAGGCAATAGCATCTGTACGGTGGAGGAACCTCTAGGAAGTGGCATATACTGCACATTTAATAGAGAGGACAGAAGTGAAGACTATTTATTCTTTCTTTAATACTCATCTTTCCTCTCCCTCTTTCTCCTTCACTCACCCCTCCCTCCCTCTCTCTCTTTCTCTCTATCTCTTCTTCCTTTCCTCCCCTCTTATTTCTACATTTGTCTCTAGCTGTCCCACTCCCTGTTCCCTCTCTCTCATCCCTCTCTCATCCCCTCTCTTTTGTCCTGTCCTTTATTTCTCCACATGTTTTTAGCTGTCCTCTCTCTCTCTCCCTCTCTTCTCTCCTCTTCTCTCTCCTCCCCTCTCTTCTGTCCTGTAATTTATTTTTCCGTATGTCTTTAACTGTCCCCCTCTCTTCTCTCTTCTTCTCTCTAATCCCCCTCACCTCCCCTCTCTTCTGTCCTGTCTTTTGTTTCTCCGTATGTCTTTAGCTGTCCCCCTCTCTTCTCTTCTCTCCTCTTCTCTCTCATCCCCCTCTCCTTCCCTTTCTTCTGTCCTGTTGTTTATTTCTCCACATCTTTACCTGTCCCCCCTCTCTTCTCTCTTCTTCTCTCTCATCCCCCTCTCCTTCCCTCTCTTCTGTCCCGTCCTTTATTTCTCCACATGTCTTTAGCTGTCCCCCCTCTCTTCTCTCTTCTTCTCTCTCCTCCCCCTCTCCTCCCCTCTCTTCTGTCCTGTCCTTTATTTCTCCACATGTCTTTAGCTGCCCCCCCTTCTCTCTTCTTCTCTCTCATCCCCCTCTCCTCCCCTCTCTTCTGTCCTGTCCTTTATTTCTCCACATCTCTTTAACTGTCCCCCTCTCTTCTCTCTTCTTCTCTCTCATCCCCCTCTCCTCCCCTCTCTTCTGTCCTGTCCTTTATTTCTCCACATCTCTTTAACTGTCCCCCTCTCTTCTCTCCTCTTCTCTCTCATCCCCCTCTTCTCCCCTCTCTTCTGTCCTGTCTTTTATTTCTCCGTATGTCTTTAGCTGTCCCCCTCTCTTCTCTCTTCTTCTCTCTCATCCCCCTCTCCTCCCCTCTCTTCTGTCCTGTCCTTTATTTCTCCATATGTCTTTAGCTGGCAGCCCCATTAACTCATAAATCCAATAGAGACCACCTCAACACTATCCGTCTTCTGTCTACGGCCGTGTCCAGATCAATGCACTGCTCCCTCGCTCCTTTTCACATCCATCTCTCCTCTTCCTCCTCTTCCTCTCCTCTTCCTCCTTCATTCTTTTTTTAGCTTGGTCCAAGGAGATAGTAGTTAGTTAAAGGAGAGGGCTGAATGCTGACGCGGCCAAAGACATATCAAATATTATCAATGTGAATCAGTATTAGCTCACGGTGCTAATAAGGACACAAGTAAGGCAAGCCAAAGGGGACAAACTTTGAGATTGTTTTTAAAAAGTTTTGATGAGCTTTAAAGTGCCCATATTATGCTGATATTTGTTATAATGTTGTTTCCTAATCACAAACAGACCTGGAGTTGTGTTTTGTTCTTCTCTCAAACTGAAAACGCTCTGTTCCACCTTGTGATGTCATGTGGTAATACAGGAAGTGCCCCACTGTGTTTTTAAACTCCACACACCTTCACTAGAATCATTTGGATAATTTCAGCTTTGGAATTGCAACTCTCTACTGAACTAAAGGTAAAGGAGCTGTTAACTTGAAAACTACTGCTTCATGACATCACATTAAATATAAAATAGAATGCCTTTTATTGTCACTATTCATGTGTACAATTTACATTATACATACTCACAATGAGGCTGAAAGAATCTCACTTCAGTGCAGACATTTAAAGGACAAGTAACGTTTTTACCTTATTTCCTTATTTCGGTGATAAAACAATGTCATTTACTCACCCATTGTACTTTGGTGTCATTTGGAGATTTCGGAGTTGGGCTATATCCATTTAACGTGAGTGGTCAAGGCATGTTACCTGGCCAGCCAAATGATATCTCTCTGTATTTGCTATACAGCGCGATACCATTTGGACACCCTCGCTCCACCCTCGCTCCCCCGGTTAACAACGGACTCCGCGATTCTGATTCGTTCAAAGATGGTGACGTCAGTGCACCCGCCTTTGCCCGCAACGTCCCTTCCATTCAGCTGTAAATTGGTCTTAAATGACCTCAAACACATCGATTCCTTAAAACCACAGCAGCTGACAGCTCTAGAGGCCTTTCTTTTCAAAAAAGATGTTTTTGCATTGCTTCCTACCGGCTTGGTTCACGTCGCTGTCCGTTAACTGTTCTCTGATTGGTTCACTTAGCTGTCTGTCCAAGCGCAACGGCAGCGCATTCTGGACCAAGCGTTACCAGACTCGCCGCTGGTACAGCGATGAGTCATGGATTCTTCCAGGCAACAAGGCATGATGTTGCAGTCACCAAATAACACAAACTTTATCACTTTTCAAATGGCAAAAGTTCAATGTGTTACACTTTCGTTTGAGTCAAAAGTGGCCTGTAATGAGATATCCAGTCATGGTTCCGATTGGATGACGTCATCAACGAGGACCGCGCGCAGGCATTCATTCCTTTGCTTAGAAGACGCTCAGAACTTTTCTGTTGCAAGTGAGACATGGCTGAAGATTCGGACTTTGAGATTGAAGAGGACTTATTTGAGTATGATGGCTGTCCCTATCGTTTGAGGAGTTTGAGGAGCAGCGCACCAGAGAACAGCAAGCGACAACCCGTCTACGAAAAGACAGTACCTGGTGGTGTTTATGTGGAGATCGTATGTCGATGGCAACAGAGGAAGAATGCCTTTGCTGTGTCGAGTGGGATTTGCGGCCAGGAGATGAACAACTGGGTGATGATAACAGAAATCTGTGTCTGTCAGCTCTGGAGGATATACGTGCCATGATGAACTGTGGTGTAAAAGAAACCTTTTTTCATGTTCCGAAACTCAAACCAAAGTGTAAACTAACACACTGAACTTTTGTCATTTGAAAAGTGATCAAGTTTGTGTTATTTGGTAACTGCAAACAGATTGTAAAAACGTTACTTGTCCTTTAAGTACAATATATACAGCAGGATATTTACAACACAGTATACTTAAGATGCGTGACGAGTCCCTCAGTCGTCCAGGTAGAATCCATGATAAAAGAAGGAATTCAATTTGTCAACTGGACAAAGTTTGTTTGGTCGAAAACGTTTCGCCGCTCATCCGAGAGGCTAACCAGAACTGACGAAGCCTCTCGGATGAGCGGCGAAAAGTTTTTGACCAAACAAACTTTGTCCAGTTGACAAATTGAATTTCTTTTTTTATCACAACACAGTATTGAAAAAAAAGTGCAAAAATATTCAAATAAAATATGCAAAAAAAAAAAAAAATTAGTGCAAAAAAGTCCTCTACAGCTTCCAGGTTATTGCAAGTCTTGCTGAGATATTGCAGTGGGGGTGACACATACACCCATATATACACACACTTGAGAGTCTCTACATTGTAGAGGGAGATGTTTCACAGAACTCAGTTTAGCATATTGTTCTGTAAATGTTGCCAACAAGCTTTAGCACTGCGTTAAGTAAGATAAGAGATAAGATAAGATAAGATAAGGCTTTATTGATCTCACACAGGAGAAATTCACTTACCACATTAGCTCCAGGCGGTTTTGTGCAAAAAAAAAGTTAGGACAAAAAAGTGCATGCAGACAAGATAAGTAATAATAAAAATAAGTAAATAAGAGAATGTAGGAAAAAAATTGCACGTTTAGACTATACTGTATAGTGGAGTTATACAGTCTGATTGGTGGGGATGAAGGATCTGCGGTGTGAGTCAGTGCATGTGAGTGTTCAAGGTGGTTATGGCCCTTGGGAAGAAGCTGTTTTTGAGTCTGTTGGTCCTAGCTCTGTTGCTCTGTTTCACAAGGTGGAACAGTAGCATTTTGAGTTTTGGAGATGTACTAATAATAAAGGAGGACTCAAACAGAACACTCAAGGTCTGTTTTTGAGGAGGAAATAACATTATAACATGACTTAAAGCTCACAAGAGTCAATTTTAATATAGGAAATTTAAGACTGCTGGTCTCCATGGAAATATTATTGCTTTGCCTGGAATGTTTCATAGTACGGCATTAAACTTTTCTTTTTTATATATCTCTGTTGAGACAAACAGCTGACCCAATGCACCAGGCCAATTTAAAGATTTTTGAGCAATAAAAACAATTATTAAATAAACACAAGGCAAAGTTTCACAGTGCAGCTTTAAATGTATTTTTGTTAGTGGCTTTGAAAACATACCTTCAGAAAGATGCAAGTAACTAGAATAAATGTGTAGGATATGAGGATGCTGCTAATGTTTGGATTTCACGTTTCAACATGTTTTGATGGAAAATAAAGCCACATATTCAAAGAAAGGTGACATTTAAAAGTGGAATAACTAATCCAAAATAACTAAATTGTTTCTTGTTTTTTTAGTAGCCATACACAAGGAAGATCCATAAAACATGACTAAAATATGAAACAAAACATGCAATTAATCACAAACAACCACAAACTCCAGTCTGCATGTATATCTCTCCCTGCTGTCTATTCTTCTCAAAGAGGCTTGTGGTTTCTCTTTTCTGTCTCTTCTTCTCTCTCTCCCTCACCTTTTCTCTATATATACTCCTCTCTCTCTCTTTCTCTGTCTCTCCCTCCCTCATATCCATATCTTTCCCTGCTATCTATTCTTCTCTTGTGGTTTCTCCCAGTCTTTCCTCTCTCTATTTCTCTGCCCTCTCTGTCTATCTCTCTTCTCTCTCTCTGCCGCTCCTCTCTCTCTCTTTCTTCCTCTCCCTCTTCTCTCTCGCTTTCTCCCTGCTCTCTCTACCTCTCTCCACCTCTGCCCCCCTCTCTCTGTCTCTCTCTCTCTCTCTCTTCCTCTCCCTCTTCTCTCTCTCTATTTCTCCCTGCTCTCTCTACCTCTCTCCACCTCTGTCCCCCCTCTCTCTCTGTCTCTTTCCCTCACCCTCACTCTACCTCTCCCCTCTCTGTCTCTTTCTTTCTCTCCTTCTATCTAGTTTTCTCTTGTGGTTTCTCCCAGTCTCTCCTCTCTCTCTTTCTCTGCCCTCTCTCTATCTCTCTTCTCTCTCTCTGCCGCTCCTCTCTCTCTTTCTCTCTTCTCTATCTCTCTCCTCTCCCTCTTTCTCTCTCTCTCCCCCTTCTCTCCCCTCTCTCTTTCTCCCCCCTTCTCTCCCTCTGTCTGTCTCTCTCCCTCCCTCTCCTTTCCCTCTTTGTCTCTCTCCAACCCGTTACATTTCTCTACCTCTTATTCTGATTGATGGCTGGACCGCCGAGCTTTGATAAAACCTTTTTGAAAGATGCAGCGAACTCCGTCCATCTCGTCCTGTCATCCACATCTGAGATTTGAGTGCAGCTGAAATATTGTGGGTTTGGCATAAACAAAGCTCCCCCTCCTCCTTCTCTTCCTCCTTTCCTCCTCCTCTCCCCCTCTCCTCCACTGTCTCCCCCTCTCGTCCTGTCGCGACGGGGATCTGGAAGGCTGCTAGCGTTAGCGGTTAGCGTCCGGGCCCCGTCTGAACCACAGTGGCCTATGGTGAACCACATTGGGCAGGGTGAGGAGAGGAGAGCCCAGGGAAGAGGCAGCGATGGTGGGTTTGGGGGTAATAAACTCTGGGTACTTGTGGAAGTGGAGAGTTGTTAGCTGCCCACAAGTGTCCTTCAAGATGTTGCCACTGGATTTTTGGATTTAGATTTTCATGGGCACAGAGCTAAAGCTTATATTTCAACTAGGAGACATTAAAAAGGTCATATATTAAGCAAAATTGACTCTTGTGAGCTTTAAGTCATGTTATAATGTTTTCTCCTCAAAAACAGACCTGGACTTGTATTTCTTTTTTTCTTTATTATTAGTCTGTCTACATCTCCAAGGCTCAAAATGGTCTGTTCCACCTTGTGATGTCATGAAGCAGTAGTTTTCAAGTTAACCGCTCCTTTTACCATTTGTTTAGTAGAGATTGGAAATTCCAGGGCTGAACTATTCAAAATGATTCTAGTGAAGGTGTGAAGGAGATTAAAAACACAGTAGAGCACTTCACACATCACAAGGTGGAACAGAGTGTTTTCAGTTTGAGTGAAGAACTCAGCCTAAATATGCAGGGTCTGTGTGTGAATGAAACAGAACACAACTCCAGGTACGTTTGTGATGATGAAACAACATTAGAACAGAAAATAGCTGCACCATGTAACTTTTCTGCTTGTCTCCATGGAGATGTTATTGCCTTGGCTGGAATCTTCTATTTAATTTTTTATCGTTCAAATACCTTGAAAAACATGTATTCAAAGCCATACTGTGTCACATTTTTGACAAAGCAATAACATCTCAATGGAGACAGGTGCAGGTGCAGAATGAACAGTTTAATGAATTGATAAACTTTGGTGCTTAGACTTTAAAGGTTATATAGAGGATTTTCCAAGGAACGAGGAATCCAGCGACTGTTTGTCCTTTTTCAAATGTTGCGCATGCTATTGTTTCGCTGTCCCTACCATGTCAACAGTTAATGGATTTTTTTTGGTCATCATAATTACAAGGCTGGTGCATCTCTAATGCTCTAATGCAATTATAGACGATTTGAAACAAAAAAAAACCTTACACCAGTAAGTGGATAAAAGAAAAAAAATTGAGATTCGACAGGAAATATTTAGTTATATTTACTTAGACCAGCTGCTCATATTTACACTTGTAACTATCCATAGGCCTATAGATGCCAAAGCTCCATAATATGTAAGCACTCACCTGCCCAGGCAGGGCTGAGACTACATGGTTTAATGCATGAGCCCGTAGAACACACGTACTGCTGATTCTCCACAATATTTAAATCTTTGGTTGACTACAATGACTAGATTTCTGCTTAAACGCATAAAATGTCCTTCACTAGGAGACATTTGATTGGATGCGCACGCACATCACTGTCAACATTGGACACGTTTAACTCTACAGTCTGTGGTGTCACCTGTATGTTGTTGACATGCATGACACACCCGCGTCTCACTCACCGCTGCCGTCTTCACCACACGAGGACTTTCATTTGGACATGTCTCCATCCTCTGTGTCCATAAAAGTATAAAAATCCAACAGTAAAAATCATTCATTCAGAGCTCCGTCAAGTCCGAGGGTAAATTCTTTGCTAGCAGCCTGATTATTTTAGACGCTTTTTTGAACAAGTCATTACAACTAACTTAGGAAACAAACATAAACTGCTCCTCTGTAAAAAAAAAATAAAAATAAAAATAAATAAATAAATACTCCCATTATTTATCCAAAAATAAAGTCCAAATGAAAGTATATTCCATCTTTTTGTTGCAAACTCCATCAAAATTTAAACAGACTAAGCTAGCGCTAGTCACTCAAAACAAACTCTGGCGCCCGCTAGTGGTCAGTGCAGGGATGACAAACAGCTGGCCTGGAGGCGGGACTAAGCGATGCACCAGTGCTGCTATCTGCCTGTCAATCAACCACAAAGGGACACTCTGATTGGTCAGTTTTAACACCAGGGCCAGCAGCTCTCAGACAGAAGGCCTGAATGTAGAGGGCATTTACGAACGTGTAGACCCCAAAATAACACCAAATCTAACAGAATACTCATATTTATGTTATTCATTCATTCATCTTTTTCCGCTTTTCCATTTTCTGGATCGCAGGAGCAGCAGTCCAAGCAGATCTGCTGCCCAGAACACAATGCACCAGCCCCCATGTATCCCCATGTATTGATGGAATTTAGATTAAAAAATACATTTTGATTTAATTGATGTAAAAAAATCATTAGTAGTCAATAGTATTTTTTATTTATTTATTTATTTTTCTGTAATGTAATGAAAGCACACCACTGTATTTAAATGCTCCACAATATGGCGTTAAACCTATTCATCTTGCATATTACAGGTGTTTTATTAGGCCTACTCAAAAACATGCATTCTTACAGTGAGCTGGCTCGCCTTTCCAGAGATCAAACTTGTAACTTTTCCTTGTGTTGTTGTCACCTTCTTATTGAGTCCATGGGCAAATAAGTTTAAAGCCATACTGTGTCACATTCTAGACAAGGCAGTAACATGTCCATGGAAACAAGCATGACATGACACAAGTTGGAACAGCTTTGGAGATGTAGACAGAGTAAAAATAAAGTTACCCAAGCACGTGTGAATGAAACAAAACAAACTCCAGGTCTGTTTTTGATGCGGTAACAACATTATAACATGGCTTAAAACTCACAAGAGTCAGTTCTGTGTAATATAGGACCTTTAAATTGTTAATCTCTATGGTAACAGTGGTGGTGGGGGTGTGTTTTGGCTCCATAAAAAGCCCAGAGTGACGGCATGTTAGCAGAGAGCACCCATGGGAGACGCGCTGAAGGTCAGAGGAGTCCGGGCTCGTGGGTGAGCCTGATTTGTTTTCGGTGAAAGGTGAGGCCACTTAGCCACGGCACAGATCTGAACCGGCATCGCTTTACCCACTCACCCACAAGAGAGGGAGGGGGCAAGGGGGGGCAAGGGCATGACCTGGTCAGAGAGACGGGGAGAGAGGGAGGAGAGAGGAGAAAGAAGGAGAAAGATGGGGTAGAAGAGAGAGGGCAGGAAAGAAGTGAGATCTGGAAGGAGAAGAGGGGAAAAAGAGTGAGAGGGAAAGAGGAGACAGAAAAAAAGGAGAGAGAGGGTGATGGAGAGGATGAGATAGAGGTAGAGAGGGAGAAAGAGCTGGGATATGGAGGGAGGACAGAGTGAAGGGAGAGAGAAATGGAGAGGGGGTGGAGAGAGAGAGAGGCAAGGGGAGATGAAAAAAGAGGAGAGAAAGAGAGATATAGGAAGAGAGTGAGAGAGAAACCTGGTAGATGGAGGGAGGAAAGAAGGGTAGGCAAAAGAGGAAAGTAGAGAGGGGAGAAAGAAGAGAACAAGGTAGGGGAGAGAGAGAGAAAAGAAAAAGAGGGAGAGAAAGCAATGGAGGGAATGAGAGAGATAGACAGCTGGCAGATGGAGGGAGGAGAGAGACGTAGGGCAAAAGAAGATAGATGGAGAGATGAGAAAGAAGGGCATGACCTGGAGACATAAGGAGAGAGAGGAGAAAAGAGAAGGGGAGAGGAAAGAGTGAGATCGGGTTGAGAGAAGAGAAAGAGGGAGAGAAAAAGAGAGAGGAAAAGAGAGAGGGAGGACAGGAAAGAGAGAAAGGAAGAAGAATGGCATGAACTGAAGAGAGGATGACCCATTTATATTATTAGTTTTCAATTTCATTTTCAGGGAAGACAGAAGTGCTATTCATTTTTGTATTCTTATAAAAATAATAGCTTTTTATAAACATTTTTTTTAAAACAACAAAAAAGCAAACTGAAAACTGACACAAAGGATTTATGTTTTCTTTTTTCTTTCTTTTTTTTTTAGCTTAAGTTGTGTCATTTATTTAGACTTGTATATTTTCAATGATTAGGGTATTTTCACTGTAAAATCAATAAAGGCCATTTCATTGGCTATTTATCAAAATACACTAAGGTATTTGTCAAATTACAGTATTATATTTATAGTTTTTCTACATATACACACAAACGCTATCTGTGTTATTGTTTTGATGTTTAATAAATTATAAAAAGGTAATTTATATAAAAAGTGACCAAAGAAGAAATTCAAAGTACTAAGTTATAATGAGATAATCTGCTGACTCATGTTGCTAATTTAAAGATAGCATAGCCTGTATTTTAGGTGATTAATTAAACAGGCTCCATTTCCCATTATTCTCTCTCTCTTTTTTTCCCTGTTACACATCATTTTTGTCATCTCAGATCAATACTCACCCGAAATGACTTGTCTTCGAAATATAAATAAAACCATTTCATATTCCACAATTACAAACACAAACAAAAAATGCTGTGAGTTTTTGCATATTTTATTCCATACAATACAATTTTAAGCATATTTTTTACAATTTGAAGTTATTATTTTAAACAAAGAAAAAAAAATAACTACACCTTTATTTAAATTTAAATTCTGCATTTATTCATTGTGTTTTCTGTTCTTTTAAATTCATCTTGAAATTTGTAAACCTCCAGATCTGTATGTGGTGCAGAGCCGACGGTAATGGGATCTTTATAAATCGTTTTGTGGCATTTTATTCACCGCAGATTCTCGTGTTAAAGTCGCTGCTGTTTAGAGGGAAAAAAAACCCATAAAGTAGTGGAACAGTGACCCCTAGTGGAGCCTGGCGGGATTTTAGCTTCATTACGACTGTAGTAAGGGAAGTGTATGCAAGATTTTGATTTTAAATGTAATAATCATGCTTTATATATGTTCCCAGATACGAGGTAAACGTGAAAACAAATACTTTTTATTATTAACAATTGTAATTCTAGCTCTACTCTATCTCTAATAAATAAGTAGCAAAATAGCAAGAGACTGGTGTCAATAAAATATGGAAATATTGTTTAAAATAAAGAAAGAAAGGAATGCAGTATATTATAAATAGAAATATAGTTTAAAAGAACTAAGATTTTGCTTTCAAATTTCAAGAAAATGTGTATCCAGATATTTAACATACCATTACAACCATATTCAAATCAAATATGACTTACTGATAATAACTGTGATGCTGTTTTATTCTTAATTACAAAAACTTTAGACAGGATAGAAAAGTTTATGTTATAATTTAGTGTTGTCAAGACAATTATCCAATCAGAAAGCAGAATGAGCCTCACATTGTTAGTTTCAATGGTGAAATCCAGTGAGTTTAAACCTAAAATCCCTCTCTCTGATCTGAACGGTCTCTACCTAAACCCCAGCACCTGCACCAGTCATGAGTCAGTGTTAGTGCAGCCTCTGCAGCTCAGAGAGGGAATTCTGGAAGTTCTGAGCTTCACATGGGCCTGTCCATAAACTGAGAATGAGACAAACGCAGGACGTATCTCTATCTGCAGGTTTAGGCTCTGGAGACACAGGGTTAGATGTAATTTTAACTTTTATTTAACTGTAAATCCTCAGGATGTATACAGTTTGTTTAAAAAGTTGAAGATTTGATAGTCAGTAATATTCATGCTTTAAAAAATGGCTATAACCACAATTTAACTTACTTCACCTGCATATTGAGGACATACATGAAGACAAAAAATAACTTCATTTAAATCAGTGCTTCTCAATTATTTTCTGTGACGCCCCCCCTAGGAAGAAGAAAAAATTTCACGCCCCTCTTCCTGCGCGTGACTATAAATAGTATTATTTGTCTAAAAAATTGTTATGAGAACACCATTGTATCCTTTTATTAACATTATAAACAAAAAAAAAGAAAGAAACTTACAACAAAGACTGCACTGAGGACTCAAATATTAATGTGTTTTTAATGCTTTGCGCACATTTGTTTACGTTTTACAGAAATGAAACTTAAAACCACCTCATTTGCATAAGCTAAAAGCACTGAAAAAAAAAACGCTCTCTCCTTGTGCCACTGATGCGTCAGCTTCTGTTGGACTAAAGGACACGACTCAGTGGAATATACGTGTTTTTTCTGTGACAGAGGATGTTTTGTTAATGGTGAGACTGTGCGTAAATCGCATGTGAGAACGCCACTGCCAACTACTGTGTTGATGTGCAATTACACTTAGTTCTAGTACAGTACAGCAAAAAAACATGTTTCCCAGGGTCATACGCGCCCCCCCTGGCATCACGCCACGCCCCCCCAGGGGGGCCCGCCCCACTATTTGAGAAGCACTGATTTAAATGAATGTATTTCTGTTGTAGTTCCAAAAAAATGTGTAAGGAAGGGCATCTGGGTAAAATTGAATTGATATCAGAGCTGTAATTTTCTATAGTCTATACCAAGAACTTACACCCATTTAAAATTTAAAATTAAATAAATAAAATAAAAACATTTTCATTTCGATTGTTCTCTTATTGTCTTAATGTGACGATGTCATGGAGGTGGGCTGTATTGTGAACGCTTTTGTTTGGGGCTGGGGTCTTACGCACATGTTGAAGCGTTTGTAAACAGGAAAACTCCCACAGAAATCTGACTCACACTGGATCAACATTTACACAAACACTTCAGACAGTCAGTGCCAGATACATTTCATTCATGTTAATTGATAGTGTAAAACTGCTTTTCTTTCTGTTTAAAATGATGGAAATAAAACTAAATTTTTAAAGCTGCCAAAAATATATTGAGCTCAAAGTTGTAATTAATTCACATTTACCCACTTAGGGGTGCATTGTGTAACTTTGGGTGTGATTAACAGGTGGGTTAGCCAATCAGGGACATGTATGGTCCGCCCGTATCAAAACAAATATGGCGCTTATGAGGAAAAAAGAAAGGAAAGAAATATCACACAGGGCTGAAAAACATGGCGTATTTCTGCAGAATCAATGAGCGAAGCACTAAACTCTGTGAGAAGTTTGATTTTGTTGTAAATGACGAGTGACTAGTGAGCTCCTTTGCGTCACACGTGTCACTGAAATAAAGAAATGGTTTGGTTCGTTTGGTTCGTTTGGTTCGTTTGGTTCGTTTGGTTCTGACTCGAAGTGCAATGGAGAGAGTAAAAAGTACACAGAGCTATTATTTTGGACTTACCAGGCAGATGTCGCTTAGATATTTTGATGCCAATGAACGAAAAGTCTGTGCTCTCGTTTGTGAACTGTAGCTCGTTGGACTGATAGTTTCTTGGGCTTGAGTTAGACTTGGGTTTTTGCAGTGGTCCAAAGTTATTCCTCACTTACCTTGTCCTTTCTGAGCATCCGAATTATTCACCATAAAAAGTTTCTAAGCAATTTTCATAACATTCACATAGACTGTGTAAAGAAGTGAGTGTGACGTGACCCATAACATTTGGCTCCAGTCAAATGAAGCTCAACGAGGCTGCCATTTTAAGAATAGGATTTTATTTATAGACTAAAAAGTCCTCCTTACCACTGGTTCTGTCCCGCAGTCTCTCAAGCTGGCTGCCATTACCCCTATCCTAAAAAAAAACGGTCTTGACCCTGACAACTTTGCAAATTTCCGCCCCATTTCAAACCTTCCATATCTGTCCAAAATCCTGGAACGAGTCATAGCCACCCAACTCAAAGCCCATCTTAAATCCAATAGCCTGTTTGAACCATTCCAGTCTGGTTTCCGTCCACAACACAGTACAGAAACAGCCCTTCTCAAAGTCACCAACGATCTCCTCCTCTCCTCTGACTCCGGCCACTTCAGTATCCTCATCCTCCTGGACCTTACAGCAGGATTTGACACTATCAGCCACTCCATCCTCCTCTCCTGTCTCAAGAACTATTTCAACATCACCGGCTCAGCACTATCCTGGATCAACTCCTACCTCACCAACCGTCAACAATTCATCCACATCAACAACTGCTCCTCCGCCACTGCTCCCCTACTGCAAGGCGTCCCCCAAGGTTCGGTGCTTGGTCCCCTCCTGTTCATCCTCTACCTCCTCCCCCTTGGTAGCATCATTCGCCGCCACGGCCTCCATTTCCACTGCTACGCCGACGATATTCAACTTTACATAACCACCAAATCCATCAACTCCACAACTCACTCTTCCCTCACCCACTGCCTCTCTGAAATCAAAACATGGATGCAACACAATTTCCTAAAACTAAACTGTGACAAATCCGACTTAATCATTATTGGCCCCTCCACTCAAGACTTCAGCCTGACCATAGACAACGCAACCCTCACTCCATTCCCACTCATCCGAAACCTTGGCATTCTTTTTGACTCCACACTTTCATACCAACAACACATAAACTACATAACCCGGACTGCTTTCTTTCATCTCAAAAACATTGCACGACTCCGCCCATCCCTTTCTTTCTCTGCTGCTGAAACCCTCATTCATGCATTCATCACCTCTCGAATCGACTACTGCAATAGCCTTTTCTATGGTCTACCCTCCAAAACTCTCAACAAACTCCAATACATTCAAAACTCTGCTGCCCGCCTCCTCACCCATACGCGCCACCGAGACCACATCACTCCTGTCCTCCAAAACCTCCACTGGCTCCCCATCCCTCAGCGTATCCAATTCAAAGTCCTCCTCCTGACCCACAAAGCCCTCCATAACCTGGCTCCATCATACCTCTCTGACCTTCTGCACCGCCACACCCCATCCCGCTCCCTCCGTTCCTCCGACACCAACCTCCTGTCCCTCCCCTACAGGACCAAGCTCCGAACCTGGGGTGACAGAGCCTTCTCCATTGCTGCCCCCACCGTCTGGAACTCACTCCCACAACCTATCCGTGACTGCTCTGACCTCCCCACCTTCAAAAAATTGCTCAAGACTCACCTTTTTAAAACTGCTTTTAATGTTTCTTAATGTTTAATGTTTTTCTGATTGTTTATTGTTTTGTTACTTGTTTTATTACTGATTTTACCTCTTGTACAGCGTCTTTGAGTGTCTTGAAAAGCGCTTTATAAATAAAATGTATTATTATTATTATTATTATGACGTGACCCATAACATTTGGCTCCAGTCAAATGAAGCTCAACGAGGCTGCCATTTTAAGAATAGGATTTTATTTATAGACTAAAAAGTGAAATAAAACACCAGTAGAGCTGGTTAAAATATTTAAGACCAAAATGAGGAGTCTGACAGCAGCAGTTACAAAGAGAGGAGCCACAGCTTTTCAATGTTTAGTCAATGGGAGCCAGAGTCAATGGAGCCAAAATCATAACCCATGCTCGCTTTCTATTTGGAACACGACGGCTAGCGGGTTAGCTATGTCCATTCATATACAGTCTACGCTCTCAGAGGCCAGAGCAGCGTTTTGCTAAAACAACTAGCATGCTAACTGCACACTTCCTGATTCTTGACCTGCTTATACAACAAATCTGACATGTTTTGCACAAATACATGAAAAAAACAGGTACAGGGCCTTTAATTTCTCACAATTTTGATCGTCATTAAAAACGGCCTTACTTTCATCCATTCTACTGTACTTACGCGTAGAATTTCTGAGTCTATAAAGCGCACTGAGCAAACTACATTCAAATCTATTGCGATTTTGTCCCTCAGCATATGTCAACCCGTCTAAGTAATGAAAAAGTAGATTTTCGCTCGCTAAATTGTGTTCTCCTGGCAACTCCTCCAACCCTTCTCCTATTTTTTTGGTATTCCTTTCTTCCTTCTACCCTTTCATCCTCTTCCATCTCTCTCACATCGCTCCATTTTTTTTGTTTTTCTTTAGCTCGCTCGTCTACTTCCTGTCTAGCTTTCGGATTAGCTTAGCGACAATAGCGTCCGAAATGTTAGCAATACTTTTTAGCATTTTCAGGAGCCTGCCTTCCTCAAGACGCTGAAAAGTTCAATAGCAGTCGTATACACTATTTGAAAGCCCTATTTGCTTAGCTTTGTCCGGCTCCAAGCTTACATGCGTCACTAAGGCTATTCTTTCACCATTGACCCTCTATGCAAACATATTAACCGCTCGCTTATCACCGCTTGTACAGGAGAAAAGGACTCCAAAAGACAGCAAACAGACAAAGACGCTAGCCAAACTCGCTAAATGTCACCCAAGCTGTCCGCCGTCATGATTGGTTGAAACGTTTCGGGGTTCGCGATTGGTCCAAATGTAATTTTAGTGCCATATAAACCTCGAATCAACCGGGTTGAACTTAGAAATCAGCTGACAAGCCTTCTACAAGAGGCGCATCCATGACCAAAAACACAAAACGGCAAAATTTTGATTTGGAAATTTTGCGGATTTCAAACGAAGGCCAAGTTTGGTTAAATATGACAGAGGAATTATAAGATGTTTTATTAGATGTTTTCTTTTATTGCACTATAATTTTGTGATTTTTTTTTCTAGTCAAAATGCTAACCGGAGTGTTTTTTGGTAAAATTGTGAAAGCCGTTGTCATGGTAATAGTGTTATTCTGCAATTTAGCGAAAACAGCACCAACGGAGAGAGGTAAGAATGAATGGGGTTCCGCCACTCAGAATTCCACTGTAATTTCCATTGAATATTTTGTCAGTTAAAAATGTGAAAAACTGCATTTTTATGGGTTAAATATAAGAAGGGAACTAGTTCTTATCTCATTAGTACTACAATTTGAAGCTATTCCATTCAGAAAAGGAAGTGAAAAAGTTGGTTGGAAATTTGAGGTGAGCTTTAGGCTATATGAAGTGTTACTTTAAATGACAGAAAATTGAAAATTAAATTGATTCATTGGATTATTATTATTTATTTATTTATTTATTTATGTATTTATTTATTTATTTATTTATTTATTTATTTATTTATTTATTATTGTTATTATTATTATTATTAATAATAATAATAATAATAATAATAATAATAATAATAATAATAATAATAATAATAATTTTTACAAACTTGTGGTGTTTATTCATGTTTCTTTCTAGGGCTGAGCATTTAATCCAGTTTTAATCAGGATTCAGTCATTTCTAATTGTCAGTGATTTGCAGTAAAATCATGTGGTCTGGAGTTCAGATTTTGGAAGAAATTTGACTATATTAGAAACTAAATAGAAAGTGTATGTTTTGGAAATTAATATTGAAAACCATTTTTATTTGTTGACAATTACATCAAATGTAATTGAATTCTTATTTTATCCCTGTCACAGCACAGTTTAAAATAATCACCATTACTGACATGTTCTGTTCTTTGCAGGTGTTGTGAGACCAGCTGATCCTCTTTCTTCAGATGGACCTCTTAAGTCCGATCAGTTCCTCAGACTCTGGTTCCAGACTGAAGACCAGACCAGGACTCGGACTTCCACGCCTGAACTTAGACAGGATCATAGACCAGGATCAAGCCACCACAAAGACCCCCATAGAGACCACCACAGATCGGGTTTAGACCACCACAGGCAGCACAGACCGAGTTCAGGACCAGTTCCGGACCATAGACCAGGTCAGAGCCGAAGGGAGCAGATCTTGGAGATGATCTCAGCTCTGGAGGAGGTCCAAAGAACCATCAACAGCACCCTGAGCTCCAGACTCATGTTTATGACAAAAGGTGAGGGGAAAATAGAACTACTTTTATTCATGATTTGGGTTTTATGGTGCCATTTTGAGGACTTTTTCCAATTCAAAAGAAAGATTTTTTTTTTTTTGTTATAAACTCCTCATCAGTATGGCAACAGTCCTAAGTATTCATCATGCTGAAACCTATGGATAGATATACTTTTAAACAAATGTATGTGTACTTGGCATTTCCTATATAAAGATATAAAGATATATATTTTTGGTTTGATTGTTGTTTGACAATTTTTGAACAGGATAATGTCCTCTTATCGCCCTGTTTAGTCTACTCAAATAATATAGTAGATAAAGGTTTACCTGATCAGCCAGAACCACACACTTTGACCACACGTTACAAAGACGAGTGGAGCTGTATCTTGTCTCCTTGATTTTAGAGGGAATGATTGACAGGTGGATTAATCAATCAGAGAGAAGCATGCTCTGTTGTGTCAAAACAAATATGGCTGCATACACGTAAAAAAAATTGGGAAAAACAACATAAAGGACTGAGAAACAGCAGAATTCTACAGAAACAACAATCGAAGTACTAAAGTATTGCCTCAGGTGAAAGAAGTTCTAGAGTTTGTTCTGAAAATGAAATGAGACAAAAATGTTGGAAAGGAGAAGTCTTCTGCATTTGAGAGACACGTGATACAATCAGCAGCTGTGGTTGGACCTGGATTTTCTAGCCCCTTCTGGATGTGAACAGGCAAAGTTAAAGGCACAATTATGTAACTTTCTGAAGTGACACATGACCTTCATGATTCTATGGAAACGGAGAATTAAAACCATGCTTTGGCACATGTCATATGGAATATTATAAAAAGATCAACAGTTCCATGGAAAGCCGGAGTAGGCCCTCCTCCAGGCCAAATAAGAGTCAGGTTTGTGTAGATGAAATGAAAAAACATGCTTTTAGCCTGTTTGAATTTATTTTTGGCTAAAAAGTTACATACTGTGACTTTAACAGAAAAATATTTTTGCAAAATACAAATGAATAGCATGATTAAATGAATAATAACATACACATGCCTCAGTTTGACAGTAAATCTATTGACTTCAGTGTAATTTGCTGAGTTCCTCTTAATCTTTTTTTCTTGTTTTTCAGCGAATGGGAGGCACCCAGGGAAGAAAAACAGACTGGTGAGTCTTATTACAACAATTCTGTTAAAGGTCCCATGACATGGTACTTCTTGATGCTTTTATATGGCTCCTTAATGGTTCCCTAATACTGAGGGACTTTTCACGCTTCCCTAATACTGTAAATGAATCCTTCTTCAAAATCAAGACTCAGTGCATGTGAGTTGTTGCTTGAATGCAAATGAGGAGAAAAGAGATGACCTATAGTAGAGGGTGGGGGTGTGGCCAAACTCTCCGCTCTCAGCTCTCAGCTGTCCGCTCTGACCCATTTCCGCGTTTTTGCGCGGAGGAAAAGATGAGAAGCGTTCCATTGAAAAATAAACACATTTCCACAGAAAATAAAATTAACCCACTGCTGTTCAAAAGTCCAGAGGCTCAGATAAAGGACTTCCGAGCCTAGAAACACTCGGACGTGCCTCCAGGCAAATAAAAAAATGCATTTCGCATTGCGTAGCTCCTTTGCAGTCCAAACTCTATGGGCGTGATTTACAGAGATGCTGAGTAGAGACACAGACGGGGGTGGAGCTGTATTTTTCGAGCTGACATCAATAAGGTGCCTTGTTGAGAATCGCCCGTTTGAGCTGTGTTTTTTTCTAACGCAGATGCTCAGTTTAGACATTTCGCAACTTTTAGCCATGGGGGGGCCCTAAACAGGGTAGGGGAGCTCACATTAACGTTCAAAAACCTCAGAAACTGAAAATTTCATGCCAAGTTATTTTTATTTTTCGTTAGCATCCAGTGTCGGACAAAGCAGCCGCAGTACCAGTAAAAGCCACCACAGCGCCCCCTGCAGTCTCCAACAGCACAGTGACCCGCCCAGACACTGTGGTCCCAGGACGAAACTTCAAGAAGTCTCTGCCTCCACAGCTCAAGAAGCCCAACAAGAGAGGTACATGGGAGGGCATCTGGTGTAAACTGTAAACACGATTGTATCTGAATCATGTTTCTGATGTATTTTTGTTTTTCATTGCAGTGTGCTTCTGGAAGTACTGCTCTCAAAACTAAAGAATGAAAAAGCACCAACATTTTAAAATTCAATCTTTTTGGCCCTAAAATACATTATATTTCAGGATAAAAGTGCATATATTTTTGGATAAAGTTTTAAAAATCTACCATATATCGTCTAAGGGAAAAAAATAAGAGAAAAAAAATTACTGTTTCTGATTTGGAAGCAACAATATTTATCATTGCAAAAAACATTATATTTTTTGAATATTTATTTCAAAATGTGGTAACCTGAAATGTTAATGTGTCATTATTTGGAAAAAAAAAAAAAAAAATTCAAAATTATCAACAATTTTATTTTCTACAAACATGAAAAAAGCCAAAACCTCAGAACAAACCAGATTTTCAAATAGTCAATTATTATCTGTAAAATCCTGGAATTAAGCTTGAATTGTTTGATCCTGATGAGTTGTTCCATATTTATTTATTCAAATCCAAGTTCACGTCCCTCTCCCCCATCCTCCCTGTGACCCCGCTGTGACCTCCGGTTGCTATGGGACGCAGTTGAAGAAGGATCTTGTTAAATTCCAGGCATTTCGTTCATGTGGGCTAAAGGTTTGATTGTCCAAGTTGTAAAAGTTTGGTCTATTAGCTCTATCTAAGGTTTATGGACAGGCTCATGTGAAGCTCAGAACCTCCAGAATTCCCTCCCTGAGCTGCAGAGGCTGCACTAGCACTGACTCATGACTAGTGCAGATGCTGGGGTTTAAGATCAGAAAGAGACATTTTAGGTTTAAACCAGGACCAACTTTTTTTTACAACTAGATCAGCCAATAAAATGTGTTTTTATTTTATTTACATTAAAGCTGCACTTTGTAATTTTTCTGACAGGGACTCCACCACCTGCGTGTCTTCTTAGTGATCATGTCTGCAGTATTTATTATAAACATACCCTGAAAAACTTGTCCCCATGGTGATAGATATGTTTAGTGCGATACTGTGGAACTTTCTTGTCAAAGCAATAACTAATAATAATCTCCATGGTGAGAATCAGGTGGCAGACTGTTATTGTTAACATCAGAAAAGTTACACAGTGGACCTTTAAAGTTTACATATATCTATAGGTCTATCTATAGGTCTAAAATGAAGACAAATGCATTATACATATATTAAAACAAAACAAAACTTAAATGTTATTAAGCCATAAACCCTTCTGTACATATGTATGAAATGCCTGGAATTTTGCGAGCTCACAATTCACACCATCTGAGCGAAGTGCCAAGGATTAAGCAGTCTCTGTTGCCATGGGAGATGCCAAGATTCCTGCATAAAATCCACCCGGCGCCAGACAGGACTTGGGACCTTTTCATTCGCTCGTTAATTAACCCAAACTGACCAATCACAGGCGACGAAGTGCGGCCCTCTCCGCACTGAAGGACTGCTGCTTCTAATATGACAAGCACGCGGACATTTGTGTGTGTGACGAATGCTTTTTAAATAATGAAAATAAAGTTCTGCTCTAGCGTGGTCATGTGACAATAAAGGATGATTTTATTTTTGTACTTTTATTTTTTTTTTATTACTCAAAACATTCTATTCACAACTTGGTTTAAAGGTCCTATATTACACAAAATGGATTCTTGTGAGCTTTAAGTCATGTTCTAATGTTGTTTCCTCCTCAAAAACAGACCTGGAGTCTACATCTTCAAAGCTCCAAATGCTCTGTTCCACCTTGTGATGTCATGAAATGGTTTTCAAGTTAACAGCTCCTTTTACCTTTAGTTCAGTAGCGATCGGCAATTCCAGGGCTGAAATGATCCAAATTATTCTAGTGAAGGTGTTTAAAAAAACAATGGAGCACTTCCTGTATTACCACATGACATCACAAGGTGGAACGGTGGAGTGTTTTCAGTTTGAGAAAAGAACTCAGCCTTTAAACATGTGTGAATGAAACAAAACACAACTCCAGGTCTGTTTGTCATGAGGAAACAACATTAGAACAAAGATCAGAAAACAGTGTAACATGGGCCCTTTAAAATTGAGGAGTTGATCAGGATCATTATGTGTAGAAAGTTCAAACCAGGACAAAACCAAGTCTGAACCAAGACTAAACCAGGTCTAAACCAAGACTAAACCAGGACAAAACCAGGTCTGAAACAAGTCTAAACCAAGTCTGAACCAGGATTAAACCAGGTCTAAACCAAGACTAAACCAGGACAAAACCAGGTCTGAAACAAGTCTAAACCAAGTCTGAACCAGGATTAAACCAGGACTGAACCAGGACTAAACCAAGTCTGAACCAGGACTAAACCAGGTCTAAACCAAGACTAAACCAGGACAAAACCAGGTCTGAAACAGGTCTAAACCAAGTCTGAACCAGGATTAAACCAGGACTAAAACAAGACTAAACCAGATCTAAACCAAGTCTGAACCAGGACTAAACCAGGTCTAAACCAAGACTAAACCAGGACAAAACCAGGTCTGAAACAGGTCTAAACCAAGTCTGAACCAGGATTAAACCAGGACTAAAACAAGACTAAACCAGATCTAAACCAAGTCTGAACCAGGACTAAACCAGGTCTAAACCAAGACTAAACCAGGACAAAACCAGGTCTGAAACAGGTCTAAACCAAGTCTGAACCAGGATTAAACCAGGACTAAAACAAGACTAAACCAGATCTAAACCAAGTCTGAACCAGGACTAAACTAGTACAAGACCAGGTCTGAAACAGGTCTAAACCAAATCTGAACCAGGACTAAACCAAGACTAAACCAGGAGTAAACCAAGACTAAATCAGGTCTGACCCAAGTCTGAACCAGGACTAAACCAGAAGTAAACCACCAAGACTAAACCAGGTCTGAACCAAGTCTGAACCAGGACCAAACCAGGACAAAACCAGGTCTGAAACAGGTCTAAACCAAATCTGAACCAGGAATAAACCAGGACTAAACCAAGACTAAACCAGGTCTGAACCAAGTCTGAGCCAGGACTAAACCAGAACTAAACCACCAAGACTAAACCAGGTCTGAACCAAGTCTGAACCAGGACCAAACCAGGACAAAAGCAGGTCTGAAACAGGTCTAAACCAAATCTGAATCTGAGTAAACCAGGACTAAACCAAGACTAAACCAGGTCTAAACCAGGAGTAAACTAGTCTAAACTGAAACAGGTCTGAACCAGATCTGGGGTCAGACCTCAGTTTCCATGGAGTCCTGCCCGTCTGTCTGCACATGTCATCCACTGTTACATTGTGTCAGATGCCCTCCCATCCTCTTATATTGACACGTACATGAACTTTAATTGGCTCTATGAAAAACAACATAGCTGTGCAGTACATGTGGGAAAAAAAAACAACTTAAACAAAGGTCTTCTGGGAAAATCTGCATGAGGATTTGGGATTTCGAGACAGGAATTTCAAGAATGAAGGGTATTGTTGGGAAACTAAAGAGACCAGTTGTGTTACGCAGGTATAAAAGCAGAAGAATGTTAGACTAAACTCAATCAAGAAATGAACATGAATGAACAAAACGAAAATGGAATAGAATCATGTGTTATTTTATTTAAAAGTTTTATCCACTGTAAGGCCAGAAAGTGACAAATTCATTTCATCAACAATATATAAAACATACAAACTGTTGTTAAAGATACACTGTGTAACTTTTCTCGTGGAAGATATGCCACCTGCTTATCTCCATGGAGTTTTACCTGGAATGTTCCACAATATGGCATTCACCCTATTCATATTCATCTCCAAGGGGGAGAAGCAGTGAAGCAGTGATGCCCCAAATCCAAGTTACAGGTTGGATCTGTGGAGAGGCAAGCCCACTTTACAGTAAATATTCAGGTTGTAGTGCATGTTTTAATATTATTATTATTATTATTATTATTATTATTATTATTATTATTATTATTATTATTATTATTATTATTATTATTATTATTGCATTTATTTATTTTTATGTTGCTTTTTTTCAAGATAGATACAGTAAATAACAAAAATATCCCGGAGCACAGACAAAGCAATAACATCTCCATGGAGACAAGCAGGTGGCATGTCCCTCACCAGAAAGGTTACACAGTGCACCTTTAACCATTACACAACAAATATTTATATAAAACAAGCTCCTTTGATTAGTAACGGCATCTTAATTTTACAGTTAATTATTTGTACAATAAGAAGTCACGCTGGACAATATTCCTGATCCTAATTTTAAAATTTTAGACAACTGTATACGCTGCTTAAAATCTCAAACTAATCGCTATCATTGGTGTTATCTTATTTTATTATTAGTTATTAAATTTCTTACAATAAATGCTAATAAAAATGGGTCCAGCCATTTGCAATTAAGTGTTTTTTTAGTGATTAGTAAAACAGTACAAAACAATACAGCGTACCTTATCCAGCAAGTACACACAAGAGATACAGTATGATTTCTTCATGTAAATTGGCGATAACATTGTTTTATTTTTATATTTTGTTTTTATTTGATCTTTTTGGCCACATCGAGATAGGCCCACTGTATCTCCCGTTCGTTGGGGCAGGTTTTGGTGAATTCTTCTCTCTGATAAGCGCAGGTGAGGTAACGCCAAACTCCAGTCATCTCCACGGGGATCTCAAAGTTACGGTACTTCTTTGCTACAACCTAAACAAAAAAACAAAAACAAATGAACAGTATGGTATTTAAAGAAATAGCCTAGTTAAAGATGTGTGGATTATTGGAAATGTTAAATTATATGGAAGAATATGGCAAGACTCACAATACAAGTAAATTCAGGGGTAATACAGAAGGGAACAGAACAGAAGGGAAATCCAGGTCTATCTGATTATAAAGATGCCAAACTTTTCTAATAAAAACATAAAAAAATAAAATAAAAAAGAAGTCTAAACCCAGGTCTGTACCAGGACCGAACCAGGCCTAAATTAGTACTAAAACAAGACTAAATCAAGACTAGACCAGGACTAAACTAAGCCTCGAACAGGTGCGAGACATTTTAACCAGATTTTTCCTGATTTGATCACATTTTTACCTCATGCACTGTAGACTTGTTTGGTTTTAGTCCTGGTTTAGTCCCAGTTTTGCTGTGGTGTGTGTGCGAAAGCCTTAAAAAAGTCTGTGTGGAGGCAACATATAATAAAACCTATGCTATTGCACAACAAAACAACTATATCATTTAATTGTAATGTAAAATATAAGTTATAAAACAGTAGTTATTGTACCTTGAGTATGTGCAGTTTGGGCAGCAGGTTGCAGTCGGCCAGAGTGAGGTCATTTCCATCTAAAAAGCTCCTGGTGGATTCTGGGACGTCTCCGGATTCGTCGGCGTTGATCTCGTCGGGTAAAGGGCTCCTCAGATACTCATCCAGACGACGTAAGGACTTCAAAAGGGCTTTCTCCAAGGCTGGGATACAAAATAATCATAAGAAAAAGGTGGAAATCAAAGTTTTACATCCGTTAAGTGGCAGTTTGATGAAATTTTGAAAGTAAAAATTAGAAATTTACACGTACTAGAGCTGAGTTATAAAACCAAATAAAATTATACTTACTACAATATAGTAACATGCAGAAATGACCCAGAACTAAGCAGGACTAAACCAGGATTTACCAACATCTGAACCAAGCAGAACCAGGGCTGAGTCAAGATTTAAACTTTGTCTGAACCAGCAAGGTCTGAACCAGGTCTGAACCAGGTCTGAACCAGGTCTAAACCAGTTCTTAACCAGGTACACACTAGGACTCCAAAATATAGGTCTCAATCAGTACTGAACCAGTTCTACATCAAGGCTAAAGTAAATCAGAACCAGGACTAAACCAGGTCTGAACCAGATTAGGTCAGACCTCAGTTTGTTACTAGTTTGCTGCAACAATAAAACACAATTGTGATAGACAAGTTTTAGTGTCTACAAAACTAGTCCTGGATTAGACCTGGTTTAGTCCTGGTTTAGTTATACTGTAGTTTAGTACTGGTTTAGTCCTAGATTAGACCTGGATAAGACCTGGTTTAGTTCAGTTCTTATGGAGTGTTCCTGATCTGCAGTGGTCAGTATTTATCAGAGGTGCATTAGACCTGGTTTAGTTCAGATTTAGTTCTGATTTCTTCCTGGTTTAGTCCTGGTTTAGTCCTGGTTTAATCCTGGTTTAGTCCTGGCCTAGTCCTGGTTTAGTCCTGGTTTAGTCCTCCAATAATCCAAGGAACAGTGATAATCTCTATGGCTAAAGAAGTATTACTTAAAGCTGATGTGATGTTAACAAATACTGACAGTTCTTTACCTTCGTTGGTGTCTTTTCTTGAATTTTTGATGTAAGCAGAAAATTTGGCAAAAACATCGATCCCTGCTGTGTTAGACTCGGGATTTTTAGCCGCTAATTTGGGAAAACTGAAAAGAAAAATCTTAATTATTGGTTATAAATGTAATATTTTGTGTAATTTTCATTTTCTTACCTTGGCGGGCAGAGTTTTTCTTCTAAAAACTCTTCTATCTTGTTGACGTCGACCTTGACTTCTCCGTTGAAGGTCATGAAGGGAGGGTTGGTTCCTGGAGCCAGGTCCTGCAGATCAGCGGGCTTCCTGGAAACAACAAACCCACGATAACATGTAAGAAAAAACATGAACATGAATGTTGAGTGCCAATGTTATATATTTTAAGACCAATTTATCAAGAAGAAGTTATTTTTTAAGCATTTCAATGCAGAGAACCTAAGATTATTTTAAATGATAAAACATGAAATGCCAATGTTATGGAGTTCAAAAGTAGACTCCAGAAAATAATATAGAACCACTCTGTAACTTTTCTGATGGAGAGTCACCACCTGCCCTGCTTGTTTCCATGGAGATGATATTATATCTTTAACTGAAATGTTTCACAGTATAGCATTAAACTCATCTATCTTACATGTTAACGTATTTTCACGCTTGCAAATAACAGAGCAGATGCAGATATTTACAGTTAATGCCATACTGTGGAACATTCCAAGCCAAGCAATAGCATCTCCATGGAGACAAGAAGGTGGCGACCCTCCAAGAGAAAAGTTACATAGTGAATCTTTAAGTAATACTTGAAGCAAAGCAAGAAACTTCATCATTAGAAAACATGAGTAACATGGTGCTACTCTAAGTAAAAGCATTAGTGCTGTCAGGCGATTAAAAAAAAAAATCTAATTAATTACAGGATTTGTAATTAATTAATCTAATTAATCGCATTTTAGTGTGAGAGTGCGAGCAAGCGAACGAACTAACCCACTTTGTGATTGAGTTTGTCAGTTTTCAAGTGTTTGCTTTGCTCATTCGTTTCCCAAATTCTGCGAGTGTGGTTTGTTAGTTTGTTGGTTTGTTGGTTTGTTGGTTTGGTGGTTTGGTGCTTTGTTGAAGTGCGCTCACGCTCGCTCTATCACCGGTAACGATGGAACTTGTCCCGACGTGTTTGTCATTCAAATGATCCGTTAGGCTGGAGCAGCTTCGGTGATCGGAAAATTCTTTTTTTTACAAAAGCTCCAAATCATGGCGTTCTTGTTGATCATCTTCGTTCTTTTTATAAATAAACTTCCCGTTCAAAGGCCCGGGCAGCAATTTGCTTGCCGCACACCAAATTTAAAATGTGCGCGCATTGAATTGCCACTCATAATTAATTATGTTAACTTTTATAACACGCTTGCATTACACATTTGCAGTGTAATTAATGAATCTAATTAACCCGTTAAACTGACAGCCCTAAAAAGCATCCATTATATCCACCTTATTCCGCCCCACCCACTTTTAAACCTCCTGGTTAAACTGGGATCCCATTCATGTCAATGGAGAATTTGGGAAATGTTGCATCTTAAATATGACATAAAGTAGGTTCATTTGTGTAAAATGTTCAGGTTTAACCATAGACTGTATAAAGAAGTGGACTAAGCGAGTGTGAGGTCACCGAGAGCGTTCGCCGCCGCTCAACTGAAGCTCACGACGCAAACGGTTACAGGGGCGAATTTGGAGTCAGGCTCTGTATTATGAATAGGATTTTTTGACAGACAAAAATAGTGAAAAGAAACACCAGGATCGAACATTTTAAGACCAAAATGATGAGGCTCACAGCAGCAGTTACAGAGAGAGGGGCGACAATATTCCAATGTAACGAGGAGCCGGAAGAGCCGCATGTGAACTTCCTATTTGGAACATGGCGGCTAGAACGTTAACGACAGGGCTCTCAAGTTTTGAGCGGGGTCGTGCGTGAGACTGCGTGAACAATTTTTCCCGAGGAGCGCCTGAAAACGCGCGGTGCCTGCATTATCTAACCGATTTTCTGGGCACAGAAGCACTGTGCGTGAGAAATACCATGTGTGGCGTGTGAGCGTATTGCGTGTGTCACACTCTCAATGCGTGAGACTTGAGAGCCCTGGTTAACGATGTAAATTTATATTTACAGTCTATGGTACCACCAAGTAAATTGATTCCCTGGGGGGGCTTTAAAACGGCTTTATCGTCCGTATTGAACTAATTTACTGTCAAGATTGGCAGCCCCGTCCAAAATAATACAACTTGAATGATGATGGCGGCGCTCACAGCTACTTCCGGAATAAGGCGGATAAAGAATAGTAAAGAAAAAATACCTAACAACATACTTAACACATTTGCATATTATTAAGACGTTTAAATAGTAAAGTGTAAATAAATACGTATAAAACAATAAAAGAACCGTTTGAGGTCGACGGTGGTGACGTTGAAGATGACTCCCTTTAGCCACAGGATCATGAAGAGTCTCTGAGAAAAAGGACAGTTCCCAACGCTCTCTCCATCACTGCCAGCCTAAACACACAACACACACAAATAATATTAAGTAGTGAAAATCAGACACTAATTGAAGCTGAAGATGGTACTGAAAACAGATACTCAATTTAAGTATTAACTTAAAGACAGCGCTGTTATTTTGTGCTGAAAATCACATTCTGTACATTGTCTAAGTTGGCATCAAGTATCAAGCTTTTCCTTTGTATCGAAACATTGAATATTACTCGTATTGTTATAAAATGTTGTATAAATTGCTTTAGACTTTTCTGAATAATACTTTCATCACCTTGCTTTCAAAATAAATGAATCAATGAATGCGCTTTACATTTTTATAGCTACAGCTGACCAGAAGTTAGACTGCCAAAGGTAAAATAAGTTATATTTTTGTTCTGAGTAATACAATATTCAGAGGAGATGTCTTCCTCATTTGAGACACGTAAAAGATGTGAAAAGTGCTTATAAAATCATCATGGTGAGTAATTCTGAATGTCCATGGTAAGGGAATAACTTTGGAGCACTGCATATTGTTTAAAATGAATTAGTTTTTCACAATTTTAAGACAGTAAAAATCAGGTACAGAGACTTTAATTTTAGAGATAAGAATAAGTTATTTATGGATCACCAAGAATTACAAAACAGCAAGTCATGAAAAGTTATATTATGCCAATATTTAAAACAACACAGAACAGAAACCCAGTCATTTCTTACCTTTATAAACAACTCTATTTTTGGCAAATCCAGTTTTTGAACGGCTGATTCGTACCAAGACATTTTCAACAGTCGTGCAGTTGTCTTTATTCCTTTACATGAAATAATTTAATGTTAAACACCTTAAATTTTCAGAAAAATAATCCTAAAATATGAATCTCTGAAGCAGACTCCTCACAGTTTGAGCCTGTCCTCTGGGGTTGGACTTGGTATGTTCTCTCTCCTTCAGACAATGGGGGTTTTGTCATAGGAATACTGTGGAAAATGGTTTTATAATCGACAGCTATGGACGGAGAGAAAGATGGAAATCTGAATGAGAAAAGACAAATTTATCTGACTTAAACTGTAAATTGATGAATAATAAATTACTGTGATAAATCCATATTAAGTTAATGCAAGTGTATACATTATAGAGAGCTAATCAGAACTGATTAAAACTAACCAGGACTAAAGAAGGTCTAAACAGGACATATTCAGGACTAAACCAGGACTAATCTAGGACTAAAACAGGACTAAACTAGAACTAAAACGGGACTAAACCAGGACTTGGAATAAACCAGCTGGAAGAACTAAACCAAGACTAAACAACATCTAAACTAGGACTAAACCAGGGCTTAAACCTGGTTTAAACCAAGGCTAAACCAGGACAAAACCATAAATAAAACCAGGACTAAACCAAGACCTAAACCAGGATGTAACCATGATTAAACTAGGACTAAACCAGG
Organism: Paratrypauchen microcephalus; assembly: GCA_036785185.1. Classification (NCBI taxonomy): domain Eukaryota; kingdom Metazoa; phylum Chordata; class Actinopteri; order Gobiiformes; family Gobiidae; genus Paratrypauchen; species Paratrypauchen microcephalus. The sequence goes on along the minus strand of JAVJIX010000165.1, from coordinate 675,042 downwards.
ACTGAACCAAAAACTAAACCAGAACTGAACCAGGACTAAACCAGGACTGAACCAGGACTAAACCAGGATTAAACCAGGCCTGAACCAGGACTAAACCAGAACTGAATCAGGACTGTTAGAGCCATTTTCGATGATCTATGTTCTACGTTGCTATGCTCTACTTTGATGTACTTTGATCTTTTTGATCTTCTACGTTAATCTTTCATCTTTAATCCTTAATCTAGCTTCAGTCACATTGAGGGGTGAGCCGAGACGACGTAGGTAGTTGGCTAGAAGCCTCGAGCTACAGAAGCTACACAGTCTTTTGACCGTATGTAGCATATAGGGACGTCAAGAAGGACGTCACGTAGCATCTAGGGACGTCATGTAGGGACGTCACGTCACGTAGGGACATCAAGAAGGACGTTAAGTAGCACATAAGGACGTCATGTAGGACGTCATGAGGCATTATAGGGACGTCATGTAGGACGTCATGTAGGGAATTAACAAGCCTTAGAACTTCCTTCTTTTGTTTCCTTTTTGTTCCTTTTTTCCACTCTGTATGACTTTCACTTTAGTAAAGATAGAAAAGACAAACTTTTGATTCAAGACTCTTTATTTTTGTTACGTGCCGCGTTGGAAAGAAAGTTCGAGAGGCTCAAGGCTAGTGAGTCAGTGCGCTGCACTCACACAGGACTAAACCAGGACTAAACCAGGACCTAACAATGACTGCAAAAACTGAACCAACAGTAAACCAGGACTGAACTGGGTTTAAACTAGGACTAAACCAGGATTAATCAAGGACTGAACCAGAATTGAACCAGGACTTAACCATGACTGCAAAAACTAAACAAGGACTAAACCAGGACTTAATCAAGACTAAACTAGGACTAAAACAGGACTGAAGTGGATCTACACTAGGATTAAATCAGGATTAATCAAGGACTGAACTGGGACTGAACCAGGACTAAACCCGGACTAACCAGGACTGAACCATGACTAAACCAGGACTAAACCAGGACTGAATCGAGACTAAACCAGGACTAAACCGGGACCTAAACAATGACTGCAAAAACTGAACCAGGAGTAAATCAGGACTGAAGTGGATCTAAACTAGGACTAAATCAGGATTACTCAAGGACTGAACCGGGACTGAAAGCGCAGACAGTGAGGTCCTTTTGTTTCCTGTGAGTGGGTGTCTGTGGCACGTCTGAGCTTCATATCAGTGTGAATGTGAACACAGAATGTAACTGAGATGGACCGATGTTTTATTACAGCACGCCCAACATTCCCACAGATGAACAGTTTAACAGACCACATCTCAGCCACAATCTGTGATATATGTCTGCTATATTACAGTTTGGCTTTGTCTCCATGGAGATGTTACTGCTTTGCCTGGAAGTATGGCGTTAAACGTGCCTGTATCTACATCAACAAGTAGGTAACACCATCCAGCCAAGCTACAAAGCAGATCTATGGACAGGCAACCCACCTCACACATGCCCAACCTGGTACTGCATAAAGCGAACGAAAATGGATGGAAGAATAACAAAAACTTGTAACTTGCAAAATTATGACATCAAAATATGAGATTAAACTGGCACTAAACTGAAATTAAATCTTTACTGCACCAGGACTAAGCCTTCTACATCAAAAAGTCTACATCAGGACTCAAATCTGGACCAAACGTAAATACACCCTAAATCTATAATTAGGCTAAAATGTAATTTATAATAGAGTGAAACTAAAAGTAAATGAAGACTAAACAAGGACTAAAGAAGAAGTAAATTATAACTAAACCAGGAAGTGATAAAACAAAATCAGGACTACACTGGGATTAAAGAAGAACTAAATTTGGATTTAAATGAGGCAATTGAAACAAGTTTAGAAATAAACAGGGCTAATACACAGACAAAATTAAATAATGTAATTGTTGGTGATTTAATACCTGCAATACTAATAGCATAAATCTAAATAAATAACTGCCCTGTACAAACTGTAGTGACGTAACATATTTGAATGAGGTTTCCATGGAGATCCCCAACAGTCCTAATCAGATTAACAGTTACTTCAGTCAGATTAACCACAACAAACCCTCACTTTGTTTACTGGCCTGTACAAAATTCATCTCCAACATCCAGTTTAGTCAGGAGTTACTAAAGAGAGAGAAAAATGTCTTGCCCAAGGACACAGCATTTTCATGGAGTAGGAGAAGGCCCATCTCCAGGCCAAGTAAGAGTCAGGTTTGTGGTGATGCACGCCCACTGCAAATTGACTCAAAAATTACATACTGTGGCTTTAACTGCTCAATGAAATAGACCATGTGTCATTTCATATTTTACTCTATCATATACCTTAAATAAAGTTACCAAACGTTTTGTTTTTATAACTTTTCTTTGCCCTCCTCAGTCTAATCTCTCCAGAAAGATTTCATTGTGCTCTGCTGTTACACATTATTAACACATTTTTGTACAAACTAATCTCCTTTGTCGCCCTGATCCCTTTTGTTAAAGAATCAGCTCAAAGTGAACCTCATATTCCCGTATTAAACTTAGTCATACCGGCTCACAATGGGAAGTTAGAACGCAAAATGAATATAGTTAAATAACATTAAAATACATAATTACATAATCTGTTCCCACACTCATTTGTACATAGGTAAGGGTGAAGTGTCTTGCTTAAGGACACAACAATAGTATGCAGTAATGGGAGCTGTACTGAACCAGGACTAAACCAGGACCAAACCAGGACTGAATCAGGACTACGAGCTCCAGATTAGACTCCCTCAGTGTAATTGGATTAAGGATCACCCTCTATCACAGGTCATCTGAACACAACACACATTCACTGTCATAATATGGAAAGTTTAGTTACCATGACGATCATCTATTTATCTATCTATCTATCTATCTATCTATCTATCTATCATCTATCTATCTATAGCAAATAAAATTGTTTGGAGAGAATGAATAATAAAAAGTAAGAAGTTATACAGCAACTCTGAGTGTCTTGAAAAGATCAGAATAAAACTTATGTTATTAATGTGTTATGTGTTATTAAGCAAAATGAAAATCTACCCACATTTGGTTAGTTAGAAAGTGTTTATGTTACAGGCAAAGTAGATAATCAGCATTCTATAGAAAAACAAAATAAACACAATAATCGTAATACTAAAATTTGATGAGGACGTCTATAATACACTCTTGTGTTACAAAATGTAGCTTTTCTCCTTTAATTTGCAATAAAATTCAACAATAAAACCTACCTGTGATACTTTTTACATTTATATCAAAGTAATCAAAATGCAATGTTATCTTATTTTCCATAAATCTTCTTAAAGCTGCACTATGTCACTTTCTCGAGGAGGTTACACCACCCACTTGTCTTGTCTTTGTGGAAATGATATTGCATTGACGTTAAACTCCTCTGTTTCAATGGAGACAAGAAGACCATGTTACAGGTCAAATCTGTGGAGAGGCAAGCCCACTCACAGAATGCTTTTCAAGGTGTTTCTGTAGAACATTCCAGGCAAAGCAATAACATCTCCACACAGACAATCTGGTGGCAAACATGCCGCCAGAAATGTTAGTAGTGCAGCTTTAAAGGGCCCATGTTTCACTATTTTCTGATCTGTTATAATGTAGTTTCCTCATCACAAACAGATCTGGAGTTGTGATTTGTTTCATTCATACATGTTTAACACAAAAACACTGCAGATTTAGTCTGAGTTTTTTTCTTAAACAAAAAACACCCTGTTCCACCTTGTGATGTCATGTGGCAATACAGGAAGTGTTCCAGATGATTCTAGTGAAGGTGAATGATTTCAGCCCTGGAATTATCAATCTCTACTAAACAGGAAAAAGGTAAAAAGTATCTACTAACTTAAAAACTACTGCTTCATGACATCACAAGGTGGAACAGAGCATTTTGAGCTTTGGAAATGTAGACAGACTAATACGAACATACAGTATGTGAATGAAACAAAACACAATTCCAGGTCTGTTTTTGAGGAGGTAACATTAGGACATGGCTTAAAGCTCACAAAAGTCGCTTTGTGTAATATAGGACCTTTAATATTGTCTTACCTTGACATATAGAGAGATAGTGTAGTCTTGATCATTGGACGTTGAAGAATCTCTTTTCATCGGTAGCAGCGGAGTATCCACTTTTCTGGTGTGAGAGATCAGTTTGATTTCCTCTTTCCTGTCCTCCCCAAACAGCTCTTTCTGTGGCACGTATGATCGGCCATCTTCAAACAAAACCACTCTCTTCTTCTTCACGTTTGGGTCACGTTTTTTCAGCAGCGATTCATCCTTTATCACCGATTTCAATTCTTGGATCCAGGCGTCTTGACTTGGTGGACATTTCTCCTCTGCTTTGTCCCATAGATCCTTCTTAACAGATTTTAACTCTTTTTTCCAATCTTTATTTTCGATATTTTCCTCCTCACTTGGTTGAACAACTTTAATCCATTCGTTATCTTTTCTTCTTGCTGACAATTTCTTCGGCTCCCCTCTGATCAGTTGGGGTTCGACTGCCAAACCACCATTCTCCATTGCTTGTTTCAATTCTTTCACTTTTCCTTCCAAAATTTCTACTTCTTTTGAGTTTTTAACTTCCTCTTGCGGAATTTCGCCAACTTTATCTTGTTTGCCATTTTGATTTTCTTCTATTTCGTCAACAACATCATCCAAAACAGTTACAGGTTCGCATTCTATGTCTTTTGAAGCTTCTTGGACCAAAATTGCAGCCATTGGAACTTCTAATTGTGTTTCTTGGTGCATTTCAACCACAGATTTTGCAATTTCGCTGGCAATTTGTTCAATTTCTTCACCAGTTTCTTGTTTACAAACTTCATCGATCTTTTTGCATGCATTTAAACCTTCATTTTCTTGTGTTATATCTTCTTCCCTTGGTGTTTCCTCTTCTAAACTTGCTTGGAGATCTGTATTGCAGGTTCCTTCTTGATCTTCTTGCTTCATTAACTTAATATCACCACCTGTTTCATCTGTCACTGTTGCTTCTGTCACCTCTAGAGCTTTTCGTTCATCCTGGCTTAGATTTACCAAAATGTCGTCCCCAACTGGCCCTTTATTACTTTCACCTTTTGCAGAGTCAACAATGTCTATTTCTTCATTATTTTTCACTACTTTCTGCATTTTTAAATGATCATCTTCTCCATGTTTAGTATCTAAATCTTGAAGGTCTTCTTCGATGTTTTCAACAACTTCTTCTGTTAAGTCTTGGCAAGGTTGATCCAAATTTTCTAACCCTGCCAAGATGGCTTCCTCACCTACCCCTTTAATACTTTCCATATTTGAATCTAACAAGTCATTTTCTTCTTCGTGCATTGTCAAATTATCTTCCTCTCCATGTTTTGTATCCAAATGTTGGTTATTTTGAATGCTCTTCTCAACGTTTTCAATTATTTCTACTGATAATGAATCATGGACAGGTTGACCCAAATCTTCTTGCTCAGTTTCACAAGGTTCATCAATATTTGCTTCTTTCGCGTCTTCAATCTTGTCAAAATTTTCCAATTCCTCAATTTTGTTTTCAGTTACTTCGCTGTTTGTGGTAGTTTGATCTGGTATACTTTCCGATGGCAAATTTTCCTGGAAAATTTCGCAAAAATTTTCTTGCTTTTCAACATTTTCTTCAACAAAATCCAACTTTGAATTGTCAGTTTCCTCCATTTGACCACTTTCCGACTGTAACATTTCTTGACAAATTTTAGTTTCAGTTTCTTCATTGTTTTGCATTGCCACTTCTTCTTCAGCTGTCTCTGTATCCTCACTCTCATTGGACACCATATTATCATCTTTCTCAACAGTATCATTTTCAGACAATGGTGTGCATACATTTTGTTCAGATACAAGATTTTCTGACATTTCTAACACATCATTGCTTGTCCAAATGTTTGGTTCCTCCTCTGACACCTTCTGATCATCAGAAAATTCTTGTTCAACCTTCAAATTTTGACTAACCTCACTCTTTTGGCTAGTTTCTTCAATCTCCTTACATGTTGAGTTTTCAGTGCAAGTTATAGCCTTGATTTCTTGGTCTTTCTTTGCGATGTCTTCAACCGAATGCTCCTTATCAGTATCAGTATCAACACTAGCATCGTTTGGTAAAGCTTCTTGCTCAGTTTTTTCTGTTTTGTCATTGCAAAACTCCTCTACAATTTCATTTGGAATTTCAATATTTTGAATTTCAACATTTTTGTCTTCATGTTCTTGTTCATGATTTTTAGTATTTTTTTCTGTTGGTTCTACAGCAGCCATTTTGTTTTCAACTTCTGATCCTACTGTTAGTGTAGCATTGTTAGCTTCTCCATTGTTTTCTTGAGAATCCTTAGCTTCTTTTGTCAAATTATCATTATCTTGAAGTTCAACAGTCTCCTCTACAGACTTATCATTATCTTGAAGTTCAACAGTCTCCTCTACAGACTTATCATTATCTTGAAGTTCAACAGTCTCCTCTACAGACTTATCATTATCTTGAAGTTCAACAGTCTCATCTACAGACTTAAAATCTATTTCTGATTCAGTATTTTCTTGTTCAGTTTCTTCAGCAATAATGTTCAAAACTATAACTTCCCCTTCTCCGTTCTGTAACTTGTCAGTTGATTCCTCTGTTAGTGTAGCATCGTTAGCTTCTCCAGCGTTTTCTTGAAAATCTTGCTCAACTTCCAAATTATCATTATTTTTAAGTTCTACAGTCTCATCTTCAGACTTGAAATCTAATTCTGATTCAGTATTTTCTTGTTCAACTACTACATTCAAAACCATAGCTTCCCCTTCTCCATTTGGTAACTTGTCAACAAGCTTAAATTCTTGCATTTCAACTCCATTTTGTCCACCAGTGGGTTCAGTTCCTGGTTCGTTTGACATAAAAACATCTTCCCCAACTTCTTCGCCCAATTCAACGTCCAGATCGTCATCGTCTTCTTCTTGTTTTGACTCCAACTCCGTGCAAAAACTCACTGTAGGGTCTTTGGAAATAGTTGGGACAAGTTCAGCCATTTTGAAAAGAAACTATGTTGAAAGATTTTGACAATTTTTTTTTTAATTTATGTAGAAAACCTGACTGAAAGCAGTTTAGATTATGTAGTAAATTCTGAAGATTCCTTGTTCATCTTTAGAAGCAATTAAGTTCAAAATTAAATGTCCAAAATTATTAACATCCAAGCGTTGAAAGTTCAGAAGTTGTCCTGTCCAAGAAAAATAAACTTTCCCTCTTCACAAAATGCGTTTAAAAAATCCAAAAGAAGTTACTGGGTTCAATTTAGAAATTTAAATTAATATGTAATTTATAATTGGAAACGTAGGAAAAGTTTCGCATTCACCACAACTTGCTCTGAGCTACTTATTTAATAACCTCTAAGCCTGGTCAGACATCAGTAACCCTAAGTTCACTCTCTCTCTTTCTCTCTCCACCTATCCCTCTCTTTTTTCTTTCTCTGCCCCTCTTTCCTGTCTCTCCCATCCGTTCATTTACTCTCAGTCTCACTCTTTTTTCCCTTCTCACCTTCTCATTTCCCTCATTCTCCTCACATCTTACCCTATTCTACCTCTCCTTCTTTTTCTCTTTCCTCTCTCTTCCTTCTCTATTTCCACACCTCCTTCTCTCTCTCTCTCCTTTCTTCTATTTTCTACCTCTCTTCTCTCCCTCCTCTCTCTACCATCCCGACTGCCTTCTTTCCTTCTCTCTCCCCCTTTCTCTGCCCCCCCACCCTCTCCCTCTATCTGCCCCCTTTTCTCGCTCTCTTTTTCTCTCTCTCTCTCTCTCTCTCTCTCTCTTTGCCCCCACTCTCTCTTTCATCTCTCTCCTACCCCGTCTCCATCGCTCTCTCTCAATGTCTCTCCTACTCTCCCTCCTTCTCTCTCTCTCTCTCTCCTATTCTCTGTCTCTCTCTTTCCCTCTGCCTTTCTCTACCACCTCCCTCTCTCTCTCCCCCTCCCTGTCTTCCTCCGCCTCCTTCTCTCTCTCTTTCAGGATTAAAAACAGCGGTAGATTAGCACATGACCAGCTTTAATCCTCTACCACCCAGAGATTGGCACCATGAGAGCCTAAAGACTAAAACTGTACACGCTTTAGTTTGTCAATCAATAATAACTCAGGAATCAAAAGTTGTTGTTTATAAAGCAAAAAAAGTGCCAGTAATATAAAATATAATATAATCTAAAGATGAAAAAGAAAATATAAAAGAACAATATGAAAGAATAAATGTTAAAAGTGCACTGTGTAACTTTTCACCTGCTTGTCTCCATGGAGATATTACTGTTTTGCATTGATTATTCCACAGTATAGAAATAAACTCGGTAATCACAATGGATACAGGTTAATGGTAAGAGCTACGGAGAAGCAAGCCTGCACATGGTAAGAATACATGTTTTTAAGGTATTTTTGAACTATATACATCTGTAATTGAACAAATGCAAGAGAGATACGTTTAATGCCCCACTGTGGAGCATTCCAGGCAAAGAAATAACATCTCCATGGAGACAAGCAAGTAGCAGAGGAGCTGCATGCAGCCTGACCATTCAGATCAGAGTTCCTTTAATTTATTGATATAGATATAGGCTATATTATCAGTACAATGTTTTGTGATTATGATTATATATGAGCAGAGTATAACTGTTGATCTTGTTCAGGCTCTAAAGCTACACTGTGTAACTTTTTGATCGGAGGTCCAACACCTGCTTGTTTCTATGGATATGTCATTGCTCTGCCTGGAATGTTCCACAGTATGACATTAAACAGCTCTACCTTACATTTCTCTGCAGATCTGACCAGTAACTTGGTCTGGTTTGGTCTCCATGAAGATAGAAAGGTTTAATATACTGTGAAACATTCCAGACAAAGCAATAACATCCACACGAAGAAAAAATGTTTGATAGACCCTTCACAAGAAAAGTTACACAATGCACCTTCAATACCACAAATATACAAGATATATTCCAACATAACATGATACTTTATCTCTAAAAGGAAATAAATATTGCATGCAGTATTGGTTGTAGTAGCATTGACAGTGCATAAAAGCAGGGGTCAAAAGTTAAAGTCCATTAAAGGAAATTAACAGACTGCTCCTAAGTCAATTAGCGCCAGACATGCAAACACCAAGGTCTGAATACGGTCATTTGGGCATTGTAAGGAAATAACACTTTTTGCTGATTAAGCAAGATCAATATTATAAAGATAGAGGCATAGAATGGGGAAAAAAGCATGGATATGTTTTGTGTACCGTATAGGCTTAATTTTCAACTTTTAATGCTCTAATAATTGGAATTACTAATATTACACATTATTTAGGCCTATTCTGTGTTTTGTCTGTTGGATCGTGTTAACTCAGTGCTTAAACATATCTATTATTTTCACCTAAAAAGCTTTGAATAGCCTTTTTTTTAATTTTTTTAATTTTAGCCTAAAATTGTAATGACCCTTTTAACCACACGGTGGCGACAAACCCATGTGTTCAGGTGTTTATGGTCTAATATTTGTAATTAGCTTAATATTACTGTAATTAATGGCCAATGGTTAAAACAACTTAATTCAGCTAAAAAATAATAATTTAATAAGTACAAATGTGGCTATGTTAGAACTCTTTAGCTGTGTAGGCAAATGTACCTGGTTACTTGCTGTACACATTTCCATTTCTTTTTACACAACAGGTTCTTAGTTTCTCTTTTATAATAATTTATCCCTTATTTTAGTCGTAAATAATTTTCCCTTTTAAATTGTAATAACCTAATTTTTACCTCACGATGGAGACAAAGCAAAAAGCGTCACGTTACGCCAATGAAGAAGCAGCGTGCCATTGACGTCATCTCCTCCTTTATCCTTTTCGACAAATCTTCCTTCGATTTAGGACAAAAATAACAAAATATATTGCTGTTTCTCCCGATGAGCACGCATCGTTTATTAGTATAGACTTTTACCTATGCGCCAGTGTTAGATTTTCGACCGGTTTTAGTATTTTCGCCTTTATTTAGCCGCTTTTGTGTTAGCATTCAGCTTAAAACAACGGGTAAGCTAAAGGACAGCTGACTTCTACAGATTGGCAGAAGAGACGAGCATAAACAATTTTATTTGTCAAAAAAAAGCATGAAATAACGCCCCACATCGCCAAGGTAAGTGTATAAAATAACAATAAAGATGTTATAATGTGTTTATTACAATTTGTGCGAAATATCAAGGCGTTTTTTGATTTTAAAATTGAAGGAACAGGATGTTTTGGTGCTGATTTGGCGCTGTGCTCTGTAGTGTGTCCCGTTGTTTGGTTTTGATGCTGATTTTAAGCCAGGAATTAATTATTTCTTTTACCCAGATTACCTATTTATATATATATATTTTTAACAATAATGCTATTTTTAATCACACTTAAAGCTAATGTAGTCTTAGGTTAAAGGTGCATTGTGTAATTCTTCCAGTGGAGGGTCCGACAATTTTATTTTATGTTTTTTTCATGGAATATTTCACTGTATGGCATTAAACCTTTCTGTCTTTAAGCCAGACCAAGTTACAGGTCAGATCATTGGAAAGGCGATCCCGCTCACAGTCAGAATGTCTGTTTTCCTAGGTATTTTTGAGCTATAAAACCAGCTGTACTTGAATACATGTAAAGTAGAGCTGGTTAATGTCATACTGTGGAACATTCCAGGCAGAGTAATGACATTTCCATAGAAACAAGCAGGTGGCAGACCCTCCACCAAAAAATTACACAGTCCACCTTTAAATAGTTGCAAGTCAACTAATCCATCTCTTGCAGTCAATTAATTTAATTAGTGACTGTTTACTATCACCTATCTATTTTATTTTTAGTTTTTTATTTAATCTAAGCAAGAATTATGTTGTAATTGGTTAAAATGTTCAGTATTATTATAAATAGCCTTGTTTGTATACTTCAAATCTGGACTTTATTTTCCATATATTGTTTATTACACAATTATTATTTTGTCTAGGGCTGCGATCATGACATGACTGGTCAGTGTTTCTCGTTAAATACAGAAGTCTATGGTGACCATCCGTAATCTAAAATAGTTTCTCAGAGACTAAAATTAAGTGGGCTATATGTTTATTAGACTTTGTTGTATTATCAGAAATGGTCCGAAGTAGGGATGCAAATTATCGATTAATTCATTAATTGATAGTTGATTGACCTTATCGATCGATTAATGATTAACTGATAAGCGGCGTTTTTCACCTGAATTTTAGTGTTTCAATAGGGTCTTTAAGAATATAAGCGATAGTATACATAACACTGAGTCAAAAATATATCATAGAATTATTATATTGTATATTCCTCAATTAATTATTCCTTAGTAAAAAGCAGACGCTTTATCGCGGTTCGCGGATTTTTTTTTTTTTTTTTTATAGTGTACATTTTTTTTATAGTGTAACATTGTGTTCTGTCCTGATTGGCTAAGAGACTAGACCAGGACTAAACGTGGACTGGACCAGGTCTAGACCAGAACTAAACCAGGTCTGGACCAGGTCTGGACCTGGACTGGACCTGGACTAGACCTGGACTGGACCGGGACTGGACCGGGTCTGGACCTGGACTGAACCAGGATTGGGCCGCTGCGTGCCACTGCTGGTTTTGTGCGGCTGGTTTGTGGCTCGGGGCCCGGGCCGCAGGCCAGCCGTGCAGGACTCGGGGCCCGGGCCGCGGGCCGGCCGCGCGGGACTAGCAGCGGCACGTTGCGGCGCATTCCGGGCTCCGCGGTTCGATCTCGCCTCGCGCGTACACCCGGGGCTGCTGAGCAGTGCCGTTGGCGCCTGCGGCCGGCTCTGAGTCGAGCGCAGCGCGGTGCGCGGTGCGCGGTTGCCTTGTTTCGTGACCACGTGGGTGCGCGTGTCCGCAATTAGCGATTAATTACAATTAATGCATTTTGTTGGACTAACGTCTTAATCGACAATTAATCGTTAATCGATTAATTGTTGACATCCCTTGTCAGAAGTTACTGTTTACAGATTAAATATAGGCAGTAAGTGACATTTATACTCCACAAATTGAAAGAGATTAAATTGTTCCAATGAAAGTTATTTGTATCACCATAATTTTAACACAATCTATGGTAAACACTAGTCGTAATCATTATCTGACCTATACGGACTCTAAAATTTGTACTAAGAGACCCTTTATAACATTGACCCTTTAAGACATTGGCATTATTCAGACCCTCCAGGAATTCGCGATGTTGCGATTTGCAACTTCAACGCAACTTCAGCCAATCCCCGCGAATTCAGGGTGGTGTTGCAATTTTGACCAATCACCGCAACTTTCCCGCAATTTTTACTAATTTTGACCAATCATCGGCGACGTATTGAACGCCGACCAACTTCCTTCTGTGTAGGAGACATAACTGAGATGAGGTGCACGGTGCGTTTGTGTGTGTATGCGGCAGAGGCGGTGGTCCACGTGAGTGTGGGTGTGTGTGTGTGCACGTACGGAAGTGTGTGCATGTAAAAGCGCGCGCTCACCTGTCACACAGAGGAGAGAGTCAGGGTTGGGGTGTAGCCGCTCTTTTTGTAATAAATGCACAAAACACAAAAACCTTAAAAGCACCGCAACTTTCATCGCAACTTTTTGGAAAAGCTCCCGCAAATTCAGGCATTTTAGCCCGCAACAATCACAAAAAATGCCCGCGAAATCCTGGGGGGTCTGATTATTAAAGCAAAATACCCCCCCCCCCCCCCTCAAAAAAAAAAAAAAAAAATCATATTTTTATCAATAATACACTTTATTTGTGAATATTCTGTATTTATACATCTTCAAATGCAATATGTTACCTTTATTTGGTAGATAATATATTTGGAAATTCTCAGTATACAATAGAATAATCATTTGACTTGATAAAAAACTCCATTGCTGTCTCTAAAATAAACTCTAAAATAATTGTTTCAGCTCTAGTTTCTTAAATTAAAGCTGTCAGTATTGTTTAATTGTTTGTTTAATCCTCATTTAATATGTCTATAATCAGGGCCAAACCGCCATTAAATCTGTCTCTCTTTTTTATTTCAGATTTCAGATTTTATTTCTACATTTCTTGACCATGATGCATCAGGAGAACGGCACCAATGAGGAAGCCACAGTCGACGTTCAGTTCACAGAGCTGCCCAACGCTCTCATCGCCTGTAAAGTCCCAGAAGATCTTTATGAGGAAGGAACGCTGAGGGTAAGAGAAAATAAAATGATATATCTCCAGTTTTGTAGAACCTTGGTGACAGTTTTGATTTAACCTGATTGATTGTGGCAAACCTGATCTTGAAGCTAAGCAGGACTGGGCCTGTTGTGTCCTTGGGCAAGACACCCACTGTGCCTAGTGTGAATGTGGTGTGCATTGGTAGTGGTCAGAGGGGGACTGATGGTGCAGATTAACAGCCTTGTTTTCGTCAGTCTGCCCCAGGGCAGCTGTGACTAAAGAAGTAGGCCCACCACAGAATGTGCATAATGCATTGTAAAGGGGTGTCATGAAAGACAAATCCATCCATTCTCTTCCGCTTATCCGGGGCTGGGTCACGGGGGAAACAATCTAAGCAGGGACTCCCAGACTTCCTTCACCCCAGACACTTCCTCCAGCTCCTCCGGGGTGACCCCAAGGCGTTTCCAGGCCAACCGGGAGACATAGTCCCTCCAGCGTGTCCTGGGTCTTCCCCGGGGCCTCCTTCCGGTGGGACATGCCCAGAACACCTCCCGAGGGAGGCGTCCAGGAGGCCTCCAAGTCCCCAGCCTCTGCTTCCTCCTCGGAAGATGTGATGGCGGGATTGAGGAGATCCTCAAAGTATTCCTTCCACCGTCCGATAACATCCCCAGTTGAGGTCAACAGCTCCCCACCCGCACTGTAACCAGTGTTGGTGAGGCACTGCTTCCTCCTCCTGAGGCGCCGGATGGTTTGCCAGAATTTCTTTGAGTCTTGATAGTCCTCCTCCATGGCCTCTCCGAACTCCTCCCAACCCCGAGTTTTTGCCACTGCGACCGCCCAGGCTGCAGCACGCTTGGCCCGCCGGTACCTGTCGGCTGCCTCCGGAGTCCCATGAGCCAACAAGGCCCGATAAGACTGCTTCTTCAGCCTGACGGCATCCCTTACTTCCGGTGTCCACCACCGAGTTCTGGGATTGCCGCCCCGACAGGCACCACAGACCTTACGACCACAGCTATGGGCGGCCGCATCGACAATAGAGGCCAAGAACAGAGCCCATTCGGACTCTATGGCCGTTTTCCAATTCACCGACAGCACACTTGTGAGCGTCCTTGGAACGGGATATGCGTCATATCCGGCGCGACAAGCGCCGTTCCATTCGTTTTTTTCCCCCTGCACCGTCGAGACGAGCCCTGAACGGCGCCGTCGTTTCCATGGAAATCGGGGCGTGGACCAAGCGTGCAAACATGCACGCTTCGCACACTTAAAAGCCCCAGCATGCACAGCGCGGGAGGATATATGACTACAAATACCGACTCGCCAGCGACATCCACAAGTGAGAGTTGCGACGTCACTATAAAATATACGTACTGGTTCACCTCACCTACAACTATGCTACATGAAACTCTTCATAAACTACGCTAAACATGTGTGACGGTAGCCGTAACGGCATAGTTCACGGCACCTGTATTACCGTTCACATGCTTTTCCCCTTACACTTCTATATTTCCTTTGCTGTTGTAATGCTGGATATTCTACAGTATCGCCATGTCCAACGTTTACTCTAAGCTGCGCACTGTTCGCACATTCTCAGCGCACAAGAAAACTTGTGCAGCGCACTGTAAATCAGGGATGAAAGAGCTTTTTATTCAGACGCGGGGTCTTTTTTTTATATCTGCAAAGTGCGAGCCGCGCGGGGGGGTTCATTTCGGATGTGGAGTTAGTGTGTGTTTGCTCAGACACATTAAAAATTAGAGGGAACATTGGCCATGCCCCAATTCCAAGTATTACTAGTCGCAATAGTATAATATTTTTGTCTTTAGGGAACAAGGAGCAGACCACCCGGCTCACTGAGCTGAGGCGGGGCCTGTTCAATTTCGCAGACGCCCATGTGAGAAACGTAGTGCACTAAGGACAGAGCGAGTGTGCGCCGTCTCGACGACAGACCGAGTGCACACTCACAAGCGTGCCGTCGGTGAATTGGGAAACGGCCTATGTCCCCAGCCTCGCCCGGAATCCGGGAGAAGCTCTCCTGCAGGTGCCCCTGACAGAGGGATCTGCCAGATGTTCCCAACAGACCTTCACTACATGCTTGGGCCTGCCAGGTCTTTCCGGCTTCCTCCGCCCTTGGGTGACCCTACCAGGGGCACAAAGCCCCCGACAACATAGCTCCCGGGATCATTCGGGCACTCAAACACCGCCACCACGTTAAGGTGGCGGATCAAGGAGGGGAAGACAAATCCAATAGATTATTATTATTATTATTATTATTATTATTATTATTATTATTATTAGGGGATGGGCAGTGTGCTTAAATGTGTTTTTGAATGTCTTGGTTGAGGTTCAAATATCACAAAAAGTGTCAAAACTGTCAAATTGTGCAAGAGTGCAGTAATATTGTTTTATATATTGAAAAAAAAGAGCCTTGTCACCTGCTTGTCCTCATGGAGACAAGTTACATAGTAGAGCTGTGCCATTTTTACAGTTTACCATAAATTCATGTTGCACTTATTTCGACAATTGACTGTTACATAGTGTGTTATAGTGTGACCGTGGAGTGACTGTTTCTGTGGTATTTAGCCTTTACTGGTAACAGTTGAAATGCTGATTTATTCTTAATTACAGAAACATTGGAAATTATGATTATAATTAGGTGTTTTGGATCAAGTTGAATGTCCAGTTAGAAAGCTAAAATCCAGTTGGTTTAAAGCGACTGAATGCATCTGAATGGTCTCTGTCTAAACCCTAGCATCTGCACCCGATTATGAATGAATGCTAGTGCAGCCTCTGCAGCTGCTTTGTGCTCCCCATAATGAGACATACTTGAATGTGTCCTCTATCAGCAGGTTGAAGCTCTGGCAACACAGGGTCAGTTGTGATTGTAATGCCTATTTCAAACTGTAAGACCACAGGCATACTTATTATTATTTATCTTAATTTTGATGCATGCTCTTTTTCCAACTGTTTCTGAAACTTGCATTGTGACACTGCATTTTCCCCATTGTGGGACAAATAAAGGATTATCTTATCTTATCTTATCTTATCCAGTTTCTTTAAGGCACCACCACATTAAAAACGCTGCAAACTCTCATTGTCGTTACACCTTTCCACCACTAGATGTCGCCCCTGCGCAGCTGTTCGCTGCTTACTCACTGCGCTGATTCTTCCTTAGTCATTCGGTCTTTATTGAAGGAGCTAAAAATAACAGTGGATTTGTTTAAGTTTGGACGTCACACCGCGCGATGCATCACAAGAATGTCCAATGAGCAGTTTGTCTCCCACTCCCACTGAGGAAAAGCTCCACCATCACAGCTCTATTTAAAGGAATGCAGCGCTGGAGAAACTTACTGTATTGGAATTCTTTTGTTATAAAAGTTATATCTTTGGCCAGCAGGTTGCGTTCACATGACGTCATAACTTCTAAATTTGTAGGTCGGAGTTCTATGATAGAATTTGACTTTCAGTTGTCTATTAATAGTAAATAATAATAAATATTTTGACCTGGTTTATTATGCAAAATTGACTCTTGTGAGCTTTAAGCCATGTTATAATGTGGAGTTGCGTTTTGTTTCATTCACACATGTTTGAGTAACCCTTTATTATTAGTCTGTCTACATCTCCAAAGATCAAAATGCTCTGTTCCACCTTGTGATGTCATGAAGTGGTAGTTTCCAAGTTAACAGCTCCTTTTTTGTAGAGATTGGTAATAACATGGCTGAAATTGTCCATATGATACTAGTGAAGTTGTGTGGAGTTTAAAAACACATTGGAGCACTTCCTGTATTACCACGTGACATCACAGCTTTGGAGATGTAAACAGACTAATAATAAAAGATTAATCAAACTTGTATGAATGAAACAAAATACAACTCCAGGTTTGTTTTTGAGGAGGTAACAACATTATAAAATGACTTAAAGTTCACAAGAGTCAGTTTACTGTAATACAAGATCTTTTTAAATAGATTTTGTTCTGTGAAATGCAGCGTATTCTTGGATCAGTTTATCCGTTCATATTTCAGTCTTCTCTCAAATCTGCTGGAGTTGTTTACAGTCTGCACTCTGAACAGAATACTAGTTTTGAATGTTTTGAATTTTTTCTGTAATAGTTCAACCCTAATTTCAACACTGCATTCACACCTTTATTTGGTAATCCAAGTTCGTAGTATCAGATATAGTTTTCAGTTGTCACTTCTTAAAGAACTTATGACTCATTTTACTAAACACAGGTAAGATTAAAGATCTGACATATTTATACATATTTATATTTAAGAGGTTTGGCCCACTTTGGCCATTTTTTAGGTTTAAAATTTAATTTCCTGTTTGGAAGTGATGACATCAGACTAGGGAATTCATAACTCTTACAAAGCAAAACTCTTCTAATGTACACAGAAATTATAATCTGACAAATACAAATAAAAGAAAACACCTTTATTTCATTAAAATCTTGTTTAAAGTATCAAAAAAATTGTTTTTTTGTGTGTGATGTGTGATGAACGTTTGGATAGCAGCCCAGTCAACAGAAATTTGCGGGCCCAGGGACGCCTTGATTTTGTTGAAACAAAGTTTGAAATATTTGAAAAAGTGTCTTTCTTGTGTGAAAATTGTGCCTCATATTGGGATAGAATTCTCCCCCAGTTGTGATTAGTGTGTTTTTATCTGGCCCCACCACGTCCACAGTTGATGGATTTTCATCCTTTTTTGTATGTTCATCATAATTACAAGGCTGGTGCATCTCTATAATGCTATTTTGTACCTTCATTGACAATTTGAAACAAAAGAAAATTCTTTAACTGTAATTTTCAACTCATTTTTCAACTTTTCTTTGCAAATTGCTTTTTGATTTGTGGAAAAAATATAATTTATATTTGCAACAGTTATAATAACCCCAATACATTAAGTCAAAATTAGACAGTCATACACACTTTAATGGTCCCAGGGCAGTGTTTAATTTGGCAAGTGGAAAAAGCAGAGGTGACTCATTCAAAGAGACAGAGTGAAACTGAGAAATGAGAGAATGTATTTATTTTCTAAAGTGTGACCAGTCTTAGTCATGCACAAATAAAAGAGCTTTGAATAGAATAAGTTCTTCTGACTGGCTTTGTGAGTAGATTTGGGATTTATGTTTTAATTAGGATTGTGTTCCAAGTTCACATTTTAAATGCATCCAGAACATCCAGAACAAAAAGACTGAAATCTGAAGTGACAAACTAATACAGAATCACATTTCACATCTAAACTACAGAGTTAGCAGTCCCAGTTTAGTTCTAATCTTGTCCTGGATTTGGGCCTGATTTAGTCCTGGTCTAGTCCTTGTTTTGGTCCTGGTTTGGTTCATGCTTCAGTCCATCATTAATGCTCGTTTAGTCCTGGTCTAGTCCTGGTTCAGTCCTGATTTAGTCCTGGTCTAGTCTTGGTTTTGGTTCTGGTTTAGTCCACACTTTTAGTCCATCATTCAACTGGTTACTGGAACAAGAATCGCATTACACAATTATAAAGCTGCATTATGTAACATTTCTGGGTGAGAAACACCTGCGTGTCTCCATGGAGATGTTATTGCTTTGTCTGGAATGTTCCCCAGTGTGGCATTAACTCTGTTTCCATTGGGACATGCACTAGGTCAAGTTACAGGACAGGTCATGGAGAGGTGATCTCACTCACTGTAATAATGCATGTTTAAGATCATTTTTGAGCAAATAAAACACTTGTAATTGAATAAATGCCTTTATATTATAATATATTATGCATAATTGTTTCTTGTGAACTTTTAGCCATGTTATAATGTTGTTTCCTCCTCAAAAACATCCAATCCAATCCAACTTTATTTATAAAGCACTTTAAAAACAACACAGTCGACCTGTACACAGGTTAAAACACAAAACGTGACACACAGTAACATTAAAAACAGAACATGATAAATGTCAACTACTCACACTGAGTTAAAAGCCAATCTAAAAAAATGAGTTTTAAGAAGGGATTTAAAAACAGGAAGTGAGTCGGCCTGTCTAACATTCAGTGGAAGTGCATTCCAGAGTCTTGGAGCAGCCACTGAAAAGGCCCGATCACCCCTAAGTTTCCTTTTTGTCTTAGGGACAACAAGGAGAACCTGACCTGCAGACCTGAGAGAGTGGGAGGGTGTGTAGGGCACCAGCAGGTCAGACAGATACTGTGGGGCCAGGCCATGGAGACAATTAAAAACAAATAAAAGAATCTTAAAATCAGTGCGAAACTGAACAGGTAGCCAATGGAGAGATTGAAGAATGGGAGTTATGTGATCGATTTTCCGGGCACCAGTTAAAAGACGAGCAGCAAGGTTTTGTTGAGACCTGAGTATAAGGCGTTGCAATAATCTAACCGTGTCGAGATAAAAGTATGGATTAAAATTTCAAAATTATGACGAGATAAAAGTGATTTTACTTTGGCAAGTTGCCTCAGCTAAAACTGGTCTTTATGACATACCTCAAGTCTATTTAGTATTAGTCTGTCTGCATCTCCAAAGCTCAAAATGTTTTCATGTTAACAGCTCATTTTAACCTTTTGTTTAGCAGAGATTGTCAGCTCCAAGGCTGAAATCATCAAATGATTCTAGTGAAGGTGTATAGAGTTTAAAAACACAGTGGAGCACTTCTTGTATTACCACATGACATCACAAAGTGGAGTGTTGTTTTTTTTTACGGTTCGAGAGAAGAACTCAGCCTAAATATACAGGGTTTTTGTGTAAATGAAACGAAACACAACTCCAGGTCTGTTTGCAATGAGGAAACACCGTTAAAACACATATCAGAAAATAACCTAATATGGACCTTTTAAATGTCACACTGTGGAACATTCCAAAGCAATGACATTTCCATGGAAACCAGCAGGTGGCGTTCCGTCCAGAAATGTATCATAATGCACCTTTTAATAGCTCATTGTCTGCATGAGTAAACCTTATTATATTTTCCATCCAGCCGTTTCTCCATCTAATTGTTGTTTACCGGTTTTAGCCTCTGTTGAGTCACTACTTTGACCTGGTACTTAAGTACATTTAAATCGCTGACACGTAGTACTTGTGGTTTTGTAGTAGCCTCTATTGAGTAACTACTTTGACCTGGTATTTAAGTGCAAATAGCTGACTCGTAGTACTTGTGGTTCTGCAGAAGTATCAGTAATACTAGACAGGACTATGTAGAACTCGAATCTGATGCAGTATCTAGTAGTAGTAGTAGTAGTAGTAGTCGCAGTAGTTTCAATAGTAGTTGCAATTTTAGTTGTGGTAGTAATGCTACTAGTATTAGTAATGCTAGACAGGAGTATGTAGAAATTGAATCTGTAGTAGTAGTAGCAGTAGTAATTCCAGTAGTTTAATTGCAGCTACTATTGCAACTAGTAGTAGTGGTGGTGGTATTGTAGTAGTAGTAGCAATCACAGTAGTATTTGCAGTAGTGATTGATTGCAGTAGTAGTTGCTGTCGTTCTATTTGCAGTTGTAGTTGTTGTAGTAGTGGCAGCAGTAGTAGCAGTAGTTGTATTGCATTAGTAGTTGCATTAGTAGTTGCTGTAGTAGCAGTAGTTGTATTGCATTAGTAATAGATGTAGTAGTAGTAGTAGTATCAATAGTTTTTGCAGTAGTAGTATCAATAGTTTTTGCAGTAGTAGTTGCATTAATTGTATTGCAGTAGTAGTATCATTATTTTTTGCAGTAGTGGTTGCAGTAATCGTTGAAGTAGTAGTAATTGTCGGGCGTGGTTCTGGTTTCTGGTCTCGTGATGGAAAAAACTTCCTCAGTGGAAAAGGGCCATGTAATGTTTGACTACTGTACTATGGAAAGTATGTGTTTGTGGAGGGCTGAGGGTCAAGTGTACTTTGAGACTATGAGGACACGCAATCTGATAGGAGTAGTGGTGGTGGTGGTGGTGGTGGTGGTAGTAGTAGTAGTAGTAGTAGTAGTAGTAGTAGTAGTAGTAGTAGTAGTAGTAGTAGTAGTAGTAGTTGCATTTATAAAATAATTATAAAGTTAAATTCACTTATGTGCTTCAAAACCTGCTAGTATAGTTCAAAAATAACTGGTGATTATGTTTACACACACAAACACACACTAAGATCTAATCATGATCTGATTTCTGGAGTTATCAGATTACTGAAATGTCATGTAAACAGCTGTGTGTAATCTGATTTCTCTGTGACTGTTCACACCTGTGCAGGTTTTAAAAAGGAAAACTATAGTAAGAAGAAAAAGAAGAATTACTTTATTGATCTCACACAGGAGAAATTGTTCTCTGCATTTAACCCATCCTGTTATTAGGAGCAGTGGGCAGCACATTACTGCGTTGGGGATCATCTCCATGATCTTCTTGCTTCCTTCTTGCTTCGGTTTGGTCAGGACCTAAGCTGGAGGATTTTACCTATGGCGCATGTTTTGGGTTGATGGGGGAAACCGGAGTGCCCGGAGGAAACCCACCCAGACACGGGGAGAACATGCAAACTCCACACAGAAAGGCTCGGGCGACCGAACAAAACTAATGTGATAGAGACAGAAATGAAAGATAAAATGTTAAAGATTAAAATATGTATGAACTTGGAAGAGAAAGGCTTACTCTGTCTTACCCCTTCGTCTTACCTTGACCCCTTGGTTTTGCGTGTTCATGTGAGGGCAAGGGGTGTCCCGATTCTAATTTTGATCAAGGGCTAAGGCCACGACCTCGGGCTACATACCCCTTGAAATGAAGTAAGGTCTCCACCAGACTTGAAATGAAGGGGTACGCCTACAAGCTCAGGCAGGTTCTAGGATCAGGATGACAGCGTCACATCGACCAGCCAAGGAGTCTCATAAATGTGTTTTCAGCAGTTGTAATTATCGACAGTTTATCATGGTGTACAATTATGAAGGTTATGTTCTACGTTACTTTTAGTGAACTGTTGTTGTGGTTTTAATTGTAGTGATGACTGTTTTGCCGGCGTTATCGTTTTCATCTAACTTTCATGTATAAACAAGCTAGTTTTTTTGTCGAGCTGAGGTACCCGATAATCCTTGACATTTGTTTACGTTTATTTGCGTTAATTGTTGTCATCTCTTTAGACGTAGCAGCTCACGTAGAGGCAAGGGATGATGACACAAACGGTAATCGAGTGGTGTCCCAATTCTTAGGGGAACATTCATATCCCGAGCCCTCTCAGCTCGTTATCGAGCTCATTAGTGGGTTATCTGATTATTCTAGTTATCTGATTTTACTAACCATAAAGGTGATCAGTGTCGATATGATACTGCTTCTGCTGCAACTACTACCATGAGTACTACTACTGCTACTACTACTGCTACTGCTACTGCTACTGCTAATACTACTACTACTACTACTACTACTACTACTACTACTGCTACTGCTACTGCTACTACTACTATTACTGCTGCTACTGCTACTACAACTACTACTACTGCTGCTACTACTACTACTACTGCTACTGCTACTATTACTACTGCTACTACTACTATAACTACTGCTACTGCTACTACAATTCCTACTACTGCTGCTACTACTGCTACTGCTACTACTACTGCTACTACTACTTGACCTTGAGGTCCTACACTTTACACAAGTGAATGTCTTTTTCCATTATTTGTGGTCGATATAACCACTGCTGTGTATTTTTAATGTGGACCATAATATTTGGTGATGTCCTCTTGTGTCGACACTATCAACAAAAAGTCTAGACTTGTATTTTGCAACACATCAAAGATCACATTTTTAATTCACGTGTTATTTTCAGAATAACAACTTAACTAAATGGGTTTTCCACTGTTTTTGTAATAATAAGGATTTAGGTTTCTCAATCTGTGGTACTGTTCCTAAACATGCGTGAAAAGTCCCTCAGTCGTCCAGGTAGAATCCATGATAAAAGGAGAAGTTCAATTTGTCAACTGGACAAAGTTTGTTTGGTTGAAAACGTTTCGCCGCTCATCCGAGAGGCTTCGTCAGCTCTGATAGCTGACGAAGCCTCTCAGATGAGCGGCGAGCGGCGAAAAGTTTTCAACCAAACGAACTTTGTCCAGTTGACAAATTGAACTTCTCCTTTTATCATGTTCCTAAACATAACTTCAAATTTGATGTTTGATGAATTCCATATATTATATTTGTTATAATCCTTTTGGCCAATGGAAAACAATGGAAATACCTGGGTTTCAAATGTTATCACCACCTACCACATTCCTGTAATATTTAAAGGAAAAGTAACGTTTTTTACAATCTGAGCCTTCTTTCGGCAATAAAACAAGTAGTTTTACTCACCCATAGCAATTTGGTGTCAATTGGAGCAGTATCACAGAACTTATGTTGAGCCGTTCTGTTCTACTCATGATCCCGTATCCGTTCGCGTGAGTGCTCGGGGGACTGATTTGCGGTGTCCAAATAACACAACCTTTAGCACTTTTCAAATCACAGAAGATCGCTGTGTCAGGGTAGACTTTTAGTAGATTCCAAAATGGCCTGAAACCCGATATCGCAACAGAAAAGTAAAGTTCAGAGCGGTGTTAGCTTCTTTCGGACTAGCGGTGTTTACAGAACAGTTCTACAGAACTGTAAACGTGCAGAAGGCACGTTTTTCACAAACTTAACAGTCTGTACAGTGCAAAAAGTATATCGAAGTAAGGTAAAATGACATAAATTAAGAACATTTTAGATAACATTTTATATCTAAAAGGATTTACCAATGGATTAATGTGTGTTTTTATTAATTCAAGTAACATTACATTTTGTTTCTTAGTTTAATTGCAAAAGGTTGTTGTTTTTCTTGTCATAAGCTGTATTTTCATATATATATATATATATTTTTTTTATATAGTACAAAAAGGCTTATTCCATTGGATCTTGTTCCATTCCATCTAGATCATTTTAATTATCAAGTGAAATGTTCTCAAATCTTGATAAAACTTTCTTAATTCAAGTAATCTTATCTTGACTAGATTTAAATTATTACAGCGTATTGCCACCATGTTTGTTTTGGTTCGTTTGGGCGCTTCACCTTTGGCTCCTGCACAAACCTCAATGCTGCGACGTGATTCATCTATTCTACACGATTAACTGTACAGCGGGCGCCAAGATGGATTCTCGTGAGGTTGTTCATCCATTGTGCTGTGAAAGGTTAACGTCACTTGCCATGATTCCATGAAAATGCAAAGATATGCCTGCCAAAATTTTGGAACATTCTCCATGGAGAGAGATGTAATTTATGTTAAACTGTGGAACATTATCGAGACAACAAGGAGGCTAACTATGAGTCAGGTTTGTGGAGATGCAAGCCTGTTCAGAATCACAATACATGCACTTGTATTTCAGTGCACTAAAACATTTTTTGGTTCAAATGTTACATGATGGTGCTTTAATCGACTGACACAATATCTCTAGTGAACCTTAGATGTTGTGGTGTGGTTGAATAAATACAGCAAGTTAAAAATGCATTCTGTAACTTTTCTCGTGGAGGGTTCATATTAAACCTTTCTATCTTCATGGAGACCAAACCAGACCAAGTTACAGGGTCAGATCTGTGGAGAGGCGACCCTACTAACAGTCAGAATGCCTTCTAGCTTTTTTCTAGCTATTTTTAAGCTATAAAACCACCTGTTATTGAATAAATGTAAAGTTGAGCTCTTTTCCAGGCAAATCCTTGACATATCCATAGAAACAAGCAGGTGACGGACGCTCCACCAAAAAGTCACATAGTGCACCTTTAACATTTGTGGTTAAAGGTACATTCTACTGTCTGAAAGCTCACGGCCTGTTTTTGCATGTTTGTTCGACGATCTTCTTTTTTTTTGTTCGTATAAATTTCCCTAAAACACAGTGTCACATGAGAAGCTCTGTTTGAACAAAGGGGGGAGTGCTGCTGCTGACGTCGACGGAAAACTCAAAACAACAGAAGAAGAGCAGGTCAAAAGGCACGTGGTACAGATAGTGCAGTGTTGTTTTTTCCACCACTCAAGGCAAAATAATAAGAGGGTTTTAAGTTTGTGTGAATGGAGATAACTTCATGGAACATACATTTTTAGCGTTTAAAACAGGCTTATTCTACAAAATGGACATTTATAATGTTATACAGTGGTACCTCACCTTATGAAATTAATTAGTTCCAGAAGTAGTTTCGTAACGTGAATTGTTCGTAAGTTGAGTCGCTATTTCAATGGAAAAAGCCTGATTTGTTCCAAAGCCCCGTTCCAAGTAGGTTTTTTTTTATAGTGTAACTTTTTTTATAGTGTAACACTGTGTTCTGCGTCCTGATTGGCTAAGAGACTGTAGACCCAGGACTAAACCTGGACTAAACCAGGACTGGACACCAGGATTAAACCACCGCGTGCGGCTCTATTTCCTGGTTTGGTGCTAGCTCTGCTGGTGTACCTCACAAGTCACGGCTGAGGCGAGCAGCGAGGAGGGGAGGGGATGTGCCTTCCATCGGGACCGCGCGCAGTCTGAGCGCATGAACGAACGCAGGTAAGAGCCGCGGTGGTTTAATCCTGGTTTAATCCTGGTTTAGATCTGGTTTAGACCTGCTTGTAGCTTTGTGCTACAATTTTGTATGAAAAGCGCTTTATAAATATTGTTTGATTTCATTTGATTTGGTCTAGAGGAGGCACGGTTTGAGCACGGGTCTCGTGAGTACACCGGGTCATGCTGCGCTATCACACACGTGTCCGCGCGCCGTCTCCTCCCCCCTCCCCCTTCCCCCCACACTGCACTATTACATTTTACATTTTATTGAAAATCTATGAAAGTTTGAGTGTTTAAACGAGAGACAAACATGAGAAAATTTTAAATCCAGTCTGAGAAAAGCGTATAATGTGTGTGGCTGAGCGCACATTATTTGAATTTTTGAGATTTCGCGTTTCGTAACTTGAATTTTCTTTCATATCTAGAGACCAAAATTTAACGTGAAGGATTGGAATTGGAATTGGAATTGGATTGGAATTTTCGTTTGTTGGGTCTTTCGTAAGGTGAGGTACCACTGTAGTTCCTTCCTCTTCTCATTTACCCTCTCGAAGTTGTATTTTGGAGTGATTCGTGCATGTTTGAGCAATCTTTAAAGGTGCATTGTGTAACTTTTTTGGTTGGGGTCCGTCAACTGTTTGTCTCCATGGAGATGTCATTGTGCTGCCTGGAATGTTCCACAGTATGACATTAAACAGCTCCACTTTACATTTATTCAATTACAGGTGGTTTTATAGCTCAAAAATACTTAGAAAAATGGGCATTCTGACTGTGAGCGGGGTTACGTCTCCACAGATCTGACCTGTAACTTGGTCTGGTTTGGTGTCCCTGAAGATAGAAAGGTACCATGCTGTGGAACATTCCAGACAAAGCAATAACATCTCCATGGAGTAAAGCATTTGACGGACCCTCTACCAAGTTACTACTACTACTAATGGTGCTGCTGGTGCTATTATTACTACTACTACTGCTGCAGCTACTACTTCTACTAGTACTACCACTACTGCTGCTGCTGCTACTATTATTACTACCACTGCTACTACTACTGGTACTGCTGATACAACTGCTGATACTATTGCTACTACTACTTTCCAAAACATTCAGCCTGGTCTTCATGTCTGTATTAGTCTAAATATTTGTGAGAGTGTTGTGTTTCTGACTCAGCGCGATAAAAGCCGATTCACATTTTCCGTTTGTTTGAACTTGTTTGAGCTCATGTGGAAAAGCTGGTGCACTGTTTGGGATCATCTTTTTTCCATCTTTATCTACAAAAAAAAAAAACACTCCAACAAAAGGTGTTTTTATGGAAAATCGCTGCTCGTTTCAGTGTGTAATTATGTCATTGATACTTTGCAGCTGGTGTCATCAACATTCCCTAGGGGTGTGAAGCTAACTGAAAGCACTGCTCTGCCTGAAGCTCTGTTACTCAAGTTAGACTTAATCTGAGCTTTATTTTGACACAGTCTGACCATAAAGAGCTGATTTGGCTGGAACTACAACAGGTGAGCTGATTTGTGCTGTTAAACAAGCCTCTCACACATAAAATTCCTGTCAGTTAGTCAGACAGTCTGGAATTGCCAATCTCTACTGACCTAAAGGTAAAAGGAGCCGTTAACTTGAAAACTACTGCTTCATGACATCACAAGGTGGAACAGAACATTTTGAATAAAGGATAATAATAAACTCCAAGTATGTTTTTTGATTAGGTAACAACATTATAACATGACTTAAAGCTCACAAGAGTCAGTTTTGTGTAATATAAGACCTTTTAATTATAATTTTTGTAGTGTTTTTGTACCAAGAATAAATAGTAATAAATAAAAAGTATAAAATAAAAAGTAAACCTCTGGAATGAAACCCCTATAGTGACATATTATCTGTCTGGGCTTAAAGAGAAAGTGATACGAGTTTTAAAGAGAGAAGACTACACTCTACACTATACACTATACACCTGATCCTCACCTGAGTTTCACCTGAGACTCACCTGTGGGTATGAGCTAATGGAAAAACAAGCTAACAGCATCACGCTAGCCTGTCTTAGCTACAGACTGTGTGGCGCATGCGATATGCATATAATTAGCACATTTAGCACACTATGTTAACTAAAACAAACAACTTCCTGCTAATATTTTCCACTCAGACCTCTTAATTTTTCCATTGCTCTTGATTGCCAAGATAGGAGAGGTCTGTAAAGCTATAATTATTACAATTAATGATTCATGAAATAAAAAAAAACACCCAAAATATATAGCCAAGTTACAGGTTAGATCTGTGGAGAGACGAGCCCTCACACCATAGCTAATAATAATGTGTTTTTCAAGGTATTTTTGAGCAATAAAAACACAAATAATTAAATAAATGCAAGCTGGATGAGTTTAATGTCATTTTGTTGGACATTCTAGGCAAAGAAATAACATCTCCCTGGATACAAGCAGGTAGCGGACCCTCCACCAGAAATGTTTCATTACTTATTGTTAAGTAAATCCCTAGTGACTACTATGCTACCATTAGTACCACTCAGACTGTTTATACATTCTGTGGTGGAATGTTAAGCAGTTACCATGAGGACACCATTCACACATTAGCAAACACTGTCAAAAAAGTTCTAACAAAATACAGAAAATGGATTTAAACACACATTTTCAGGAACCTGTGATCAATACGAGTGTTTCTATCTTCATGGAGACCAAACCAGACCATGTTACAGGTCAGATCTGTGGAGAGACGACCCCGCTCACCAATGTGCGAAATACCCGTCAGTATTAAAAGTATATAAAGTTGTGCATTAGAAAGAAAGCTATGCCTTTATTAGTCCCACAGTGGGGAAATTCCAGTTCTGCATTTAACCCATCCTGTTATCAGGAGCAGTGAGCAGCACATTACTGCGCCCAAGAAGATCATCTCCATGATCTTCTTGCTTCGGCTTGGTCAGGACCAAAGCTGGAGGTACCTATGGTGCATGTTTTGGGTTGGTGGGGGAAACCGGAGTGCCCGGAGGAAACCCACCCAGACACGGGGAGAACATGCAAACTCCACACAGAAAGGCTCGGGTGACCCGGGGATCGAACCCAAACCATGCATGCAAACTCCACACAGAACACACACAGAAAGGTCTGGGCGACCCGGGGATCGAACCCGGAACCTTCTTGCTGTGAAGCATGAGTGCTACCCACTCAGCCACCGTGCCGCCAGTGCAAGAAAACGACTGAATAAATGTTGGGTATCGACACACAGTCAGAGCACTTGTCAAGGACTACGGTTTCCAAGACAATAACTGGGGACAGAGATTTCGGGTGCAATACATATTTGAATGTATTTATTTGATTTGCACACACTTGTTTATGTTTTACAGATACAAAACTTAAAACCACATGCCTAATTTGCATAAACTATAAGCACTGAAAAAAAACGCTTGCTTGTGTCTTATTCGCTAAGTCGGCAATACACAATACTTCAGTACTCAAAGACCCATTTGGAGCGTCTCCCACAGAAAAGAAGACACCCAGAGCCTAAACCCTATTGACATCTAAAATGAGAATAACACTGCATATAATTTTTTTTTTACCTGTATGCTCTGTATAAAAGACTATCGCGTGTTGCATTTATGAAATTAATGAAATGCTACAGAGAATATATGTCCATTCATATATAATCTCTGAAAAGTTTAACATGAACCATCCTAAATGAGATATACGCACAGAACAGACTCACCATCAGCAGCACATCCCTCTGTCACAGGAAGAACACACATATTCATCGTGATACACTCTGTAGCTTTCGCTTGCTAGCCATTTTGACAGTACTTTTGTTTTCAGTATCAAGTTGCTAGGCTAGTCTTTGTTGTGTTTAGCATGCACATGGCTAATTTGCATATGGGCACAAGATTGTCTGACTTCGCTTGCAAATATTTTGTCAATATTGAATTCTAAATATTGAACATTATTGGCTTACAAAACATCTTAGGGACCATTGGTGGTGTATATATATATATATATATGAGAGTGAGAGACCATATATATATATATATATATATATATGTATGGTCTCTCACTCTCATCCAGCTCAGGTCCTGCAATGTCCACCACCACAGCTCTGTTCTGTTGCTTATCCACCACCACTATGTCTGGTTGGTTCGCCATCACCATTCTGTCAGTCTGTATCTGGAAGTCCCACAGGATCTTGGCTTGGTCATTCTCCGCAACTTTCGGAGGTGTTTCCCACCTTGACCTTGTGGTCTCCAGCCCGTACTCTGCACAGATGTTTCTGTACACTATGTCCGCCACTTGGTTGTGTCGCTCCATGTATGCTTTCCCTGCCAGCATCTTACACCCTGC
This sequence comes from Paratrypauchen microcephalus, assembly GCA_036785185.1. Lineage (NCBI taxonomy): Eukaryota > Metazoa > Chordata > Actinopteri > Gobiiformes > Gobiidae > Paratrypauchen > Paratrypauchen microcephalus. Next base: position 645,133 of record JAVJIX010000165.1, on the reverse strand, counting down.
AGTTATGTGCTGGACTGTCTCAGGAGCCTCTTTGCACAGCCTACACCTTGGGTCTTGTCTGGTAGATCTGGGCCTCTATTGCTCGGGTGCTCAAGGCCTGCTCCTGTGCAGCCAGGATGAGGGCCTCTGTGCTGTCCTTCAGACCAGCCATCTCCAGCTATTAGTAGGATTTCTTGATATCAGCCACTTCAGTTATGTTTCGATGGTACGCCTCATGTAGGGGTTTGTCCTGCCTTGATGGTCCCTCTAGCACCTCTTCCTCTGCACTCCACGCATTCCTTGAGCACATCATCTGTCGGGGCCTTGTCCTTGATGTACTTATGGATTTTGGATGTTTCATCCTGGACAGTGGTTCCCACACTCACTAGTCCTCGGCCTCCTTCCTTCCAGCTCGTGTACAGCCCTCCCTTATTATTGCCCCTTGGGGGGGGGGGGGTTCAAACCCAGGTCCCCCGTGTCAAAGTCCAGTGACTTACCAGTTGAGCTATCCAGCTATGTGTGTGTGTGTGTCTGTGTGTCTTTTGCTTTTGAGCCTTTTTAGGGGGTGTGATGGGTTAATCGGGGGGTCAGATTCCCCGTATTTTGCCCACTGCCGCTCACAGTCCGCGTCAGAATGCCTGTTTTTTCTAGGTATTTTTGAGCTATAAATGTAAAGGTGAGCTGTTTAATGTCATATTGTGCATACTGTGGAACACGCAGAGCAATGACATATCCATAAAAACAAGCAGGACCCCCAACCAGAAAGTTACACAATGCACCTTTAACATAAAAATCAGATTAAAGTTTAATAGAGCTTCTCACACAGTATTGCCTCTAATTAGCATCACACCCCCAGGGAATATTGACGTTATCAGCTGCAAAGTATCAATATACCATTACATTTCATACTTCTTTTTTATTTTGAAGGTCCATTAATGTATTTTTTCTGTTCTTAAATTAGAACAACAGTATTTTTATGACATGTAACCGTGACAACCGCTTATAGGAAAGGTCACTGTTACCACGGCGATGTAACTTCCCTGTTTTAAGAGGAGGACAATAAAACTCCTTTGTCCAGTGGAAAGAATGTGACCATAAACATACCAAAGACACAACATGCAGTCTTATCATTTTACATGGAAGACATAGGGAGGCTAAAGACAGGTCTACATCAGGACTAAACCAGGACTAGACTCGGACTGGGACTAAAGTAGGTCTAAAGTATGTCAGGCTTATATCAGGGAATAAACCAGGACTGAAACAAAACTGAACCAGGGACTAAACCAGGGACTAAACCAGGACTAGACTCGGACTGGGGCTAAAGCAGGTCTAAACTATGTCAGAGTTGTACCAGGGACTAAGTTAGGGGCTAAACTAGGGCTTAACCAGGTGCTAAACCAGGGACTAAAACATGGACTAAACCAATGACCAAATCAGGACTAAACCAGGACCAAACCAGGACTAAACCAGGACAGATCCAGGATTAAATCAGGACTAAATTAGGACTAAACCAGGTCTAAACCAATATTAAACCAGGACTAAAACAGAACTAAACCAGGTCCAAACCATGTAACTGAGCCAGGACTAAACTAGATCTAATTAGGGTCTGGTTTCAGGACAAATCCCAGGTCTAAACCAGGACCTGACCCTCTTGAACTCTTGACCATTTGTGCAACGGAAACTATTCAACTGTCCCCGGCCCACATACCACAGACAGAACATATTTCACATTTTTATATTTTAAAACCTGCAAAAAATGTTCCAGAATGAGCTTTATGGAGAATATGTAGCAATGATGCATTCGTGTGCGCTCGGAAAACTGGGCTCTGTGGAAAGTATGTGGTTTGATAACAGCCTTTTATGAGGTATTAATAGCAGAGAGCTCAGAGCGGTGGAAAAACAAGCACCTGTGTATATACCCTGCAGGCTGGGGAGAAGAGACGAGGCTGAACCAGGACTAGACCAGGACTAGACCAGGGGCTAGCATGGGACTGAACCATTGCTAAACCAGGACTAGACCAGGGGCTCAAATGGGACTGAACCAGGACTAAACCAGGGGCAGGAATGGGACTGAACCAGGATTAGACCAGGACTAGACCTGGGGCTAGAATTGGACTCAACCAGGATTAAAACCGGGACTAAAGTAGAACTGAAAAAGGGCTAAACCAGGACAAAAAATAGGCGTTAAACCAGGACTATGCAAGGGACTATACAAAGATTATACCAGGACTAAACAAAGACTCAAACAGGACTAGAGCAGGACTATACCAGGGGCTAAACCAGGTCTAACCTTTGACTGATTCAGGGCTAGACCAGGACTAAACCAGGGTCTAAACCAGGGACTAAACTGGGGATTAACCCAAGGACTAAAGTTGCTTAGAATAGGACTAAACCAAGACCATATCTTAGACTTAGACTTAGACAAACTTTATTGATCCACATGGGAATGTTTTATGTCAGAACTAAACCAGATGTTTGTGCGTTGTAGGTAGAAGAGGAGAAGAGGTGAGATGCACTATATGCCCAGATAAGACTAAACCAGGACTAAACCAGAACTTCATCTATAATTGAATACTTTGACATAATTTGACTCATTTTAATTGTCGTCCTGATTTTTGTGCTTGTCAAATGTTCTTGTGAAATGAGATGTTTAATACAGTTTGGGGTTTAGCAGTCCATTACCAAGTGAACTCCATAATATAGTCATGTTTATATATAATAATTTAGTTTGATTTGTATGTTTTGTAAAAATTTAAGAAAAGACCATTGCTTTGTCAATGGTTGTAATCTAGATTTTTGTTCAAAGATGTAATTTTTTAAATAATTAATGAAAAAATATATTAAATCAGTTCTAATTTGCCATTTTTAAGGTTATATTATACAAAATTGACTCTTGTTAGCGTTAAGCCATGTTATAATGTGAAACAAAACACAACTCCAGGTTTGTTGTGATGAGGAAACTACATCATAACAGGTCAGAAAACAGTGTAATATTGATATTCATGGAAATAAGTGGGATTCTTGTATTATTTATCAGTTCAGATTTCAGTCTTTTCTCAAACGTGAACGGTCCTGGGCTTGTTTAAAATCTACACTGATTTGTCAAATCAAAATTACAAAATCTATAAAGAAATCAAGAAAATGTGATTCCATTTTTGTTCAGGGTTTTCAGAGCCAGTTTTTGTCTTTTGTGAAACCTGGATTTTTCCTATTGGAGCGTTTTCTCCTCAAGCCTTCACACTATACAGCAATGCACCATTCCTCTCTCTTTCCTTCTCTTTCTTCCTTGCTCTCCTTTCCCTCCCTACCCCCTTTCTCTATTTCTCTCCATCTTTTTCTCTCCCTCCTCCTCTCCTCATCATCTCTGACCCCCCTCTGTATCTCTCACTCCCTCCACACTCTTTCTATTTCTCTTTCTCTGGCTTCTCCGCTTATTTCTCTCTTTCTTCTATTCCCTCCCTTCTCCTCCTTTCATATCTTCCTCTTTCTTCCTCCCTTCTCTTTTTCTCTATCCCTTCTTTCCCTCACTCTCCTCTTCTCTCTTATACCTCTCTGTCTAGCTTTCTTTCTCTCTTTCTTCCTTGACTGTTTCTCTCACTCCCTCACTCCTGTACCCAATTCCTCTGTCTCTTTCTTTCTCTCCCCCTTGCTCTCTTCTTCCCCTTCAGGGTCTTTCTTTCTCTCTCCCTCTCTCTTTTTCCCAACCCACCCCACCTCTTTATCTTCCCTCCCTTTCTGTCTCTCTCTCTCTCTCGCTCCTTCTTTTTCTCCTTTGCTCTCCTCTACCCCTCTCTCTCCTTCTCTCACTCACTCCTACTCTCACTTGGTTTCTCTTTCTCCCCTCTCCTCTCGCTCTCCCTCATCTTCTCCTCTCTTTTCTCTCATTCACTCTCTCTTTCTTGCCTTTTTCTTCCTCTCTCTCCCTCCCCCTCCCTCTATCTCTCTCTTCCTCCTTCCTTCCTTCCTTCCTTCCTTCCTTCCAACCTTCCCCTCTCTCCTCCCTCTCCTCTTCCTCCTCCCTCCCTCCTTTTTCGCTCCACTCTCTTTCTCTCTCACTCTCATTCTCTCCCTCTCTCCTCCTCCCTTGTCTGTGATTGGTCGATGTGGTATGAATGGGAGAACATCAGACAGGACACAGACAGGGGCAGGCCTCGTGCGTCACTGCTGCTCTCGCTCATTTAAACCCACACTGTGCTGCAAAGAAGAACGACAGAAAGAAGGAGGGACAGAGAGAACAACAAGAAGACGCGTTTTTCTTGTCGTTTTCTAGAATATTCCTCCAGATTTCACACAATATCTTATGCCACAAAACCAAGAAGACATTTTGGGTTGATTAAACTGAGAACGGACCAAGTCTCACCTCCAAATCTAGGTCAGGAGGACAAAAAAAAATCAGCTGTTTTTTTTCCCAAGAAATTCTGGAAAATTGATTCAGATTCTTGGCTGCTGCACGCTGCATTTTGTACAAGATCTGAAGCAACTACTGACAAAACGTGGACTACATCACCATATATAATTGGAAAAAACTGGATTTTGGGTTAGTAATTATTGTATAGCATTTCACAGTATAATTTTTCATACACTATAGATTGTATTTTTTTTGGTTAACGTTTCTCTATGCAAATCAAATACCCAGGCTAACTAGCCCTACTTTTCTTGCAATACTGATTTTTTTTGTGCAATAATTTAATAAAAACTGCCTTGGTTGTCTTGGAAACCTTGAAATCTGCAGAGAAATTGCATTAAACATTTTTGAATCAAAGAAGACGTCGTAACATGCAAATATTAATCTTTTAACCTATAGCAACTGCGTTTTTAATAAGGCAAAAATTTCTGGAAAATCTTGAGGAAATCTACTTGAATTCAGCTTTAAAAAAAGAAACTAAAAACAAGAAATGCACGATTTTTGAACCAGTATTTTGAATTTTGAGCAACATTTTTTGACACATTTTCTCTTCATCCTGGGGAAGACTACGCTGTTCCACTCTCCCCGCCTCCCCCCCTCCTCGAGTCCATCTTCTTCACTTTCGTCTTCATTCAAACCAAACTCTTCATCCCATTGTCTAAAGTGGAGGAGGTTTAAGCTGCCTGCACCGTTAGCCATGCACATCAAGAGTTCCAAGCGTAACAGATTCTGCCTGGTTGCCTCGATAACCAACCAAGAAGTGTTCACCCGCCCGGACACGCAGGTGAGTCAGGTGCACAGGTGCAGGTTAGAAAGGTAGACAGGTGATTTATGGTCTACGAGATTGTTCTAAAATTGTCCTTAATGGTCCTACAGTATTTCACAAAACTGATTCTTGTGAGCATTAAGTCATGTTATAATGTTGTTATCTCCTCAAAAAAACAGACCTGGAGTTGTGTTTTGTTTCATCCACACATGTTTGAGTAATATTTTATTATTAGTCTGTCTACATCTCCAAAACTCTAAATGCTCTGTTGCACCTTGTGATGTCATGAAGTGGTAGTTTTCAAGTTAAAAGCTCCTTTTACCTTTAGTTCAGTTAAGATTGGCTGAAATCAGGGCTGAAATCATCCAAATGGTTCTAGTTCAGGTGTGTGTTTAAAAACACAGTGGAGCACTTTATGTATTACCACATGACATCACAAAGTGGAACACAGTGTTTTCCATGAGAGAAGAACTCTAAACATAAATGAATATGCAGGGTTTGTGTATTTAACATTTCTGATCAATTAAGAAATTACAAAAATGTTATAGTTGTGGTATGCAGTGGGGTTTTTTTGCAGTGCATTGTGTTCTGGGCAGCAGAACACTGCTTGGACTGCTGCCCCCGCGACCCAGAAAATGGAAAAAGCGGAAGAAAATGAATGAATGAATGAATGAATAATTAAAAAAACATTTTAACATGAAATTGAATCATTTAAACTAGAGCAACTGTGTTTTATAAGGCAACAATTTCTGGAAAATCTTGAGGGGAAAACTACTTGAATTAAAAAGGGACTAAAAATTTGAGAAATGTAGGCATACTTCTGATCAATTATAAGAAAGTACAAAAATATTATAGTTGGTGTAGAACTACCCTTTACTAACATTGTAAACATTGTGAAATCGCCTGTATTTAGTTTGTTTTTGGTGACATCTTGTGGTCAAAGGGGAAATTGCAGTAAACCTTCTCACCAAATAAATGTGAAGTAGAGCTGTTTAATGTCATACTGTGGAACATTCCAGTCAGAGCAATGACATCTCCATAGAAACAAGCAGGTGATACCCCACTCCACAAGAAAAGTTACACAATGCACGTTTAAGTTAGAATCTATATTTTTCTGCCTAATTATTCACACTGTTTTTATAAGCAATGGCACAATATGGATATTTTTTAAAACCAGTACAGTGGTACCTCACCTTACAAAATTAATTCGTTCCAGAAGTGGTTTCGTAACGTGAAAAATTCGTAAGTTGAGTAGCTATTTCAATGGAAAAAGCCTGATTCGTTCCAAAGCTCCGATCCAAGTTTTTTAAAACTTTTTTTATAGTGTAACATTGTGTTCTGCGTCCTGCGTCCTTTTCTCACATTTGTCTCTCGTTTAAACACTCAAATTTTCATAGATTTTCAACAAAATTATTAATAGTGAAGTGTGGGGGAAGGGGGGAGAAGACACTGACACGTGTGTGATAGCGCACATGACCCGGCGCGGAGCTGACAGCAGGTCTAGACCAAGGTCTAAACCTGGACTGGACCAGGACTAAACCAGGACTAAACCAGGACTAGACCAGGTGGATTAAAGCGCTGCGCGTGGGTCTATTGAAAATCTATGAAAGTTTGAGTGTTTAAACGAGAGACAAATGTGAGAAAAGTTTAAATCCAGGCTGAGAAAGCATATAATGTGTGTGGCTGAGCGCACATTATTTGAATTTTTGAGATTTCGCGTTTCGTAACTTGAATTTTCTTTCGTATCTAGAGACCAAAATTTACCGTGAAGGCGTTTCGTAACTTGAAATTTTCGTTTGTTGGGTCATTCGTAAGGTGAGGTACCACTGTACAATATCCAATATTCCTCTTGATGTTGTTGCTACTGTAATAATCAATTTTAACAATACAGATATAAAGATTTTAAAATCCATTGCAAATCCCACAAATGTATGTTAAGTTATAGTTGTAAGTTCATATATTATCTTTTCACTTTTGTAAAAATAATAAAATGTACTGAGGAAGAAAAATATTGCTGCTTAATTTTCAATATTGGACCATAGAGACGGGACAAGATCTCGTGAGACAAAATCGACAAAAATATAAAGAAACTGGTGTCAAATACGGTAGAAATAAGTAATAAAAATATCTGTGAAAACTCTCTGATATCATTGATTCCGATATTGGATCTGATATAGCGCCCATTCCTCTTTCTTACTGTTTGTACAGTCCATATAATTTAATTGTCACTTGATGTTATTGCCTTGTATTTTCATAGTAGCCTTGAAAACCTACAGTTTTTCTCCCATGTATTTGAACTAAATTTGTCTTGCCCCAGTACAAATATATAGTATAAGCAGCTCTTGAGGTCGAACTATTGTTCAGAAGTGTGCGTTAGCATGCTAGTTGCTTTATGTTACTGTTACGGCAAAATTGAAAGTCTTATAAACTCATCGTGGTGATTAGGATGCTCTAAATGCATAATGTGAGGAATAACTTTGGACCACTGTAAACCGTTTTAAATTAACTAAATCTGTTTTTCACGTTTTTAAGAAAGCAAAAATCGGGTACGGCTCGTTTACGTCTTTGTAAAATAACTGCTGTTTTCATGCCTCTGATTGGCCCTGTTCTTTTGTATCATGATGGAGCTGTATGTGACTGTATGTATGAAGGATTTTAGAGTGTAAATATTAACCCTGTTTTTATTCTATTTTATTCTATTTTACTTCCTGTAGGTTTGACATGTTACACCTGTCCGGGACAACAGATGAAAAATAGCCCTCAGGCTAATTCTGGCATATTTACATGCAAATGTTTATTAATGTGCACTGTCCCTGAAATAAATAAATAAATAAATAAAATAAATGAAATTGCAGTTTGGTGTTCCTATAATAACTGAACTACGTACTGATTGTTCTAATTGTGTGTTCAGGGTTTGTTGATTTTGTTGCTCTACAACTGAAAGTGAAATTATTGTTCATTCAATAATGGATCACAGAAAGAATAGAGGAGTTGATTGGTACCAAGTCTGATTGTGTGTTGTATAAACAATTCAATGGTCAAAAATAGGTCCTATAGGATGCACTGGTCCAGCTTTTAATGATACCGATACTATGGCTTTAAAGGGATATGCCACCCCCAGGTCAAACTTGGGCATCTCCCCACAGTCCAGAGACTAAAATAAGTGGTGGAAAGCGTTTTCCTGGTCACCCAGCCATTGTCCGAGTCTGTCAGCACTGACCATTGCGTGCAGCTGCAGCTACTCCGCATTAGACTGGAGTCTAATGTCGCCAGAGAAAGATTTCGGCCAAAAGGAATTAATTTGCTCGATGCTTTTCAAATTAATTAAATTAATTCCTTTTGGGCGAAATCTTTCTCTGGTGACGTTAGACTCCAGTCTAACGCGGAGTAGCTGCAGCTGCGCGCGGCGGTCAGTGGCGACAGACTCGGACAATGGCTGGGTGACCAGGAAAACGCTTTCCACCACTTATTTTAGTCTCTGGACTGTGGGGAGATGCCCAAGTTTGACCTGTGGGTGGCATATCCCTTTAAGGATTTATACTGCTACTGCTACTACTGCTACTGCTACTGCTTCTACTACTACTACTATTACTACTATTACTGCTACTGCTACTGCTATAGTAGCCATATACCAGCTTATCAAAGCCTGAAGCTCAGCAGGGACTTGGATGGGAAACTGCTGGGAAAATCAGGTGCCACAGTGGGGAGCCATGTCGTTGTGAAGCTGTCTTTGTGTCCTTAGGCAAGACACTTCATCCGATTGCCTAGTGTGAAAGTGGAGTGTGCGTGAGTGATGGTGGTAGCAGACGTGACTGCAATAGTAGCTTACCACCACCGAGTGTGGAGTGAACGAATAATGCTCTGTAAAGCGTCTTTGAGTGTCCAGAACAGCGCTATATAAAACTGATCTATTATTATTATTACTACTACTACTGCTACTGCTACTACTACCGCTACTGCTATTACTACTATTACTATTACCACTACTACTAATACTACTACTATTACCACTACTACTGCTACTACTACTACTACTACTGCTACTGCTGCTGCTGCTACTACTACTACTACTACTACTACTACTACTACTACTACTACTACTACTACTACTATTACCACTACTATTACCACTACTGCTACTACTGCTACTACTACTGCTACTACTACTACTGCTACTACTACTGCTACTACTATTACCACTACTACTACTACTGCTACTAGGGGTGGCACGGTATATGTATTCGTATTGAACCGTCGCGGTTGGGGGGTCATGGTTCGGTGCGCGCATTTTGACGGAGAATATACAGTACAAAAGTTTAATATTGAACTGACCACGGGATTTTCATTTTGCAAGGCTTTCCTTGAGGACTCTTTAACCATTGCCATTTGCGAGCCCTGATGAACATAAAGTCATGAAAAAAGCGGAAAGTCACGGACAGTCTCCCTGCTCTTCTAATCAGAGCGCATTGAGGAGGAGCTATGCGCGCTATGAACAGGAGGAGAGAAAAGAGAGAGTGTGAAAAGAGAGAGCGTGAAAAGAGAGAGCATGAAAGTGAGGCACGGGGAGGTAGGAAGTTTTATAAAGTTTAACCTGCCCTGTGATACACGTTACACGTGCGAAAGAGCTGCGCGCACTCGCTCGCTCGCTCACTGACGTGCGGTGTCCGCAGCTCCAGACGGAGCGCGGCCCGCACACCGGTAGAAGTTTAATACGAGACATGTAGCTGCGAAGCTAGTCCCTCAGATATGGAATGATTCATGCTATTCGCACTCAGTTTTATTTCAAAAATTACTCAATCAACATATATTTACATCGACAGTCTGCCGTTATAATTGACTTGTTTTGGGTGCACTATGGAGTGGGTAAGCCTGATTTAAATCCGGCTACTATTTACCATTGACTTGCGCTAGCCTAGCAACTGAAAACTCAAATGGAAATGAGCCCCCATGTCAAAAATCCTGGAATATCCCTTTAAAGCTCACAAGAGTTAGTTTGGTGTAATATAGGACCTTTAAATTCACATGGCTCCGTCTCCGTCCTCCTTATGTAATTAGCTTCATAAAGAAACTTGGCGTATAAATGGGGGTCGTGCTGTGTGATGTCAGTACTGGGACAGATATAGCATGCTTTAATTCAGGCTATTTATACCAGTTTTCCTCCTCTGCCTTCTCTGCCTCTCCGCCATCAGTATTTTTAGACAAAGGCCAGATTAAATGAATAAGAGAAGAGGAAATTGCGATTTTGTATGCAGGGTACAACACTGATCTGTGTACAAGTAGAAATGGGATAACTGATGTAGAAGGGTTTTAATCAGGTGTTGGGTTCCTAAATTGCAACATTCATTACTAATAAAGGTTAACATTTAACCATTTTCAGTTATAGGGTAGTTTTAAAGGTTTTTTTTTCATAAAGCTTAGTTATGTAATTCCAGTTGTGTTAGGTGCATGCTTGTCTCCATGGAGTTGTGTGGTATTGCTTTGTCTGGAATGTTCCACAGTATGGCATTTAACTTAATACTAGTGTTCATTTCATGTGTTTTTATTGAAAAACATGCATTCTTAGTGTGAGTGGGCTCGCGTTTCCACAGAACTGACTTGTAACTTGACTTGGCTTGGTGGTGTCACCTGCTTCTCTCCTTGGAGATGGTTAAGCTTAAAGCACAGACTGTATGAAGAAGTAGACTAAGGGAGTGTGACGTCACGGCTCCAACCAAATGAAGCTCATTGAGGCCGGCAATTATAGCGGCTAATCTGGATCCAATATTCATATTTGGAAATCTGAGCACATGTATCATAGCAACCAAAATGCCAAATAGTACTGAGGCTGTTGAAGGTGACACCTGTTCTCACACCGCTGATTTAGCAGGTGGTGGCCACTTAGTAACGCTGTCAATCAAACCGGTTGCTAAGGTTAGCGGGAGTGACCTTGATGAAAGAAGATGCGTGATTGGGCAATTAACGTAAAACACCCAGATCATCTAGAGCAGATTAATATGGACATTTTAAGATCATAATGACGATATAGAGAGCGAGGCAACGTTTTTTTTTTTTTTCAATAGAAGATTAATTGGAGCCAGAGTCGATGGAGATGAATCTCACCCATGCTGACATCCTGTTTGGAAAGCAGGTTACATTCACGTATTTAGAAAGTCTATGTTTAAGGCCAGGAATAATATCACCATGGACACAAACAATCCTGTCTGTGTTATGTCATGTCTTAAATATACGTAATTAAAATATGTTGAAAATGGAGATACCGATTGAACCAGTCTTACTAGCTTATTTTTTATTGTTTAATTGTTGTTGTTTATCTGCTTTAGGATCAATAACATTTAAAATACATACTGTAATTGAAAAATAAAATCAGCTAAATATATTCATATATTCATGTTTTAACCTATTATTTAGGTTAAAACATGAATATATGAATATAACAATGAAAAAAGAATGAAGGTTGGACTTAGGAGATTGAGCATTTACACTTTATTTTCATATTTATTTGGTTAAACAAAATGTCACAAACAAATGGAGCTGGTTTAAATTCAGCCTGGAAGACCTAATCCCACTCACATCTACGTCACTGCCTTTCCAGCAGGCCTGGACTGGTAATTGGGCATACCGGGCATTTTCCCGGCGGGCCAACAGTCCTAGGGGCCGATGCCCTTCTTTTTTTTTTTTTTTTTTAACTTAGAGACCGGCCCACAATTTAGGACTGAACCAGGACTAAACCAGGACTACATCAGGTCTGAACCAAAAGTTCAAAGTTCAAAGTCAAAGTTCAAAGTCAGCTTTATTGTCAATTCTGCCATATGTGTTCAACATACAGTGAATCGAAATTTTGTTTCTCTCTGGCCAGGTAGTGCAAAAGACAGTGTACAAAATACAATATGAAGACAAAACACAACAAAAAACTATCTAAAGACAGAGATCTAAAGTTAAAACTAAAGTCTACGATCTAAAATCTTAAAACAGTGCAACATAATAAATAAACTATACTATATACAGATTTCCAAAGTGTGCAGTGTGCATCAAAATGTGCAATGGAAGATACAGCAGTGACTTGGTCATGTGCAGTAGAATGTGCATTAAGATAAAATAAAAATAAATGTGCAACAGTAGTAATTCTAGTGCAGTAACAGGAGTAAACAACAGTACTAAAATTCCAGTAGTCAATGTGCAATAACAGTAGTAAACAACAGTGCAACGGGGGTAAATTCAATAACAGGAGTTGTTGTTTATCTGTTAACCAGGACTAAACCAGGACTAAATCAGGACTGAACCAGGACTAAACCAGGACTAATTACATCTAAATCAAGACTAAAACAGGTCTGAACCAGGACTAAACCAGGACTAAATCAGGATTGAACCAGGACTAAACCAGGACTAATCAGGTCTAAATCAGGACTAAAACAGGTCTGAACCAGGACTAAACCAGGACTAAATCAGGATTGAACCAGGACTAAACCAGGACTAATTACATCTAAATCAGGACTAAATCAGGTCTGAACCAGGACTAAACCAGGACTAAATCAGGACTGAACCAGGACTAAACCAGGACTAATCAGGTCTAAATCAGGACTAAAACAGGTCTGAACCAGGACTAAACCAGGACTAAATCAGGATTGAACCAGGACTAAACCAGGACTAATCAGGTCTAAATCAGGACTAAAACAGGTCTGAACCAGGACTAAACCAGGACTAAATCAGGATTGAACCAGGACTAAACCAGGACTAATCAGGTCTAAATCAGGACTAAAACAGGTCTGAACCAGGACTAAACCAGGACTAAATCAGGATTGAACCAGGACTAAACCAGGACTAATCAGGTCTAAATCAGGACTAAAACAGGTCTGAACCAGGACTAAACCAGGACTAAATCAGGACTGAACTAGGACTAAACCAGGACTAATTACATCTAAATCAGGACTAAATCAGGTCTGAACCAGGACTAAACCAGGACTAAATCAGGATTGAACCAGGACTAAACCAGGACTAATCAGGTCTAAATCAGGACTAAAACAGGTCTGAACCAGGACTAAATCAGGATTGAACTAGGACTAAACCAGGACTAATCAGGTCTAAACAGGTCTGAACCAGGACTAAACCAGGACTAAATCAGGATTGAACCAGGACTAAACCAGGACTAATCAGGTCTAAATCAGGTCTGAACCAGGACTGAACTAGGACTAAACCAGGACTAATCAGGTCTAAATCAGGACTAAACCAAGACTAATTATGAGGGGCCGCTCTAAACCAAAAATGCCAGGGCCATTTTTTTGTCCCAGTCCAGACCTGCTTTCCAGAGTTTAACTTGGTTAACTCATCCAATGAAACTTACTAATATTTAAGAGAGAAAGATGAGTGCTTCAGTGGGTCAGCCAAATTTCAGGTCAGGCGCTCATCAGAATCACAGTGGAAAAACTTCACTTGCCAGTTCTATTTAAAAGCACCTGACCTCCTTTCTTTCTTGTATGCCCTCAAGACCCCACATGTCCAAAACATGTAGGCTAGTACCATTTTATATGTTAAAAGACTTTTAATGCAGTTGGAGTTCCCTAATATTTTTATTTTTAAAGCTTACTAATACTTTAAGGTCATTGATTTAACATTGTATCCAAATCATCTTCCAGAACCTTTCATCTGAATATCTATGAAACTGCTAAATAAACACCATGCTTTAGGGTCTGCTCCACCTCCCAGTAACAGTGTCCAGTCAGACCCTCTCTGCTCAGGACCTGACACTCACTGAATCTGTGTGGATGATCTGGATACATCTGGGGTAAATCCCTAACTGTGTCTCTTCAGTCCCCATCAGACAGAGACACATAAGCGTGAGTTGTGTTTGGATCCAGTGTGATTTCTGTATAATTGTAGGAAGTCTTCTCTGAAGCTGGGTTCAGCTGTGACACTCTGGACAGACCTTCCTGCAGACTGAGCTTGAGTTTGTCCTTGAGCAGATGTGACCACAGCTGTGGTCACACTATAATAATTCAAATAATTCAAAAGCATTTGTTTGATAACATTTTAGTTTAATTTTCAAAAAAATCTTTGATTAAATGTCCTCATTTATTTATTCAAATTAAATGCGTGGTCTGAGTCTACAGAGAACAGGGCTGCTTTGTTCTAAACTGTCTGATTTTGGGTGTGCAGAATAAAGTGCAGGTTTGTAGGCCATTGATTGGGTTTGATTGAGTACCATGGGGAAAATAATTCCTTTTTGGCTGAGCCCACTATCACTGGTGCTGTTACAGGCTGTATAGCCCAAAGATTACAGTTACATCTGGCGAGCTAGCCAGGGCCTTAAATGTGTGGATGATTGATTATAATAACTTACTTATTTCTGTACATTTTTATGGACTTGCTTGAAATGTGAACAGAATCCTACTATTAAAGCATAAATCACCACTCTAAACGCAATGCTTTTCAGAAAAATTGCAATTCGATATTTTCCCCAGACCGTTCAGCCTTAATGAGTATCTGATTACTTTATTAATATTCTAAGTATTTCTGTCTTTCTCCTTGTGTCTTTCAGGCGAGTTTCGAGTCTTTGTTCCGATCGTTTGACCCGGAGGTGCAGTTCCAGTATTTTAAATCCTTTCGCAGAGTCCGGATCAGTTTCAGTGATGCTCTCGCTGCAGCGGAGGCCAGACTCAGGCTTCACAAGAGCGACTTCAACGGCAAAGAGATGAGGCTGTACTTTGCACAGGTAACAAACCGAAATGTAGACTTACTGATCATTTCAATTGTCAACTTGTCAAATGATTATTTCTCAGATGGATAGGTAGGTAGAAGAATTGCATTTATGATTAATTCATCAACTTGATTTATTATTGAAACAGAAGCAGACAAACAAAACAGAACTATCAAACTATTCAGCAAAATCATTAAAATAACCAACTACTATGAATCATTAGTTGTTTGAGATGTACTTTAAAGGTGCACTCTGTACATTTTCTGATGGAAGGCCTGATGCCAATTTGTCTCCATTGTGATGTTATATAATTTGCATAGAATATTCCAAAGTATAAGTTATTTTTGTGCAGTAAAACACAGGTAATTGAATAAATTCAAGATATATAGTTTAATGCAATACAGTGAAACATTTCAGGCCAAGCAATAACATCTCCCTGGGAACAAGTAGGTGAGGAGTAAGTTACATAGTGCGCCTTTTAAAGTGAACTGTAAATGAGCGAAGTGTTTTTTATTTGTAGTTTAAACAGTGTCTCTCTCGTCTTTCTTCAGTCGGTCCACATTGGGAGTCCACGTCTGGAGCCTCCCAAACCAGAAAAACAGTTCCTGATTTCGCCCCCAGCTTCTCCTCCTGTGGGCTGGGAACAATCTCACGATGCTACACCTGTCATCAACTACGACCTGCTCTGCGCCATCTCCAAACTAGGGCCAGGTAAAAACAATACCAGGACAATACAAGGACACCTACTATGGCAGCAAATTACAAAGGCCAGACAGTGAAGATGACCAAGCTTGGAGTATAAAAACTCACCGTGACAGAGTAAAAAGCTCGGAAAGTTGGAATTACAATAAAAGTCTTCAATGATTACATGGGACAAGCCATATGATATGCCCTGACAGGGACCGATTTTTACTCACAGTAAGTTTTTATACTACAAGCTTGGTCACCTTCACTGTTTGCTTGCTCCTCAGCCTTGTCCTGGAGTAGCTCCTGTTCTGGACTTTGAACTACCATTCCCTAAAGCTTTCACCTCCTCTGTGTTTTTATAGAAAATAACAAAGGTAACGTTTAACGTATTTTTGGTATTACATTTTCCATGCAAAATATTGGGTCTTGCCATGTCTGAAAGCTGCGAAGTCAAACAACATGTTAAGACTAAACAAATGAGATGAATACTTCAGTGGAGGAGATGTTTGTGTCTCACACTAATGCTAATTTTGAATTAGGGACGTCAACAATTAATCGACTTACGATTAATTGTCGATCAAGACGTTGGTCGATCAAAATGCATTAATTGCAATTAATCGCTAATCGCGGACACGCGCACCCACGTGGTCACGAAACAAGGTAACCGCGCACCGCACTGCGCCAAGCTCGACTCACAGCCGGCCGCAGGTGCCAACGGCACTGCTCAGCAGCCCCAGTGTACACCAGGGCTCAGCAGCGGGCCTCACGCGGGCCTCACACCGGGGCTGCTGAGCACGAGATCGAACCGCGGCTCCCGGAATGCATAGCCACAAACCAGCCGCACAAAACCAGCAGCGGCATGTGGTGGTTTAATCCTGGTTTAGTCCAGATTTAGTCCAGGCCCAGTCCAAGTTTAGACCTGGTTTAGACCTGGTTTAGACCTGGTTTAGACCTGGTTTAGACCTGGTTTAGTTCTGGTCTAGACCTGGTTTAGTCCACGTTTAGTCCTGGTCTAGTCTCTTAGCCAATCAGGACGCAGAACACAATGTTACACTATAAAAAAAAGTTACACTATAAAAAAAAATGTGGGAAAAAAAAAAAAATCAGCGAACCGCGATAGAGCGAGGGATTACTGTATTTTGTTATTCAGCATCAATACATTTGTCTGCTTTTTACAAAGGAATAATTAATTGAGGAATATACAATATAATAATACTATGATACAGTGGTACCTCACCTTACGAAAGACCCTACATACGAAAAATCTAAGTTACGAAATGCCTTCACGTCAAATTTTGGTCTCTAGATACGAAAGAAAATTCAAGTTACGAAACGCGAAATCTCAAAAATTAAATTAATGCGCGCTCAGATGCACGCCCCAAAACGTAAATACACTTTATCAACACACACGGGGTTAGGTTCCAGAGGTGGCCCGCGGTGGGAGAGGTCCGCGAGGTAGGGTAAAACTCACCTGTCTCACGACGGTCTAAACCCAGCTCACGTTCCCTATTAGTGAGTGAACAATCCAACGCTTGGTGAATTCTGCTTCACAATGATAGGAAGAGCCGACATCGAAGGATCAAAAAGCGACGTCGACACGGCGCGGGATGGAGCCGCGGTGCCCGGGCAGTGCCTCCCCCTCGGGGCCGCGCGGCTCGGCCCGCCCGCGCACGGGGTGATTTAATCCTGGTCTGGTCCCGGTTTGGTCCGGGTCTAGACCTGATCCGGTCCTGGTTTAGACCTGGTCTAGACCTGGTTTAGTTCTGGTCTAGACCTGGAAGTCACATAGAAGCAGAGCCCGCCCCGAGCGAGACCCCGCGGTCTTGCCCGCCGATAGAGCACCTTTCTCGGCCTGTTAGCTCACAGTGTCAGCCCCCCGGCTCTGGAAGTCACATAGAACCAGAGCCCGCCCCGCCCCGCTCTTATTCCCGCTGAAAGAGCGTCTTTCTCGGCCTCTTAGCTCTAGCGCGGAACACGCAAGGAGCGCGGAGACACGAGCAACGCGCTCCTCCAACGGCACTGCCATGTCCCAGGATAATCCTGGTTTAGTCCAGGTCCAGTCCAGGTTTAGACCTGGTTTAGTTCTGGTCTAGACCTGGTTTATTCCAATCAGGACGCAGAACACAAATGTTACACTATAAAAAAAAAGTTACACTATAAAAAAAAAACCTTGGAACGGATCAGGCCTTTTCCATTGAACTAGCTACTCAACTTACGAAAAATTCACGTGACAAAACCACTTCTGGAACAAATTAATTTCGTAAGGTGAGGTACCACTGTATATTTTTGACTCAGTGTTATGTATACTATAGCTTATATTCTTAAAGACCCTATTGAAACACTAAAATTCAGGTGAAAAACGCCGCTTATCAATTAATCGTAAGTCGTTCGATAAGGTCAGTTGACTTTAGATGAATGAATTAATCGATCATTTGCATCCCTATTTTGAATAAATCTTAAAAACAATTGGGTAGTCTTAAATTTAATCCATTTTAAATGAAGTTACGGTACTTCTACTTAAGTAAAAGTTGTGCTTCCTCTTCCCAACGTCTATAATGACCAAAACTTTATGTTGACAATATGAAATTATTTGAAAATTTGTATTTCTTCCTCCACTCCTTCAAATTTTATTTAGTTTTTCTCATTTTTGTGTCTATCCTTTGAAAATAGTAGATTTTGTGCATGAATTAATTGAATGTTTTGTCCTTTGAATTACATTAACTTTCAATTATGAATGAGATGTGACGCACTGACAGTTACTCTTTATTTTTTCCTAAATACTATTTTACTCTTACTTGAGTAATTTCTTGGACTGCTACTTTGGTACTTCTACTTGAGTATTATT
This sequence comes from Paratrypauchen microcephalus, assembly GCA_036785185.1. Lineage (NCBI taxonomy): Eukaryota > Metazoa > Chordata > Actinopteri > Gobiiformes > Gobiidae > Paratrypauchen > Paratrypauchen microcephalus. The sequence continues at coordinate 626,760 of JAVJIX010000165.1, read as the reverse complement.
TTGAAGTAACATTACTCTTACCTGAGTACATTTTTTGCTGCTCTGTCCACTGTTATATCTGTAGTTTCATATGTATTCTCCTCCATTTTGTTTTCCAGGTGAGAAGTACGAGCTGCACACGGCCACGCCCACCACCCCGAGCGTCGTCGTGCACGTGTGTGACGATGGCCATGGCGACAGCTCCGCCCCCGACGACTCCGACCATGACGACAGGCCACGCCCACCACCTCGCCCCAAAATCATCCAGACGCGACGCCCCGATTTCACCAACCAGTGACCGAAAAGTCGGTTGTCGTCAAAACCCAAAACGATGGAGATTTTGTCAGCTTCATCCTGATTGGTAGAGAATTGTAAAGCTTGGATGTGATTGGTCAAGAGTGGCACGTGCTCTGAAGGCATACAGGAGCTTTAAAATGGCTGCCCAAAAACAGGTGAAGCTAAAGTGCGTCACGAAGGTTCGATAGTTCGACAAAAGAAAGAAAAAATACGTAGTGTCCAATTCTGCTTTTAATGGACATTTCAAAAACATGATTTGTCATAAAATATTAATTTGCAGTTTTGGAAATGAGAGATTTGAGTTTCATTGTGTAAAAGTTGGGATATTTAAAGTTATCAAGAGGTATAGGGAAAAACAATAGCGGAGTATCAGGAAATAGGTCATGCTTTTCCAGGTTTTGCTCCTCTTTTGTTAAAATAGTTTGATTTTTGCTTTTATTTATGATTTTCTTTATAATAATACTTAACGTACATTGCCATTGAATTGTTGATTTACAGTTTATTTCATTGAGTGCTGTTCCTCGTACTGTTAACATATTAAATTAAATGCATAACTCACTCCATTTTTACTTATAAATCTGAGTTTTGTAACTGTTATTTTTGTTTTTAGTGAACTTGATACTCAACTTTGGAAAATAAAAAAATGTATATGAATAAATAATTACTAACAATGCATTTTCTTGATTTAAAAAACGAATGTCACACTGTATTTGTGATAATTGTATCTGAAATTTTATCTAAAAGTTAAATTACATAATACAGTGCAATGATATAACACCATTCAGTTTATTTAAATTTCATAATTTGTTTTCTTTTTTTGTTCACATACAATTGTTAAAACTGTGTATTTAGGTCCCTCAACTGTTTTATTTCAAACTAGAAAATTGCACAAATATTGCACATTTCATTGCTATAACCATCTTGTCTATGTCTAACTGTAAATCATACTTTTAAAATCACAACAATGAAAAAGTCGTGGTTTAAAAAAATACTGTACAGAAAATAAGCCATTTGCAAATTGAAAATTTGCTTGTATTGGACAAAAATTGTTATCCCATATGTCTAGAGTGCAATGAAAGTTACCGTACGTTTTAAGAGATTTTAAAGATGGCAAATGTGTCAATAAATGTCTTTTTTCATTAAATCACATGTAAAATGATGACTTATCTTGTTGTGACCGCCAATGCTGTATTTCCAGGACTGTTTGATATTTGGTTACATAAAAATGCATTTAATAGGTTTATTTCATGCTTTTTATAATGGCAGTAGTTGTTTTTGAATGTAGACAAATGATACTGTGGATTATTATGCTAAAAAATAATAGGCTACAAATGTTGGTTGTTGGCTGAGATACAATACTTGAAATGTTGTTTCACAAAATGGCTGTTACAAAATGTACTGGGAATGGTTTAAAATGCTCACTCGAAAATATTAAAATGTATTCATAAATTTTTGGTTCTCTTGTCTGTTATTTATTTGTCCTTAAAAAACAATTGTACTGTTCTTCAAACTGAAATAAATTAGGCTACTAAATAAATTTTGATTTTTAAATTTTCGATGGTTAGTATCAGATTCGGTATTAGTTTCTGTATTTTACTTTTTCTAGTTTTGAATAGTAAACAACAATGATTTTAGTTTTCATTCAGACATATATTTAATCCTATTTGAGTATTATATTTTACATTTTTGGTGTATTATTTAATTGTTCAAATGTTTTTGTCTGTCCTTTGAAAATAGCTGATTTTGTTCATTGTTTATTGTTTGTGGTTCAAATTACATTAACGTCAAATTATAAATAAGATTATAATCTATTAAAAAAAAAATACTTTAAAACTTTTACTTGTTTAATTTCTTTTACGTATAATTTTACTTTTATTCCTGGTTTTCATTAGAATGAGAATAGTCCAAGAAATACAAATAATATATATTTAAAATAAATGGAGGAAGGCAAAGAAAACGCGACGGCTTCTAATACGTCATAGAACTTCTACATTTTGATTGGCCGGTGTCTTCTAAGTCCCGCCCACAGCGTGCTAGCCATATAAAGCTCTGCTCCCGAACGCAGATCAGAAATCTTCCACAAAACCTGCAAAAATGATCAACTGGAATGTAAGATTAACATATTTATACATTTGTCACGTTATACTCTACGTGTTTAAATTGTGTTATGGTCTTGAAAACTTAATTGAAGCGCCGTGAAACTTGTTTTAAAGCTTGTTAGCATCGGAGTGGCTAGTTAGCTCATGTTATGGTACAGTGGCTTGAGAAATAAAATTATAACTACTGTATAAAGTTTTTGCCAGAAATTAATTTTGAGGCATACTTTTTCTGATAAAATACACAAACTTATAATTTGACTATATACAATTTTAATGGCAAAAGTTGTTGGCAATTATATTTTTTAATTTAATGTGTACTAGCTAATTTAAGTAGTATCTGATTTGAAACGACACTAGGATGTATTTAATATGTATATAATTTGCATAGAGCACATTGCTTTAGATTTTGGCATTATTTTTCTTGTCCTATTTAAATTCTTTATGCTAATTTACTGATACATAATTGTATTAAAGTCTGAACCAAGACAACATAAACAAAAGGACTAAACCAGGACAAAAACATGATGAAGAAGCAGGACTAAAAACTTGTCTAAATCAGTGCAATCTATATATCCTACAATCAAAGAAAATGGGGTCTGATTCTGCAGACATAACCAGGTCTTAAACCTGGAATAAAACATGTAAAAACAAGTCTAAAACATGTCTAATCCAGGACTAAACCAGGTCTAATGGTAATAACATGTAACCCATTGATTTCATTGGTCTGTGGTAGTTTCTAGAAAGTACTGGAGTGGACGCTGCAGCTGTCTCGCCTTGAGATGAGACTAAATTAGAAGAGCAAAAAATAAATAAATAGCTGGAGTAGCTTTGCGATTGGAGCAAGAGAGAGGGGGATGGAGACAGACAGATAGATTCCAAGTCTCTCACTCCGTCACTGCTTGTTATTATATTGTTCCTCGCTATTATATCTTGTTATACTGTAGTAGTAGTTTTTGTGATAGTATTAGTAGTAGTAGTAGTAGTAGTAGTAGTAGTAGTAGTAGTAGTAGTAGTAGTAGTAGATGATCGTAAATTGATTGTTTTCATATTTATTTTGCATTGTGATGTCAAATCTGTGCTATACAGTTAACCAGTCATTGTTTGACACAATAAATACTTTGTTGACTTCTTGTTCAATATCATCTGTTGTTTTAGGGTCACTATTTATTGTGGATACTTTTCTTGTTGGGAACTTTTTGTCATTTTCTGTTGTATGAAATAATTTGAGCTATAAAGGGTTGAGTAAATAAATTTTATGACTCATTATTGGGGCCAAGCACCGAAGGTGCTAGGCACCATAGTGTTTCTACTGATTCTTATTATTATACATTATTCCTCTGACCATGGTAGTCTATGGCAACCCCTAGAACCGTCTGGTAAAGAGTTGTGAAATTTTGCATGCACATTCCAGCCAGTCTCCACAGCAATTTATAGGTCCCCACCCCCAACTGTCTAGTGCCACCAGCAGGTCAAAGTTGCAGGAATTTTCAGGAATTTTCTGCATTGCTAGGCAACGCAGAAATGTACCTTTGATGTGTCTTTGACCTGTTAAACCTTGTTAGACCCTGTCAGACCCTGTCAGACCCTGTCAGACCCTGTCAGACCCTGCATTCAGCCTACATGCTGAGGCCTACATGCATCTTCGGTGCTTGGCCCCACATTGCTGCTTGCAGCTATATTAGATACAAATATGTTTTCTCCACTAATATCACATTTCTCCACTAATATCACATTTCAAAGTAGTTGTTTAATCAATTAAAGCAATCAGTATCTCTTATTCTCTTAATCCCATTTTTTAAATTTTACTGTACCATATTAGTCCACTAGAGGTCGCACATTTGAAGTAAAATATTATGTGATGCCATTTGAAATCTTATTAAACCTTTTCCTCTCCTCCTCTCTCTGTCTTTCTTCCTCTCTCTTCTCCTCTGCCCCTTGCCCTCTCTCCCTCTTTTCTCAGGCCTTGGATAACTTGCCCATGCTGTTGTACATTTTGGCACTGAAGACTTTACTTCTGTGTTTGGCGTTCGCTGGAGCCAAAATCTACCAAAGCAAAAAGGCTGAAGAGGCTCTGAAGAGAGAGCAGGAGGAGAGACGCAGGCTGGACCAGAGGACACCGGAGCTCATAGACAACAAGAAGGACGACTAGTGTGAGTACTATTACTTTTATTACTACTACTACTACTACTGCAACTCATAGGCCACAAGAAGGATAGCTAGTTTGAGTAAGACTACTATTACTACCAAAAGTCAGACAACGAGGATGAAAATGCCACGACTACAAAAAACAATTTCTGTGAAAAACATTTAGTAATATTCACGTCTCATTGTAGGAACCACAAACACTATTGGAGGGATTGGCGAGTTCTGGTGCCAGTTTTTGACCTGGATTTTTTTTTTTAAATAATGGGCACTTTGCTGCTTTGAAGAACTATGGACTTAAACCACAGAACACAACCCACATGTATTTATAAAGAGTGACATTTTCTGTAAATGTTGAACCACATTTTGCCTTTTGTAAACTATTTAACTCATTCAGTGCCGGAGACGTCTATTGACGTCCCCTCGAATCCAACCGTTGAGTGCCGTGACGTCTATAGACGTCAAAGGCGTTTTTCAGCGGGGGTTGCTAGGATACAACCTGGCGCAACTTTTAAGGTGTAATTCACACCTCTCAACCTGTAGATGGCGATCTTGTATCATTATTTGCCGATCAGAGCCGCGGAAGAAAGGAGGAGTGGAGTGTGTGTATAGATGTGTGTAAGATGGCGAGGCCAGAGAACCCGGAAAAGCAGATAACTGTTGATCAGCGCCTATGGAGCGATCAGATCGCTCTTGGGACCCAGGATCCTGGATCAGAGGATCGCAGAGACAAGCCGGATCAAGCAGCGAGGTCTGAGCAGAGATCTGCTGTGCCCGAGGAGGGGGCGTGTCATGTGTGCGCTGCGCGGAGCAGGGACTCTGTTCAGAACTACGACAGCGCCAAAGAAGAAGTTTACTGACGTGTGTGTGTGTGTGTGTGTGTGTGTGTGTGTGTGTGTGTGTGTGTGTGTGTGTGTGTGTGTGTGTGTGTGTGTGTGTGTGTGTGTGTGTGTGTGTGTGTGTGTGTGTAAAAAGGTTTATGCATGGGCTTGTGTGTATGTACATATATATGTGTGTGTGTATTAGTTTTTATTATGGTCTGTACTCTGGGCCTCAGACAAAGCCTCAACAAAGTTCTATTTTATATGAAAAGATATTATTATATCCTGTAAACATTTCTTGCCACTATTGATTTGAACGAATTTTCAATTCACAGAGCCTTATATTCTTATATTTGTTAATAAAAAATGTACTTTGTCATCAAAAATCTCTTTCTCTGTTATTTTAGATGTTTGAGGTGTCACTAAATCGATAAATATTGATGTCAAAGTCACTGATCTGCTCGAAATCCTTCTTTGAACTAAACGCTAGTTTTCTCCATTTCTTGCTCAAAAACCAGTGTTTTTGCTGAAACTTCCCTATGTTCTACTATCAGTTATTTGAGAACCGAAAAGGTTAGAAACATAATTTTTTTTTCCAGGTGAAAGAAGAGAGTCGACGCTTTATTTTGATGTGTGCCATGTTTATATAGTCAAAGAACTCAGTATTCTGTGTGTCTTGTAAAATCAGTGAAAATGCTCTAAATCTCTGGCACTCTTAAGGGGTTAGATTTTGAGAACAGGCTGGCAGTGAATGAGTTTAAGGACAAATAAATAACAGACAAGAGAACCAAAAATTTATGAATACATTTTAATATTTTCGAGTGAGCATTTTAAACCATTCCCAGTACATTTTGTAACAGCCATTTCAAGTATTGTATCTCAGCCAACAACCAACATTTGTAGCCTATTATTTTTTAGCATAATAATCCACAGTATCATTTGTATACATTCAAAAACAACTACTGCCATTATAAAAAGCATGAAATAAACCTATTAAATGCATTTTTATGTAACCAAATATCAAACAGTCCTGGAAATACAGCATTGGCGGTCACAACAAGATAAGTCATCATTTTACATGTGATTTAATGAAAAAAGACATTTATTGACACATTTGCCATCTTTAAAATCTCTTAAAACGTACGGTAACTTTCATTGCACTCTAGACATATGGGATAACAATTTTTGTCTAATACAAGCTAATTTTCAATTTGCAAATGGCTTATTTTCTGTACAGTATTTTTTTAAACCACGACTTTTTCATTGTGATTTTAAAAGTATGATTTACAGTTAGACATAGACAAGATGGTTATAGCAATGAAATGTGCAATATTTGTGCAATTTTCTAGTTTGAAATAAAACAGTTGAGGGACCTAAATACACAGTTTTAACAATTGTATGTGAACAAAAAAAGAAAACAAATTACGAAATTTAAATAAACTGAATGGTGTTATATCATTGCACTGTATTATGTAATTTAACTTTTAGATAAAATTTCAGATACAATCATCACAAATACAGTGTGACATTCGTTTTTTAAATCAAGAAAATGCATTGTTAGTAATTATTTATTCATATACATTTTTTTATTTTCCAAAGTTGAGTATCAAGTTCACTAAAAACAAAAATAACAGTTACAAAACTCAGATTTATAAGTAAAAATGGAGTGAGTTATGCATTTAATTTAATATGTTAACAGTACGAGGAACAGCACTCAATGAAATAAACTGTAAATCAACAATTCAATGGCAATGTACGTTAAGTATTATTATAAAGAAAATCATAAATAAAAGCAAAAAGCAAACTATTTTAACAAAAGAGGAGCAAAACCTGGAAAAGCATGACCTATTTCCTGATACTCCGCTATTGTTTTTCCCTATACCTCTTGATAACTTTAAATATCCCAACTTTTACACAATGGAACTCAAATCTCTCATTTCCAAAACTGCAAATTAATATTTTATGACAAATCATGTTTTTAACTAAATATTATCCTGTATTTTTGATATACAATTTTGCTGGATTCAATCAAATCGTGAACAGATTTTTTTTTTTTTGGTTTAAATTGCATTTTCTTGCCATTTAAAAAAAACGGTATTACAAATTTTACTAGTTTCGATGCAAAATACAATCTCAGATAATGTTTTAAAGTAGCATTTTATACATGGAAATTACTGTTGTTTAAACATGCACTGTTTATGTAACTGAACATGGCTAACCGCTAGCCATCGCGTTCCAAATGGGAAGCGAGCATGGGCACGCTTCTGGGTCCATTGACTCTGGCTCCAATTTACTTTACAATGAATATTCGTCATCCTCTCCGCAATTACTGCTGTGAGCCTCGTCATTTTGGTCTTTAAAGGTACAGTGTGTAGGATTCGTGGCGCATAGGTGGTTAGTAGCTATTCCACTTCCTCTTTTGGCTACGGCAGACCTCGAGGGTCACCCGGGCGCGACGTAGCGCCGACATCTCGCGTGCCCGCGCACGAACCGCGCGCCGCTGTATACATAAAACGCGGTCCCCCGTTCACTTTTTTTTTTTCTTTTCGCATGAAAACACACAATCCCGATCATGATTCATGACAATCTACACATCAAATGAAACCTTACAGTCTCCTCTTTTTGACTATGCAATTCATTTCCCTGCAAAACAATCACTCCCCGAGCACATGGGGCTTTTATACAGAAAAGCACAAAACTTAGCTTACTTAGCTTACCTTTGAAGGCTCTGCACAGGTCAAACTCTGTATTTCACCATAAACTTGGTCTCAATCTGTCCATAAGGATCCAGCGAATAAAATCCAGTAAAACAATTTAGTCCAAAATACGTGTTATATCCATTACGATGTGTGATACAGCAGCATGCTTGTTTACACGAGGCTCCCCCCTTCCCCCCTCCCCTTCCCCTTCTCTCCTTCTCTCCCTCTCTCCCTCAGGCAGCGCGGCTGAGCAGCTGTTAGCAGGAGCCGAGGCGAAGGATGAGCCCAAATGTCCTTCTGCGGCTCTCGTATTCAAAATGGCTGCCTCTATATGGGGAAGATCCCCCTTTTATGTGACTATATCTAAGTCCAAAAGAATACTTTGATTTCATGATGGAAGTGAAAAGGCTTGGAAAACAATGTATTTTTGAATGGGTATCTTCAATTTCAGTAATTAACAGGTAAAAATCTTACACACTGTCCCTTTAAATAATTGTATTAACCTGCTTTACATGATCCTGGTGATTTGTTTCACTATTTTTTTCTGTTCCAAATTTGCCTTATAACTGCCGGCCTCTGTGAGCTTCATTTGACTGTGATGTCACACTCCCTCAGTCCACTTCTTTATAGTTTAAATAACATCTTTATAAAATCTGAGTGCAATTAGCTGCTTCACAATGCACCCAAATGACCATAGAATAACAATTCTTGCTAATACAGTAATTCATGAAGGTCAAATGTATTTTTTCTATTTAGCAAAATATTTTTAAAATTTACCAATATCAAACTGCTGTTTATTGTAATAAATATGCTAAAAAATTCTCAGTTTTTGTAGCTCTTACTTTCACTATTTTGTTACAAGTAAACTGTTGTCAGAAATTTTTCCAAGTACTTTGTTGCATTTAAAATTTTTGCACAAATCTCTCGTGAATTTTCATTTTAAATTTTTTGCTCAATTTTCATGTGACGTGGTTCAAGTTTTTCTGTATTCCAACTCTTGACCAAAAATTTTGTTTGAGTATTTCTATCTTAAGGGACTTTAAAACTTGTATATTTTCAAAAATGCCTGTTTCCTATAATCGTTTTTTTGACAGAAGTTAATATTTTTGGCCAATGTTTCACTCTAAAAATGTCTAATTTCTTTGTTAAAATGCTTTTGATATAATTATTTTGCTTCAGATGTACAATTCTGTACGGAGTTCTATTTTTGCGACAGCTTTGACCCTCCTGACGCTGTACTGTGCCTTCTGTCAAAACTTACCTAAACAATAAACAGTTTTAAATCACTAATACTGTGAATTATTTTGAAATTACAGATACAAAAATACCCCTGTGTGTCTCCATAGAGATGTTATTGCTTTTCTGGAATGTTCCAGTATGGCATTAAACATATCCATCTTGCATTTACTCAATAACATTGGCTTTTAATTGACCTACAAACATGCATTCTTACTGTGAGTGGGCTCGCCTCTCCACAGATCTGACATGTAACTTGGCCCTGTGATGTCACCTGTTTCTGTAGAATTAAATAAGTGTAATGCCATACTGTGGTAATATCCCCATGGAGAGAGGCATCAAAAAAGTTAGTGGACATTTAATGGTATTTGATGTACTGGTAATTACCTGAATTCAGAGTGAAATGTAGACATGATTTTATTACATTAAAAAACAATTGTACTGTTCTTCAAACTGAAATAAATTAGGCTACTAAATAATTTGTGATTTTTAAATTTTCGATGGTTAGTATCAGATTCGGTATTAGTTTCTGTATTTTACTTTTTCTAGTTTTGAATGGTAAACAACAATGATTTTAGTTTTCATTCAGACATATGTTTAATCCTATTTGAGTATTATATTTTACATTTTTGGTGTATTATTTAATTGTTCAAATGTTTTTGTCTGTCCTTTGAAAATAGCTGATTTTGTTCATTGTTTAATGTTTGTGGTTCAAATTACATTAACGTCAAATTATAAATAAGATTATAATCTATTTTTAAAAATACTTTAAAACTTTTACTTGTTTAATTTCTTTTACGTATAATTTTACTTTTATTCCTGGTTTTCATTAGAGTGAGAATAGTCCAAGAAATACAAATAATATATATTTAAAATAAATGGAGGAAGGCAAAGAAAACGGGACGGCTTCTAATACGTCATAGAAATTCAACATTTTGATTGGCCGGTGTCTTCTAAGTCCCGCCCACAGCGTGCTAGCCATATAAAGCTCTGCTCCCGAACGCGCTATCAGAAATCTTCCACAAAACCTGCAAAAATGATCAACTGGAAGGTAAAATTAACATATTTATACATTTGTTACGTTATAATCTACGTATTTAAATTGTGTTATGGTCTTGAAAACTTAGTTGAAGCGCCGTGAAACTTGTTTTAAAGCTTGTTAGCATCGGAGTGGCTAGTTAGCTCATGTTATGGTACAGTGGCTTGAGAAATAAAATTATAACTATTGTATAAAGTTTTTGCCAGAAATTAATTTTGAGGCATACTTTTTCTGATAAAATACACAAACTTATAATTTGACTATATACAATTTTAATGGCAAAAGTTGTTGGCAATTATATTTTTTAATTTAATGTGTACTAGCTAATTTAAGTAGTATCTGATTTGAAACGACACTAGGATGTATTTAATATGTATATAATTTGCATAGAGCACATTGCTTTAGATTTTGGCATTATTTTTCTTGTCCTATTTAAATTCTTTATGCTAATTTACTGATACATAATTTTATTAAAGTCTGAACCAAGACAACATAAACAAAAGGACTAAACCAGGACAAAAACATGATGAAGAAGCAGGACTAAAAACTTGTCTAAATCAGTGCAATCTATATATCCTACAATCAAGGAAAATGGGGTCTGATTCTGCAGACTTAACCAAGTCTTAAACCTGGAATAAAACATGTAAAAACAAGTCTAAAACATGTCTAATCCAGGTCTAATGATAATAACATGTACTGTAACCCATTGATTTCGTTGGTCTGTGGTAGTTTCTAGAAGGTACTGGAGTGGACGCTGCAGCTGTCTGTCGCCTTGAGATGAGACTAAATTAGAAGAGCAAAAAAAAAAAAAGCTGAAGTAGCTTTGCGATTGGAGCAAGAGAGGGGGATGGAGACAGACAGATAGATTCCAAGTCTCTCACTCCGTCACTGCTTGTTATTATATTGTTCCTCGCTATTATATCTTGTTATACTGTAGTAGTAGTTTTTGTGATAGTAGTAGTAGTAGTAGTAGTAGATCGTAAATTGATTGTTTTCATATTTATTTTGCATTGTGATGTCAAATCTGTGCTATACAGTTAACCAGTCATTGTTTGACACAATAAATACTTTGTTGACTTCTTGTTCAATATCATCTGTTGTTTTAGGGTCACTATTTATTGTGGATACTTTTCTTGTGGGGACCTTTTTGTCATTTTTTCTGTTGTATGAAATAATTTGAGCTATAAAGGGTTGAGTGAATAACTTTTATGACTCTTTACTGGGGAAAAGCACCATAGTGTTTCTACTGATTCTTATTATTATACATTATTCCTCTGACTATGGGAGTCTATGGCAACCCCTAGAACCATCTGGTAAAAAGTTGTGAAATTTTGCATGCACATTCCAGCCAGTCTCCTCATTACCCACCACAATTTATAGGCCCCCACCCCCAACTGTCTAGTGCCACCAGCAGGTCAAAGTTGCAGGAATTTTCAGGAATTTTCTGCGTTGCCCTTTGATCTGTCTTTGATGTGTCATTGATCTGTTAGACCCTGTCAGACCCTGCATTCGGCCTACATGCTGAGGCCTACATGCATCTTCGGTGCTTGGCCCCACATTGCTGCTTGCAGCTATATTAGATACAAATATGTTTTCTCCACTAATATCACATTTCAAAGTAGTTGTTTTATCTACCAATTAATCAATTAAAGCAATCAGTATCTCTTATTCTCTTAATCCCATTTTTTAAATTTTACTGTACCATATTAGTCCACTAGAGGTCGCACATTTGAAGTAAAATATTGTGATGCCATTTGAAATCTTATTAAACCTTTTCCTCTCCTCCTCTCTGTCTTTTTTCCTCTCTCTTCTCCTCTGCTCCTCGCCCCCTCTCCCTCTTTTCTCAGGCCTTGGATAACGTGCCCGTGCTGTTGTACATTTTGGCGTTGAAGACTTTACTTCTGTGTTTGGCGTTCGCTGGAGTCAAAATCTACCAAAGCAAAAAGGCTGAAGAGGCTCTGAAGAGAGAGCAGGAGGAGAGACGCAGGCTGGCCCAGAGGACACAGGAGCTCATAGACAACATAGACAACAAGAAGGACGACTAGTGTGAGTACTATTACTTTTATTACTACTGCTACTACTACTACTACTACTACTACTACTACTACTACTACTACTACTACTACTACTACTACTACTACTACTACTACTACTACTACTACTACTACTACTACTACTACTACTACTACTACTACTACTACTACTACTACTACTACTACTACTACTACTACTACTACTACTACTACTACAACTCATAGGCCACAAGAAGGATAGCTTGTTTGAGTAAGACTACTATTACTACTACCAAAAGTCAGACAACGAGGACGAAAATGCTACGACTACAAAAAACAATTTCTGTGAAAAACATTTAGTAATATTCACGTCTCATTGTAGGAACCACAAACACTATTGGAGGGATTGGCGAGTTCTGGTGCCAGTTTTGGACCTGATTTTTTTTTTTTTTAATAATGGGCACTTTGCTGCTTTGAAGAACTATGGACTTAAACCACAGAACACAACCCACATGTATTTATAAAGAGTGACATTTTCTGTAAATGTTGAACCATATTTTGCCTTTTGTAAACTATTTAATGTAATAAAATCATGTCTACATTTCACTTTGAATTCAAGTAATTACCAGTACATCAAATAGCATTAAATGTGCACCAACTTTTTTGATGCCTCTCTCCATGGTGATATTACCACAGTATGGCATTACACTTATTTAATTCTACAGAAACAGCAGGTGACATCACAGGGCCAAGTTACATGTCAGATCTGTGGAGAGGTGAGCCCACTCACAGTAAGAATGCATGTTTGTAGGTCAATTAAAAGCCAATGTTATTGAGTAAATGCAAGATGGATATGTTTAATGCCATACTGGAACATTCCAGAAAAGCAATAACATCTCTATGGAGACACACAGGGGTATTTTTGTATCTGTAATTTCAAAATAATTCACAGTATTGATTTAAAACTGTTTATTGTTTAGGTAAGTTTTGACAGAAGGCACAGTACAGCGTCAGGAGGGTCAAAGCTGTCGCAAAAATAGAACTCCGTACAGAATTATACATCTGAAGCAAAATAATTATATCAAAAGCATTTTAACAAAGAAATTAGACATTTTTAGAGTGAAACATTGGCCAAAAATATTAACTTCTGTCAAAAACGATTATAGGAAACAGGCATTTTTGAAAATATACAAGTTTTAAAGTCCCTTAAGATAGAAATACTCAAACAAAATTTTTGGTCAAGAGTTGGAATACAGAAAAACTTGAACCACGTCACATGAAAATTGAGCAAAAAATTTAAAATGGAAATTCACGAGAGATTTGTGCAAAAAATTTTAATGCAACAAAGTACTTGGAAAAATTTCTGACAACAGTTTACTTGTAACAAAATAGTGAAAGTAAGAGCTACAAAAACTGAGATTTTTTTTAGCATAAATATAACAGCAGTTTGATATCGGTAAATTTTAAAAATATTTTGCTAAATAGAAAAAATACATTTGACCTTCATGAATTATTAGCAAGAATTGTTATTCTATGGTAATTTGGGTGCATTGTGAAGCAGCTAATTGCACTCAGATTTTATAAAGATGTTATTTAAACTATAAAGAAGTGGACTGAGGGAGTGTGACATCACCCATAGCTCCAGTCAAATGAAGCTCACAGAGGCCGGCAGTTATAAGGCAAATTTGGAACAGAATAAAATAGTGAAACAAATCACCAGGATCATGTAGAGCAGGTTAATACAATTAAGACCAAAATGACGAGGCTCACAGCAGTAATTGCGGAGAGGATGACAAATATTCATTGTAAAGTCAATTGGAGCCAGAGACAATGGACCCAGAAGCGTGCCCATGCTCGCTTCCCATTTGGAACGCGATGGCTAGCGGTTACCCATGTTCAGTTACATAAACGGTGCATGTTTAAACAACAGTAATTTCCATGTATAAAAAGCTACTTTAAAACATTATCTGGGATTGTATTTTGCATCGAAACTAGTAAAATTTGTAATACTGTTTTTTTAAATGGCAAGAAAATGCAATTTAAACCAAAAAAAAAAAAAAAATCTGTTCACGATTTGATTGAATCCAGCAAAATTGTATGTCAAAAATACAGGATAATATTTAGTTATTGTGTAAATTTAAAACAACTTGTTAACGTGTCAATAATAAAAAATAATAATAATAAAAGGTTTAGTTAAAAGAGTCTGTTATGCTCTGGTATGGAAAGGCCTCAGGATAAGGAAGTTCCATGATGCATTGCTCCGTGACGTCGGGGAGGTAGGGTCCCTCCTCGTCAAAAGGGGGCAGCACCAAGCCCTCCTCGTCTGGAACAGGAAGCTGCGCATCTGGATCCGGCTTGATCTGGTTCTGACGCGGGTTTTCGGGGAATGCCATCGAGAACAGGGCATCTGGGTTACACACAAACTTATACACGTACCTCTCTCCAGCCACCTGTGAGGAAAAACATGGAAATCAATGCCCGGGTATTGGTTTAACTTAAAGGTGCACTATGTAACGGTCACCTGCTTGTTACTATGGAGATGTCATTGCTCTGCCTGGAATGTTCCACAGTACGACAATAAACAGCGCTACTTTACATTTATTCAATTACAGGTGGTTTTACAGATCAAAAATGCCTAGAAAAACATTTGCATTTGACAGATTCTCCACTAGAAAAATTACACAATGCACTTTTTAACGACGTAAACATTCAAATCAAATATATTTTAATACTAAATTGATGGAAGCAGTTCTTGAGATGTCCAGAATTAAGATCACAAAATTTAAGCTTGAACTGATACAACATGGGCCGCATCTCATTTCTCCTTCCTCACTTCCTTCTCTTTGATGCTCAATTTTTCAGCCAAGTCAATTAAAGGTGTCATATTAAGTGGCGTCCCAAAGAAAACCACAGAAGGAAGGAGTAAACCTGAGGCTTCAGGAGGCAGACATCAGAGAAAAGATTAAAACTTTATTGGTCTAAGTGAGGAGTTTAGATCCTCTCTCGTCAGTTTGTCTCCTGTGGGCGGGACTTCCTCGTCCACTTCCTGCAGAATCGAGGACAGGCCCTGGAATTTGATTGCCTTCTGATTGTGGGAGAGAATCACCTGGGTCTGACACCAGTTAGCTTCACTGCTACATCACAAAACCCTGAAGATACCTGGTTGGTAGCGATGGTGACTGCAAAAATTTGGTAAAACCAGTTGTTCAGTTTTATCATAACTGTAGTTTACTTGGGCTTTCTTTACATTTAGTTTATATTCCAGTTATACATAGAAATGTCCTTTTGTTTACCAGCACCTACTCCCACACAGTCATGGGCCATGCTGATTTATTCTTAATTACAAAAAGCCAAGTTGATCGTTATAATATTGTATTGGTTTGGTTCTCGGTGCAGGTGTAGGTAGCATTAAATAAAATCAGGCTGTATAACTACATACTGCAGCTCTTACCTTCTGCATGATTCCTTTCTCGTAGTAGTACCGCAGAGATCGGCTCAGTTTGTCGTAGTTCATGGCCGGGCGATTCTTCTGGACTCCCCACAGACGGGCCACCTGAAAACAATAATAAGTCTAATATTACAAGTGTGTCTCATGTTTGATTCAGACTATGGTGGCTGAAATTATTTTGTAGAGTAGGATGATGCCACTTGTTACCTTGGTTTGTGTGGGGTTTTTTTTGTTTGTTTTTTGGTAGCAGTAGGTTTAAAATTCTTGACTGTGGATTGGGGTGTCAAAGGTAAACTCACAAATTAACCTGGTATTCAACTGTATTACAACTTTATTTTGCATTTTAACAATTTTATCCACAAATTTAGCACGATTTTGACCCAGTTTGGCACAAATTTGTACCCATATTGTCCTATAGAATGCAGTGAGGTCATCTGAAACCCAGCAATATATATTTTTTTTGGTTTATGTCAACAGAATATAGTGTGATTTTGTTAGGCCAATATAGCCCAACTTGTTTTTAGTTGGTTTAACTTAATTTAATGTAATATCTGCACTAGCTTCATATATATTCTCTGGTCCATTACCTCCTCGGGGTCAATCAGCTTAAACTCCATGTTTCGGCCGGTCCACACAATGAGGTGGGAGTTGTTTGGGTTTTCCAGAAGAGTCAAAAGGAACTGCCAGAGCTGCAGAGAACCCCGGCGCTGGTACGGCAAACCCTCAGACTTCAGTTTACCTAAAAGAGAGGGGGACTGTTAGGGTTTAAATTACAGGATTCAATGTATTTTATTTATCAATATCATGAAGCACTGTATAAGCATCACGGAGACGTGTGTAAATAGGCTTTTCAATGTAAGAATTCTTGAGTAGTATTTTGCAATTTTAATCCAACTCACCGTCAAGTCTGTCTGGAACCACACACGTGTCATCGTAATACGTCTGTGGATCTCTGTGTGGGAATCCTGTTTAGATAAAAAAAAGAAAAGGAAAACGTTGAATAAAATTTAGACATACCTGCCTGTCAAAGCCTGATCTCGTCAGATCTCAGAAGCTAAGCAAGGCAGGGCCTGGTTAGTACTTGGATGGAAGACCACTGGGAATTCCAGGTGCCACAGGGGGGCGCCAGTCGCAAAAACTGTTGTTGTGTCCTTAGGCAAGACACTTCACCCACATTGCCTAGTATGAAAGTGGAGAGTGCGTGAGTGTTGGAGGTGGTCGGAGGGGCCGATGGCGCAGATTGGCAGCCGTGCTTCTGTCAGTCTGCCCCAGGGCAGCTGTGGCTACAGAAAGTACCTTACCACCACCAAGTGTGGAGTGAATGAACAATGAACTGTAAAGCGCTTTGGGTGTCATGAAAGGCGCTATATAAATGCTATGAATTATTATTATTAAAATGCAATGATACATATAAAATGTATAAACTCACCGTGGTGGTTATTCCTGTACAAATGAGGAGGCTTATCAAATGAGGATTGGCAGCTTTGGACATCTGGAACACAGAAATGTACTATATAAAGTTTTGAGGTTTGAAGGCAAAGTCTACTTCCAGGATGTTTTCCATTTAAAGTGTCAAACCAGTCCCTGACAGAACAGCGTGTGTAGACTATTGTTCCACTAGAAAAAAGGTCTACATTTGACCCATCCTTCAGTGTCTAAATCGGTCAGGAGCAGTGGGACCATTTCCAGATCTTGGTCTCGTCTTGGTCAGGCCTGCATTATTAGCTGGAGGATTTGACCTATTTTTGTGCATGTTTTGGGTTGATGATGGAAAGTGCCCAGAGGAAACCCTTCTTAGTATTGATGAAGCTCAAGATTAATGGATTTTCTGTCAAGATAATGCTTTGAAAAATAATCATTTGGTTCAAATCGAGCTTAAATAATAAATCCTAGCATGTGAAACATAGACTGTATATATAAAAATTGACATTCCTAACCCAGCTGTTTCCATTGACTGTTTCCAATTGAGTTTACATTTAAAAATTGCCATGATTTTGGTCTTAAAATGTATGTATTGACCCACTGGACATGATCCTGATGTTTTTATTTCAGTATTTTGACAGTGGGATATGAACTTCCACCTCTTTATACGGTCTATGATTTGAACACACCACTGATCCATTGTCTTACCAGTGTCAAAGGCGTGGTCTCTGGGCTCCTGTTTGATGGAGACGAGGGGGTATGTGCCCGTCTGTGGAGGGGCGGATACGGGTGCAGGGGCGGGTCCAGGAGGGGGGTACATGGGGTCCACCAGCTCCTGTTTGAACAGAGGAGGTCCAGGCTGGACCAGGGGCTCCGAGTGGTGCCTCTGATACAGCGGGCGAGACGAGCCTGGGGGGAGGAACTGTAGGTTGGGGTCTGATAACTGTCTCTGGAAGCTAAACAAATACACAAAAATATACAAATCACAACACTGAAAGGCCCGATTGATTGATTGATTGATTGCCAACTGTAGGCACTGCTCTGTCTAAAAGATCTGTTACTCTAGTGAGGCTTTAATCTGAACCAGACCATAAAGCGATGTTATTGCTTTGTCTGGAAAGTTTCACAGTATGGCATTAAACCTTTCTATCTTCATGGAGATGAGACCCAACCAGACCAAGTTACAGGTCAGATCTGTGGAGAGGCAACCCCGCTCACAGTCAGAATAGTTGTTTTTCTAGGTATTTGAGCTGTTTAAAGTCACACTGTGGAACATTCCAGGTAGAGCAAAGACATATCCAGAGAAACAAGAAGGTGACGGACGTCCAACCGAAATGTTATAGTGCAGATTTATATCCATTTTGTATTTGAAAAACTTTGTTCCAGAATAAACACAGATACATGTCTCTAGTTAATATGCAGGTGTTATGGTGTGGTTGAATAAATGTAGGATGTAGTAAATGAGCATCACTGGCAAAAATATGAAACTAGTAGTAAGTAAAAACTAGTAAAAACTTCTAACTGAGCCATTAATATTAAATAAAAATTCTTGAATACAAAAAAAGATATAACGCCTGTTATATTCTCAACACGACTGACCGTTGCTGTGCGCTGTAGGCTCCACTGGGGGGCGCTGGTCCGCGGGGCATTACAAAAGGCTGGCTCTGGCTGCTCTGTGGGAGGCTGTGGTGAGGAGGGGGCAGGGTCTGAGGGCAGTGACGGACAGGCGGAGCGGCCAATGGGTGAGCCCGTCTCTGCAAAGAGGGCGGGGCTTTGAGTCCAGCTGGTTTGGCATCGCAAGAGGCACTGGAATGAGATTAAAATTTCATAAATGATATGAAAATAAACGATTTAAATAGTCGATAAGCGGTTGAAACATGAGTTTCACATGAGCAGTTACTTCAACTTGATTTAGCTTGATTTATAATCAATTTAATCATGAAAAAAGTCCTTTAACATAACAAAATGTAGAATCTTTTAAAATATAGCTTGGAAAAACTGTACTAAAAACTACATCTAAATTTCGTAACCTGCTTGTCTCTACGGAGATGTTTTTTCTTTGCTTGGAATGTTCCACAGTATGGCATTATAACTTCTCAAGCATTTATTTACCTCTTGATGTTTTGCAATAAAACACTAACTTATCAGGGTTGCCTCTCCATAGATCTGACCTGTAATGTAGCATGGTGGTGTCACTTGTTGGACTCCAAGGAGATAAATAAGATCAATGCCATACTGTGGAATATTCTTAGCTAGGCAAAGCTATAATAATCTCCATGGAGACTGGAACAGGTGGTGGACTGGGACCTTCACCAGATAAGTTACAGTTTCTCTTTACACAATTTAAATTACAGATTAAAACACACACAAAAAAACTCAGCCTAAATCTGCAAGTTTGTGTGTTAAACTTGTGTGAATGAAACAAAACAACTCCAGATCTGTTTGTGATGAGGAAACATAACAGATCAGAAACTGGCGCAAAATGGACCTTTTATCCAAATTTAAAACTAAAACGGACAAGATTTCTAAATGTTTTTATAATTATCTCACATTGTGGCTTCCTTCTGCTTTGAGATCTACAGATTGCCGGTTGTGCAGAGCAAACAGACATTGCACAAGTGAAGACAAGTCGAATGAGTCACCACTTCATAAAAACAAAACCTGAAGAAGCAGCAGGAGGAGGAGGAGCCACGGGCCAAACCAAAGCACCATTTAAGATCAGATAATGGGCCCTAAACACACGCTACCGTCAAATCAAACTCATAAATCTGTCATTCTGCTGGATATGGGCTTTGCAAAGAGAAATTTAAGAGCGTCAGGAGTCCAGTTTGCAGTTGGCGGAGTCTACAAGAGGAAATATGCAAGGCTAGTGTCTAATTTATAAACAAAAGGGTTCCACATTAGGCAAAACTGACAAAAATTATTCTTAAATTCACAAGTTGAATTGTGTAACTTCTGGTAGAGCGTCTGTCAAATGCTTTTCTTCATGCAGATGTTGTTGCTTTGTCTGGAAAGTTTCACAGTATGGCATTAAACCAGACCAAGTTACAGGTCAGATCTGTGAGAGGCGACCCTGATCACAGTAAAAATGCCTGTTTTTCTAGGTATTTTTGTGCTATAAAACCACCTGCAATTGAATAAATGTAAAGTAGAGCGGTTTAATGTCATACTGTGGAACATTCCAGGCAGAGTAATGATATATCCATAGAAACAAGCAGGTGAAAGATCCCCAACCAAAAAGTTGCACAGTGCACCTTCAAAAATAGTGAAGAATTATATGAACATCAAATTTAAGGATATGAACACCACTTATACTAGGCTGTATTACAATATTAATGCAAAATACCCCAAAAGTGCCCCATCAAATGTACAAAATGTGCCAAATAAAGCATTGCAATAATATTTTAAACTTAAAAACTAGCTTATTTCACCATCTCTCCTCACAGTTGTACACAGTGGGGGCGGTACCTGTATGGATAGAGGCACATGTCTCTGTGGGGGGTCCTGCAGGGAGACTGGGAGCTGGGGCTGGACTCCCTCTTCACCCTCTGCACCACGGGGCCACTCACAGATACTGGAAAAAACAAGATTTCATTTAATACAACAGAATTACTGATGATGTGAACAAGGAAGGAGGAAACTCAAATATATATATTCACCAAAAAATGGAGTCTTGTGAGGTTTAAGTCATGTTATAATACAGACCTGGAGTTGTTTTTTCATTCACACATGTTTAAGTCATCTTTTATTATCATCAGTCTACATCTCCAAAGCTTAAAATACTCCTTGTGATATCATGAAGCGGTAGTTTTCAAGTTAACGGCTCCTTTTTATCTTTCATTCAGTAGAGACTGGCAATTCAAGAGCTGAAATTATCCAACTGATCCTTGTGAAGGTGTACGTTTGTGATGAGGAAACATTATAAAACATGAAAATAGCGTAATATGGCCCGTTTAATTTTGCTCTTAATAGTTTTCAGTCTGTACAAACTCATTATAATGTCCCTGTTCCCCTCTGGAGTGCACTATTCACTGCTCTTGCGTCATTGCTTCTCTAAATTTCCACCTGGCATCTGTTGTTCAAACATTAAGCCAACGCCAGTGTCCAGAAGAGCCATAAATTCACAGTTTAACCGAGTGTCCCTGAACACGGCATGATGACAATGTTTTTTAATCAACAGGTGATGTCTGGAATGAGTTTATGGCCTTTGCTTCCGGTCATAACGTCTGGCAGTTTTCCCATTGATAGTCCTGTTTAAGATTATAATGAGAATACTACCATACATATTGTGCTTTAATGTATTACACCATTTTCTGACCCATGTTATAATGTTTCCTCATCAAAAATATACCTGGAGTTGTTTTGTTCGTGACCTCACAACGTGGAACAGAACGTTTTGAGCTTTGGAGATGTAGACAGACTAATAATAAACTTACTCAAACATGTGAATGAAACAAAAAACAACTCCAGGTTTGTTTTTGAGGAGGCAACAACATTATAACATGGCCTAAAGTGCCATCGGCTGCCACCACATTCATATATAAAGCAAGGTAGGCGACGTGTCTTGCTCAAGGACATGACCACAGTACAGACTTTGGTTGTACTCACCGTTATTTGGCTGAAAATCGGGGACGAACTGCTCATCGTCTGGAGACTGGGCTACAGAGACAAAAGACCAGAAAACAATTGATTTAGATAGAGCCTAAAATAAAAAATCCTTATTATAAAAGCTCATCAAAACCTCACCTTCTGCAATCCAGATCTCCTGAAGTTGGAAAAGATCTTGAAAAAGGTCTGGAGGAAAAAAACAAAAAAACAACACATTCACATAGTTGTACAAATACGAACCTGATTTTACCTTTATTTTTTACTATTACTTGTCCAAAATATTATGTAACATTGACAGTTTTTAAGTAATTACCTTCTGTGTCTTGAGCCAGTTCTGTCTCCATAAATTTCCTTTTTCTGCTGTTCAAACGCCCATCTTCTTCTGTGGGACCTCTCTGCACAAACAACCCTGACATTAATGATTTATAAACTATCCACATCACTCTGTGTTCTGATCTGATCTAAAGTCGTTTCCTCATGACTACCACTTCATGACATCACAAGGTGGGACAGAGCATTTTGAGCTTTGAAGAAAACGTGTGTGAATGAATGATAAAAAGAAGAAATTCAATTTGTCAACTGGACAAAGTTTGTTTGGTTGAAAACGTTTCGCCGCTCATCCGAGAGGCTTCGTCAGTTCTGGTTAGAGTGCTGGTAAGACACTTGCTTATATCTCACTGCAGGGAGGAGCTAACTATACTGCAGTTTTTCCGAAACTATCTCGCCTTTTGTTTCTGTCTTTTGTTTCTCTGGCGTCTAGTTTAGCATACCTATTCATCCCTACACGACTGTTTTTCACACCTCTGGCCCTGACCTGGCTAGCCCTATTGTTTCTTTTATTTGTTTTGATTTAGGTTTAATAATGGAATTATAGATGGGAGACAAATTATGTCCGATTCCACCATTTCTGTTTAAAGAAGGATTCTCTTTTTTGACAAAAAAAAAATGGCCTCTTTAACTCCCCTCTCAAACCAGTTCTTTTCCCTGGCCAAGATCTGAACCTCACTGTCCTCAAAGAATGGCCCGTGGCTTCTAGGTGAAGATGTACGGCAGATGACGGTCCACTCTGGCACACCCGTCTGTGTTGGTACATCCTCTTGTGAAGTGGCTGCTTGGTTTCTCCAATGTAGCGCTCACTGCAGTCTTCACTACACTGAATGGAGTCGACCACATTGCTTTGTTTGTGGCTCAGTGTTTTGTCCTTTGGGTGGACGAGTTTTTGTCTTAAAGTGTTTGTGGGTTTGAAATAAACACTTTAAAGACAAAAACTGTTTTCTGTAACTAAATGCATTTTCAAAGTATTCAACCTAACACTAGTAATGGGACAAAGATTTGTTTTTAAACTCACCCTCTCTGGAACCCCGAAGGGAACCTGCTGATCATAAAAGCCATCCATGTTTGAGAGATCTCCACTCTGAAATACACAGAAAATACATTTCTATTAAACAAATGAAATGTGTTGTTTTAACGTCAAAAATTCTATTAAGCACCAGTAACAAGCAAATGGTATAGAGTTCAAATATAGCTGCACTTTCAAGCTGTAATAAAAAAATAAAAATCCAATTAGACAAGACTATGCTGCACTTCTACCACAAAAATAAATGTGACTACTATTTTTAAAAAAGTAAAGTAATATTCTAGTCAAATGGTAAAATTTATCACATTTATGTTTCGTTTTTATTCTGTTGCTATTCTTGTATTTTATGTAGTAGTAGTAATATTTCCTATGCCATATTTTTTTTTCCTTCCATTGTAATAAAAATATGTATTCCATGACTGAATTTAATATTCGTAGTAACTTTTCTGGTGTCTCCCTTGTCCAAAAATTAATAAAACTTTTAAAAAAAGGGCCCCCAGAACGTGATGTACGTGGCTGTAAATCTTGTAGTTACGTCCCTGCGCGCGCCTCTGGCAGATTTGTGAATGAAGCTCGCGGTGACGCACGCACCCGCGCGCCCTCCTTGTTTTTCTCAATGGACTGAAACCCGAGCCTCTCCAAAGGGCTTCAGGAGGAGGGGGGGCTGCCATGCCACGGCTCAAAACCTTCACTGTTAATAGATTATCACAGATGAACAACCAGCAACGGTGAAATGTCCGCAAAATGCTGACGGTTGTGGAAAACGGTGGCTCTGCTTCCAAAAAATCACGCAGAAAATGGCGTGAGCGCTGCATGCCCCCCTCCAAAGCTTTCGCTACCTGGTGCTATCCAAAAACCGTCGCGCGTGTACCTCTAAACCTGCGTTCTTCTAACAATTAACAGACGTTTAACACAATTCCTACCTCGAAAGAAGTTTGTAATGCGCAAATGTTGTGATCCGATCGTATTTGTCCAGACTACATCGCCTGCATCTCCGCGTCCAAAACTCCACTCTCTGTTTTTCTCAATGAAGCGTCTCCCGAGGTGCTAAATCCAAACCGACCTCTGTTCCCGGCGCTGATTGGCTGAGCGGGCTGTCGGTTTATCGCCTCATCCAATCGCGTGGCAGAACACAAGATTCGCCCCTCCTCCGTGTTCTTTATGAATGGCTGCGCTTCATTCATGAATTCACAGCTCTCTTAAAGCGCCACACGACTTTTTCCACGTTCGTACCTTTTTTGTACCGAGAAATTTGAGACTATAGTGCGCAAGGCTTATCAGAAGTATCGAAAATCAGATAGGAATCGATACTAAAACTAGTTACAAAACTAGATACTCATTTGAGCAGGTATTTGGTACTAAAAAAGTCCCAACTAACTTTTCCTGAATGTCTTTAGAATGATCTTGAGCTGTATCAGAACAAGTATAAGAGCACATAGACGAATATATGCCCATGGACCTGGTTTAGACCTGGTTTAGATCTGGTTTAGACCACTATGGAACCTACCTGGACCACTTACACAGATAGAAGACTACACAGGAAAAGAAAAGAAAGTACTATGATTTTAATGTTGAAAATCACATTCTATTGTCCAAAGAAAGTGCTTTTATTATCATAGTGGTATCATAATCAGTAAGTTTGAAATTACTTCCTCAAAGATCGTAAAACTGTCAAAATCATTAGACAGATTATAGTAGGGTTACAATCCAGAAGGCACGTCTGCAGTGTACCAAAGCAGCCATAAAGAAGTGTATCAGTATATGAGATCTTATTTTTAGATTCTTGCATTTCCTCTCCTTTGTTTTCACTGCCAAGACTTGAACTAAACTCAAACCAACCAGTATTTTACAGACTGAGTTCCACTAGCCCCTTTAAACACCTGAATTATTATTTAGGGTTTATAATCTTTTCCGTTTTAGACAGTTCAGGCAGTTTTAGTTAGATTTGGTCTCTGTCTGGTCATATCATTTCAAGTTTGAAGTCCGGTTATACATTTGAAGTATTGATACTTTACAGCTGATGTCATCAACATTTCCTCGGGGTGTGATGCTAACTGAAAGCACTACTCCGTCT
The DNA here is from genome assembly GCA_036785185.1 of Paratrypauchen microcephalus. Classification (NCBI taxonomy): domain Eukaryota; kingdom Metazoa; phylum Chordata; class Actinopteri; order Gobiiformes; family Gobiidae; genus Paratrypauchen; species Paratrypauchen microcephalus. The sequence continues at coordinate 601,527 of JAVJIX010000165.1, read as the reverse complement.
AAAGCTCTGTTATTCGAGATAGGCTTTAATCTGAGCTTTATTTTAACACAACCAAGAGCTGATTTGTGTGCATAAACAATTCTTTAACAGTTTTTCAGTGAGTCACGTTCACCTTTTTGTTGAAAATCAAACTCCTAAACAGAACCATGAATGCTTGGATTGATCATAGGCTCCTGAACATGTGCTCTTTCAATCCATTTTGTATCTTTAAACATCTTTAAACTTTGCACATGGTAACATTCTCCCAATACAGAGGTTGACTGCTTTACTTTGCCTGGAATGTTCCACAGTATGGCATTAAACATGTCTTTCTAGCATCTATTTTAAGTGTTCACACATACCTTGAAAAAACTTTCATTCTTACTCCTGATTTAGTCCTGGTCTAGTCCTGTTTTTGTGTCTTCGTTTGGTCCGTGGTTCGGTTCATCATTAACGCTTGTTTAGTCCTGATTTAGTCCTGGTTTAGCTCTGGTTTAGTCCTGGTCTAGTTCTGATTTAGTCCTGGTTTTGGTTCTGGTTCGGTCCATGGCTCAATCCATCATTAACGCTGTTTTTCTGATTTAGACCTGATTTATTCCTGATTTAGTCTGGGTTTAGCCCTGATTTTGTCCTGATTTAGTCTGGGTTTAGCCCTGATTTTGTCCTGGTTTAGTCCTGGTCTAGTTCTGATTTAGTCCTGGTTTTGTTCCTGGTTTGGTCCATGGTTCAGTCCATCATTAATGCTGGTTTAGTCCTGGTTTAGTCTTGCCCATCATTAATAATGGTTTAGTCCTGATTTTTATTCCTGGTTTAGCCATTGTTTGGTCCTGGTTTAGTTCTAGTTTAGTCCTGGTTTAGTCTTGTCCCTCGTTAATGCTGGTTTAGTCCTATAGTCTTGGTTTTGGTCCTGGTTTGGTCCATGGTTCAGGCCATCATTAACACTTGTTTAGTCCTGAATTAGTCCTGGTTCAGTCCCGGTCCAGTCTTGGGTTTGGTCCTGGTTTAGTCCGTTCTTTTAGTCCATCAATCACACTGGTTCAGACTGAAATCTGAAGTGACAAACTAAAACAAGAACCACATTTCAGAACATGTTTGAACAGGGTCAGCAGCTTTTAGGAAGAACAAGAGTTTTTGTCATTTGCTAATTGCTATGTCGATTCGATTGCGATTAATCTCCCAGCTCTACCCCTTGGTCTGTATTTTCCCAGAATGCCTCATGATCAGGTCTTGTCTGGACAGGAGGCCCCTCTGAACTTCAGTCTAACTTTGATCATTTCACGCTTTGAAAATCAGTCCTGACAGCAGCTGTGTCACATGCACGGACAATATTGGATTTGGAGATTAAACAGGGGCAAAAAGGTAACTCTCTCACTGGATTAAATAGAAAGGTGTGAATTGAAAATGTAGTAAGAGTACTGAAAGACATTACACAACAAAAGAGTTAATATTTTAACTTTTTACTCCATCCAAGAGTGGCCTATATTACACCTATATTTCTCTGTTCTAATTGTCACAAACAGACCTGGAGTTGTGTTTTGTTTCATTCACACATGTTAAACGCACAAACCTGCAGATTTAGACTTTTGAATTCTTCTCTCAAACTGAAAACACTCTGTTCCACCTTGTGATGTCATGTGGTAAAACATGAAGTGCTCCACTGTGTTTTTAAACTCCACACACTTTCACTTGATTCATTTGGGTGATTTCAGCCCTTGGAATTGTCAGTTTGTACTTGAAACATTAAATATGGCCAAACTGGAAAGAAATTAGTCAGATGTTCTGTAAATTCTTAAAGTTGCACTGTGTAACATTTTGGTTGGGGGTCTGTCACCTGCTTGTTTCTATGGATACGTCACTGCTCTACCTGGAATGTTCCACAATATAAAATTACATTACAGCTCTACCTTACATTTATTCAATTACAGGTGGTTTTATAGCTCAAAAATACCAAGAAAAACAGACATTCTGACTGTGAGTGGGTTTGCCTCTCCACAGATCTGACCTCTGATTTGGTTTCCATGAAGATGGATATTCTCGGTCTAAACAAGAGCTAAACCAGGACCAAAAAGGACTATACTTGATATATATATATAGTACATCTAAACAAAGTCATCTAAAAACCAAAGACATAAGTACATAAATGAAGACTAAATGAACAGTTTGAGAACCACTGAGATGGATGGATGGATGGATAGATTCATAGATAGATAGATTCATACATAGATAGATGGTGTGTATTGATGTGTCCAGTGTGAGGTAGGTGCTCTGTCCCTGTTGTGAAGCGCCTGGTCAGCTCTGCCTGGACGATAAAAGCTGATCTCAGCACTGTGTAGTGTAAATGATTGGCAGCGTCTCCTGTTTATTGCACCATAACAAAACATTATAACACAACAGTTAAAGGTCCTATATCACACTAAATTGTGAACTTTAAGCCATGTTATAATGTTGTTTCCTCCTCAAAAACAGACTTGGAGTTGTTTTGTTTCATTCACATGTTTGAGTAACGCTTTATTATTAGTCTGTCTACATCTCCAAAACTCAAAATGCTCTCTTCCACCTTGTGATGTCATGTGGTAAAACAGGAAGTGTTTTTAAACTCCATCCACCTTCACTAGAATCATGGGTTATTTTAGCCAATCTCTACTGAAAAGGTAAAAGTAGCTGTTAACAGACTAATAATGAAGAGTTACTCAAACGTGTGAATGAAACAAAACACAACTCCAGGTGTATTTTTGAGGAGGAAACAACATTATAACATGACTTAAAGCTCCCAAGAGTCATTTTTTTTGTAATATAAGACCTTTAAAATACTAGCTCTGGGTGCATTTGGTGATTTGCAGACAGAATAAAGCCAAATAGAGCCACATTTTTTTGTTGGTAATAAATACCTTTACGTTTTACTCTTAAAGTGCATTTTAAACAAGTACTTCATTACTTTTAATCAAGTAGATTTTTTCATGTGATATTTTTACTTTTACTTGAGTAACCTTTTGCCCCGGTATCTGTACTTTTACATAAGTAACAAAACTGAGTACTTCATCCACCACTGATCGTAACACACTATTTTTTAATGGAAGCAATACACAAGCATCAATAACTGTGAATAATATTTTTAGTTGAAATTCTCACATCAAAATCCAAAATCAGAAGACCGTTCTTCACATAATACATATTTATACAGGAATACAGTTCATATGGAGTTGTCTCATTTCAGTACAAACATGGTTAAACACTTCCAAAGGCTAAAATAACTTACTACAAAATATATTTAAACAGAAATATTACACAGATCACTTCAGCCACTCGAGGAGAATAAGAAGTGCAAAATACACAATATAATATAAAATACATAGACTTAGTACTTATAAGTACTTATAAGTTACTGTTTGGTTGGAAATTAGAGTACACTTAAATAATATAGGTTACATTTGATTTTGAAATGCTAAAAATGGTGTAATTTTTATCTCTGTATTAAAGGTGGAATATGCAATTTTTCCAATGCACAGTAAAGAGTTTTGATTGTCCAAAAAAGTGCTATGGTGACAAGTGGGTGATTTAACTAGACCAAGTTACAGGACAGATCTGTGGAGAGGCGACTCAGCTCACAGTAAGAATGTATGATTTTAAAAAAAAACATATATATTTTTTTAACACATTTTAAACACCTGTTATGATAGGAATGCAAGATAATTAGTTTTAATACGACACTGCGGAACATTTCAGGCAAAGAAATTACATCTCCATGGAGAAAAGCAGGTGGCAAACCCCTTGAAAAGTTACATCATTCTTTTTAAGTCAGGTCAAATCTTCAAAACAAAATTTGACCAAAATTCATTAAGAGTTTAGTTTCCTCATCACAAACAGACCTGGAGTTGTTTTGTTTTGTTTCATTCTCACATTTAACACACAAACCTGCAGATTTACACTGAGTTCTTTTCTCAAACTGAAACACTCTGTTCCACCTTGTGATGTCGTGTGGTAATACAGGAAGTGCTCCACTGTGTTTTCCACACACCTTCATTAGAATCATTTGGATAATTTCAGCTCTGGAATTGCCAATCTCTACTGACCGAAAGGTAAAAGGAGCTGTTAAAAACTACCACTTCATGACATCACAAGGTGAAACAGAGCGTTTTGAGTTTTGGAGATGTAGGCAAACTAATAAAGTGTTACTCAAACATATGTGAAACAAAACAAAACTCCAGGTCTGTTTTTGAGAAGGAAACATTATAACATGACTTAAAGCTCACAAGAGACAGTTTTGTGTAATCCTTTAAACTCTCCGTTGGTAGATTCTCAGAGAAGTTTTAGTTTCACTTTTCTCCTCGTGTCCCTTCAGTCTCTCTCCTCACAGCAGTGGCCTTTGCTCCAGCGGCAGACTGTCCGACAGACACTTGAGCTGCTCCTCTCCCAGTTTGATCTTGTCCTCTAGGCGGCGCTGTTCGATGATGAGCGCAGACTTCATCTTCACAAAATGGCGGTAGTCGTCCAGGCTCTCGGGATCGAGGTGTGTCTCCATGACGACAGACACCAGCCTCTCCCTGCGGTCCAGGTTCTCCTTCAGCTCTTTGGCATCGTCATACTGCCGCATAAGGAGGGAGCGCTTCTCTGTCAGGGTGAGCTGGAGCAGGAAAGGGAGGAGAGGTCACTAGACTTATTGATTCTGATTTAATCAATATTCCCTGGGAATGTGATGCTAACTGAAAGCACTACTCTGTCTGAAGCTCTGTTATTCAAATTAGGCATTAATCTGTGCACATCACCAGAAAATGCTGATTTGGGTGGAACTGTTCTGTTAAATAACCACCAGAGGGCACTAAAAGTCAGTTTGAGAATTGGGGACTAAATAGAGCAGAATATTTAAAAGGTGAATTTTCTATTTTAAATTTTTAGAAATGTTGAAAATGTATACTTAAAATTTCAGCAACTAAAATTCAGAATAAGAATAATTCATGTTTTTTCAGAGTTAAATTCAAAGTGAGGTACACAGTTCTAAATCTGATGGAACACATGATCTTCGATAGTTTTCAGGCCTATTATGTGTGCGTACCTTCTCATTGTTTGGCGCATCCTCCTCCAGACTGTTCAGAGCATTCTCCACTCGTGCGAGGCGTCCAGACAGGGACAGGAGCAGAGACACCACTTTGTCCAGGTCTCCCACAAACATCCTGAAGCGCTCCAGCTGGTTGGTCTGACAGCTCTTTTGCACCGTGGCCTCCACCTCTCTCCCCAGAGCCTCGTTCTGCTCCACGTCCTCCTGAAGAGACTCTCTGGCCTCTCGGAGTACCTCCAGTTTACGCGCCAGGCTCCAGATCAGCTCCAACTGCAAAACCACAACAGATTACAGCTCAGAGTACAACTCTGAGACAGTGTTTCCCCCTTAAAGGCACATTGTGTAACTTTTCTGGTAAAGGTCTGTCAAATGCCTTTCTCCATAGAGAGGTTATTGCTTTGTCTGGAATGTTCCACAGTATGGTATTAACCTTTCTATCTTCATGGAGGCCAAACCAGACCAAGTTACAGGTCAGATCTGTGGAGAGGTGACCCCGCTCACAGTCAGAATGTGTTTTTCTAGGTATTTTTAACAGTAAAACCTGTAACCACCTGTAACTGAATAAATGTAAGGTAGAGCTGTTTAATACTGTGGAACATTCCAGGCAGAGCAGTGATGTCTCCATAGGAACAAGCAGGTGATGGACTCTCAACCAAAAAGTTACATAGTGCAGCATTAATACACGGGACTATGGTGGGCCCACATAGTCTAAAATGGCCCCCGATAGTCTAGAACAATGGTCTCAGGCCCGCGGCCCGCGGGCCAACTGCGGCCCCCGGGACGATAATTTGCGGCCCTCGTCTTAATATGAAAGATTAATATAAGTGAGGCCCGCAAGATTAATATGAATTTCATTTCTTGTGTGCGACGCAGAATGAACCAATCACGATGTGGTATATGGCTCTGGAGGGCGGGACATCGGTCGTGCTTATTTTCTCTAAATGTGTGGCGGGGCTAGGGTGAGGTCCCAGTGCTTAGAGCTTTTAGTGCTTGTGTGCTTGTGTGTTTGGGGTTGCGGCAGGCAGACATCAGACAGGGACAGTGATTGATCAATTTCTTAGACACGAGGGAGGCAGGTGCATTTGTGTGTCCCTTCTTAACAGAGTGCTCGCTCGCTCATCTCTTCCTCCCTCGCACTTTTCCCCGCGCGGGCGCACAGCTCCGGCGGGAGGGAGGGCGCTACTTCCGTGAACGCGTCTTCGTCCGTCTCTGACTCCATTCAGAGCCTGTCAGATCTGTGGAGAGGCGGCGGGCGGCCCTGTTCCCACACGTGCAGATAGTGTCACGGCCTCACTCGCGCTACGTGTTGTTTGATGTGCGCGCGCGTGAGACCCGGGCGATACTGCGATAATCCATATATTGACTAGACCAGGACTGAACCAGGTCTAAACCAGGACTGAACCAGGACTAAACCAGGACTAAACCAGGACTGAACCAGGACTGAACCAGGTCTAAACCAGGACTGAACCAGGACTGAACCAGGACTAAACCAGGACTAAACCAGGACTAAACCAGGACTGAACCAGGACTAAACCAGGACTAAACCAGGACTGAACCAGGTCTAAACCAGGACTAAACCAGGACTGAACCAGGACTGAACCAGGTCTAAACCAGGTCTAAACCAGGTCTAAACCAGGTCTAAACCAGGACTAAACCAGGACTAAACCAGGACTGAACCAGGACTGAACCAGGACTGAACCAGGACTAAACCAGGACTAAACCAGGACTGAACCAGGACTAAACCAGGACTAAACCAGGACTAAACCAGGACTGAACCAGGACTAAACCAGGACTAAACCAGGACTGAACCAGGTCTAAACCAGGACTAAACCAGGACTGAACCAGGACTGAACCAGGTCTAAACCAGGTCTAAACCAGGTCTAAACCAGGTCTAAACCAGGACTAAACCAGGACTAAACCAGGACTAAACCAGGACTGAACCAGGTCTAAACCAGGACTAAACCAGGACTAAACCAGGACTAAACCAGGTCTAAACCAGGTCTAAAACCAGGACTAAACCAGGACTGAACCAGGATTAAACCAGGACTGAACCAGGACTGAACCAGGACTAAACCAGGACTAAACCAGGACTAAACCAGGACTGAACCAGGACTGAACCAGGACTAAACCAGGACTGAACCAGGTCTAAAACCAGGACTAAACCAGGACTAAACCAGGACTAAACCAGGACTGAACCAGGACTAAACCAGGACTAAACCAGGTCTAAAACCAGGACTGAACCAGGACTGAGCCAGGTCTAAAACCAGAACTGAACCAGGACTAAACCAGGACTGAACCAGGACTAAATCAGCTCTGAACCAGGTCTAAAACCAGTACTAAACCAGGACTAAAAAAGGACTAAACCAGGACTGAACCAGGTCTAAAACCAGGACTAAACCAGGTCTAAAACCAGGACTAAACCAGGACTAAACCAGGACTAAACCAGGACTAAACCAGGACTGAACCAGAGAATCCATGTTTAAAACAGTTTATGTTCAATGTTCCATTTCAGGCAATTAACGTTTAAAAAACTGTTAATACATACATTTAAAACTGAATAAAAAATAACTAGCCAGCCAGCCAGTCAATATGCGGTTTCTTTAGTCGTCTGTATCTACTGTATGACCATTATTATTATTAAATTATTTATTACTGATTGATTTATTATTTTATCATTTTTTCATTTATTTCATTTGTATTAAAAATAAATATATTTGAGAACATTGGAATGATTTATTTGCACTTTTCTTGTGGAAATCCTGATGCGGCCCAGCCTCATTCAGATTCTACCCCATGCGGCCCCTAGGTAAATTGAGTTTGAGACCCCTGGTCTAGAATAAACTGAACTATTGATAGCTTCATTGACCTCACACTGGGGATGTTCTATATGTATCTCTATTGTTCAGCAGTAACCATGTTGACACAATGCACAAAGTTTTAAGATTGTCTGAAAACTCAAGAAAAAATACCAAAAGACTTTCAACTCATTTTCAGCAGCTTATGAATAATGCGAGCGTTCATGGTCCTGTTTAGGAAAGGTGAGAGTGACTAACTGAAAAACTGTTGGCTAAGAAAGATTAACTGATGTAAAACTACAAACCAAATAACGGTATCATGTTTTACTAATAATGTATCAGATTCACATAAACTCTATTGTACTTTTTTAGGTTTAAGGTAGTGATGGGATGAGATTTTGTCCCACTTCGAGTCTAATAAAATCATATTTACACTATATTTTGTGGTTGAGTCCATACTAAGGATTGTACAGATATTTTCCCAGAGTTCTCGTGTGTTTAGTACCTTTTTACTGGCCAGGTCTGTGTCCAGTTCGTCCTCTGAGTCCTGCTCCAGCTCCTGCCTCATGTCCTTCATTTTGATGAGCAGCTCAGCTTTAGGAGCAGATGTGTTGTAATAAGAAGAACTGGGGACGAGACACGAAGAGGCCGAGAGAGACCCACTGTCCACCTCCCTCCTGAAAACAACACACAACTACACTTAAAGGAACTGTATGTATCTTGTACTCTTACTGTAAAAAAAATGTAATAAAATCACAACTGACCCAGTGTTGCCAGAGCCTTAAATGTCCCATATTACACAAAATTGATTCTTGTAAGCTTCAAGTCATATTCTAATGTTGTTTCCTCCTCAAAAACACGCCTGGAGTTGTTTTTTCTTTCATTCACACATGTTTGAGTAATCCTTTATTATTAGTCTGTCTAGATCTCCAAAGCTCAAAATGTTCTGTTCCACCTTGTGATGTCATGTAGTGGTAGTAAAGCTAGGAAATTCCAGGGCTAAAATGATCCAAATGAGTTTAAAAACCTAACATAGATCAGAAAATAGTGTAATATGGGCCCTTTAACCTGCAGACAGAGACACGTCCTATGTTTGTCTCATTCCCAGTTTATGGACAGGCTCATGTGAAGCTCAGAACCTCCAGAATTCCCTCCCTGAGCTGCAGAGGCTGCTCTAGCACTGACTCATGACTGATACAGGTGTTGGGGTTTAGGAGAGACCGTTCAGATCAGAGAGAGGGATTTTAGGTTTAAACACATTGGATTTCACCTTTGGACCTGGCAACATGAATGAAAGAGTCATATGAGGCTCATTGTGCTTTATAATTGAATAATTGCCTTAAATCAAAATATATTATTCTAACAAACAACTTGTCCATCATGTCCAGTATTTTTGTAATAGAGAATAAATCAGCATTGCATCTGTTATCAGTAAAAGCTGTATTTGAACATGTTTACCTTGTATCTGAGAACACACAGTTTCTGAAATCATAATTCCTTAATTCTGGGTCATATGTATTTAGTTTCTCTTATGAACACTAGAGGGCAGTGATGGATGTAGTACAGTGGTACCTCACCTTACGAATGACCCAACAAACGAAAATTTCAAGTTACGAAACGCCTTCACGGTAAATTTTGGTCTCTAGATACGAAAGAAAATTCAAGTTACGAAACGCGAAATCTCAAAAATTCAAATTATGCGCGCTCAGCCACACACATTATACGCTTTTCTCAGACTGGATTTAAACTTTTCTCACATTTGTCTCTCGTTTAAACACTCAAACTTTCATAGATTTTCAACAAAATTATTAATAGTGAAGTGTGGGGGGAAGGGGGAGGGGGGAGGAGATTGCGCTCTGACACGTGTGTGATAGCGCAGCATGACCCGGCGCGGAGCTGACAGCAGGTCTAGACCAAGGTCTAAACCTGGACTGGACCAGGACTAAACCAGGACTAGACCAGGTGAATTAAAGCAGCGAGGAGGGGACTGCACGCAGTCTGAGCATGAACGCATGAACAAGACCCATGCAAGAGCCGCGGTGGTCTAGACCTCCTCTAGACCTGGTCAGGTCTAGAGGAGGTCTAGAGGAGCCGCGGTGGTCTGGACTAAACCAGGACTAAACCTGGACTAAACCAGGAGACTCTTGCATGGGTCTCGTTCATGCGTTCATGCGCTCAGACTGCGTGCAGTCCCCTCCTCGCTACTTTAATCCACCTGGTCTAGTCCTGGTTTAGTCCTGGTTTAGTCCAGGTTTAGTCCTGGTTTAGTCCAGGTTTAGTCCTGGTCCAGTCCAGGTTTAGACCTTGGTCTAGACCTACTGTCAGCTCCGCGCCGGGTCATGCTGCGCTATCACATGTGTCAGAGCGCAGTCTTCTCCCCCCTCCCACTTCCCCCCCACACTTCACTGTTAATACATTTTGTTGAAAATCTATGAAAGTTTGAGTGTTTAAACGAGAGACAAATGTGAGAAACACGCAGAACACAATGTTACACTATAAAAAAAGTTACACTATAAAAAAAGTTACACTATTAAAAAAAAAGTTTGGATCGGGGCCTTGGAACGAATCAGGCTTTTTCCATTGAAATAGCTACTCAACTTACGAATTTTTCACGTTACGAAACCACTTCTGGAACAAATTAATTTCGTAAGGTGAGGTACCACTGTATTTTTATCTTGTGGAGTTGAATTTTAAAGTAATAAAAAAAAAATATTTTGGAGCAAAGCACTAGCCAGCACTAAATTAGATAGCTGAAACTACCGCTTGGAAGTTACCTAGCTACCTAGGTGGAACAGAACATTTTGAGCTTTGACGCTGTAGACAGATAATATTGGGATACTAAAATAATAATAATTAGTGCTGTCAGGCGATTAAAAAAATTAATCTAATTATTATTACAGGATTTGTAATTAATTAATCTAATTAATCGCATTTTAAAATAAATTTCTAGGTGGTTTATTGTGCTCTCTCACAGGACAAAAAAGGTGTCAAATGTGTGATTTACAGTGGTACAGTAAAAAGACTGCAGACTCCCTTTAAGTCTTTCAGTCTTTGGCTCACTCTCTTTCTGTCCGTGCACGTTACCTCGACTGTAACCAAGACAAGACTGCTGGCAGACCTGCAGAGTGCACCTATATACACCCATTCCACCTCCCACATTACGTAACATTAATTCAAAAGCTCATTTACACCATTCCACTATTAAATGGCTAATATTTCTGGTGCCAAAATGTGAGCACGTGCAGTAGCTTTCATGCAACATCAATAAATAATATACAAAGCTTCAAATATACAGAGAATACAAATAATTGCCCGTGTAAATTACTCATGGCTCACATCACCCCCGGAACCCACAAGGAGGATTTAAACTCCCAGTGTGGATGTGTCCGGACCATCGCACCACGGGAGGAGACGGCAGCGTGGGGGTGAGTAAACGCTGGAGAGGTTATGGGAATTAGTTGATAATGAAAAGGGTTCGGAGCGTGGAGCGCAACAGATACAGAAACGGGCTCGCGCGTCTTCACGGGACAAGAGTTATAAATAAACTTGCTGTTCAAAGGCCCCGCACGCCAAATTTAAAATGTGCATGTGCTCATAATTAATTGCATTTTTATAACACGTTAATTAGCAGTGTAATTATTCATTCATTCATTTTCTTCCGCTTTTTCCATTCTCTGGGTCGCGGGAGCAGCAGTCCAAGCAGTGTCCCACCGCCCAGAACACAATGCACCAGCCCTCATGAATCCTTCCGCGGGTGGTGGATCCACAGGAGGACGGCTCACGTCACAACGGGCCTTGATTTATCTTCTGCCATGGGGGCTACCAATGTCCACAGACACTGGGGGCGAGGTGGGGTTAAGTGTCTTGCGCAAGGACACAACGGCAGCGCTCATCTGTGGGAGCTGGGATCACACGCGGTCCACCCGTCAAGAGTGGGATTCGAACTGCCAAACCCTGGATCACTAGGCAAGCGCTCTACCAATTGAGCTGCTGCCGCCCCTGCAGTGTAATAAATTAATCTAATTAACGCTTTAAACTGACAGCCCTAATAATAATAATAATATAATATAATATAAGGATACTAATATTATAATACTATTAGTATATTAAGATTCCTCAAAAATGTGTGAATGAAACAGAACACAACATCAGGTCTGTTTTTGAGGAGGAAACAACATTATAACATGACTTAAAGGACCTTTTAAATTCAGATTTCTCTCAAATGTGAACACTCCTGGACTTTGTTAAAATATGACTGAAATGATTCAACTTAAAAAGGCCAATCAACCTTTCACTGCTCCGTGGAGAGGCTGGAGCTCTGGAGGCGGAGGCCCTGCGTCTCAGAGCGCTACTCCCCAGGACCCCCTCCTCGGCTGGGTACAGTCCCTCCATCAGGTCCATGGTGGTCCTGCGGCCACTCTGGTCCAGGACTTCAGCCAGAGACCGGTCTTTGTCCATGATGTCACGCACTAGCTCCGCCCTCTTCAGGTCCTCTGCAGCGTGGGCATCTGGCGGGCACAGGGGGGTGGATGCTGGGGTGGGCAACCTGGGCAGATTTATGACATTTTAAGGGTTGGTCATTTTACCAAAACACGGTTAAGATCATTCAGAATATTTTTTCCCAACTTGGCCATTTTTTAGGTTAGATTTTTTAGGATTTTACTTCCTGTTTGTACCAATCACAGAGCAGCACTGTGGTCTGGGGGTGGAGCCAAACAATGACGCGCACAAACAAACCAAAACAAACATGGTGACGCAGATGGACAAACTTCAGCCTAGTTTATAGTTTTTGTGCTTTTGTGGAGGGAAAGATGTATGTGCTTTTCTCTCAACTGATTTACAATAATTAAGGTTAATTTGGTTTCATCAAGAAGTTTTGGCTTTTCCTGACCAGAAGATTAAGATTAAGATTAAGATTAGCCTTTATTGTCTCCCTTGGGAGAAATTTGTCCTCTGCATTTAACCCATCCTATGATGTCACATATCAATCTGCGTGAGCCAGGTTAGAAATTCAGTTTATAAAAGAAATCTCCATTGAAAGAAATTATGAGTCTTATCATTATTTGTTTGAGATTGCCTCCACAAATTTGTCATAACTCAAACAGGGCTTTAAGGTCAACCAGACAGCTTCAACTGGAAGTCCCCAGAGCCAGGCTCAAACACTGGGGTGATGGGGCTTTCCGTCGCTGGCCCCAGACTCTGGACAAACTGCCCCCTGATATGTGCCTCATCAGACTTTGGCCCGTTTAAATCCAGGCTCAAAACTTATCTATTCAGACTTGCTTTAAACAGAGTAAGTTGTTTACTGTTCTTGTTAATGTTTTGCATGTTTCTATACTGTTGAGTTGACTGAAAAAGCTCTTTTGGTACCTTAAGTGTTGTAATGGGCTCTATAAAGATTGACTGATAATATGGCAAATTAGAATAAGGTCCCTACACTTACCCTGTTACATGTGAGTTCTGGGATGGTTGTGGGTTTTCTTTTTTTGGGAGTGGAGTGAAGGCACTGGAGGGAGAGGGGGCAGAGCAGTCGATGTTTCCCAGAGACGGTGCACTGTTCTGGGGCAGGAGGCAGCGCTCGGGGCCTGTCTCTGAGTGGAGGATTCTCACTGGAACTTTCCTCACGGGGCTTGACTCACCCTCCAACCTGAGGAGAGAAACAAAATCATAAAAATGTACAATATGTCTTTTGATTAATGGGCCTATCTTATACAAAATTGACTCTTGTGAAGTTTAAGCCGTGTTATAATGTTGCTGCCTCCTCAAAAACCTCCTGTTTAACCTCCACACACCTTCACTAGAATCATTTGGATAATTTCAGCCCTGGAATTGCCAATCTCTACTGAACTAAATGTAAAAGGAGCTGTTAACATGAAAACTACATGGCATCACAAGGTGGACCAGAGCATTTTGAGCTTTGGAGATGTAGACAGAATAAAAATAAAGTGTTACTCAAACGTGTGAATGAAACAAAACACAACTCTAGTATATTTTTGAGGAGGAAACAACATAACATGGCTCAAAACTCTCAATAATTCATTTTGTGTAATATTGGACCTTTAAACGGACCTTTTAAACTAAAAATGCAATTCTTTCTATGTAAATTGTCTCTGTAGGTACAATTCAATCAAACCAAATCATAATTAGAAAACATGAAAATCCTCATATGCCCTTTAACTCTCTCGTCCTTTGCACAGCTTGTTTTCCTGGTTCATGAGTCTCCTGTGCTCTTGTTTACCTCCTCTCCAAAGCCTCTTGTGATGGAGCATTACATAACTCTGCCCAAGCATAAGCCTCTTACCTGGGGATGCCTTCGTCTGTGATCCTGCCCGGGTACAGCTGTGGAGAGCCGGTGTTTGGATGAGACGTGATGGGCAAAGAGCTGTCTCCCTCTGGGTCTGGCTGGGTTTTCTCTGGCTCTGAGGATGTGGTTTCTGGAGCTAAAAGAGTGGCTGGAGCTCCAGGGTTTGGACTGTTGTGGGCGTCCAGGAAAGGGCCCTCGTTCCTGGGCACAGATGGAGGTGGATGTGGGTTGTGGTCTGGAGCCTGGACCGCAGACTCTGGTTCTTCTCTGAAGAAAGATGGACAAAATAAAATGACATACAGGACATAAAAACCTCAAGTATTTCCCTGATTATGTTGTATTTACATCTAAGAAATAAGCAGTGAAGGTCAAAGGAACGTACTGTAACTGCTTGTCTCTATGTGACTGTCCGTACCTGGTCCTGGAAGTAAATTTCTCATTTAATTTTACGAAAAAAATAAAATAAAATAAAATAAAATATTGCAAGTGTGAAAGCTCGAGTTTAATCTGCTGTGTGGTAACCAATTACCACAAGAACTATAATTTTTTGGATAATGGTTAGCTCAAAAAATGTTGAGACATAGACACATCATTGCTCTCCCTGGAATATTCCACAGTATAGCATTAAATATATCTATCTTACATTTATTCAGACACATGTGTTTTACAGCTAAAGATCTGACTCATAACTTTTGGGGGTCACCTGCTTGTCTTCATTTAGTTTAATGCCATAATGTGGAATATTGCAGATAAATGAATTACTTTTCCAGACAAGCAGATGTTTTGCTGTGTTACTGCGTAATGAGATGTGTGTCAAAGTTAAATGTGTGATGCTGTGTGTGTGTATGTGTGTGTTTAAGAGAGAAAATCTTTGATTGCTTTTATTGATATAGACCGTTGTTTTTTATCCATGTAACCAGGGACTGCGGATGGAAATTAGCTTTGTAGCTATACTCTGGTGCAGAACATCTCTGTCTTTGTACATAATGTCTCTGTACATTGTCCCTTCAAATAAAGACTAAACTAAACTAAACCCTCCACTAGAAAAGTCACATACATAATATAGTGTGTACTGTGATTTCAGTAATTGATTAGTCACAATTATTCTGATTAATCATTGTAGCCCTTTTTCACTTACTAAAATGAATATCTCCAAAGTGCATTTTCTGTCTTCTGTGTTTTCATAACAACAAAAACAGCCATCAGATTGATTTACACCTTATTTGGACATGTGAGTTTGTCCAGTGCCTTTAAAGCCTGTCTATTGTCTCCTCCATGTTTCCTGCACAGCTGCTCTAACAGATAACCCACATAAGGACTCCAACAAGACTCCAACAAGTGAGAGTCTATCCACTTTATCCCAGTCAATACAGGCCTGTCATGATAATTATTCTATCAACTTATCATTCAATATATGAAAGCAGGAAGAATATTTTTTGGAGTCAGTATCATGTGTACATTTTCTTTGTTATGTTTTGACTATTTAATAAGATTTAAGACTTAATAACTTCTATGACTCATTACGAGACGAGATGCAAACCAAGTACTAAAGTGATTCATTCTGTTTATTTATTGCAGCTCATACTGTACATTTACAATATTTTTTGTGGTTTAAATATGCTTCATTTTGCTGCTTATCATCTATATTTAGTTCATCAATATATCACACTTCAAACTTTTTCATGGAGTTGATGCCCAATCCTGCAAATTTTTCAGTATCAGTTCTGATATTCGATACCAGTACCAGTATCAGTGCATCCCTGCTTTAAATATGTGCAAATTATATCCAGGTATGTTTCTGATAAGGAAACAGTATTATGGCGACTTTATGATGCTTAAGTTAATGTTATTTTATTTTTTTTATTTTATCTGGGATTCCTTTCTGTTTGGCTCCAGAAATCCAAATCATGTAGGCCACAGATCAGAGCTCATTGTCTGTTGTAACTGATCCTTCTTTCCGGCCGTAAATCTCTAAAACTGGGAGCATTTTTGTACTTTTGGGTGTAACAGTGAAACGATACAGAGACAAGACTCAGTTTCAAATATGGCACCAACGAAATACATTCTACATTTCTGTGAGAAGTCAGAAAGGCCAAGGGAAAATATGTGTAGGGCAGTGAGTTAAACAGCTTTTTTACTTTACCTCATTTTTTCCTAAATATGTTTCTACAGTTGTGTTCTTCTGTTACCTGCTCTGGCTGCTCTGTGGAATTGGAAGTTCTCTCCACGGGGAAGAATTATTCTGAAAAAACAAAATGAGAAATGCATTTAATTCATAATTTTATATAAAAAATAAGATAGAGTCTGGGGAGTAGGGCCAGAGGAGCAGAACCAGAGGAGCAGAGTCAGAAGAGCAGACAGGAGCAGCTCACCGTTGAGTGAAAGTCTGCAGATGGGGAGGACCTGGACCGTTCGTGGACACACACAGTTTCCTCATCTGCGTCTAAAATATTCTCCGCTGAGTGAAATCTGCCTTGAGTTTTAGTTTCTTTCTTCTGTTTGTTCCACGTGGCCTGGTATTCTGCAAAAGTCCCCAACCTCTGGAGCTCTGTCTGAATTTGACTGCTTTCTTTCTCTGTCTTTATATCATCATTGCTCTGGCTTGCACTGGTCTTTGCTACTGGTTTAGAAAAAGCTGGTTTCGCTTCAGTAAATTTCTTGCGTTCAAAAGGTTCTGTCGGATGCCCTCCCTCCACTCCGACCTTGTCCATTTTATCAGGCTCAGAAAAAGAGTGAGTTCGTTTGGCTAAAGGTAAACGCTTCCTGCCTCTTACTCTTCCATTTGATTTCACACTAATTGCTGGTTCTAAATCTCGTCTCTGAAACGAAGTCGCCTGTAAAACTCTGGCTTGTGCTTCTTTTAAATGATCCTTGTAGGTATTTGATATTCCTGTAGTTTTCCAATCTTCACTTTCCTCCTCCTCTTCCTCTACTTCACAGGACAAAGTTGCGGCACTCCTACTTTTTTGCAGCTGTGCTCGTTTTTGTTGGATTTCGTTTCGTAGAGTTGTGGCGTAACGGTCGCTACGCCGGCTAATTTTCCCGCTAGCTGTGGATTCGTTAGTTTCCTGGCTAGCTAAGGATGCTAACGTGCGGTTTTCCTGAGCCAACGAATGGAGCAGTGGAGTTTTTTGTGCTGTGATTCGATGGTCCTCTTGTGGCACCCATGGGTCCTGCTGTCTTTTTACCTCAAGCTGCTTCTTCAAATCACTATCTTCTTGATTTCTCGCAACTTCCTTATCAAATTGTAACTGTCCATTTCTTTCCAATGGTAGATTGTACAGTGTTTTTGCCTTGAAACCTGTTTGCAAACCTGATTCATTTGTGTTTAACCAATGCGCCTTGTGTAGATCTTGTGCAGGTCTATAAAATTGCCCAACATTTTGAATCGCAGATGAGTTTAGAGTCGTGCTTCGCTGATTTTTGCGTATATTGGTAGGTAGGTCCTGCAGGCTACGGTAATAACTGGCTACACTTTGACTTTTTGCGCTGGGGACTGTTCTTGTATTTAGATATAATGGGCTTTCGTCACTATACTGTCTTTGGTGAACAGGCTGAGGGCCAAAATGGCGGACATCAATACTTGACAGTGAAAAGAGTTTGTTTGGTTGTAATTGTCTGTAGCTAGGATCTGCAGCAGAACTTGGATGAAGCAAATCTTTATTAATCGGTAATGGATTCAAACTTCTTCTTAGCTCTGACTTATCCTGCTGATTTTTGAGATTATTATCAAACAAATGCTCTGCCGAATGATTGTGAGATTTTTGCGGAACATCGGAAAATGGGAAAACTTTAGTCACGGCGAAACTGTCACTTCTTAACGGAGGAGGAGGTGGAGGAGGGGATTGGGACTTCTTTTCCGGGATTTGCCAAACGGGAGTGACATTGGGTCTTCCTCCCACAGATGGACGTGACATGGGCTGGTCTTGTGTCCCCTCCCAGCTACCGTTGCCCAAGAACCTCCCTCTCTCCTGATGAAGTCCCTTGAAGAAGATGTTTTCGGAACTGGTTCCTTTTCTGAACGGAGGATCGTGGACATTGGGGTTTGTCAAAGAGGTGAGGGTTGGTTCTTGTTTGTTGTTGGGAACGTCAGACTTGGAATTGGAGTATTTCATTGGGGTTAAAGGGTGGGAGGAGAAGTCCAGTCGCTCCATAGGTTTAGCTGAGCTCAGAGCAATGGTTAAAGATTGACGCTGGATCTGCTCGTTTGAAGATGGAGAGGGGGATTTGGGCCTAAACACAAGAAGCACAGTATAGTATGAACATTTATGGTAATACGATTTTAACACAGTCTGATCAAAAAGAACTGACTTAGCTAGAATTACAACAGGTGAGCTGATTTGTGCTGCTAAAACAAGTCACACACACAAAGTCACCCATTTTTACCCCCTTGATAAAATACCAAATAGGTTTTCTAAGCATGATTAATTAAATGAATTAAGCCGCTATGGCCATACTTTATTAGCCCCTGACACCCTCTCCACAGCCCTGTGGTACTTTCCCTGGTGTAAAAGTGTTTGTAGTCATCTGATCTAAAGGTCTGTGGTACCTGGCGTCATGTTTGAGCTGCCACACTGGAGCCGAGGCCTGTTTCCCAGAAGTCTCCTCTTCTGTCAGCTTCGACGAATGCCAAGAGTGAGGTCGTGACCCTGAGCCATGCTTCCTGCAACCACAACAAACCCACATCATTCACACAGTTTCATTCATTATACTAACTTAAGTACATTGCCAAAGATGGAATCGCCTTCAGGAAAATGTCCAAATAATTGTTTTTAAGTTATGCAAAATACAAGTATAAAGTCATATTTCTGCATTTTCAGGTTAATTTTTCAGCCAATCTTCCAGCCAAAATGATCAATTTTTACACTTACATACCCTTTAAATCGATTCCTCCTTGAAAGCATGGTAAACAGAGACATGTTGAGCAGCATTAAAAAATAACAGTTTCAAAGCCCATAGAACATGAGTACACTACTTTGTCTATACACATTTACACTGATTATAAACCAACAGTAAAACCCTATGGGACAGAAAGATTGTGTGAAGATGTGACGACTGTAACAGAGACAACCGTAATGCTGTGTATGAGACGGGCATAAGTAGACTCTACTTCCTGAGAAAGCTCAGGTCTTTCAATGGAGGCCAGCGCCCTGTATTTCGCTGTGGTCTGAGGGGGAAGGAGCACCAGTAAAAGGGACATTGGGTGGATTGACAAACTGATCCATAAAGCTGGTCATGTGATCGGCTGTGAGCTGAAGACATCTAATGTAGCGAATAACGTCCTGTCAATCATCATATCATTGCACTGACTTTCATGTCTCTTATATATAGCTGTGACTTTATATTTTATTACATATTTTTCTATTTTATTTTGACTTGTACATATACATTTATTTATAGAACTGTGTTATTTGACACCTGTCTTTTGCTATCTTTTTTGCTATTTATTTAGAATGTATTATTACCATTTACCATATTTACTCTTTGTTATATAATATTGTGATGAGTGAGCTACTGCGTCCAAATATTTTCCCAAGAGTCTAAGAGAGCCTAAGAGTTAGTCAAAAGCATTGGCAGTGATGCCTGTAGTGAAATGTGTCCTCTGCATTTGATCCGTTCTTCAGTGTCTCTGGGTTAAACCTGTCAGGAGCAATTGGACATCTCCAGATTTTGGTCTAGTCTTGGTCAGGGCTACCTTAGCTGGAGGATTTGACCTATTGTGCATGTTTTGTGTTGATGGAGGACACCAGAAGAAACCCACCCAGACACAGGGAGAACATGCAAACTCCACACAGAAAGGCCTGGGAATTGAACCTCTTGTTATTGTTATCCATTCCATACTGAGTGGGAGGATTAGACTACTGCATAGTGCATATTTTGGGAACTATCTACTACTGTCTATGTACCACAATTTAACCACATCTACTCAAAGCAAATATTAACTCACAAAAGCATACATTTTCACTGGTCTAACACCGAGGAAATACCTCATGGAACTTCGTAAAATCTTGGTGAGAAAGTTGCGAGCCACGTGCACCTCTGACTCTGACGGCATCGTGGCTCGAGGGGCTACGTCCACCATGTTTTAGTCCTGTAGGGGGCGCCACGCAGCAGACAGCAGCAGACAGACCAGACAGGTGAAAGATTGGGACCAGAAATGTAATTTTTTTTACATATTTGGGAGGGTTTGAAAGTTATGTGCTCTACATTTCCTGTTTAATAGCATAGTATTGGTTTAGGTCAATGTTTTGTCCATGATTTTCTACTATTATTACTACTACTAATACTACTAATACTACTTTGCCATTAAAACCCCCAAATGTTCACATTTTTTCCTCTGATTATTGACACTTAGAAATGGCTAAATCAAGATTTCAATTTCTATTTAAAATTGACACATTAACCTCCTATGTTCTGTGAAGTAGTTCTAGTAGTTGTAGTACCGGTAGTTCTAGTAGCAGTTGCAGCACTAGTGGTAGTAGCAGAAGTAGTAGTGGTAATATCCTGGACAGTAGACAGTTCTTTCCCCTCTAAAGGAATCTGACAGCTATTTTCCGGTTTGTCCTTCAACACAAACAAATCTCCCACAGGTCTCTCTGATAAACTGGAGGTCAGGACTGGAGACTTTTGGCTTGGAATGAATATAACTATTTCTTCACAGTTTAGCGATTCAAATATGACCAGCCTATTTATCCCTTCAAAAACAAGAAGAGATCCAAACTTGATATAAGATATATATAAATTGCATATAAATTGCAGTCTTAAATTCAATTACAGAACTGTTTACAATATTATCTGATTATGGGATGAATAGTTTCTACAATGGTAAGAAAAGTGGAAGGAAATAACCAGGGCTGTACTACATGGCATTATATCTTCTTGGCAATACAAATCAACACAAGATGCTGTATTGTGTTAAACATTGTTAATATGTTGTTATATGCATTTTGTTACATAGTACAAAGACATAGTTAACTTTTAAAGGTCCTATATTACGCAAAATTGACTCTTGTGAGCTTTAAGTCATGTTATAATCTTGTTACCTCGTCAAAAACATTCTGTCTACATCTCAAAGCTCAGCTCTGTTCCACTTTGTGATGTCATGTGAAGTGGTAGTTTTCAAGTTAACAGCTCTTTTTACCTTTAGTTCAGTAGAGATGGGCAATTCCAGGGTTGAAATTATCCAAATTATTGTAGTGAAGGTGTGTGGAGTTTAAAAAACACAATGGAGCCCTTTCTGTATTACCATATGACATTACAAGGTGGAACAGAATGTTTTCTATTTGAGAGAAGAACTCAGGACCTAAAAACACAGGATTTTGTGTGTTAAACATGTGTGAATGAAACAGTGATATGCCTGTATCTGGTTACATAATGCATCATGGTGTTCGTATCAGTGAGATTCTTGGTAATATTTTTGTGGTTTTCTTGTCTCCTAAAGTATGTTGCCATGACGTCCTCCTCTGTGTACCTTTAGATAGGTTTCCTGGTGTGTGGACAAAGGATATGCTAACGTTAGCTTTTGTGCTTCTCTGTCATAGATCTGTACCAGAGCAACATGAACCAGGCTTGATTCAACAGGAGAAACTTAAACACACCTGACTGACCCAGCTTTCTCACAGAGACTTCACTGTGTTAGCTCAAGAACTGCTGTCAAGAAGCAGCATATGTAGGTCTATTGCAACAATAACTAATATACCACCAAGTACAACCAAAGTAGGCATATTACAGTTCAAAACTACAGATGTGTATGTATAAATATACACTAACCCGCTAGCTACCTCGCTCCAAACGGGACGTGAGAATACTTGCATTACTGGCTCCATCGAGTGGTCTGCTGCTGTGAGCCTCGTCATTTTGGGCTTCAAATTTTCATATTAACCCGCTCTACATGATCCTGGTGTTTTTATTTTGCCATTTTGTCAAAGTAAATAAATTCCTATTCCTCATCTGGCCTCGCTGAGTTTCATTTAACTGGAGTCGAACTCTATGGGTGACGTCACACTCCCTTAGTTCAATTCTTTACAGTCCAGGATCAAAATTAGAACTAAACCAGGTCCAAACAAGACGACACTCTATTGTGTCACAATTATCATGGCCAAAATAATTGTGATTATTGATAAATGTGGTTTATTATTATTAAATGTGCTTTTACATTATTAGTTTCTTATTATACATGACTGGGTGCTGAAACAACCATGAACAGTGATTCTTAAAGGTGCACTGTAACATTTTGGTCACCTGTTTATTTCGATGGATATGCCATTGGTCTGTCTGGAATGTTCCACAGTATGACATTAAAAAGCTCTACTTTACATTTTTTCAACTACAGGTGTTTTTTTTAGCTCAAAAATACCTAGAAAAACAGGCATTCTGACTGTGAGCGGGGTTGCCTCTCCACAGATCAGACCTGTAACTTGATCTGGTTTGGTTTGGCATGCATCCAGCTCACACACAAACATACACACATGCATCCAGCTCACACATAAACTCACATTCTGACTCACACAGTACAGTACAATCACATACACTTACACATAAGTACATAATAGTAACAACACATAATCTGTAATAGCCTCTGTTTACATACAAGGACATGGGTACTGCATGGGTAAAGGACTGAAGTCTTCAAGATTTTTTTTTTTTAACTTGAAGTATTTAAACTAAAACATGTTTCAGTAACATATTGAAAACTTAATACCAAACTGTGAAACACTCCAAGCAAAGCAATAACATCTCCATGAAGAAAAGCAGAAAAGTTACACAGTGCACCTTTAACCAAAGGGCTGTGAAATCAGAAGACTATAATGTATTTAATGAGACTGGGCCCCAGGTAACTTTTTACAGGAAAAAGTTGGGCCCTGAGGAGGTCAAAGGTTAAGAGCCCCTGATCTAGAAGAGAACATGGTGGATAAGGAGCTTGGTGGTCTGGTGACATAACAGAGATTATCTTTGTTGGTGATTAGGTGTGTGCAAAAATATCAAAATATT
Organism: Paratrypauchen microcephalus; assembly: GCA_036785185.1. NCBI lineage: Eukaryota > Metazoa > Chordata > Actinopteri > Gobiiformes > Gobiidae > Paratrypauchen > Paratrypauchen microcephalus. The sequence goes on along the minus strand of JAVJIX010000165.1, from coordinate 578,405 downwards.
GATATATCGTGATACTAAATATCGTGCTACAGTACTGATACTGTGGGCTGCTGTTTCGATATATTAGCAAGTGGATTTTGGTAACGTTTAGCAAATTTTTTTGTGAAAGCATGACAATTTTGTTGCTTATTTAGTGAGAGGAAACGTGTTTATGCCCTACACCAGTACATTTTCATTGTTTTTACGATTAATTAAAAATATTATTTTAAGAGTATTTCGTCTTAATTTTGCACAAGCAGTGGTTTAATAAAGAAATATGTATTTGGTTCATAAAAAATTGCCATATTGTGATAATATCGTATTGTGAGCCGTGTATCTAATAACCCAGACCTATTAATGATTGGCGATTGTCACAATTATTACACATGTATCACAGATGATTAGCAATTTTAATGTTTATTCTTCCCAGGTCCAAACTATGGCTAGATCAGGTTTAAGTAGCAGTAGGAGTTATAAATGTGGAGTAACAGAATGGAGGCTTAAAATGTTAACTGAATTCTATTATCGAAACATAAATTGCAAATCTAATCACAATATTGAAAAATTGTAACTGAGATATTTTACCAACAGACAAAATAGCAAAATAAATACACCAGCATCATGTAGAGAATACAAAATAGAATAGAAAATAGAATACAAACATATTAAGACCAAAATGATGAGGCTCACAAAAGTAGAGAGGGGGGCCACAATATTCCAATGGAAGTCAATGTGAGCCAGGGTCAGGGTTCCTATTTGGAACGCAGTGGCTCGTGTGCTCTATGGTTCAGCCCCATTTTCTCCAAAAGCTCATCATGTAAACCAGGGTTCCCCAAACTGTTCCACAAAGGGGCCGGTGTGGCTGCAGGTTTTCTTTCCAACCAAGCAGCAGCACACCAGACTAGACTCATTTAATCAACTGATCTCAGTCTTCAGACAGTTGAAGGTGTGGCCTTGGTTGGTTGGAAAGAAAACCTGCAGTCACACCGGCCTTTGTGGAACAGTTTGGGGAACCCTGATGTAAACTGACTTCACATATCCACTCCCCTCTCCTGGGCCCACCCTCTTTAAACCATAGACTCTATATAATCTGCGGGGTTAATGGCACTCTCCAGTTTCATGTGTTCACTGAACTCAGATCAGAGCTCATTGTCCTGATCTAAAATAGTCCAAATGTGTGACAAAGGTGCAGCAGGATTACAATGGGATTTAAACTAGGGGGCGGGGCTTGAGAAGTCAGGGGCGTGGCTTGTGGAGTCAGGGGCGGGGCCAGGGTCTTAGTCAATTAATCAATAAACTTAGACTTTAAAAGAATTTTATAAATAAAATGTGAGGTAAAAAAAAAAAGTGCATTTCGGTTAAAGGTGCTCTAAGTAACTACTTGAGGGATTGGAGATGTTACTGTGTTGCCTGAAATGTTTCTCAGTATGACAATAAACTTATCTATCTCCATGGAGACAACAAGGAGACGCCAGCAGGCCAAGTTGCAAGTGAGATCTGTGGAGAGCCGAGCCTGCTCACAATAATAATGTACAGCAAGCGTGATTTTCTGTCTATATTTTTGCAATAAAAGTACTTGTAATTGCATACTAGATGACTATTTGTACTATTTATTACTTACTTTATCCCCTCCCTGCCTGCATGCACTTTTTCCCTCTTGTCCAAATGTCCTGGAGTTACTGTGGCGAGTAAATTTCTCCTGTGTGAGATCAATAAAGGCTTATCTTATCTTATCTTATCTTATCTTAGATAGATGTTTAATGGCATACTGTGGAAAATTTTAGGCAAAGCAAAAGCATGTCCCTGAAGACAGATAAACCACAAAAATTACACAGTACATCTTTAAATTATGGTTTACTGATAATGCATTTTTATTCCATGACTTCCAGCTAATAGTTACAATAGATTATTAACCACAAAATTTGATTCCAGATTGGTTTATACTTTCTTTATCACAGTGCACCTGCCTGCTGGTTGATCTTTCACTCCGGACACCTTGCTCCTGTCTCTCCCCCCGTCTCTCCTCTCCCTGTCTGTGTTTGTAGCTGACTCATTCATTTTTTTCTGTGTAGGAGTCCAGACACTGTGGGTCAGACAGTGAACTCAAATCGGAGGAAACAAAGGAAAGTGCAGGCGTCATCACAGCTCCTGGATTAACATGAACTCCCAAAAGCTATTCCCACTCCTCTCCCACTCTCCTTCCTCTCTCTCCTCTCCCCATATAATGTTGGTTCTTCAGCACAAACAGACCTGGAGTTGTGATTTGTTTTATTCACACATGAACTCACACAAACCCTGCAGATTTAGACTGAGTTCTTCTCTCAGATTGAAAATTTTGTTCCACCTTGTGATGTCATGTGGTAATACAGGAAGTACAAGGTGGAACAGAGCATTTTGAGCTTTGAAGATATAGACAGACTTACTCATACATTTGTGAATGGAATGAAACAAAACACAACTCCAGGTATGTTTTTGAGGAGGAAACTAGATTATAACATGGCTAAAAGTTCACAAGAGTCAGCTTTGCGTAACAAAGAACCTCAGTATTCCATAAAGAAATGCTCAATCCAATAATTGAGTGACCATTATATCTAACCACAAAGTTATATTAAAAAGATATATTATAATTCCAAAAATGTTCTAATTTCTTCACGCTGGGTGGGCATTATTGTGATATTTTTAATATTAGAAACTTCTCAAAAGGGGAAAAACAGACTTCTTGAACTATAAACAAAAAAACTTTCAACTAATTTCTAGTTATTGTAAACCTCTTAAAATCACAGTATTCTAATCTTATACCACACTAGTACAGCGGGTACAGGTTGTAACAAAGATCTAGGTTTCATAGTTTAATAAATCTGTATTATAATATGTTGTTTCACCTTGACATCAGAGATAACTAATATACTGTATCTGGATAATGCAATTTAAGATAAACAAAAGACAGAAACAAAATAAATCAAATCAAATCAGTAATTTAAAGTTTGTAACACTGTAATTACCAATGCTAGCAAAAAATGTTTAAATGAACTTAGTCACAGTAGTCCACAAAAATTCTTTACCTGGCAAACCAATATTACTACTACAATTTTAAATATATAATTAAACTCATGTCATTTAAGCTCATTAAAAATATTGCTTTATAATTACAACAAAAACTAGAGATGTTTTCCTGTTTTATAATCCAACTTCAAATCATTGTGAATTTAGATTTTAGATCATAATTACAAACCTCTATCTCATTCTTTAACATGAAGTGCATCCATTCTGTGATCTAGTGAAAGTTATAAAAGTGAAAATGGACATACCTGCTAATAAAAAGTTATGTTCTGAATCCAAACATGTCCAAAAGAAGGAGAGGAAGATATAAAAAGAGCCTGGAGCTACCACTAAAACCTTTTGGAAACAATGGACCCTACTGATATCCCACTAAGCACTGTCAACTCACCTAGGCAACATGGAGCGTACCACTTTGGCTTTTCAGAGGGGGCAAATTAGACGTTAACACCACAAAAACTCAAAAGCAATGCTTAAAAATGGTTTAGTCTCATTCTAATGCAGAGTTAGAAGTGTGCAAAGCCATATTATAAGGTAGAATGTTAACAGATTTGAGTAATTAAAGGAGAAAAAGAGGTTTAGATCATGGCTTCCCCTATGGAGTGGAGGTGGGCAGTAAAGCTGGGCACGCACTTGTGAAGCTTGTAATTGGATTCAGAGTTTAAGTCTGTGTTGCCATTTGCTGCAAAGGGACAAGTGCAGCCCGGTCCAGATCGTCATAGTAACGGTAGTAAAGGAGCAGAGTGAGCTATGGACTACAAACTACAAACGAACGCACTACAAACAAAGATGGAGGACGGAGAGAGAGCTTAAATGTTGATACTTTGCAGTGACATCATGCTGTGGGGTGTTCTACATGTATCTCCTTTTCATCCATAGCTTTCAGCAGTTACCATGGTGACACAATGCACCTACTTTTAGCAAAAACGGCCAAAAATGTTTTAATACAGTCCGAAACTCATGAAAGAAAATACAAAATGGATTTAAACAGCACATTTTCAGAAGCCTGTGATCAGTCTGAGCATTCATTATTCTGTTTAGGAGTTTGAGTGACAGTAATTTCATGTGTGAGGGACTTTTTTAACAGCACAAATCAGCTCACCTGTTGCAGTATGTGTTCAAATAAAGCTCAGAGTCTACCAAGCGTCAGACAGAGCAGTGCATACAGTTAGCGTCACACCCCCAGGGAATGTTGATGACTTCAGCAGCTGATTTGTGCTGTTAAACAAGTCTCTCGCAAATAAAATTAGTCACAAGTTAGACCATGAACATTGATCACAGACTTGTTTAAAACTTACTTAAAACTTATTTGACAGTGTTTGCTAGTGCATGCTTTGTGTCTCCATGGCAACTGATGAACATTTCGCCAATACACATACATTTAGAACACCCCCAGAGTGAAGAAATAGGACCAAATGAAAGTGTTTCTCCCTCAGACCCAGGTTGTGTTATGATAGTAGCTGGTGCATGTGTCCAGGCTGCTGTCTGGTTTATCTGCGCTGTACTAACACTTGGCTCAAAAGCACAAAGACGGCTTTTGTTAGAGACTGAGAGCGAGGGGCCCTCTGTGGGTCTGATAACAGCTCACTCAGATAAGACTTTGGACTGGAGGATTTATGTTTATCTCATTAGATTTCACATGTTTGACACAGATGTACCTCTGCTACTAAGGCTGAACAATTTGGGGAAAATGTATAATAATGAATGAAAAAGATCACATTTTAAACACATCCAGAAGAACTGACAAAAAGACTGAAAGCTGAATTGACAAACTAATACAGGGGTTAGCAGTTGATAAAATTATATAAAAAAGATACACATAAAGGCAAATATGTGAGGGATGAGGGCTCATGTTTGAGTTTGGCTGATCTTACCTTCTTAGGACCAAGGAGAGAGTCTTGTGAGAGCCCTTGACCAGAGAGATAGCTTCCTGTCTGGACCCACGCAGAATCACTGAGTTCACTCCCACCAGCTCATCTCCCACCTGCAAACCCACAACAGCCGCACAACTGCCCTCCTCCACCTCACAAAACAGAAACAGTAAGAAACACAGAAATAAGTGTAAATAAGGCTTGGTCTCTGTGCAGTCCTGGTTCAGATCTGGTTTAGGTCTGGTTTAAAGGTCCTAACACATTTTCAGTAGCCTGTGACCAGTACAAGCGTTTGTGGTCCTGTTTAGGAGTTTGATTTTCAACGAAAAGGTGAGAGTGACTAATGCTAATGTTACACAGTGCACCTTTATCTACTCCCTCTTCAGACCTTGGTGATAACCAGCGGCTCCTTGTGCTCTGTCCCTCCTCTCACAGTGAAGCCCCACGGAGCTTTGCCTCTGAGCAGGACCTCCACCAGCCGCTCTCCCCCCACTGGGCTGCTCCGTCCTGGGCTGCTCTGCGCCATCATGCCCCCTGGAGCTCCACCACCTCCAGCTCCCACAGTCCCATTAACAGTACGTCAACCTGGAGAGACAGAGAGCACCAAAATGTGTGTGAATAACGCTTGTAAAATGTGCAAAAATATAAAATAATGAATTAATGAATAAACAAACAAATAAATAAATATGCAGCTCATCAACATTCCCTGGGGGTATGAAGCTGTTTGACTTTAATCTGAGCTTTATTTTAACACAATCTGACCAGAAAGAGCTGATTTGATTGGACCTACAACAGGGTGAGATGACGACTCATTTCACGAAAAAACAGTTAACATAATTAGATTTATGATTTTGGTAAAAAAGTTTACATTTTTCCCCAATTCTTTAGGTTTCATTTTACTTCCTGGTTAGAAATAATGTCGTCTCACTAGGGAGTTCTATAACTGTTACCTAGCAAACATGTAAATTAATTATTCGTAAACACTTCTTTCCCATTTTCCTGTCCAAAATACAATGCTATAAGAAAACCATCCAATTCTCTGCCAATTCCAAAGCGATTAAAACCCTGGAAATTCTTGAGCAATCTTTTTTTTTTTTAAATTTGTAAATGTGAATTTTGGTTATGTGTGACCCTTGGCTACCCTACCCCTCCCCAGGTGTTACCTCTGTCTCCCCCTGTCCAGTATTGTTTGTTATTTTTTAATTGATTTTGTGTATAATAATAATAATAATAATAATAATAATAATAATAATAATAATAATAATAATAATAATAATAATAATAAACTAGCAACCATGTCATGCACTGGGCCACACCCCCTTTAATGTCACAGAGGTTATAATTTGACAAATAAAATGATATGAAAACACCTTTATTTAGTTGAAATCAAGTTTAAAATATGAGGGGAAAAAACGTTTCTTGAGTAAAATTTCAATACAGAACTCTCTAAAATAGAACTGTACTTCCTGTGAGTTTCAGCTTTTCTTCACTGGTATAAAGCTGGAACAAATATTTACTACAGGTATTATTCTACCAAATAAAGTCAAATTTTGAGAATAATTATTACAATAAGCAGTGGTAAAATCATCAAATTCCTTATCTTATCTTAACTTCAACGTGTGTAAACGGCCGAAGCAAAATGACGTTAATTAATAAAACATGAGGCAAGTTAGTGACGGATCAGGTAGCGCATAACGGGCCAATTAAGCTAGCTAGTGTTAACTCTCTACACTAGCTTATGTTGTTAACTACACTTGGAATAATAATGATAAACAGTAGATTACTAGCAATAGTTTATCGTTAATGTTTTAGTTTAGTTTTTTTTTTAATTAAAGTAACGTTACGTGTTAATAATGCCGTAACTTGAGGCGACGCTCCGCACAAACTTCAGCCCTCCCGATCTGCGGCGCGTCATTCTGCAGGTTCAGGTCGACGCAGAAACGGTGATAAAAAGTGCTCCACTAAATGAAATTATGCTGTTTTTGTTTGCGTTAGTTGTGCGTAAACATGTCCTTTCTTATCCGACGTACACAAAAGACTGAAATCCAATTCACATGATGAATATTTCATCATTTTCCAACGTGACTGAAACAAAAGTCACATTACGTGGAGCAACGGCGCCCTCGTGTGGCCGTTGTTCACATCCCAAAACCCCTTAAACTTTAGTCCGTGTTTAGGGCGGGTTTAGTCCTGGTTTGTTCTGGGTCAGTCCTGATATAATCCTCGTTAAATCAGTGGTTCAGTCCTGGTTTAGTCCAGGATTGGTCCTAGTTTAGTGCTGGTTAACTTAAATCAGTAGTTTAGGCCTGGCTGAGTCATGATTTAGTTCTGGGTCAGTCCTGGTAATCCTCGTTAAATCAGTAGTTCAGTCCTGGTTTAGTCCAGGATTGGTCCTAGTTTAGTCTTGGTTCAATCCTGGTTCAAATGCTGGTTAAATCAGTAGTTTAGGCCTGGCTGAGTCCTGGTTTAGTCCTCGTTAAGTCAATGGTTTAGTCTTGCATTGGTCTTGGTTTAGTTTTGGTCCAGTTCTGGTTTAAGTGCTGATTAAGTCAGTAGTTTAGCCCTGGTTGAGTCCTGGTTTAGTCTTGGTGTATCTTGGGTTAAGTCCAGTTATCTTAAATCAGTTTGGTCCTTGTTCAGTCTTGGTTTAGACATGGTTTAGTCCAGGGGTCGGCAACCCGCGGCTCCGGAGCCGCATGCGGCTCTTTGATCCCTCTACAGTGGTCCCTCGTTTGTGGAGATAATTTTGTCTCATAAAGATTTGCATAAATAAAAAAAGATATATATAAATATTAGGGCTGTCAAACGATTAATTTTCTTGATCGCAACTAATCTCAGAAATTTCATAGTTAATCGCGATTAATCGTGATTTATTTTGCATGTTTAAAATTGATATCTTGCAGTAAGACTGTTCGAATCTAAAGTTAAACTCACAATGCAAAGTATTTCTCACCATTTTTTTTATTTCAAAAAAGTGCAGAGAAAGGAAAAAGTAACAATGAACCAGTAATAGTGCTTACTTTGAGAAATTGTAAATAAATGATTGAAGCCCGGTCGAGCTGCCTACGGATGCGTAGAAGGAACAAAATACTAGCAAACTCAAAATAGCGCGTTTAACCGACAATGAGTTTAATTAATACAACCAAATGAGCTGCATATGGATGGTAGAATTGCGAAAAATGCTGGCAAACTCTGATCGCGATTTAAAAAATTGTTCGCGATCATTAATCGTTTGCGATTAATCGCGATTAACGCGTTAATATTCCCAGCCCTAATAAATATAAATACATTTATAAATATTCAAACACAAAATACAAAAACGCGACATACAAATAAATGATAGAATGTATATAAATACACAGGCATTTGTAAATATATTTTCGAGATTTGTAAATATATTTTCAAGATTTATAAATATATTTTCGAGATTTGTAAATATATTTTCAAGATTTATAAATATATTTTCGAGATTTGAAAACAAATGTAGTTGACTTTCTATGTGGAGTCTGCATTTGTGGATCAATTTTTTGCTTTCGTGTCTATGATGTAATTGTGAGACAGTCCTAGCGCAAACCACGATTTGTATAAATAAAAAAAGATATATATAAATATAAATACATTTATAAATATTCAAACACAAAATACAAATACAAAAAACGCGACATACAAATAATTGATAGAATGTATATAAATACACAGGCATTTGTAAATATATTTTCGAGATTTGTAAATATATTTTCGAGATTTGAAAACAAATGTATTGGAGTCTGCATTTGTGGATCCATTTATTGCTTTCGTGTCGATGACGTAATTGTGAGACAGTTCTACCGCAAACCTTACCTGGCCAGCCAAATGATATCTCTCTGTATTTCCTATACACCGCGATACCATTTGGACACCCTCCATCCACCCTCGCTCCTCCGGCTACAAACGGACTCCGCGATTCTGATTCGTTCAAAGATGGTGACGTCAGTGCCCCCGCCTTTGCCCGCAAAGTCACTCTTAGGCAGCGGAAGTTCCGCCTCAGTTTTGAATCAAAATGGCGCAATCTCTGATTGGTTCACTTAGCTGTCTGTCTACGCGCAACCGCAGCGCATTTTGGACCAAGCGTTACCAGACTCACTCGCTGGTACAGCGATGAGTCATGGATTCTTCCAGGCAACCGCAAACCACGATTCGCAAATAAATGTCACCGGATTTGAATACAAATAGCCTTCACTGGACATCCAGCAGATGGCAGTGTTGAGCAGCTTGTCGGTAGTTGCTCTTTAGATGCGTGAATGAGTGAATTTCTCCTTTTATCATAGTTGCTCTTTAGTAAATGAGACTACAGTGGGCCCTCGCTCGAGTGGAAAGTCGAGTGGAAAGCGACCTGGATATTATTTTGGGCAAAACTCAGGCCACCGCTAACAGTGCCGAACTGAATGACTACGCACAACGCCTCTGAGCACCAGCCCTCACCACCTGACCAGGTACACAAGCTGCAGGCCGAGCAAGGGGTGATTTAATCCTGGTCTGGTCCCGGTTTGGTCCGGGTCTGGACCTGATCCGGCCCTGGTTTAGACCTGGTCTAGACCTAGTCTGGTTAACACCTGACCATATCACAAGCCTTCCAGTTCGAAACGAACGGAAGCGGCCTGGGAATTCCCAGGCTAGGTCTAGACCTGGTTTAGTTCTGGTCTAGACCTGGAAGTCACATAGAAGCAGAGCCCGCCCCGAGCGAGACCCCGCGGTCTTGCCCGCCGATAGAGCACCTTTCTTGGCCTGTTAGCTCACAGTGTCAGCCCCCCGGCTCTAGAAGTCACATAGAACCAGAGCCCGCCCCGCCATGCTCTTATTCCCGCTGAAAGAGCGTCTTTCTCTGCCTCTTAGCTGTAGCGCGGAACGCGCAAGGAGCGCGGAGACACGAGCAACGCGCTCCTCCAACGGCACTGCCATGTCCCGGGATAATCCTGGTTTAGTCCAGGTCCAGTCCAGGTTTAGACCTGGTTTAGTTCTGGTCTAGACCTGGTTTATTCCAATCAGGACGCAGAACACAAATGTTACACTATAAAAAAAAAGTTACACTATAAAAAAAAAACCTTGGAACGGATCAGGCCTTTTCCATTGAAATAGCTACTCAACTTATGAAAAATTCACGTTACGAAACCACTTCTGGAACGAATTAATTTCGTAAGGTGAGGTACCACTGTATCTTGTAAATGTCTGGAACCAGCAGTGCCATCGGCGGGCAAATAAAGTAAAAGTCGGCTTACCTTAAGTTTGATCCGTTGTCTGCTAGTCCACGGACATGTAGGCTACAGTTTAATATCGCATTTGCAACACTTTAATTACGTCTTTCCAGCCAAACATATCGTTGAATTCGAGCAATATCACTATTTCAGTAAAGAGGACTCGAACTTCGTTGTGTGTATACTGAGGTGACCTGCTGCGATGAATGTTGGATGTATCATTTTTGTGGGGGGGAGCGAGGAGTTTGCTGTAGGGCTGTGAACTTGGTGCTTATCGCACTTCCAGTCCAGTCTTTTTATTCGCTTAATGTTGTCTTGCAAAAGTGCCAAACAGGAATTAAAAAAAAAAAATCTCTCCAAGGTACGCCTAGTGCGTACGGCCGTACGCCTGGCGGCGGCTTTGAAAATTTCAAAGGATAGATACAAAAATGAGACAAACTAAATCAAACCAGAATGAGCGGAGCAAGAAACACAAATGCTGAAATCATTTTAGATTGTCAACATAAAGCTTTTGTTATTTTCACTAAAGAGTAACCAAAACTGGTACTCAAGTAAGAGTAGAGTTACTTAAATAAATAAAAGTAAACCAGTAAAAGTTTCTGGAGTTGTACCCACCTCTGGCCTTTAGTGCGCAGCTCCCTCTGTCCTGTAGTTTGCCACTCCGAACCATGGGGGGCGCTTTTCTGTTTGGAGTACAGACAGACCTCCCTCCTGTCCTCTCTCCGTCAGTGTTGCCAACTTAGCGACTTTGTCGCTATTTTTAGCTACTTTTTGGACCCCCCTAGCGAGAAAATTAGACAAAAGCGACTAGCGACAAATCTAGCGACTTTTTTTGGTGATCAGAGGCTCCAAGATCGCGGGAGGGGAAAAAAATAATTGCGCCGTTTTTTCTCTTTCCCCGTTCAGAGAAAGAGACAGAGAGACACAGGCAGAGAGGGGCGGGGCGGAGTTGAGAACAGCGTGGACTCACAGGCAGACACACACACCAGTCTCTCCTCTGCTCCCTCCCATCTCGTCAGATCGCCTCGGAGTCTGGTCATTCCTCTGCCATAGGCTCTGATTCTCAATAAGTGTATGCCTATGCGCTCTGATTTGTTTTCTTTTTCTTTTTGGCGACACAAAGTCACAAGTAGCACTGCTTAAAAGCTAGTTGTACAGCACAGAAAGGTTTTTTTTTTTAAAAGCTAGTTCTTTAGCACCAAAAAATAAAAATAAATAAATAAAAAGCTATAGTTTGCCCACTATAGCACAAAAAAATAAAAAAAGCTCTCACGTTTGGATTGGACCGCTCGCTCGTCTAGCTCCTTTTAGCTACTTCTGGGCGGGCCAATAGCTACTTCCGATGCTGGGGCGTTGGCAACACTGCTCTCCGTGTGCAGCTGCTGTGCAACAGACTCCACTTTTCTTCATTTTAAGGTAAATATTCCTGCTTTAAGTGAGTTATGGGGGGGGGGGGCTCTGCATTCGGACATAATAGTAGTCAGATTACGGTGGGATGTCTTATAGAAAGCTCTATATATGTGGGCAAATCTGGGCTTTGAGGTGCTCTGTAACTGGCTTGTACTCTGTTTTTGTAATAAATGGTATCCAGCAGAGTTTTGTTTCTTTTCCCATAACATCCCACCAGCGCGTGAAAACCCAAGCAGCCACAGGTGAGAAACGACATTAGTCTCGCGTCTACGTGGGGATTAGTAATTTATCTTAACTTAATAGATCTTGAGGTTTTAAAGCTTTAATTTCTAAAAATTTCTTAGAACATTTACCGCAACAACTGTAATGATCCTTAAACAGTAACTATTTTACAGAGAGACCATTCATTTTTTCAGTATTATTAATACTTGTTCAGATAAATACTTTTGGTACTACTGTGTGGGCTGGTAGTGTTGTTATTATGGAAATCTTTATCTTAAGTGTTTTGTAACTCTTTTGGCTCTGTATTATGAGAATGTTCAGTGGTATGCAGGTCGCCGTGACCTCTTGGTCTCAGTATCTTTAACTGATTAAAGGTCCTATATTACGCAGTCTTGACTCTTGTGAGCTTTAAGTCTTGTAATAATGTTGTTATGTAGTATCTGCTCCACTGCTTGAGCATTGGGAGCGCAGCCAAACACTGTTTAGGCCTGTGTAGGATGTGTTTATAGAAGCTGTAAATAGAGGGAAATTCTTTTGTCCTTCTGTTTTTGTTAATAAAGAGAGGTTTACACTAGCAGAGTAGTCGTCACAACTCTAAAACACAACTCCAGGTTATAACATGACTTAACACAACTTGTGCTTATGTCTTTTTTCATTTCACAGAAGTCTCCTCCTCACACAAGATGGCAGTTCGTTGTGACGTTTGTAAAAAGTTGTACTCATCAGTCTCCAACCTCACAGTCCACCTCCGCACCCACACCGGAGAGAAGCCCTTCCACTGCTCCCAGTGCCCCAAAAGCTTCACCTCCTCTGGGGACCTTTCACGGCATTTCCGATCTCACACCGGAGCTCGCCCCTTCGAATGCCAAGCCTGCGGAAAAACTTTCACAGATGCCGGGAATCTGAACAGACACAAACGTATCCACACCCAAGAGAAACCGTGGAGCTGTGACGAATGTGGGATGACTTTTTCACATCGCTTTCATGTTAAATCTCATATGCTGATTCACACAGGGGAAAAGCCATTCAAATGTGAAGAGTGTGGGCAAGCATTTAGACACAGCTCAGCATTAAGATTGCACAAACTCATCCATAAAGGAGATAAACAATATTCCTGCAATCAATGCGATAAAAAGTTCCTCAGAAAAAGAGATTTGGTTCAACACAGAACAGGTCATGCCAAAATGAAGCTGTTTAACTGAATTCTGTGGTAAAAACTACACGTATCAATCCGGGTTAGCTTCACATCGCCTGAGCCACACCAAAGAAATACAAATCCCTTGTGAGCTGTGTGAGAAAGTGTTTTATAATCCCATTCGTTTTAAAAAACACAAATGCTGCCCAAAAAACACTTAAAAACGTGAGTGCAGTGTATTTAAAGGGATATTGCGTTTAAAAAAAAAAAGTTAATCTGTATGGGTTTCCTTCTAAAAGTTACGTGTGTTGACACACTCGCGTTCTGGAGCCCACGCGTTCTGGAGCCCACGTAAGTAGGTCCGGTATCTTCCCTGGAACATGAAATAAAGCTTGTTTTTCTTCTCAAAACAAAACATTTGTCCGAAAGGTGATATATTTGCGTCCGAAACAGTTGTCCACGAAAAATCCAACAGCGTATTTCACATTTGTGTATACTCTCTCTCGACTCGTATCACTACGCCCATATTAACTCTATCAGCCTGTTCACCTTTAGCGGATGTCTACGCCGAAGTTTACAAGTGAACAGGCTGATAGAGTTAACATGAGCGTAGTGATACGAGTCGAGAGAGAGAATACGCAAATGCGAAATACGCAACTCCGTAACTTTTAGAAGGAAACCCATACAGATTAACATAAAAAAAAAAAAAGCACTATCCCTTTAAAGGTGCATTGTTTAACTTTACTGCTGGAGGGTCCGTCACCTGCTTGTTTCTATGGATATGTCACTGCTCTGCCTTGGAATGATCCACAGTGTGACAAAATCATTTATTCAATTAAAGGTGGTTTTATAGCTCAAAAATACCTAGAAAAACAGGCATTCTTACTGAGCAGGGTTGCGCCCCCACAGATCTGACCTGTAACTTGGTCTGGTTTGGTCTCCATGAAGATAGAAAGGTTTAATGGAGACAACCTTTTGACCAACCTTCCACCAGAAAAGTTTTATTTAATTTGTATCTGTATGAACTGTAAACAAAGCTTAAAACGTGTAAAACTGGCTGTGTGGCTGGAACAGTGACGCTCTGCGGGAGCTTTTGAGGAGGCCACGATGGACAAGTGCGACTGACATGTTTGTTACTGCACGAATGAACTCTGCAAGCTGTACTAAGTCAGAGAGAGTCAGCTTTATTGTCAATTCTGCCATATGTGCTTGACATACAGTGAATTGAAATTGCGTTTCTCTCTGGCCAACTTTAATGTATAGTTTTATCTGCAGACTGAACAAATGAGACAATGGAATAATAATGGCACATTATTACATTATTACAAATTTGAGACTCGATGCGATACGATGTCAGTCCAATATGTGGAAACACTGTTATGGCTAGCTTTTTAAAATAAAAATGTTTTTCGTTTTGTATTTTCATTGTCCTTGTCTGTTTTAAAAATGGACCACGAGTCCGGAATAAAGACGAATTGAATTGAAAAATGAATATTTTTGTCTGACGTCATCACGCATGTGCACACGGCGGACAGGTGACGTGGAAATAAAAATGTAAATAAAAATAAAAAGTGAAGAGTTGTCGTATACACATTACTTAGCCTAAATCATTTACTAATTGTGTTAATTATGTTTTTGTAGTAATTGTGTAGAGATATAATGACCGCGTTATTGTAGTTGCAAAGGCGCTGTGACGTACGTGTACGTGTGGCGTACGTGGAGGGCGGCTTTTACGTGGCGTGACGCGGAAGGGACCAGACAGTGCTCGAGACACCTGTGCTGTGCGCAGGTAAACGGCGGAACAAAGGGACAAAAACACGAGTAAGTGGAATTATATGTTCTTTAAAGGATTTAATATTATTCAGGGAGTTAAAGAGAGTTTAAAGAGGCGACCGGTGAACAAATGAAAAGCGAAAATACAATTTTTAGTCGTTTATCAAAATAAGGTTACTGATGAAGTTCATATGTTATCACCTATTCCTTGTTTAATATTAGCTTAAACCTGAAACATCGCGTTTTAAGTCGATTATTTAGCATAAAATCAATATACTTTTAAAATATCTTGCTTATAATATATATTTAGCTGTAACATATGAGTCAGCCAACGTACATTTTGGCAATTCAAACAGAAACATTTAACACTGTTCCAACCTGACAAACTGGTTCCAGATATTTACACAATGAAGTAGCGAAACGGATAAATTTCCCATGCACATTTTCAGAAAAGTATAAGTATAATTTAAGTCTTTAAGGCCTATTAGATTATGGAGAAAACATAAAATAAATAAAAAATATGTGTGAAAGTGTAAAATGTGAAGAATTATTATAGTTTTACACAAATTAAGAAGCAATTTGTAAAAAACAAAAACTTAAAACCTTTTTTTTTTTTTTTTTTCTAAATCACAAAGGTGCACATGTAACTTTTTGGTTGGGGGTCCTTCACCTTCTTGTTTCTAGGATATGTCATTGCTCTGCCTGGAATGTTCCACAGTATAATATTATTTATTCAATTACAGCTCAAAAAATAAAGCTCAAAAATACCTAGAAAAACAGGCATTCTGACGGTGAGCGGGGTTTCCTCTCCACAGATCTGACCTGTAACTTTGGCTGGTTTGGTCTCCATAAAAATAGAAAGGTTTAATACCATAAACCATATTGTGAAACATTTCAGTCAATAAAAACAATAACATGACCATGGAGGAAAGCATTTGACTGGGTCTACACCAGAAAAGTTACAAAATGCATCTTTAGATATAATAATCTTAAGTGTAATTTAGTTAAATGAGTAGTCCAACCTGTCATTTTCTCTTTAAATAAAGGAAAAATAAAACAATTGAACAAAACAAATGAGACAATTTTAAAACAGGGACTTTGATTCATTCATTAGATTAGGTTATTAAAATTATGTGTTGTAATCACCAGACATTTTTGATTACAACTTCTCTATTAAATGTGAGTTTCTCATTTCCATGTACTTTAAATTATGTATTTTTTCTTGTTTTGCAGTGGCCAACCCCATACCTTCCAATCTAAAATCAGAGGCTAAAAAAGCTGCAAAAATCCTGAGAGAGTTCACCGAGATCAGCAACAGAAATGGACCTGACAAACTCATCCCAGGTATGTCATTTCACAATGATTTGGCCGATTTAGCCAGATCTCAGATTTAGACACACTTTACTGATCCACAAGAGAATGATATGGACACAATAGTTCACATATATGGATACAGGTTAGTGTCTTTATTATCAAATAAATATTACATCATTCACAAATACATTTCTTGGTCCAGAAACAAGTATAATGACATTCACAAATGTGTTTTGTTTTTTAACAGATAATCACATCAACTGAAGTTTGAGCGTGTGGTTTATGGTACAACATTGCACTACTATTGGGCAAAGAGTATTTAGTAATACATTACGACTTGGAATGACCAAGTTATCATGTATTGCTAAATACGTTGCCATTCTGGTAACAACAAACTTATAACAGGGATTAAACAAAAGTGGTAAGGCTTTGAATGGATGTGTAGAACTATGAAGCAGATGAAAAAACAGCTAGCTGGATGATAATTTTCCCTTTTAAATTTAGTCACAAATAAAGGACTTTAAACAAGTTAAATTATGAGGAGATAAACAAGTTATTTTCTTTTGAGTGCTTGAATGCTTTTGTGAATGTTGTTCAGGGCCGTTGCTAGCCATTTGGGTGCCCTAAGCACAAATGCTTTGTGGTGCCCCACCACACCACACCACCCCGCCCGGAATGAACAATGATTCAGAATTTGTCAGGGCGATTCACTTTATTTCCCAAATACACCAAACATGAATGTTAAAATAATGAAATATTAAAAAAGGTTAATAAATAAATACCACCACCATTATTATAAACAAAGATTTGTGCAATGACTGTAGACTGAACATTGAACTGAACATTGTAAACACAGAACAAGTATATACCCTTGTAAGTAATAATGTACATAAGTACAAATAATTGCACAATAGAATTTACTCCATCAAGGAACTTTAAATAAGAATTTGAAAGTGAAATTTTCTCCGAAGATGCCATTTGCGTCTATCCACTGGCATGTGTGGAGGTCAGGACACCGCGAGAGGGAGAGAGAGATTTTGGGGGATTCTGTCAGCTTCTCACCTCTCTTCGTGCACTTTGGATGGATAGTTTTGCGAGGATTCACAAGCCTGATTTTTTTTGGTGGTGCCCCCAAAAGCATTTGGTGCCCAACACATGTGCATAAAGTGCATATGAGTCATGAATTATATTTGTGAATGTCATTATATTTGTTTCTGGACCAAGAAATGTATTTGTGAATGGCGTGATATTTATTTGATAACTAACTAACCTATCTCCATACACACATCACAATATATTATACTAACAAAGAGAAAAAACAAATTGTAGTAATAAATTCTAAAAGATAAGTAGCAAAAATGGCAAGAGACAGGTGTCAAATAAGAAACAATTATAGAAATGTATATATGCAAATATATCTCAGCTATACAAGAGGTCATAAGGAAAACAATGCAAAGATGATATGATTGACACTGGCTTATCTGTTACATAAGGGTGAGTTGTTGTACAATTGTAGGGAGTAGCATCTGTTACATAATGGTGAGTTGTTGTACAGTTGTAGGGAGTATTATCTGTTACATAAGGGTACGGTTGTAGGGAGTATGGTATGAATGTATTCTGTATCTCTCACTGAAGCTAAACATACAGTAGCTGAGCCTGGTTAGTACTTGGATGGGAGACCGATGGAAATACCAAGTGCCACAACTGGGTGACACTTCACTCACATGTACCACTAGTATGAATGTGGTGTGTGAGTGTTGGAGGGAGCGGCCAGTGGCTCAGATTGGGCAGCTGTGGCTATAATAGTAACATACCACCACCAAGTTGTACAGCGACTGCATTATTACTGTTAACTGTATTACTGCATGAAATCACAAGGTGGAACAGAGTGTTTTAGTTTGAGAGAAGAATATGCAGGGCTTGTGTGTTAACATGTGTGAATGAAGCAAAACACAACTCCAGATATGTTTATTATGAGGAAACAACATTATAACATAGCTCAGAAAACAGTCTAATATGGGTCCTTTACTACTGCTGCTTTATTTAATGCTTCTACTAATCCTGTTACAGAATGAAATATAATGTAATAATTCCTGTTTTTCTGTTGTGTAGCTCATGTGATTGCGAAGGCCGAGGGTTTGGCCATAATCTCTGTGATCAAAGCTGGATTCATGATCACAGCTCGAGGAGGGAGTGGCATCGTCATTGCACGACTCGCAGACAGACGTAAGCATTTAGAAACGTTGACTTATTTTATTTTGTTTGGAATCTTATACACTTTGACACTATGTCGACGTCTGTCTATTTGGCATTTATTTGTGTAATACAGAAATCTGAAACCTTTGTCTTATTTTGTGTTTTTGGGGCCATAGAAGTATAATAAGACCTGGCAGATGAACCCAAGATGGTGCTGTGTTGTTTCAGTGGTTTTCCATGGTTTTCAATTCAGTTTTTTACTTGCGCATTATTTGACTTTGAGAATTAAAAAATTCAAAAAAGTTTCTATTGGAAAAATACAGAAGAATCCATACTACATCTGACCTTTTGTGAAAGCTGCTGATGTCCTGTCAGTAGAACATGGGCAGCTTGATTTCACAAAAAATACATTGTGCTTTATGGTCAGGTCAGAGGTCAGAGGTCAGGTACACTAACACTACCACTGACCCTCTTTTACACTCTGCTCTATGAGAGAATTGTTTCTGGGCCTGAGCTTCCGGGAGTTGCCGTACCTGGAGCAACCGGGGAGTTCTGTTGTATGCAACTTTTTGTCATTCAGATATGGTATGAATATGTTTTAAACTATGCACAACCAACATCACCTTGGAGACAAGCAAGTGGTGGACCCCCAACCCAACCAAAGTTCCATAGTGCACCTTAAGTGAAATGTTCTGTGTTTATGATTTTAGGTTGGTCGGCTCCCTCTGCCCTCGGGATTGCCGGATTAGGAGGAGGGTTTGAGATCGGAGTAGAGGTGAGGACTGGCATGCTTTTAGCCATGTTCTAATGTTGTTACCTCCTCAAAAACAGACCTGGAGTTGTGTTTTGTTTCAATCACGCATGTTCAAGTAATCATTTAGCTCAAAATGCTCTGTTCCACCTTGTGATGTCATGAAGCAGTAGTTTTCAAGTTAACAGCTCCTTTTACCTTTTTGTTCAGTAGAGATTGGCAATTCCAGGGCTGAAAACATCCAAATGATTCTAGTGAAAGTGTATGGAGTTTAAAAACACAGTGGAGAACTTTCTGTATTACCACATGACATCACAAGGTAGAAAAGAGTGTTTTCAGTTTGAGAGAAGAACTCAGCCTAAATGTGCAGGTTTGTGTGTTAAACATGTGTGAATGAAACAAAACACAACTCCAGGTCTGTTTGTGATGAGGAAACATTAGAACAGAGATCAGAAAACAATTTACTGCTTTTATTTATTTAAAAATATCATACTCTAGTTTTATTTACATGTTTTGCTATAGGAACAGACTTACTGATGGTTTGTTTGTCTGTTACAGGTTTCAGATCTGGTGATTATTCTGAACCAACGGTCTGCGATCGAGGCGTTTTCTAAAGGAGGGAATCTAACGCTCGGAGGCAACTGCACAGTAGCTGTCGGGCCCATGGGCAGGTTAGTGAAGTAAAGCTTGTCCCCAGGGAGATGGATGAGTTTAATGCATTACTCCAGAACATTCTACGCAAAAAATAGCAGAAGAAGGTTTTGGACATTTCACCAGAAGGGTTACATAATGTGCAAAAACAGATAATGTGTTAATTCTCTGGGCATGATTTCCAGAGACGGGGTGGACATCCAGACGGGGGGTGGAAACCTTTCACATACGCCTTACAAATTTCGCAACTTTTAGCCATGGGGGGGCCCTAAAAAGGGTAGGGTTCTTGGAGGGTTAACGTTCAAAAACCTCCAAGATTGACCGGTTAATTGAGAGCTTCGCCTTTTGGCTCAGCTCCCTCTTCATCACAACGGTCCAGTACAGCGACCGCATCACTGCCGACGCTGCACAGATCCGCCTGTCAATCTCGCTCTCCATCCTCCTCCACTCATGAACAACACCCCGAGATACTTGAACTCCTCCACTTGAGGCAAGGACTCCCCACCCACCCGGAGAGGGCAAGCCACCTTTTTTTCCGGTCGAGAACCATGGCCTCGGATTTGGAAGAGCTGATCCTCATCCCAGCCGCTTCACACTCGGCTGCAAACCGCCCCAACGCACGCTGGAGGTCCCGGTTCGATGAAGTTTAGTTCTGTTCTGACCCTGAGAGCGAGCAGACGTCTCTCTTTTTCCTCTCTTATCTATTGCTCCTGCTGTCTGCGTGCCTCTCTTGTTTTCGTCATTTTCTCGCTTTTTGGAGCAGATTTTCCGAATTCCAAAAAGATGGATGTGATCAGCTGGACCCTCAGCGCTATTGATACTCTTTTTTCACGGAGGAGTGCCGCTCCGGGAGAAGCGGTGTGTCTGGATAGTACTTTTGCTGCTGGATATGCGAGGGACTCGTATCGTGCGTGGCAAGTCGTATGTTTGGCACCAATGTACCTGGAGGATGTGGAGGATATTTACGTATTCGGATTTCTGATAGCTGGACATCTGTTAATTGGCCTGGGATTGTCCATGATCTATCGCATAATTTGTAAGCTGGCAGCTTGTAAAGAGTCCCCTAAGCTGTCTGCCGAAATTTCGAGCCATTGTGAAGGTGTTGGAGATCTTGTGAAAGGATTACATCAGAAAGTGGGACAGGTTGAGGTCCTTTTGGAAGGATTTCAACCGAAGGAAACATCTCGACGTTTGGATATCATCACGGGGATGGTGACAGAACTGTGTAAAGCCAACACAGCGCAGTCTGTGCGCCAAGAGGAACTAATGAGATCTCTCATGAATCTTCATGGCGATATGAAGATGGGGGTCTGGCACCCGAGCTCAGTCTAAATTATTTACCTGGGTCTCTAAAAATGTATTTCATCATAACCCCCCTGGATTATTATGTCTTCCTGTGAAAATCTGGCTCCAATGGTTATCTGTGTTTTGACTTCGCCTCCCTGCATCAACACTTCCAAGGCCACAGATGTGGTTTGTTATCTGGACTCTACATAAACATGGCACACACTCTTACACTGTCACTGAAAACAGAAACAACAGTAGAAATTCCTGTCTTTAGAAAGGTCTGACCTCTGCTCTCGGTTCAATCAACTTCATTGATTTCCAATCTGACCCCCCCCACATCCTTCCTTATGTTACCAACAAAAAAGATCACCTTATGTTATATCTCCAATTGTTTTTCTGTCATTACATGTTGTTAAATTGTCACTGATTGTACTTGTATTGCATCTTTTCTGTTCTGCATCTCCCAGTCGGCGGCGCGCGCAAGTGCAGCGGCCCCTCCCCTAGCCCACTCTATCACTGTCCTGCCTGGTTAGAGGGGAAACGAAATTTCGAATTCATTCTATGTACATGTACATGATTGTTTTTCGACAATAAAGCAAACTATGACTATGACTATAAGCCATCAGGACAACTTCATCTGCAAACAGCAGAGATGAGATCCTGTGGTTCCCAAACTGGATCCCCTCCGGCCCCTGACTGCGCCTAGAAATTCTGTCCATAAATATAATGAGCAGAACCGGTGATAAAGGGCAGCCCTGGCAGAGTCCAACATGCACCGGAAACAGGTCCGACTTACTACCGGTGTACTGTCGATATGGGCCGCCTCGTCAGAATGAGCCCACCACTGACCTATTTTGACGGCGATGTCTATCGGGTTACGCCCCCCCGTCGAAATAGGCCGCCTTACGTCGAAATACGCCGTTTTTCGTTTACAGTTGTATGCGTGAGTTGTTTACAGTTGTATAGATTCAAAGCTAATTATTTGTAAAAATACAAATAATTATAGATAATTATTTGTATTTTTAGGATTGGTTGAGTTGTTTACAGTTGTATAGATTCAAAGCTAATTATTTGTAAAAATACAAATAATTATAGATAATTATTTGTATTTTTAGGATTGGTTGAGTGGGAGGGACCATGCGTGTCATAATATCTCCTTTCAATGGGTCTTTCTGGCGAGATTAAATTGATTATTTCTTACTCATTAACAAATATTTAATATATTTCTAACTCATTAACAAATATTTGTAAATGTTTTGTAAAATAATTAGTTCATTATTTACTAAGTATTTCTTACTCATGAACAAATATTTGTAAATGTTTTGTAAAATAATTAGTAATAATTAGTTCATTATTTACTAAGTGTTACTAATGCTTTATAAGCGACCGTTATTATAAAGTGTTACCGAAACATTTTAAAAATTATAACAGTTTTGTGCACATTTTGAACATTGCACTCAATGACATCCAAAATTGTGGCGTTTGTACTTGACAAATACGTACTACGACAAATACGTCTGCAGTTTTAGATTAGATAGGATTAGAGAGTTGTATGCTGTTTGCTGTTTGCATACGGTGTCTTTAGTATGTAAAATTCCAACTCTTTTATAATGGGCATGGACAGTTCATTTCGACACGCTTATATTATCTGTCAAATAAGGCTTGTCTCTTATTCATGATTTATGAGGACAGGAAAAGGGACAACAGAAGAAACATTTACAAATATATTTATATTTACAAAAATATCAATCAATCAATCAAACAATATTTATAAAGCGCTTTTCATACACTTTTTCATTTTCCCCTCAGCTGGCATGTCAATAGGAACTTCGGACGGGAAAACTGGGTATTCCCCACTTGTCAGGAACTGAAACACTTGCTTGAATCTCTCCATAGTTTTGTTCACAAATGTAAGAAACTGTAAAAGACAAAATAAGGCTAATTATACACAGCGCCTTTCTAAACAAAGTTACAACGTTTTCTACGTTCACATAGAAACAAAATAACAAAATACGATGTAATAAAAACCATAACGATGCAGTCAAATGTTAAATCCAAACTATTATCATTTGACGTAGGTATCTGCCGCAAATTATCATTCCTTACGTGCGTAATTGGTTATAACCTACAATAAATCCAATACATTGTTAAATGTAATTGGTTGTATGTTGGTTGTAACATACAATAAATCCAATAAAATGTTAAAATGTTACTTACTTGCGTTGCAATTGTTGAAAACAAGTCCACTTCTGTAGAAAGCAACTCAACTTCTGCCTCTGGAGCCAAGCTCGATGGCATTTAAAGGGAACAACACTCAGGGGTGGTTTGCGCATGCGCGCGCATGCGCAGTAGCGCTTGGAGCTCATTCTGACGGGGCGGCCCATTTCGACCGGACACCGGCAATGCGAACACAGCTCCTGCTCCGGTCATACAGGGACCGAATAGCCCTTAGCAAAGGGCCCCGAACCCCGTACTCCCAGAGCACTCCCCACAGGACCCCACGAGGGACACGGTCGAAAGTTTTCTCCAGATCCACAAAGCACATGTGGACTGGTTGGGCAAACTCCCATGCACCATCGAGCACCCGATGGAGAGTATAGAGCTGGTCCAGTGTTCCCCGGCCGGGACGAAAACCCCACTGCTCCTCCTAAATCCGAGGTTCAACTATCAGTCGAATTCTCCTCTCCAGCACCCTGGAATAGACCTTACCGGGAAGGCTGAGGAGTGTGATTCCCCGAGAGTTGGAACACACCCTCCGGCCCCCCTTCTTAAACAGAGGGACCACCACCAGTCCAGAGGTACTGTCCCGCCACGTGATGTTGCAGAGACGTGTCAACCAAGACAGCCCTACAACATCCAGAGACTTAAGATACTCAGGACGGATCTCATCCACCCCTGGGGCCTTGCCACCGAGGAGGTTTCCAACCACCTCAGTAACTTCAGCCAGGGTGATGAACGAGTCCCCAGCCTCTGCTTCCTCCTCAGAAGACGTGACGGTGGAATTGAGGAGATTCTCAAAGTATTCCTTCCACCGTCCGATAACATCCCCAGTCGAGGTCAACAGCTCCCCACCCGCACTGTAAACCGTGTTGGTGAGGCACTGCTTCCCCCTCCTGAGGCGCCGAACGGTTTGTCAGTTTTTGCCTCTGCGACCACCCGCGATTAGCCTGCCGGTACCCATCAGCTGCCTCAGGGGTCCCATGAGCCAACAAGGCCCGATAGGACTCCTCCTTCAGCCTGACGGCATCCCTTACTTCCAGTGTCAACCACCGGGTTGGGGGATTGCCGCCACGACAGGCACCACAGACCTTACGACCTCAGCTACGGGCGGCCGCATCGACAATAGAGGCCGAGAACAGACCCCACTCGGACTCTATGTCCCCAGCCTCCCCCGGAATCCGGGAGAAGCTCTCCCGGAGGTGTGAGTTGAAGGTGCCCCTGACAGAGGGATCTGCCAGACGTTCCCAGCAGACCTTCACGATACGCTTGGGCCTGCCAGGTCTTTACGGCTTCCACCCCCACCAGCGGACCCAACTCGCAACCAGGTGGTGATCAGTTGACAGCTCTGCCCCTATATTCACCCGAGTGTCCAAGACATGCGACCGGAGGTCAGATGACACGACAACAAAGTCGATCATCGATCTCCGTCCTAGGGTGTCCTGGTGCCACGTGCACTGATGGACACCCTTGTGCTCGAACATGGTGTTTGTTATGGACAACAGAACACCACTCGGGTTCAGATCAGGGAGGCCGTTCCTCCCAATCACCTCTCTCCAGGTGTCACTGTCGTTGCCCACGTGGGCATTGAAGTCCCCCAGTAGAATGACTGAGTCCCCGGTAGGTGCACTGTCCCTCCCAGGTACTCCAAGAAGGCCGGGTACTCTGCACTGTTGTTCGGCTCAAAGGCCGACACAACAGTGAGAGACCTGTCCCCGACCCGAAGGCGCAGGGACGTGACCCTCTCGTTCACTGGGGTGAACTCCAACACACAGCGGCTGAGCTGTGGGGCAATAAGCAGGCCCACACCGGCCCGCTGCCGTTCCCCGCGGGCAACGCCAGAGAAATGGTGGGTCCAGCCCCCCTCAAGGAGTTGGGTTCCAGAGCCCAAGTTGTGCGTAGCGGTGACGCCGACTATATCTAGTCGGTAACGCTCAACCTCCTGCACAAGCTCAGGCTCCTACACCCCAAGCGAGGTGACATTCCATGTCCCCAGAGCTAGTCTCCATGCCTGGAGATCCAGCCATCGAGGCCCCTGCCTTCGACTGCCGCCCAAATCTCCATGCACCCGGCCCCTATGGATCCTCCTGTGGGTGGTGGGTCCACAGGAAGACAGCCCCATGTCGCTCCTTCGGGCTTCGCCCAGCCGGGCCCCAGACGCTCGCTGGCGAGCACCCACCTCAGGGCTGGCTCCAGGGTGGGGCCCCGGTAACGCCAGTCTCAGCCCTCGATGTGAAACTCAACATAAGGACTTCTGAACCGCTCTTAGACTGACCCGTCCCCCAGGACCTGTCCCCCCGGCCACCAGACGCTCGCTGGCGAGCACCCACCTCAGGTCTGGCTCCAGGGTGGGGCCCCGGTAACGCCAGTCTCAGCCCTCGATGTGAAACTCAACATAAGGACTTCTGAACCGCTCTTAGACTGACCCGTCCCCCAGGACCTGTCCCCCCGGCCACCAGACGCTCGCTGGCGAGCACCCACCTCAGGTCTGGCTACAGGGTGGGGCCCCCGGTAACGCCAGTCTCAGCCCTCGATGTGAAACTCAACATAAGGGCTTCTGAACCGCTCTTAGACTGACCCGTCCCCCAGGACCTGTTTGCCTTGGGTGACCCTACCAGGGGCATAAAGCCCCCGACAACATAGCTCCCGGGATCATTCGGGCACTCAAACCCCTCCACCACATTAAGGTGGTGGCTCAAGGAGGGGTGTAGTGTGTTTTAAATGATTCATATCTGTTGATTTTTTTTTCCCTTCAGAAACGTGGAGGCGGATGTGGCGCTTAGGAGTCCGGCTGCTGTCTTCACTTACTGCAGATCCAGAGGGCTGTTCGCTGGAATCTCACTGGAGGGATCCTACCTCATCGAACGCAAAGAGACCAACCGCAAGTACGTGGCAAAATACTACTACTACTACTACTACTACTGCTACTGCTACTACTACTGCTACTACTACTGCTACTGCTACTGCTACTGCTACTGCTACTGCTACTGCTACTGCTGCAGCTACTGCTGCAGCTACTGCTGCAGCTACTGCTGCAGCTACTGCTGCAGCTACTGCTGCAGCTACTGCTACAGCTACTGCTACAGCTACTGCTACAGCTATTGCTACAGCTATTGCTACAGCTATTGCTATTGCTACAGCTATTGCTATTGCTACAGCTATTGCTACAGCTACTACTATTGCTACAGCTACTACTATTGCTACAGCTACTACTATTGCTACAGCTACTACTAATTCTACTGCTGCTGTTATTACTGCTGTTGCTAATACCATCTTTTAAACTCAAGTAGACCAATCGCAAGTATGTGAGAAAATACTATTGCTGCTACTACTACTACTATTACCTCATTTTGTTACCTGTATTTATACATGTGTAATGACAATAAAGTTGAATCTAATCTAATTATTACTGTATTTTAAATGCAAGTAGATCCAGTTCAGAAAAAAGTTTACCGCACACTA
Organism: Paratrypauchen microcephalus; assembly: GCA_036785185.1. Lineage (NCBI taxonomy): Eukaryota > Metazoa > Chordata > Actinopteri > Gobiiformes > Gobiidae > Paratrypauchen > Paratrypauchen microcephalus. Next base: position 551,849 of record JAVJIX010000165.1, on the reverse strand, counting down.
GATCAAGTTCAAGTACACAATAAAATATTACTGCTACTACTACTACAACTACTACTACTACCACTGCGGCGACTCCTGCTGCTGCTACTATTACTATCTACCAGCTGCAAGTATACAACAAAATACTACAACTACTACCACTATTACTGATAGTACTACTGCTACTATTACTACTACTACTACTACTACTACTACTACTACTACTACTACTACTACTGCTACTGCTACTGCTACTACTACTACTACTACTACTACTGCTACTGCTACTACAGCTACTGCAGCTACTGCAGCTACTGCTACTACTGCTGCTACTGCTACTACAGCTACTGCTACAGCTACTACAGCTATTACTATTGCTACAGCTATTACTATTGCTACAGCTATTACTATTGCTACAGCTATTACTATTGCTACAGCTATTACTATTGCTACAGCTATTACTATTGCTACAGCTACTACTATTGCTACAGCTACTACTATTGCTACAGCTACTACTATTGCTACAGCTACTACTATTGCTACAGCTACTACTATTGCTACAGCTACTACTAATTCTACTGCTGCTGTTATTACTGCTGTTGCTAATACCATCTTTTAAACTCAAGTAGACCAATCGCAAGTATGTGAGAAAATACTATTGCTGCTACTACTACTACTATTACCTCATTTTGTTACCTGTATTTATACATGTGTAATGACAATAAAGTTGAATCTAATCTAATTATTACTGTATTTTAAATGCAAGTAGATCCAGTTCAGAAAAAAGTTTACCGCACACTAGATCAAGTTCAAGTACACAATAAAATATTACTGCTACTACTACTACAACTACTACTACTACCACTGCGGCGACTCCTGCTGCTGCTACTATTACTATCTACCAGCTGCAAGTATACAACAAAATACTACAACTACTACCACTATTACTGATAGTACTACTGCTACTATTACTACTACTACTACTACTACTACTACTACTACTACTACTACTACTACTACTACTACTACTACTACTACTACTGCTACTGCTACTGCTACTGCTACTGCTACTGCTACTGCTGCTGCTGCTGCTACTGCTACTGCTACTGCAGCTACTGCAGCTACTGCAGCTACTGCTACTGCAGCTACTGCTACTACTGCTGCTACTGCTACTACAGCTACTGCTACAGCTACTACAGCTATTACTATTGCTACAGCTATTACTATTGCTACAGCTATTACTATTGCTACAGCTATTACTATTGCTACAGCTATTACTATTGCTACAGCTACTACTATTGCTACAGCTACTACTATTGCTACAGCTACTACTATTGCTACAGCTACTACTATTGCTACAGCTACTACTATTGCTACAGCTACTACTATTGCTACAGCTACTACTATTGCTACAGCTACTACTATTGCTACACCTACTACTAATTCTACTACTGCTGCTGTTATTACTGCTGCTGCTAATACCATCTTTTGAACCCAAGTAGACCAATCGCAAGTATGTGAGAAAATACTATTGCTGCTACTACTATTATTACCTCATTTTGTTACCTGTATTTATACATGTGTAATGACAATAAAGTTGAATCTAATCTAATTATTATTGTATTTTAAATGCAAGTAGATCCAGTTCAGAAAAAAGTTTACCGCACACTAGATCAAGTTCAAGTACACAATAAAATATTACTGCTACTACTACTACTACTACTACTACTACCACTGCGGCGACTCCTGCTGCTGCTACTATTACTATCTACCAGCTGCAAGTATACAACAAAATACTACAACTACTACCACTATTATTGATACTACTACTACTACTACTATTACTATCTAACAACTGCAAGTATACAACAAAATAGGCAAGTTTATTTGTACAGCACAGTTTTTTTTTTTTAAATTCCGCTTTTTCTCCGTATTTTCGGGTCGCGGGGGCAACGGTTCAGGTCCGCGGCCCAGATCACAGCGCACCGGCCCCATGGTGGGTCCACGGGAGGACAGCACAGTTTTTACACAAAGTAATTCAAAGTGCTTTACAAAATAAGAAATGCATTAAAATCACAATACAAACAGATCAAAACATAAATAAAATTAACTCAAATAAATAAAAAATTAAGATTATACTAGCAAGTACTACTACAGTAAAGAACCTCTAAACCTCTTGCGATTTGGTCTTGTTTAGGTTTTATGCTCGGGACATCAGAGCGTCAGCCATTTTGAACGGAGACGTGGAGCCTCCCGCTGAATGTTACGACCTGTATCACATTTTAGATGCCTACGCCGATGCATACTCAGCCGACTGGAGCAGCAAGAACCCCAGCATCAAGGTGAGAAACTTAATCGCATTTGACCCACAGCAGCAGCTACAGAGAGAGGGGTGACAGTTTTTCTATACAAAGTTAAGCCAGAGTTTCCCCCATGAACACTTGCTATTTGGAATTTATGTACATATAGAGTCTATGAATTTGACCTGTAGTTCTTGTTTTGGTTTTATGGGGGAAACCAGAGGAAACCCACCCAGACACAGAATAATAATAATAATAATAATAATAATAATAATAATAATAATAATAATAATAATAATAATAATAATAATAATAATAATAATAATAATAATAATAATAATAATAATAATAATAATAATAATAATTCATAGCATTTACAGTGTATAGCACCTTTCATGACACCCAAAGATAAGATAAGATAAGCCTTTATTGATCTCACACAGGAGAAATTTACTCGCCACAGTAGCTCCAGGACATTTGGACAAGAGGGAAAAAGTGCATGCAGGCAGGGAGGGGATAAAGTAAGTAATAAATAATACAAATAGTAATACGTAATAATAATAATGGAAAATAGTAATAATGATAATAGTAACAACAAGCATCAACATGAAAAAGGAGGATATTGCACGTCTGGCCTATATGTTAGAATTATACAGTCTGATGGCGGTGGGGATGAAGGATCTGCGGTAGCGCTCCTTCTTGCACTGGGGGTGTCTTAGTCGGCTGCTAAAGGAGCTGCTCAGCTCCTCAATAGTCCGGTGCAGAGGGTGAGAGGTGTCGTCCTTAATGGACATGAATTTGGCCAGTACCCTCCTCTCAGCCACCTCCTCTACAAAGTCCAGAGGACAGCCCAGGACAGAGCTGGCCCTCTTAACCAGCTTTACAGTGCTTTACAGTTCATTACAGTTCAGTTCAGAAGCCAAAATGCCTCCAGTTGAAGCCTCTTCATTTTAGATGCTTGAAACTTGTTGACGTGTGGTGGATTTTGAGGAAAGTTCAAATTTTTCTGGCAACCATTTATATATACATATATACTACAGTCCATTAGTCCAGCACAAATAATTAGAATATCAGAAAATTTTTTATATTTTTTGCCACTCATTTCAGAGCGTCAAGCCCATATATTATAACAGACTCATGACACAGTGATGGACTAGTGTGTGCATTGTGCCACCATGGTAACTGCTGAAGCTTCTGTCATATCCATGCAGGTAGAACACCTCCTTAAGGTCACCGCAAAGTATAAATAACACGAAATAGTCGGATTATAGTGTAGTCAAATAAAATAATGCATAATACAGTGAGGAAAATAAGTATTTGAACACCCTGCGATTTTGCAAGTTCTCCCACAGAAATCATGGAGGGGTCTGAAATTTTCATCGTAGGTGCATGTCCACTGTGAGAGACATGATCTAAAAAAAAAAAATCCAGAAATCACAGGGTATGATTTTTTTAAACAATTTATTTGTATGATACTGCTGCAAATAAGTATTTGAACACCTGAGAAAATCAGTGTTAATATTTGGTACAGTAGCCTTTGTTTGCAATTACAGAGGTCAAACTTTTCCTGTAGTTTTTCACCAGGTTTGCACACACTGCAGGAGGGATTTTGGCCCACACCTCCACACAGATCTTTAGATCAGTCAGGTTTCTGGGCTGTCACTGAGAAACAGAGTTTGAGCTCCCTCCAAAGATTTTGTATTGGGTTTAGGTCTGGAGACTGGCTAGGCCACTCCAGAACCTTGATATGCTTCTTATGGAGCCACTCCTTGGTTATCCTGGCTGTGTGCTTCGGGTCATTGTCATGTTGGAAGGCCCGGCCACGACCCATCTTCAGTGCTCTAACTGAGGTGAGGAATAAGCCAAGAACTACACGGGAGGAGCTGGTCAATGACCTGAAAAGAGCTGGGACCACCGTTTCCAAGGTTACTGTTGGTAATACACTAAGATTTCATGGTTTAAAATCATGCATGGCATGGAAGGTTCCCCTGCTTAAACCAGCACATGTCCAGGCCCATGTTAAGTTTGCCAATGACCATTTGGATGACCAGAGGAGTCATGGGAGAAAGTCATGTGGTCAGATGAGACCAAAATAGAACCTTTTGGTCTTAATTCCACTCACCGTGCTTGGAGGAAGAAGAATGATGAGTACCATCCCAAGAACACCATTCCTACTGTGAAGCATGGGGGTGGTAGCATCATGTTTTGGGGGTGTTTTTCTTCACATGGGACTGGACGACTGCACTGTATTAAGGAGAGGATGACCGGGGCCATGTATTGCAAGATTTTGGGGAACAACCTCCTTCCCTTTCTTAGGATCATTGAGACCCCACAAGGTAAGATCTTGCATGGAGCCCCAGTCGGAGGGAGATTGACAGTCATGTTTAGCTTCTTCCATTTTCTAATAATTGCTCCAACAGTGGATCTTTTTTCACCAAGCTGCTTGGCAATTGCCCCGTAACCCTTTCCAGCCTTGTGGAGGTCTACAATTTTTTCTCTGGTATCTTTGGACAGCTCTTTGGTCTTGGTTGTGTTAGTAGTTGGAGTCTTACTGATTGTATGGGGTGGACAGGTGTTTTTATGCAGCTAACAACCTCAAACAGGTGCTTCTAATTTAGGATAATGAGTGGAATGGAGGTGGACTTTTTAAAGGCGACTAACAGGGTCACAATTCTAGCTGATAGACAGGCGTTCAAATACTTATTTGCAGTATCATACAAATAAACTGTTAAAAAAATCATACACTGATTTCTGGGTTTTTCTTTTTTAGATTATGTATCTCACAGTGGACATGCACCTACGATGAAAATTTCAGACCCCTCCATGATTTCTAAGTGGGAGAACTTGCAAAATCGCAGGATGTTCAAATACTTGTTTTCCTCACTGTATGTAAGACTGTATGTAAGATTTATTTCAGACTCTTAAAGGTCCCATGGCATGAAATTTTCAGTTTCTGAGGTTTTGTCACGTTAAACGTTAATGTGAGCTCCCCTACCCTGTTTAGGGCCCCCCCCCCCCTTCCCCCCATGGCTAAAAGTTGCGAAATGTCTAAACTGAGCATTTGCGGTCCTTTTCTGCGTTAGAAAAAAACACAGCTCCAACGGGCGATTCTGAACAAGGCAACAATGTGACGTCACATCGAAAAATGCAGCTCCACCCCCCGTCTGGATGTCTACACACCGTCTCTGTAAATCACGCCCAGAGAGTTTGGACCGTGAATGAGCTACGCAATGCGAGATGCGTTTTTTTATTTGCCTGGAGGCACGTGCGAGTGTTTCTAGGCTCGGAAGTCCTTTATCTGAGCCTCTGGACATCTGAAACAGCAGAAAATGTGTATGTGAAAATGTTTTTTTTTCATTGAAATGCCTCTCCTTTCTTCCTCCGCGCTTAAAACGTAATGAACTGTAATTGAATAAATGTAAAGTAGAGCTGTTTAATGCCATACTGTGGAACATTCCAGGCACAGCAGTTGCTTATCCATAGCAACAAGCAGGTGACAGACCCCCAACAAAAAAATTACACAGTGCACCTTTGATATATACTGTTTTGTCTTTATAGTCGGCTCCGTCCAGACCTGCTCCTCCAGCGAAAAGACCCACAAATTACCAACCTCCACCCCCAAACTATCAGCCATCTCCACCTTCGAACGTCTACCAACCGTCTCCTCCACCTGCAAATGCGTACCAACAGAACCAGCCTCCACCTGCCCAGTCCAGCGGTACGATATCCTGACACAATCTGCTTAGAGGAGGAGGGGTGATGGAGAGGGGAATGAGAGGAAGGAAAGATAACAGAAGAAAGCACAACAGAGAGAGGGGGAGAGGAGGGGAGAAAGGAAATACTGTCAGAGAAGAGAGAAGAGGGGAGTGAGAGCATAGACTCTATAAAAAAGTGGATTAAGTGAGTGTGATGTCACCCATAGTGTTCGGCTCCAGTCAAATGAAGCTCATCGAGGTTTGCAGTTACAGGAGCGAATATGGAGCCAAGTTCCATATTTGGTATTCTGACTACGAGTATTATATCAATCAACTTTATTCCTATAGCATATTTCATAAACAAAACCGTTTCCAAAGTACTGCACAATACAAATAAAACATATCCCATTAAAATATAAAATAAAACTCTATTTAACTCCACTAGTCCTTGTTAAGACAATAAAACTAGTCAAATCAAATAAAAGCAAGAGTACCAATAAATAAAGAGATAAAAAAACATAAAAATAAATAAGACACAGAGGACCACACAACTCACACAGTGTTAAAAGCCAGAGAATAAAAGTGGCACTAGCAGGAGCAAACAGCTCATTGGTCTGTTATTATGTTCATATCTTGATTTGTGACAAAATAGTGAAAATAAAACCACAGGGATCATGTAGAGATGTAGAGAGTTAATACAAACATTTTAAGACCAAAATGATCAGCAGACCTGACAGCAGCAGTTGCATAAAGATGGGTGACAATTTTTCAGTGTAAAGTGAATTGGGGCAAAGTTGATGGAGCCGGAAACATGCCCATGTTCACTTCCTGTTTGGAACGTTCCGACTAGCAGCAGTTGGCTATGTCCATTATACATTATATGAGGGAAAGGGAGGAGGAATGAAGGAGATTAAAAAAACACACTACAGTCAGAGGAGAGACAGACAGACAGGACAGAGAAATCAAAGGTGAAATCTGGGTGTGAAATGTGTTTGTGAATGAATTAAATGACTATATTCCTGTATTTCACTGTGAATGATTTTATATATTTCTGCTTTTCAGGAAGTAGCAATAAACTGTACCCCAGTATCTCCATTTACAAGTCTGATACTTCATGTAAGTTATTCACCAAACGAGGAGTTGTATAAAGGTTCACTTTTGTGTTGGGGGTCCACAACCTGTTTGTCTCCATGGAGATGTTTGTGCTTTAGTTTAAATTGTCCACAATGTGGCATTAAACTAATATGTCTTACATTTATTCATATATAAAAGTTATTTGTTGTGCAAACATATCTTCAATATCTTACTGTGAGCAGACTTGCCTCTCCACAAATCTAACCTTTTGGCTTGCAATTCTGCAAGTTTATGGCCATACTGGGGAACAATCTTAATCCATAATTTGTACAAAATATCCGCTTTTGATTTTAAAAATAAAAATAAAAATTTAATTTTACTTTCTTTTTTGCAGCGAGGCACACTCCAAATAATTATGGTGAGTAATAACCAAAAAAATACATTATATTTTATTTAAAGACATATTGTGGAACATTTTCAGTTTGTGTATTAACCAGGGACAGACTGGGACTAAATAACAACCCTGGATTTTTCCCCCACAAATGGTTATTACTTAATCTTACTTACCGGAACCCCCTCTTCCTCCGGTGAAATCCGGCTTACTGTCTGTCCCTTATCGTCATCTATGACATTACCACTACTGCTGCTGGCAAAAGCTCTGTAAGCTTTTTGCATTTTGCTGCTTTATTTTATTTATTTATTTGTAAAGGGACAGCACATATTAATGAACATTTAAAATGTAAATATGTAAAGATTATAGCCAATGTGGCTAATTTCCATCTTCAGTCCCTCGGCAGGTTGATGTCAAATCAGGGACAGGGAAAAGTACAACAACAATCACACAAAAGTACATAAAACCAGCACTCACTCACTGTACACACAATTCAGACAGTTCAAGAGTTAAACCAATAACCCCTCAATATATTTCAATTTTGTTAAATATGGTTACATATTTGACTAGTGGACAGCCACTGTTTTACAGCTTTAGAAAATGCTGCCAGTGTTGGAAGCTCTCGTATGTGAGCAGGCAGTGTGTTCCATGTTTGACTTGCTCGATAAGCAAAAGAGGACTGTCCAAAAGCGCTTTTCCTTAACGGCACAGAGCAGTCACCTCTAGAACCGGCTTCATTTCAAAGTGACTTTTTTGTCTTTTCCCTTCCACCTTTCTCCCTACGTTTTCTGTTCGATATCTTTGACATCGGTTGAAACCAAAGAGTAACCCAATCTTCTTTGTCGCCTTTTAGGCCTATGCAATTTATGCTTGACAAAATAGGCAAATTATCGTACTAGCGCCCTCTGCTGTTAGTACATCTGACGGCCAGTAGACTGGTCAGCCGTTCTGGACTTTTCCAGAACGCAGATTGCCAGTCTGCCCCTGGTATTTAACTGTAACAAAACACTAGGCTGCATGTTTTTCAAGGTATTTAACAACAAAACAATGGCAATGGCAATATATTTATTATATTTTAATGTATTTACTGAGGGAAATGTTCTGCTGTGGAGCTTTAAGGTGTCAAAAATGTTTGAACAGTTAATAACATAACAGTGATTTTAACCAATATTACAGATAATCTAATGTTATCCTCTATCACCAACAGGTGGTGCTGCAGCCTCTGGAGCACCAGCTTGGGGAGGTGGGGGTTCTTCAGCTCCTTTGGTCGCCACGGCGACACACCCGTTTACCGGGGGACAGCCCGGTGACCTGACCTTTGCCACAGGTGACCGCATCACAGTCATCACCAAAACCGAAAATCAGTACGACTGGTGGGAGGGGCAGACGGCTGACGGCAGGACAGGCATCTTCCCCGCCAACTTCGTCACATTCTGAAGAAACTACAAAAACTACAGCAACAAGGGAAGGTACAAAAAAAATTGAAAAAACTACAAAAAATTGCAACTAAAGTAACAATAAAGGGTCACAAAACTACTAAAGAAATGACAACTACTAATCTACACCTATGGTATCAACACAGAGTCAAAAAAAACTACTGAAGAAACTATAACTACTAAAACTACAAATACTACATCTACATTATCAACAAAGGGTCAAAAAACTATGGCAAACTAGAACTATGGCAAGAAGAGGGAAAAAAGGAGTACTTAAGAAACTACAACTATGGCAACTAGAAGGGCCAAAAAACTACTGCTGCAAATACAGCAACAAAAGGTCAAAAATATACAGTATATTGAAGAGGAAGATGAGAAACTACAACCACACAAGGTCCAAATAAATACAGCTAATTTCTTTGTTAACCACAATTTGAGCAAATGAAATTCATATAGAGTAATTTGCTGATGCTTTCTCAAAATATTAGTGTTGGGTAAGAAGGCAAGGGATACAAGCTTAAACCAGCTGGTGGCACAGTTGTATTGTTAAAACATAATGTTATATTTGCTTTGAGTTTAGTGCCTTAAAGAGCTCATATTAAGCTATTTTCTGATCATGTTCATCATAAACAGACCTGCAGTGGTTTTGTTTCATTCACATTTTTAACACGCCAACCCTGCATATTTAGGCTGAGACTAATAATAAATGGTTGCTCAAACATGTGTGAACGAAACAAAACACTAATCTGGGTATGTTTTACGTAACAGCAATTTTTCATTATATAGGATCTTTTGTAATAAAAACAATATAGAACATATACTATAACATAATTGACTGCTTTTTACAGTAGCATTTTTTTAGGAATTTTAACTCGAACAAAATACTGTCTTCTTTCAAAATAAAATGACATCTTATCTTATATTTTCTGCTTCGTTTTGTGGAATTATCACTTACTAACTTTTACGCTAAAAAATTGCACTTTTTCTGAGCATGAAGGGTTGTTTAAACTATTTCTTTTGTGGATAATGGTTATAAAGCAAAATCATTGTTTTATTTGCTTCTTTTCATAGTATAATTGTAAAAATGGAATAAAGATATTTTGAAATTTAAGATGCTCTGGTCTTTTTTATGTCTTATTCAAAAACAAATATCTTTAATACAAAAAATACTGAAAAAAGATGCAAAAGATTAGCAAACAGTTTTAATTTTATTTAATAAAAGGCATTATAAAAGTCTATTTTCCCATTTTCAGTTTAAAGAATACATTGTAATTTTTCACTTTTGAGGAGCACAATACAAAAAGTTTGAAAAAATACAAAACATAAAGAAAGGGCCCTGGTCAGTGTCATTGAGATGGGGGCAGGTCAAATGTCGACTTAACCTGCAGATAGCATGGTGTGTCAGATGCCCTCCCATATGATGTGGTCACTTATAAAAATCTGGGAAAACCTTTGTGGATTTTTTTTTGTGGACCTTTTGAAGATTTCTTATGAAAAGTGTCAGAGAAAGACAGAATATTGGCTCTACTCCATTACCACATGCTAAAAATACAAAACAGTAATTTATACATTCATAATACTAAGCTTATTTTGACTTTGTCTTAAAGTGCGTATGACAGATTTTGATGATTGTCTTAATTTCTTCTTAATTTGGTGCTAGCTATAATCCATATTGTAAAAACGCCAACCAAGAAGCAATCTGAGGAGAGAAGTTAAAAATATGTTACATTTCCGGAAGAGAGCCCCATATTGACGACATCACACTGGGAAAGTTCTGTCTAAATGTTCAGCACAATTTATACTTATAAAACACATTTTTCCAATGCTTTAAACATGATCTCAACAAAATAAAAGGTCTTGTTTCTCTGGTTATTTTTTAGAAGGGTTTTTGCCTACTCTGCATCACAGTTGATGGGTAACAGTTATGGAAATCCCTAACATGATTTCCAACCAGGAAGTAAAATTTGAAACCTTTGAAAAATAGCCAGACTGAGGGAAAAAAGTGTAAAATGTTTAGTAAAATCTTAAATATAATGATCTTAAATGTGTTTTAGTAAAATGTGTATCTGTCATAGGCACTTTAAGAGGGAGATCTAACGGAAATGCTATGTTCAGAATTCTCCTTTAACAGCTTTTGTAACCGAGTCAGTGTTTTTCAGATTTGATTAACCAAAAACCTTCAGAAATTACCCAGTATTTCTCCTGGTGCATTGTGGGAGCTCAGAGCAGGAGTCACAGAGGTTCTTTGGTAGGTGTTTCTAGCCGTTTCCCAATTCAGCGAGTGCGCGGTTCGGAGTGTGGTCTCAGTCTGCAGTCGAGGCGGTGCATACTCGCTGAGCCCTGAGTGCAGTCCGGGGATCACATGGGCGTCTGCGAAATGGAACAGGTCCCGCCTCAGCTCAATGAGCTGGGTGGTCTGCTCCTTGTTCCCTAAAGACAAAAATATTATTCTATTGCGACTTGTAATACTTGGAATTGGGGCATGGCCAATGTTCCCCCTAATTTTAATGTGTCTGAGCAAACACACTAACTCCCTGAGCGCTCCTTGGATCCCTGTGCGCGACATCCGAAATGCACCCCCTCTCGCGCGGCTTGCACTTTGCAGATATTTAAAAAAATTACCCCGCGGCTGAATAAAAAGCGGAGGTCCGCTAAAAGCTATTTTATCCCTGATTTACAGTGCGCTGCATAGGTTTTCTTGTGCGCTGAGAATGTGCGAGCAGTGCGCAGCTTAGAGTAAACGTTGGACATGGCTACACTGTAGAATATCCAGCATTACAACAGCAAAGGAAATATAGAAGTGTAAGGGAAAAAGCATGTGAACGGTAATACAGGTGCCGTGATCTATGCCGTTACGGCTACCGTCACACATTTTTAGCGTATTTTATGAAGAGTTTCATGTAGCATAGTTGTAGGTGAGGTGAACCAGTACATATATTTTATAGTGACGTCGCAACTGTCACATGGCGATGTCGCTGGCGAGTCCATCATTGTAGTCATATCCTGCCGCGCTGTGCATGCTGGGGCTTTTAAGTGTGCGAAGCGTGCATGTTTGTACGCTTGGTCCACACCCCGATTTCCATGGAAACGACTGCGCTGTTCAGACCATAGCCGTTTCCCAATTCAGCGAGTGCACGGTTCTGAGCGTCCTTGGAGGGGGATGTGCGTCATATCCGGCGCGACAACCGCCGTTCCATTCGGTTTTTGTCCCCTGCACAGTTAAGACATGAGCTGTTTCCCAATTCAGCGAGTGCACGGTTCGGAGTGTGGTCTCAGTCTGCAGTCGAGGCGGTGCATACTCGGTGGGCCCTGAGTGCAGTCTGGGGATCACATGGGCGTCTGCGAAATGGAACAGGTCCCGCCTCAGCTCAATGAGCCGGGTGGTCTGCTCCTTGTTCCCTAGAGACAAAAATATTATTCTATTGCGACTTGTAATACTTGGAATTGGGGCATGGCCAATGTTCCTCCTAATTTTAATGTGTCTGAGCAAACACACTAACTCCCTGAGCGCTCCTTGGATCCCTGTGCGTGACATCCGAAATGCACCCCCTCTCGCGCGGCTCGCACTTTGCAGATATAAAAAAAATGACCCCGCGGCTGATTAAAAGCGGAGATCCGCTAAAAGCTCTTTCATCCCTGATTTATAGTGCGCTGCATAGGTTTTCTTGTGCGCTGAAAATGTGCGAGCAGTGCGCAATTGTGCAGGCGCGCATCTTAGAGTAAACGTTGGACATGGCTACACTGTAGAATATCCAGCATTACAACAGCAAAGGAAATATAGAAGTGTAAGGGGAAAAGCATGTGAACGGTAATACAGGTGCCGTGATCTATGCCGTTACGGCTACCGTCACACATGTTTAGCGTAGTTTATGAAGAGTTTCATGTAGCATAGTTGTAGGTGAGGTGAACCAGTACACACATTTTATAGTGACGTTGCAACTGTCACATGGCGATGTTGTTGGCGAGTCCATCTTTGTAGTCATATATCCTGCTGCGCTGTGCATGCTGGGGCTTTTAAGTGTGTGAAGCGTGCATGTTTGCATGCTTGGTCCACGCCCCGATTTCCATGGAAACGACTGCGCTGTTCAGACCACGTCTTAAAGGGATAGTGCGTTTTTTTTTATGTTAATCTGTATGGGTTTCCTTCTAAAAGTTACGTGTGTTGACACTGGCTTACCTCTGACACTCTCAGCTGATCCCGGTTACGCTCGCTTTCTGGAGCCCAGGTAGGGAGGTCCGGTAGCTTCTCTGGAACATTAAATATAGCTTGATTTTGTTCTCAAAACAAAACATTTGTCCAAAAGGTGATATATTTGCGTCCCAAACAGTTGTCAACGAAACATCCAGCAGCTAACTTAGGAGTCAGCAGACACAATACGCGATTGCTATCACTGCGCTCACGTTGGAGTATTAGCCTGTTCACCTTTAGCGGAAGTGTACGGCAGATGCGGTCTGCCGCAAGGGGAAGTTTACAAGTGAACAGACTGATACGCTAACATTAGCACAGTGATATGAGTCGGCAGACACAATACGCGATTGCTAAGTTCGCTGCTGGATGTTTCGTTGACAACTGGGACGCAAATATATCACCTTTCGGACAAATGTTTTGTTTTGAGAAGAAAAACAAGCTATATTTAATGTTCCAGAGAAGCTACCGGACCTCCCTACCTGGGCTCCAGAAAGCGAGCGAAACCGGGATCAGCTGAGAGTGTCAGAGGTAAGCCGGTGTCAACACGCGTAACTTTTAGAAGGAAACCCATACAGATTAACATAAAAAAAACGCACTATCCCTTTAACTGTGCAGGGGACAAAAACCGAATGGAACGGCGGTTGTCGCGCCGGATATGACGCACAACCCCCTCCAAGGATGCTCAGAACCGTGCACTCGCTGAATTGGGAAACAGCTATGGTCTGAACAGTGCAGTCGTTTCCATGGAAATCGGGGCGTGGACCAAGCATGCGAACATGCACGCTTCGCACACTTAAAAGCCCCAGCATGCACAGCGCGGCAGGATATATGACTGCAATGATGGACTCGCCAGCGACATCGCCATGTGACAGTTGCGACGTCACTATAAAAGATACGTACTGGTTCACCTCACCTACAACTATGCTACATGAAACTCTTCATAACGCTTCATTACGCTAAACATGTGTGACGGTAGCCGTAACGGCATAGATCACGGCACCTGTATTACCGTTCACATGCTTTTCCCCTTACACTTCTATATTTCCTTTGCTGTTGTAATGCTGGATATTCTACAGTGTAGCCATGTCCAACGTTTACTCTAAGCTGCGCGCCTGCACAATTGTGCACTGCTTGCACATTCTCAGCGCACAAGAAAACCTATGCAGCGCACTGTAAATCAGGGATGAAATAGCTTTTAGCGGATCTCCGCTTTTTATTCAGCCGCGGGGTAATTTTTTTTATATCTGCAAAGTGCGAGCCGCGCTCAGGGAGTTAGTGTGTTTGCTCAGACACATTAAAATTAGGGGGGACATTGGCCATGTCCCAATTCCAAGTATTACTAGTCGCAAAAGAATAATATTTTTGTCTTTAGGGAACAAGGAGCAGATCACCCGGTTCATTGAGCTGAGGCAGGACTTGTTCCATTTCGCAGACGGCCATGCGATCCACGGACTGCACTCAGGGCTCAGCGAGTATGCACCGCCTCGACTGCAGACTGAGACCACACTCCGAACCGTGCACTCGCTGAATTGGGAAACGGCTCACGTCTTAACTGTGCAGGGGACAAAAACCGAATGGAACGGCGGTTGTCGCGCCGGATATGACGCACATCCCCCTCCAAGGACGCTCAGAACCGTGCACTTGCTGAATTGGGAAACGGCTTCTGTCTGCAAGCTGTGAGTGTTCTGATAGGTCCTGGAAGGGAAATATAATGTAAAAAAGTGTAAAACATGACTAAACTAGGCCTAAATCAGGTAAAAACCAGGGCTAAACCAGGACCAAAAAAACAGGACTAAACCAGAACCAAACCAGGACTAAACCAGGTCTTAACCAGGACTAAACTAGGATTAAACCAGGGCCAAACAGGAATAAACCAGGACTAAACCAGTAGTAGCCAGGGCTATGCAGGACCAAACCAGATCTAAACTTGGTCGCTTTCTCACCGTCTCCAGCAGAGGCCACTCTTGCCGCTGTTGGTCCTGTTTTTGGTTTGTTTATTTTGTTGTTGACAGTCGTAAACAGAATCAGGAAGTGGCAGTCCGCTTGTCTCTGGGAGCAACAGGCACAAACCACAGCCTATGATTGGTCCACTGCTGTACACCAACATCGCAGCCAAAGAGATCGCTCCATCTGAACTGGGCGGGACTAAGGTGTTGGCGAGGCATCCAAGTCGAAAGCAGAGGTTCACCAGGGAAACACAGCGAAGCCTGAAACCAGAAATGAACAAGTTTAAACAGATATTAAAGGGCCCATATTACACTGTTTTCTGGTCTGATAATGTTTCCTCATCACAAACAGACCTGGAAGTGTGTTTTGTTTCATTAACACATGTTTAACACACAAACCTGCATATTTAGCCTGGAACACTCCGTTCCACTTTGTAATGTGGTAATACAGGAAGTGTTCCACTGTGTTTTTAAACTCCACACACCTTCATTAGAATCTCACTTTCTTCTGAACTAAAGGGAAAACGTAACAGGTAATTTGAAAAAACTAAGGCTTCATGACATCACGAGCTGAGAGGGATTTGGCACGGATTAGGTGTGAATTTACCTGGATTTTGTACGAATATGGCCTGGTTTGGCATGAATTTGGCCTGGTTTGGCACAGATTTGGACTGGTTTGGCATGAATTTAGCCAGATCCATGCCAAACCATGGATTCCACATAGTTACTCTTACTTGATTAGCAGTTTTTCCCCAATACTTTACTACATACAGTGTCTTGGAGCACTGCATGTACAGTGCCGTGAAAAAGTATTTGCCCCCTTCCTGATTTCTGTGTTTTTTGCATATTTATCACTCAAAACATTGTCAGATCATCAAACCAATTTTAATATCACACAGAAACAACCCAAGGAAAGACAAAATTCAGTTTTTGAATGATGATTCCATTTATTAGTGCACAAAAAAAATCTAAACCTATCTGGCCCTATGTGAAAAAGTAATTGCCCCCCCTTGTTAAATCACAAACTAACTGTGACTAACCACAGTTTTGAGAAAACTTAGTTCAGTTCTACATGCCACACCCACACCTGATTGTCACCACCTGTGTTGAATCAAGAAATCACTTAAATAGTTCCTGTCAAACAAAGTGAAGTTGGCTACAACATCTCAAGAACAAACACATCATGCCACGATCCAAAGAAATTCAAGAACAAATGAGAAAAAAGTGATAGAAGTCTATAATTCAGGAAAAGGTTACAAAGCCATTCCCAAAGCTCTGGGGCTCCAGCGAACCACTGTCAGAGCCATTATTCAAAAATGGAGGAAACTGGGAACAGTTGCAACCCTTCCCAGGAGTGGTCGACCAACTAAGATTACTCCAAGAGTGCGACGACGGCTCATTCAGGAAGTCACAAAAGAACCTAGACGCACATCGAAAGAACTACAGGCCTCGTTGGCCTCAGTTAAGGTCAGTGTTCATGACTCCACCATTAGAAAAACACTGGCCAAAAATGGCATCCATGGAAGAGTTCCCAGGAGAAAACCACTGCTTTCACAAAAGAACACAAAGGCTCGTCTCACCTTTGCCAAAAAGCACCTTGATGACCCTCAAGACTTTTGGAGAAACATTTTGTGGACCGATGAGTCTAAAATTGAACTTTTTGGAAGGTCTGCAGCCCGTTTCATCTGGCGTAAAAATGGCACAGCATTTGATAAAAAGAACATGGTGCCCACAGTAAAGCATGGTGGTGGCAGTGTGATGGTCTGGGCCTGCTTTGCTGCCTCAGGACCAGGACAACTTGCTGTGATTGACGGAAAAATGAATTCTGCTGTTTACCAGAAGATCCTGAAGGAGAATGTCCGGCCATCAGTTCGTGCCCTCAAACTCAAGCGCTCTTGGATCATGCAACAGGACAATGATCCAAAACACACCAGCAAGTCCACCTCTGAATGGCTCAAAGAAAACAAAATTAAGGTTTTGGAGTGGCCAAGTCAAAGTCCGGATTTAAATCCGATTGAGATGCTGTGGTGTGACCTTAAACGGGCAGTTCATACAAGAAAACCCTCCAATATGGCAGAATTGAAACAATTCTGCATAGAAGAGTGGGCCAAAATCCCTCCCCAGCGGTGTGAAAGACTCATCACCAATTATCGCAAACGTTTGGTTACAGTTATTGCTGTCAAAGGAGGCTCAACTGGCTATTAGATTAAGGGGGCAATTACTTTTTCACATAGGGCCAGATAGGTTTAGATTTTTTTTGTGCACTAATAAATGGAATCATCATTCAAAAACTGAATTTTGTCTTTCCTTGGGTTGTTTCTGTGTGATATTAAAATTGGTTTGATGATCTGACAATGTTTTGAGTGATAAATATGCAAAAAACACAGAAATCAGGAAGGGGGCAAATACTTTTTCACGGCACTGTAGTACTGCAGTAATATTATTTTGTGTTGGAGTTACCTGACGATGGTGGGGAAGAGCTCGATGCTGTACAAGTTGGAGATGAGAGTGGCCATTAAAATACAAAGCTTCCCCAGAAGAGCAGAGGACATGACCAGCACGGCCTCACCTGATCAACAGACAGCACTATATCAGATCCATTATTGATTAGGAATGGACAAGATCTCACGTCACAAGATCTCACAAGACAAAATCGCCACAAGATTGTGCACACAAGAGAAAAATTATCTCATGAGATTTGATTCCTTTTTATATGTAGTTTGGACAAAGATGGGATTAAGTTTTGGTGAGTTACATCTCTTGTAGTTCCATAAAGCAGTACTAGAATGGTAGCAAAATATTAAATAAAATAAGTAATAAATAATCATAATTCTGAGGACTAAACTGGCAATTGGAAATCACAAAATGTATATATTAGGAATTATGTTCAAATCTCATCTTGTCTCGTTCTCATGGATCCAACACCGCATCTCATCTCGTGTAACTTTTCTGGTAAAGGTCTGTCAAATGCTTTTCTTTATGGAGATGCTATTGTCTTGTCTGGAATCAGGGCTCTCAAGTTTTGAGGGGGGGGGGTGGGGGGGTTCACTGCGAGTGAACAATTTTTGCGAGGAGCGGGGGGGGCTTGAATTGCGTGAGAAATGCCGTGTGAGCGTGTGAACGCGTCGAATTGTCTCTCTCAATGCGTGAGACTTGAGAGCCCTGCTGTAAATGTTTGTCTAAAGAGCAAACTTAAAGGTCCCATGGCATGAAATTTTCAATTTCTGAGGTTTTTGAACGTTAATGTGAGCTCCCCTACCCTGTTTAGGCCCCCCCCCCATGGTTAAAAGTTGCGAAATGTCTAAACTGAGCATTTGCGATCCTTTTCTGCGTTACAAAAAATCGGAGCTCAAACAGGCGATTTTGAACAAGGCACCTTGTTGACGTCAGATCGAATAAAGAAATGCAAATGCAGTTCCACCCCCGTCTGTCTGAACTCAGCGTCTCTGTAAATCACGCCCAGAGAGTTTGGACTGCAAATGCGCTAGGCAATGCAAAATGCGTTTTTTTATTTGCCTGGAGGCACGTGCGAGTGTTTCTAGGCTCGGAAGTCCTTTATCTGAGCCTCTGGACCTTTGAACAGCAGTGGTTTAATTTTATTTTCTGTGGAAATGTGTTTATTTTTCAATGGAACGCGTCAAATCTCTCCCCCCGTGCAAAAACACGGAAATGGATCAGCTGAGAGCCGAGAGCGGAGAGTTTGGCCACGCCCCCACCCTCTACTATAGGCAAGCTCTTTTCTCCTCATTTGCATTCAAGCAACAACGCCCATAATGGCCTGTTCAGAGAGAGACAAATTACTCTTTCTCATCTTATCTCTGTTTCTCATGCACTGAGTGTTGATTTTGAAGAAGGATTCATTTACAGTATTAGGGAACCATTAAGGAGCCATATAAAAGCATCAAGAAGTACCATGTCATGGGATCTTTAAACTACAAAGCAACTAATGAGAGTTATATAAATGAAGTTATTACCTGATGGTTCTCAGTTTGTTTTATCATCACTGCAGTGTGCGCTTAGCAGCTGAAACTACACTCTACAGTCTGCCCAACAACAGAACAATCTATTTTCTGATTATTATTTTTTTCCGGGGAGCGGGACAGGGAGGAGGGGGAGAGTTTTTTTCGCTGAAAACGCGCGGTGCCTGCATAAACTGAGCCACACAGACCGATTTTAAGTGTTTCCTTACAGTTGTACTTTGACATGAGCAGAGACAGGAAGCAGGCGGCGCCACTCAGGAACAGGACAAGGATTGTGATTGGTCGGCGTCCCAGGCTGAGCAATGGGACGAGGAGGCAGGGAGCTTCTGATAGGCCGGAGAAAAACTGAGCGGAGTAAATGCCAACGCCAAATGATCCAATGTTCAGACAGATGCCGTAGTACGTCAACGCCGAGGCAATGCTGAGGAGAGGAGGGGCAGAGTTTAAAGAGAGGGTATGGTGAATTTGTGGTTAAAGTTGCACTATGTAACTTTTTGGTTGGGGGTCCACCACCTGTATGGAATATGTCATTTCTTAGCCTGGAATGTTCCAAAGTATGACTGAATCTGTATCTCACAGTGAGAGAGTAAGACCACACCTAAACTGCAAAAAATAGCTGAAAAGCAGTAATAAGGACTAAACCAGGATGAAACCAGTACTATAAGGCTAGACCAGGGGTAACACAGGACTAAACCAGGATGAAACCAGTACTATAAGGCTAGACCAGGGGTAACACAGGACTAAACCAGGACTAAACCAGGATGAAACCAGTACTATAAGGCTAGACCAGGGGTAACACAGGACTAAACCAGGACTAAACCAGGACTAAACCAGGATGAAACCAGTACTATAAGGCTAGACCAGGGGTAGAACAGGACTAAACCAGGACTAATTTAGAATTAAACCGAGACTAAACCAGGATGAAGACACTACTATAGGGCTTGACAAGGGGTAGAAAAGGACTAAACCAGGACTAAACCAGCTTTAATGATGGACTAAACCAACACTAAACCAGGATGAAACCAGGACCATAGGGCTAGATCACGAGTAGAACAGGACTAAACCAAGACTAATCTAGAACTAAACCAGGATGAAACCAGTACTACGGGGCTAGACAAGGGGTAGAAAAGGACTAAACCAGGACTAAACCAGCTTTAATGATTTACTAAACCAAGATAAAACCAGGACTATAGGGCTAGACCAGAGTTAGACCATGGGTAAACCACCTTTAATGATGGAGTAATCCAAGACTATACCAGAACTAAACCAGAACTAAACTAAAACTAAACCAGGAGTAAATCAAGACTAGACCCGAACGAAATCAGGGCTAAACCAGGACCAGTGCTGCTAATGGACTAAACCAGGACTAAACCAGGACTAAACCAGGATTAAACCAGGATTAAACCAGGACTTGACCAGGCAGACCATGAGAACTCTCTCCTTTGGGTTGCCAGGTTCACTGCTGAAATCCAGTGTGTTTAAACCTAAAATGTTTCTCTGATCTGAACAGTCTCTACGTAAACACCAGCACCTGCACCAGCCATGAGTCAGTGCTAGTGCAGCCTCTGCAGCTCAGGGAGGGAATTCTGGAGGTTCTGAGCTTCACATGAGCCTGTCCATAAACTGAGAATGAGATGGGATGTGTCTCTATCTACAGGTTAAAGGTCCCATGGCATGAAATTTTCACTTTCTGAGGTTTTTGAACGTTAATGTGGGCTCCCCTACCCTGTTTAGGCCCCCCCCCCCCCCATGGCTAAAAGTTGCGAAATGTCTAAACTGAGTATTTGCGGTCCTTTTCTGCGTTACACAAACCCAGTGTTGAAACGGGCGAGTTCAGACAAGGCACCTTTTTGACGTCAGATCGGCAAATGCAGCTCCAGCCCCTCCCTCTGTCTCCGCTCAGCATCCCTGTATATCCCGCCCATAGAGTTTGGACTGTGAATGCGCTACGCAATGCGAAATGCGTTTTTTTATTTGCCTGGAGGCACCTGCGAGTGTTTCTAGGCTCGCAGGTCCCTTACCCGACCCTCTGGACCTCTGAAATACCAGTGGTTTAATTTTATTTTCTGTGTAAATATGCTTTTTTTCATTGCAAAGTCTCTCATCTGTCTCTCACGGAAGGGCAGACACAGCGGAGCCAAGCTGCGCTAAGCTGCGGGGGAAACCCGCCCCCCGCTCCTCAGCCAATCTCTCTGTCCTTCTCATTTGCAGTGAAGAAGCAACACCCACAATAAAGAATTTTAGACACATATCTAGCCTCATGAAGACTGTCAGAGTCATATCTCATGCACTGAGTGTTGATTTTGAAGAAGGATTCATTTACAGTATTAGGGAACCATTAAGGAGCCATATAAAAGCATCAAGAAGTACCATGTCATGGGACCTTTAAGGCTCTGGAGACACGGGGTCAGTGTGGTGTAGTTTTTTTAACCACTAAGGGCACTGGCTACTGTGGAATAAAAGTAATTATTCTCTGGTTTTAACTACTGCATGAAATCATCATCACCCAGATTCATATGATCTTGTGTTTTAGCGTTACCCATGATGCCACCAAAGGCCCCTGAGGTCTTCATGAACAGGGGGTTTATGGGGTGCTTTGTTATTGCTAAATTTCATCAAATGTAAATCTGCATACCTTCTCCACCTCTTTGTGTTTAATATGCTTGCTATACCTTGAGGACAGGGGTCAGCTCCTCCACAGACACCATGCTCACCATCTGCTGGCTTACAACATCTAACTTTTAATCAATAAAGACGCCAAATAGTGTCTCTTTAAAAAGCTCCTGCTCTACTCAAGTTTTTTCTTGTAAGTAAAAAGCATCTTAGGACCGTTATTTATCTGCTTCTCGGTTACTGACCAATGACTGTTTCACTGTTTAGACTTAGCCAACCTTTATTGATTGCCGTGACTTTCCGCTTTTTTCATGATTGGCCACTTTCATCCCTGCAGTGTGTATCACAGACCAGGTTAAACTTTTTACATCCTACCTGTCCGTCTGCCTCACATCAGCGCGCCTCTCCTTTTCACACTCTCGCTCCTCCTGCTCAGCGCACACAGGCTCCGTCCTCAATGCCTCTGATTACAAGTGAAAGACAAAGTGCAAAGCAAAAACTAATCTAAATTTATGTTACAGTGTTGGCACAGAGCTGGTCTACAGCACAGAGCAGGCCTACAGCACAGAGCAGGTGTACAGCACAGCAGGTCTACAGCACAGATCAGGCCTACAGCACAGAGCAGGTGTACAGCATAGAGCAGGTCTACAGCACAGACCTACAGCACAGAGCAGGTGTACAGTACAGAGCAGGTGTACAGCACAGAGCAGGTCTACAGCACAGATCAGGTCTACAGCATAGAGCAGGTCTACAGTACAGACCTACAGCACAGAGCAGGTCTACAGTACAGAGCAGGTGTACAGCACAGAGCAGGTGTACAGCACAGATCAGGTCTACAGCATAGAGCAGGTCTACAGTACAGACCTACAGCACAGAGCAGGTCTACAGTACAGAGCAGGTGTACAGCACAGAGCAGGTGTACAGCACAGAGCAGGTCTACAGCACAGAGCAGGTCTACAGCACAGAGCTGGTCTACAGTACAGACCTACAGCACAGAGCAGGTCTACAGTACAGAGCAGGTGTACAGCACAGAGCAGATGTACAGCACAGAGCAGGTCTACAGCACAGAGCTGGCCTACTGTGACATGTGGCTGAAGTTTGCCTAAAAGTGCACAAATGCATCTGTTTGTCACGACATGCATTTGGTAAATGTGCAGACGTAAATACTGTACTAGCGCTGTCAGGCGATTTAAAAAAAAATCTAATTAATTATAGGATTTGTAATTAATTAATCACATTTTTAAAATTAATTTTTTTAGGTGGTTTATTGTGCCCTCCCACAGTGCAAAAAAGGTGTCAAACGTGTGATTTATAGTGGTACAGTGAAAAGACTGCAGACTTCCTTTAAGTCTTTTAGTCTTTGGCTCGCTCTCTTTCTCTACCTGCACATTACCTCCACTGTAACCAAGACAAGAATGCTGAGAGCACCTATATACCCCCCCTCCCACATTAGCTCATTTACACCATTCCATTATTACATGCCTAATATTTCTGGTGCCAAAATGTGAGCACATACAGTAGCTTTCATGCAACGTCAATAAATAATATACAAAGATTCAAATATACAGAGAATACAAATAATTGCCCGAGTAAATTACTCATGGCTCACATGACCCCCGGAACCCGCGAGGAGGATTTAAACTCCCGGCGCGGATGTGTCCGGACCATCGCACCACGGGAGGAGGGAAGAGGCGGCAGCGCAGGGTGAGTAAATGATCGGGTTTAGCGTGATTCGGATGGGCAAAACTGACTAAGTCAAAACTTCTAAGTGTGCGCCCTTAGTCGCGGCAGAACACGCTGGAGAGGTTATGGGAATTAGTTAATAATGAAAAGGGTTCGGCGCGCAGCGCAACAGATACGGGAATGGGCGCGCGTGTCTTAACATGCTCTCCCTGGGGACAAGGCGGACCTGCTCCGTCACATTTTTATAAATAAACTCGTGAAGTGTGCTTGAGGCTGTCAGCAGCTATTGTCCGGACTACACATCCCGAGCTGATTCCATCCAGTGCCAGTCATCAGAGAAAGGTAATGACAAAAAAATGTGCAGAATGTACATGAAGTTATTCAAGGTACATCAACATGCATTGTACATGTAAATAATTGTCAATATATTTATAAATGAATAAATTATTTCCATTTTTGTATTAGGTACATTATTTTGACTTGGTCATTTTATAAGTAGCGCACAAGCTGAAAAGTGTGGGAACCCCTTGTGGGCACCACCCAACTTGCAAGACTTACAAGTTCAAATAGCGAGATGGATAGAACATGCATCATTTACACTGTCCATGTTCTGCCTTGTATTGTTTTATATTAATTTATACAGTTTTAAGTTAAGCAGAACAGATATTTATTTTATTTTGTTAATGTTATTTTGTTTTAAAAATAAATTGCTAATAATTATTTATTTTCCATGTGTTCATATTACTCAAATATGCATCTAATTCAATTCAGGTTGAGTCAAATAGATAAAAAATCTTTTCACACATACCAAAAAAAGGTTAAAAAGATTCACTACATCAGGAAGGGTGAAGGCAATTGGGCCAGCTGGCCCTGCCAATGAGGTTTACCTCATGAGCTAACAGTAGCTCACACATCACAATATTATAATAACAAAGAGGAAAATATAAATGGTAATAATTAATTCAAAATAAGTAACGCAGAAGTTACTAAGTAACTACTTTGCTTTACTTACTTTACTAAGTAAAGCAAGTAAAGCATAAGTAAAGCAAAAATTACAAAAAGTAAAAAAAAAAATTAACCTAATGTAGCTCATGATGAAGAGACGTTTGAGGACCGTGGGGTGGCGCAGGTGGATGATGTCACAGTGGGCGGAGTCTGTCTCTATTTTGGCCTCAGCAGCTTTTTGTAGCTCAGAGTAAGCAGAGTCCAGCAGCTGAAAATGAACAAAACAACAATATAAAGTCAAGTCAAGAAAAGTTAAAGGTTTGTCCTAATTTAGACCTGGTTTGGTCCCAAGTCAACTCCAGATTTAGTCTTGCTTTAGTCTTGGTTTAGTCCTGGTTTGGTCCTGGTGTAGTCCTGATGTATTGCTGATATAGTCCTGGTTTGGTCCTGGTTTTGTCCTGGCTATCATGGTTTGGTCCTGGTGTTTGGTCCTGGTTTAGTCCTGATTTAGAGCTGATTTAGTCCTGGTTTGGTCCGGAGATTTGGTCTTAGTTTGGTCCTTGTTTAGTCCTGGTTAAGATCAAACTTATATCTGATTTTGTCCTGGTCCACTTGTATAGTGGTTACTTCATTAGTCATCTAGGCCATTTTCTAGTGTGCATTGAGACTAAAATCGTACTTGGTCGAGACATTGTTTGTCCTTTTTGCTGTTGCCACGGTAACGCTCCAAAACGTCCATTCTCTTCTTCAACAGCAGCCAACGCGGAGACTCTGGGATCCAACTGGAATAACATTATATCACATTTTTGAAAGGTATATCTCAATACTTTAAAGGTTCACAATGTAACTTTTTGGTGGAGGGACTGTCACCTGCTTATTTCTATGGAAATGCCATTACTCTGCCTGGAATGTTCCACAGTATGACATTAAACAGCTCTACCTTACATTTATTCAATTACAGGTGGTTTTATAGCTCAAAAATACATAAAAAACAGGCATTCTGATTGTGAGCAGGGTCGCCTCTCCACAGATCTGATCTGTAACTTGGCCTGGTTTGGTCTCCATGAAGATAGAAAGGTTTAATGCCATACTTAATACACGTAACATTCCAGACAAAGCAAAAACATCTCCATGGAGAAAAGTATTTGACAGACACTCACCAGAATAAAATTACACAATGCACCTTTAAGTCCACAAATGATCACCACTTTATTTTTGGGCTAACATGAATTAGTCCATTAGTCCAAGACTCCAACTACTAACACGGCCAAGACCAAAGAGCTGTTCAAAGACAACAGAGACAAAATTGTAGACATCCACAAGGCTGGAAAGGGTTACGGGGCAACTGCCAAGCAGCTTGGTGAAAAAAGATCCACTGTTGGAGCAATTATTAGAAAATGGAAGAATCTAAACATGACTGTCAATCTCCCTCGGACTGGGGCTCCATGCAAGATCTTACCTCGTGGGGTCTCAGTGATTCTAAGAAAGGTGAGGAATCAGCCAAGAACTACACGGGAGGAGCTGGTCAATGACCTGAAAAGAGCTGGGACCACCGTTTCCAAGGTTACTGTTGGTAATACACTAAGACGTCATGGTTTAAAATCATGCATGGCACGGAAGGTTCCCCTGCTTAAACCAGCACATGTCCAGGCCCATGTTAAGTTTGCCACTGACCATTTGGATGACCAGAGGAGTCATGGGAGAAAGTCATGTGGTCAGAGGGGACCAAAATATAACTTTTTGGTCTTAATTCCACTTGCCGTGTTTGGAGAAAGAAGAATGTTGAGTACCATCCCAAGAACACCATCCCTACTGTGAAGCATGGGGGTGGTAGCATCATGCTTTGGGGGTGTTTTTCTGCACATGGGACTGGACGACTGCACTGTATTATATATTAAATATGCACTGTGATTTTTTTTTATTTTTTAGATTATGTCTCTCACAGTGGACATGCACCTACGATGAAAATTTCAGACCCCTCCATGATTTCTATGTGGGAGAACTTGCAAAATCGCAGGGTGTTGAAATACTTATTTTCCTCACTGTATGAGGTAACCCACCACCTTTTTCTCCTCCACCAGCACATGCAGCCCTCACAGTGTATTTATACTAAACGACCTTAGTACAGCCAACAAACAGAAACTGCAAACAAGTTGGGGTGTTAGTTTCACAGTAGTTTCAAAGTAGTTATCTCCTCCCTTCAGGCAGATATAAGGAGGTGTCCATTAGCGTCTGACAAGAACTTTTGTCCAGACTTTTGTCCAGTTGACAGAATTATCATTTTGTTAACTTATAACGTTTTTGTAACCCTAATTGCTGATACTGAGCTCTATAAACACCCATCTATTGTCCTGGATTCAAAATTACAGGAAACTTTATTTTAAAGAATTTTTTAAATCACTGTCTTTCTGTGAGCAAGGTCGCCTCCAGTGTTGTATAGTAACGAAGTAATAAGACTTCACTACTGTACTTAAGTACATTTTGGGAGACTTTGTACTTTACTTGAGTTTTTAAAAAAAAGATAACTTTTACTTCACTACATTTCCGAATTTAATTGCATACTTTTACTCCCATACATTTTCAATGTGCCGTTTAGTTACTCGTTACAAAAAAACCTCTCTATTGACTGCAAGGAAGTCAGGACGTGCCTGGGCTTGTTCGCTACTTGCGCATGACAATCAGCCTACACCTGTTGGTTTCATGCAGCTAATTTCATCAGTCAACATCCCTGATGGAAGAGGACACAGCATCCACGTCAGCTACAAATGAAGGGGGACCTGACGATGAGCATCCCTGGCCGTACTTGAACACAATGTTCTCTTACGCTGATATGAAGGATTCGTCCTATCGAATGAAGTGCCTCTTGTGCCTTCCAAGAAACGTGGAAATCCTATCTTACAGAAACTCCCCGTCCAACCTCAAGAAACACATCGAGGCAAGTTCTAGATTAATGAAATTGTTAGCGTCTATATTCCAATTTAAGTAACCATAGCATGGACATTCTAGACACCGCTGTGAAACCTTGAGAATAACATGTAGAAATGAACTTTGTCTGACATTGTTTCAGTTACACAAAGCGTATTTGACGATGTTGGAGCTAACAGGCTACCTAGCTTTTTTGGCTCAAGGGAAGGCATAGCTGTAGGCTAAGTGTAACGAATGAGAAAGGTGTTTCATGGATATCACCAAACCCAATATCTTTGACAGTGCTCCATATGACACAAAACTACCATGGGTGAGCCGAACATGGTGTTTTACAGTAGAATTAAGGGCCCAATTGCAAAAAACCCTCTTCGTCCAAAAATAATCCTTCAATGGTGTTATGTATGCCTTATTTTCAGCACTGTTATTTAAAAAAAACAAAAGGTTTGGGGTGGGGCGAACATTAAAAAATATTAAATTTTTGCTTGATACTTTTACTTGTACTTTTAATTACATTACTTGAGTACATTTATTTTTACATTACTTGTCATACTTAAGTACAAGAAGTTCCAGATACTTTAAGACTTTTACTCAAGTAACATTTCAGTCAGTGACTTCGACTTTTACCAAAGTCATTTTTGGGAGGGGTACCTATATTTTTACTTGAGTTTGATTTTCCAGTACTTTATACAACACTGGTCGCCTCTCCACAGATCTGACCTGGTGGCGTCTCCATGCTTGTCTCTATAGCATCTCCATGGAGATAAACATGTGACAAATCCTCCAGAAAGTTGCACTGTGCACCTTTAATAACGATAAGATTCCTTGATAAGTAAAAGTTACTACATTAATGTTAGTGTATTGTATATTGAGATTAAATACAAACTAGAAGAGAGGTAGACAGGCGATCTGCGGCAGGGACAGCGTCAGGTGCAGCCAGGTCCAGGTGGGAGTGATCCAAGCCAAAATGGCTCCGCCCATCGTCCCAAGACTAAAGCAGAACGGGAGAACCGCGGGGGGCCAGAGACGAAAGGGGGGCAGGGTCCACTCTACTGCTGGAGAGGGAGGATGAGGTGAAAGAGGAGAGAAAGAATGAGAGAGGGAGGGAGGGAGATGGGGAGGTGGTGAGGAGATAGAGGAGGGGAGAGAAAACGGAAAGCGAGGAGAGAAGAGAGAGAGAGAGGATGGGAAAGAGGAAGGGGTGAGGAGATAAAGAAGAAAGAGAGGTGAGGGATGGAGAGAGGAGGCAGAGGGTGGAGAGAGAGAAAAAGGAGAGGAGAGAAGAGAGAGGACAGGAGAGAGGAAGAGGTGAGGAGATAAAAGAGAGAGAGAGAGAGGAGGGGGCAGAGAAAAGGCACAGGAGGAGAGGAGAGAGTGTGCAGAGGGGAACAAGGAAGGAGAGGCGAGAGGACAAGGGGACAGGGAGGAGAGAGAGAGAAAATGTAGATAAAAATTTCCACTTAACAACAAGCTTTGTATTTGAAAAGAAAACTACTAAAACAGTTCAGTACAATATTGGCCCTTTAAAATACTAATATGATGTATAAAGTATAAAAGTATCTTACCCAGGCTGAAGGCGCAGTTATTGATGATACAGGAGCAAAGTCCAGTGAGACCTCGAACAACGAGGAAGACGAGAGGCTGAGAGACCAGAGCAGGGACCAGACCACAGAAAGAATGAAGAAAGACACACGCCAAGAGCACGGGACGTTTACCGAACCTAAAGGGTTAGAGGAGAGGGTCAGAAGAGCAGAGGAAAGGGTCAGAGGAGCAGACAATGCAGAGGAGAGGGTCAGAAGAGCAGAGGAGAGGGTGGAGAGGATCAGAGTAGAGGAGAAAAGCAAAGGAGAAGAGGGTCAGAGGAGCAGACAATGCAGAGAACAGGGTCAGAGGAGGGATGGGTCAGAGGAGCAGACGATCCAGAGGACAGGGTCAGAGGAGGGATGGATCAGAGGAGCAAACGATGCAGAGGAGAGGGTCAGATGGAGCAGAGGATGTCAGTTGTATGTGAATGATTGCACTATATTACCTGTCTGAAATGGCTCCTCCCACCAGAGAGCCCAGGAGCAGCCCGACCATGAAGAGAGTCTGACCATAACACAGCCACCCCCTCCAACTGCACACGGACTGGTACACAAAAATTAACATGAAAATTATTGCCTTAAATCAATAAATAGAAATCTTTGTACTATTCAACTATTACACGTGACTACTCATTTCATTAAACCATACCATATTTAAGGTTTTACTACATTTATTGCCCTTTTTTTCTTTGTTTTTGTAATTTTGGTGAAGTTTATACTGTAATATTACTTCCTGTTAGGACACATAAATATTACCTAGCAACCATAATGTAAACAAGTGCCAAAACCTAAATAGCACAATAGTTATGATTAGACTAATACATATAAATACAACAGCTTTATATTGTTAAATGAAGGTTTGAACTGTTAGAAAACTCTCTTCTTTGTGCAGCACTACGCTGCATTACAGTTCAGATCTGTGGAGAGGCTCCTCTAGTTACAGAAGGAATTACTGTTATTTTTGAGCAATAGAAACACCTGTAATGAATAAATGATAGATGGAAATGTTTAATGTCGTACCATGGAACATTCCAGGCAAAGCAATAACATCTCCATGGAGAAAAGCATTTGATGGACCCTCTTCCAGAAAAGTTACACAATGCACCTTTAAGTTACAACTGTGTGGACTTGGGTTTAATGATTGCTCAACTAAAAAGGGGGCGTGGTAAAAGCTCTCAAAACTATGACGTATTTGCCTGACCTAAACTGCACTCACAAGACTACACTGGCACAGGGGTTCTTGCAAAAACAACTAAAGTACTATAAAATAATGTACGGTATTTAAATAGAGTTTAATCTGCTTTTGTACATGTAGAAACCAAAAAATACCAGATCTTCAGCTAACTCACTCACTAACTTCTCATTTCTGTTTTAATCTAAATAACATTATTAGACGATTAATAAAAATATTGTTCAACTAAGACTCAGTCGACTGACTAACGGTCTACAGTCCTATTTTACAATATCAAATGTGATATAAATTGCAAAAAAAAAAAAAAAAAAGTGAAAAAGTATAGAAGCATAAAACTTGTTGAGACTTGCCTTGAGTTTGAGGTTAAAAAGACTCCATCTCAGTTCTGAGACAAAAAACAATGAACTCTCTCAACTTATAAACACAATGTAAGGGCTGAACCAAGTCAATACTAAACATTTTTTCCACTTAATTACATTTTACAGGGGTGCCCAAACTATGGCTTGGGGGTCAAATCTGGCCATCAAACTGATATTTGTTGGCCCCTTTCTGCTGAACTGTTATGTTTCAAATAGAAATTGAACATGGGGGGCACATCTGCCTCCATCGACTCCAAGTCACTTTCCATTGGCTCCAAGCCATTGAAAAACTGACATTCCTCTTTCTCTGTAACTGCTGCAGTGGGCCTCGTCATTTTGATCTTAAAATGCTCGTATTAAACTGCTCTACATGATCCTGGTGTTTTTATTTTGATATCTATGCTAGTTTATGCTAGAGATATTTGACCTGTGCATTTAAATATTAATACAGGAGGTTGCATGGGTGAGTTCTTGTTTATTAACCAGCAGCACATGAGTTAAGAGAAAAACAAACAAGCTCTGTATTTCCTCAGACACCTGCATTAGTCGTAACAGCTTGGCTCACGCACAATGGGTAAACATTATAACTTTTGTGGATATTGACTATTCTTTAACTATTTGTTTTCTTATATGACCGTGCAGGTTACATAAGGGAAACATTGGGTTACATAAGAGGAAACAAGGACTAATTAAACCAAAGAACCCAAATGTATTGCTAATTAATATGGGTTAAAATTGACAAAAGGCCAAACTAGAAGTCGAAACCCCCTACAAATATATTCTATAAATGTGCCCTTTCTGGTATTTGTGTCGGGTCATTTCTTTTTGTGTTTCCCAACCAGGGGTACAAGTATCCCAAGGGGTACGTGAGCACGCTGCAGGGGGTACTCGGCATTGTCGCTGCTAGGCGCAGGGGGAGATTTTTTTTGAATTTTTTAAAAATTTGAGTTAAAGAAAAGAGAGAAAATGTCTGAGAATTAAATGTTCAAATTAAGGAGACGAAATAAAATGATTTTCATTTAATAATCCATTGTTTCACATTCTACTTTTCGAGAATTGTCAACATGTATGAGTGAGGGGGTACTCGAGGTATGAAAAGGGTCAGGGGGTACACAAGACAAAAAAGGTTGGGAAACACTGCCCTAAAATGTTCGACAATATGGCATTAAACTTGTTTATCTCATAAATTCCAGGCTTTTTTTCCCCCTCAAAAACACCTTGAAAAACTAATGAATTCAAGGAAACAGAAAGTTAAAACCATACTGCTTTTGTTTTGGTCTTTATTTTGGCAAAAAATTGACATAGCCTACTTTAATCAATCGATACTATTTTAAATAAACAAGCGTAATCAATAAATCAACATAATTTGCCCATGATGGGGGTAATTTAAGCACATAAATTAAACCATAAATACAGTTATAAATCATAAAATTATAAATCTTTCAAACTCACTCCTTGGCTCCACGTGAAAACCGTCCAATCAGCGATGGGCTCCGATAATTTCGCGGGCTCTGATTGGTTGACGGCTGTCCTGATGGCTTCGGTGTGGTTGTCATGGCTACACGCGTTCGCCACTGTTGCAGCCGTTAAGATGTCCAAATAGAAGAGAAACGCCGAGAAAACGAACACTAGAGACAAACGCCAATAAACAGCCAACTGCAGCGGGGACATGATGATTGTTTAGGGTTTAAAAACTTCCCAATGATGCTAAATCAGAGAAAACAGAGAAAAGTGCTAAAACAAGTGCAAAAACAAGAAAAAAGACGGGAAAATAATGAGATGAAGCAGTAAACGGCTATTTGCAGTGGAGACATAATTGTCATTCGAGGTAAATACATTCGCAGTCCGTTGTTAGCTAAATAAATAAAATATTTCCCTTTTTAATTCAGAAAGGCGTAACTTATTTTTAATTCCCGTGCGTATTAAATGTTCCAGGCGGTGTAAAGTTATAAAAAAGTATCCCCAGTTATGCAGAAGGCAGTCGTCACCACCGGGGCTTGAGAGCTGTCCACGCCGCCTGATATCCGCGCCTCATGCCGGGGTGAGTCGGGCTGAGCCTCCGCTGTCTACCCCCGGTTCTCTTATTTCTCTGCACCCACAGCTGCGTCTGTCATTTGACAACTCTCAGAACTGCCAAAACAAGACCCCGGTGACTCCAGTGAACTCTCGCCGACAAACTTTGACCACTCCTCTTTTCTCTTTAGGGTCACGACACGAGGAAAACACATTGACAGTGTGGAACGGTTTAGCCTCCAGCGGTTTCTCCCGAGGATCCTCAACCAGGTAACTGCCAACTGGCCGCCATCTCGTGTCCGATTAAACGAATTACAACAATTAAAAGTTCCTTCCTATATTATTCAAATTTACTCTTGTGAGCTTTATGCCACGTCAGAATGTTGTTTCCTCATCAAAAAAATATCTGGAGTTGTGTTTTGTTTCACTCACACGTTTGAATAATCTTTTATTATTAGGGAGGCCAGATGTCCCTATTTATCTGGGACAGTCCCAGTGTTTAGCCCTGTGTCCCCAGTCCCAGCAGATTTATCCAAAACCATTAATTTTGCTATTTTTATACAAGAAATGTCCCAGGTATCCCTATTTTTGACCAATTTGACACCTGTCAACAGTAAAGAGAGGCATAAATTGTCACTTGTTTCCATAAAATACAGAAATGCTGTTTAAAAATGATCAAAACTGACACAAAGAAAATGTAACTACACTGACTCATGTTAGACATGAATGGGCCAAGTGTAGAACAGGTTTCTTTGATTGTGCACTCGTTTTACAATTTTGTTATTACCAACCACCACAACCCGGGGCTGTCCCAGTTTTTGATTTTAAAAATTTAGACTGAGACTTAGACAAACTTTATTAATCCACAAGGGAAATTATTTGGCTACAGTAGCTCACTCATAACAATATAATGTATATCAGAGAGAACAAAAATAAATGGTAGGCCTATAGCAAAAAAAAAAAAAAAATAGCAAGAGACTGGTGTCAAATGAGACATAATTATAAAAAATAAAAATAATAAATGTATATGTACAAGTCAAAATAAAATAGAAAAATAAGTAATAAAATATAAAATAAAATATAAAATCACAGCTATATACAGGAGACAAGAAAATCTTGTTACCCTACTTATTATACTTTCTAGGTAATAGTTTTCAAGGTGGTAGTTTTCAAGTTAACAGTTTTTGATCCAAATTATTCTAGTGAAGATGTATGGAGTTTTAATATACCATATATATATACCATGTATATACCGTATATATATATATATATATATATATATATATATATATATATATATATAAAACCATATGACATCACAAGGTAAAACAGAGTTTTTAGTTTCAAAGAAGAAGTTGTCCCAAATATGCAGGAACAACTTCAGGTATGTTTTTGATGAAGAAACAACATTATAACAAAGATCAGAAAAAGTGTAATATTGGCCCTTTAAACTTCTATTTCAAATTTTTTCTCTGCTATTATTTGAAAATACTCCTCATTTAACTTAGAGGTTGTCTCACTTTTTTCATTGCTGTCACATGAATTACAAAAAGTGACATTTACAAACACAATTACTTTTTTCTTGCAAAGAAATCAATATTTTTTTGGCGTACCAACTTTAGGGTTGTAATATAATGGCACCAGTGGCTATTACAAACTCCTTCTCTGTTATGACTGAAAAAACTAATGGTGGCAGAGGCACAAATATTTTTTTATTTAAATAATTTATGTCATATAATTAGTCATTATAGCCTAAATGTAATGTTGCCAAAGAGAGGTGTTACTTTGAAATGTTTATGATAACACAATGGGCTACTAAATGTGATGCTGTGATGTCAATGTACAGTCCAGGTTATTTTTAACCTATGGAGTAACATTTTAGACTTGTACTTAGATTTGTTTTTATGAAGGACAACCATAGTTTCCTCTCTTAATGAAAAGTTGTACAGTTATAATGATCTATGAGCTTAAATTTCCACATTCAGCCATCTCTTCTTTCTAAATTTGAAGTCATCTTAAGTATAGGCCTCACATTTTGCACTCGTCGTTTTCTTTCTATAAGATTCAGGTAAAAAGCAGTTGACGGATGTTACTGACCTACATACAGTATATTAACTTGGCTTGAATGAACTCAAATAATGGACAATCTTTGACAAAATTAGTCAGGACTGCCAGCCGTACTGTACTGCCACTGTCAACAACATCGTCCCATATACAGTTCAAAACCATAATATTTAACAGTAACTACCCACAGTGCCCAAGTTTATGCTACATTGAGATAAGTTATGTATTATTATTTTTTTCACATTCATTGTTGGGAAATAACTGAATACATGTACCGAGAATACGTACTCTGAATACTAATTTTGACTTTTTTTTAGACTTAGACAAACCTTATTGATCCACAAGGGAAATTATTTCGAAATTGTTTGTATACTTTTTCATTTGATGGTTTTCAGAATGCTAAGTTTCTAAAATCAAAGATACGCATTATGATATCTGACCATGTGATTTAGGCCTCAAACTGTACAGAATCAGCGAGAAAACAGAAAACACTGCTCTTGTGTCTCTTAGTGATAGAAATGCTTTAAAAACAGTGATAAATACAGTATAAAGCTGTTTTTAATACTGTGTTTCGTCTTTACTTTATAATTTGCCATTTGCCATTTGCCACTCGATGTAAAAATATTCTAAGTACAAAGAAACAGTACTCTGATTGGCCCATCTATCAGAATACATTACAAAATACATTTTAATCCAGGTATTCAGTATTCTGTAAATACATTTTCAAAGTATTCTTCCCAACACTGTTCATATTTGAACATCTGCATTAATAGTGCTACAAAACAGTAATGACAAGTGACAGTTTAGCCTACTTATGTTTTTTTTCTTTCTTTCTTTCTTTTTTTAATTGGCTACACTTTCACATGTTACACATTTACACAGGACCAACACACATGTTTTAGGTCATAGTTCATCTAGAGGTGGGAGATATAAAAAAAAATTTAATCATTTTGGAAAAATGAAAAATTAGAATATCAAGTAGATAATAAAATTACTTAAAGAGGCTACGAAAAGAGGACATTTAAAAATAAAGCAAACCAAATAAGATTGTAAGGTTATATTTATGAACCTTTGTGGTTATTTTACAGTTTATAGTGCAAACTTCTCCATAAAGTCTTCTGAACAAACACTGACATTGACAAAAGCATTCCAAAATTCATATATATTTGTAAATATCGTCCACCCTTAATTCATTCCTGGTTCATTTCAGTTCTCCATTCCTTCTTTACATATGAAAAAAAAAAAAAAAAAATTCAAAGCAACATAACCAAACCCAGTTTAACCAAACATTCTAAATGAATCACAATCATGGAGTAGTAGTAGGTTGCGTCCACGTGAGACCCCATAGAATCCCTGTGCTTTAACCTGAGCTGGAGACAGGTCAGAACTCTAACTGACAGATTACAGATTTCTTGACCTGGTTTATGATTAATATCTCTGTAATTATTGGGTCAAAAACTGGCACAAAGTTCAGCGTCTCTGTTTCTGAAATTATTTTTTAAACCACAAGATTAATATGACACGTTTGTGAAGCCGATCCCAAACAAATAGTGAGAAGGTTCAACATTTGTTAATCATAATTTTGGAGATTTCTTTCATCTCCCATAGAAGATTTCAGATTCTAGACTGTGATAAAGTCCCAGATGGAGGGCGAGAGTCAGGTCAGCCTAAACTGATGGTGAATATTGCATTGTGCACATTCTTGCTCCCGTTATTTCAGCCTCATCGTGTTTTGGGTACAGTGTTGACTGTGGTGACGATAGAAACTGCAGCAGTCACTGGTGCCGTATAAACAGGAACCATACTCTGTAAACCAGCGATTAGACAGCGCCAACTGAACCGCAGAGCTTTACCCATGTTCTGCACAAAACAAAACACATTTATGAGTAAAAACTACAGGACACACTGAAGACAACAGAACAGTTCTTTTATCAAATTTAAAACACTCTGTTACAGCTTGTGATGTTACGAGGTAATACAGGAAGTGCTCCACTCTGTTTCTGAACTCTATGCACTTTCACGAGAATCATTTGGATAATTTCAGACCTGGAATTGCCAATCTCTACTGAACTAGGTAAAAGGTAACCTGAGAAATCCCAGGCTGCTTTTGTTCGTTCCGATCTGAAAGACAGCCTGGCAACTATGGCAAGCGAGCTCTCCCGATTCTGGGAGCCAATCAGAGAGTGGGGAGGGGTGGCAAGACGGTGATGAGGACGACAAACGGAACGATGTGACAAACGGAAGCTTGTAGTTTGAACTGACAACTGACATGATTGGCTATGGGCTACCTATACGCCAAATGATAGACATTTGTAACGCCCAATAAACGGCCGTTGGGGATCGTAAACCACACCTCCGTTACAAGATATTTTGAAGGTGGCTCCCAGACCATATATCACTTGTGATATGGTCAGGTGTAAACCAGGCAAGGTAAAAGGAGCTTTTCACTTGAAAAGTACCACTTCATGACATCACAAGGTGCAACAGAGCATTTTGAGCTTAGAGATGTAGATAGACTAATAATAATTATTCAAACATGTGAATGAAACAAAACACAACTCCAGGTAGGTTTTTGTTGAGGTAACAACATTATAACTTGGCTAAAACCTCACAAGAGTTACATTTTTCTTAATATAGAAGTTTTAAAGGAAAACTAGCTTCTACAATTTTAAATAAATTTGCCATGGATTTTAAAATATTGATATTCAGTACAGTGGTACCTCACCTTACGAATGACCCAACAAACGAAAATTTCAAGTTACGAAACGCCTTCACGGTACATTTTTGTCTCTAGATACGAAAGAAAATTCAAGTTACAAAACGCGAAATCTCAAAAATTCTAATAATGCGCGCTCGGCCACACACATTATACGCTTTTCTAAGACTGAATTTAAACTTTTCTCACATTTGTCTCTCGTTTAAACACTCAAACTTTCATAGCTTTTCAACAAAATTATTAATAGTGATGTGTGGGCACTAGCACTAGCATGCGTTCGTGGGATTGAAGTCCCCCAGAATAAACTTTGGGGCATCGGAGCAGATTGTGTCGAGCCGGTGCGTGACGTCACCAATCAGCTGTGCAGCGGCAGCAGCGGCAGCCCGGGGTGCACGTACACAATAGTAAAAAACAGCTGCTGGAACTCACGTGGCAGGTAAAAGGGCCGAAAAGAGACTGATAAAAGTTCAATGTCTGGAGTACAGATCCTCTCCCGCACAACAACAGTTTTACAGTACCTTTCATTGATGTAGCAGCACACTCGGTCCAGTCTGAGCGGAGTCCCAAAGCCGCTCAGAGACAGATCCTCATCTTGGTCCGATTCGTTGAGCCAGGATTCCGTGAAGACAAGTAAACAGGCATTCTTAATCTCCTGCCTGACCGTGACCCAAGCTTCCAGCTCATCAAGCTTGTTGCGGACTGTGCGTTCCCCAGCAGGATAGAAGGCAGGGCAGGTAGCCTGCGGCGGTCCTGTAGAGACAAGTGTTTGAGTCTCCGGTGTATTCCGCCTCGTTTTCCCCGTTTGCGGCGCCCCGGTCTGGCAGTTGTCTTGCGGAGCTCCGGTGGAATGTCTGGAGGAGGCACGACATTCGTGGAGAACCGGAGTTGAAGTAAAGTCTCCCGGCTAAAGGTAATCCGCGGGAGGGCTCCTCCCCGGACCGCACTCGGTTCATTTGTCTCATGACTCAAAGAGTACGCGAGAGAGCACAACAGCAACAAGTAGTCCAGGTTGAGTAACCACATTGCTGATCAAAAATAAGAGATGACACACCAAACACACGGATAAACTTTGCTTAAACGCACCAAACCGGGTCGCACGCTGTGGAGCGCCCCCGGAAGAGACAGACAGCTTTGAGCTGTGTTTAGGTTTTCTCCCCCCTCCCCCTTCCACACTTCACTGTTAATACATTTTGTTGAAAATCTATGAAAGTTTGAGTGTTTAAACGAGAGACAAATGTGAGAAACACGCAGAACACAATGTCACACTATAAAAAAAGTTACACTATTAAAAAAAACTTTGATCGGGGCCTTGGAACGAATCAGGCTTTTTCCATTGAAATAGCTACTCAACTTACGAATTTTTCACGTTACGAAACCACTTCTGGAACGAATTAATTTCGTAAGGTGAGGTACCACTGTACATCATTTTCAGACCATCTCTAGTGCCTGTACCTATGGTATCATGGTTAAGTCAGGGTTCAGTGTTGTACTAGATCTTTAATCCTGATTTGTTTTATTGATACTTTGCAGCTGATGTCATTAACATTACCTGGGGGTGTGATGCTAACTGTAGGCTCTGCTTTGTCAGACTCTGATCTTTGTTTTAACACAATCATACCAGAAAGAGGTGACTTAGCTGGAACTATAACGGGTGAGCTGATTTGTGCTGTTAAACAAGCGTCTCACACAAAACTACAGCCAATTAGCCGACAGTTTTTCAGTTAGTCACTCTCACCTTCTTGTTGAAATTGAAACTCCTAAACAGGACCATGAACGCTCGGACTGATCACAGACTCCTGAAAATATGTTGCTTAAATGTTTGTAAGACATCTAAAAACATTTTTGGGATTGCTAATGTATGCAATGTGTCACCATGGTAACTGATGAACATTCCACCATAGACATACGTAAAGATACACCCCCAGTGTCAAAGTATCAATACTACAATTCTTGTTTAGAATGAAGTGCAAAATAACAGTTTTCCATTTTGTCCCCTCTCCCTGTGTTGTTGTCTTACCTTCCTGTACTTCTTGTATCTGATCTTTTTCTTTCGTTTCTTCTCCTCCTTCCTCTTCCGTCTCTCCTCTGCCTCCTCCATCACCTCCTCTTCATCGCGTTCTTCCTCCAGAGGTTCATACTTATCAGGCAGGGCGCAGAAGTGAACGTCTTTGGAGGTCTTCTTCATCTTCTTGGGTTTGAGTGGACTGGCTGGTGCAGGATTGTCTTCTGTTTCTAATGCTCCCATGGCTGTCAAAGGAGTCAGTTGTTTAATATGAGACTATGTATGTATTTTTAGGAGGAACAGAATAGATTAGAATGCCTTTTATTGTCACTATTCACATGTACAATTTACATTATACATGCTTACAATGAGATTGAAAGTATCTCACTTCAGTGCAGACATTTAAGTAGGATATATACAACACAGCAGGATATTTACAACACAGTATAGAAAAAAATATACAATACAATATACAATACAATACAGTTAAAGTGCATAGATGACAGGTTTTCATGTTGTCCTTATTATTACTTTGTTTTAGTGTTGTCAAAAGTATTGAAAATCAAAACTAAAACTGATATCAAAACTAGAGCCTAATTTTTCGCAGGTATTGATACTAAAAAAAATCCCATTCATAGGACAGAAATGAAGCTTTCCTGAATGTCTTTAGATGATATTGAGCTGTATCAGAACAGGTATTAGAGCACATAGACTAGTACACACATGGACCACTGTGGAACCTACCTGGACCACTGAGGATTACACAGATATAATAATAGAAAAATCTTTAAGTCTTTAACCTGATCAAGGCTCGGTCAATGGGGCAATGATAATAAGACCTAAGAGATAAACCACTATGTGATAATGCAATCTGGCTTTCAAACTTTAGACGTGACTACAATGACTAAAGCTACATTCTCAATCTGGGTTCAAGGGCCCATATTATTATTTTCTATTTTCTGATCTATGCTATAATGTTGTTTTCTCATCACAAATATTCTTGGCATTGTGTTTTGTTTTATTCACACATATTTAATCCACAAACCCTGCATATTTAGGCTGAGTACACTCTGTTCCACCTTGTGATGTCATGTGGTAATACAGGAAAGTGCTCCACTGTGTTTTTAAACTCCACACACCTTCACTAGAATCATTTGAATAATTTCAGCCCTGGAATTGCCAATCAATATTGAACTAAAGGTAAAAGGTAAAAAGGTTAACTTGAAAACTACTCCTTCATGACATCACAAGGTGGAACAGAGCATTTTGAGCTTTGAAGATATAGACAGGCTAATAATAAAGGATTACTCAAACATGTGAATGAAACAAAACACAACTCCAGGTCTGTTTTTGAGAACATTATAACATGACTTAAAGCTCACAAGGGTCAATTTTATGTAATATCGGACTTTTAAACCAAAATTATTAAGTCATACATTGAATAGAGTTTCCTAAATTACATTTACAACCAAGCTGTGATTAAAAAAACATTACAAAAAAACACATTTAGATATAGTGCATTAGAAAGCCACTAAACTTGA
Source organism: Paratrypauchen microcephalus (assembly GCA_036785185.1). Classification (NCBI taxonomy): domain Eukaryota; kingdom Metazoa; phylum Chordata; class Actinopteri; order Gobiiformes; family Gobiidae; genus Paratrypauchen; species Paratrypauchen microcephalus. The sequence continues at coordinate 511,226 of JAVJIX010000165.1, read as the reverse complement.
TCTGACCTGAACTTTTGTAGCCCAAGGAAATCCAAACACCAAACCAGGACTAAACCACAAAACAAAACTTAAAACTACATGTAGAGTAAAATAATGTATTACAGAAAAACTGTGCTAAAACGTACCTCTAGTTTTCAGTCTGGTTTTGGTTCTGGGTTTGTGGACTTTGAGCGGACTTTGGTCTTGTAGGAGGAGTTCTGCAGAGCAACTTTAGAAGCAAAGGAAATACAGGGACACAGTAGAATGGAGGACATCCTGGTTTTGTGTCTCTTTGCTTGTTTAAGTGTTTAACTGACTTTTCTGTTTACTTTTGAATTTAACATGAAAAATGACCTTAAAAAAACAAAAACACTGCTATAATAACAGCTAAGAGCTAAGAAAGTGGAAAGTTGGAATACCCTATAGTACAAGTGGTGTAATTGTTCTTTTTTTGTCCTGATTTAGTCCAGCTATAGTTATGATCTATTTTCTTTCCCTTAACCCTTTAACTCTATTGAGTCCAGTTTTAGTCCTGTTTAATTAAGTTGCCTTTCTAAATGAAACAATACAAAATGGTTAATATATCAAAATGTATTTATTTTGTTTATTTATTTACCATATTTACAATAAAAACAGACTTTTCCTTGATGTCCACACATTAGCTATAGCTGGGCATTACTGGAGAGTGCCATCTGGGAGCCTGAAGAGTACATGAAGAATAGATTCATTAATACAATTTAAAAATGCAAAAACATATATATATATATATATATATATATATACAGTATGTATGTATATATATATATATATATACTGTATATATGTGTGAATATATTTATACCTGTCTTTTTTTGGTGCTTTTTGGAGCCATCAGCAGCTTCTCCACTGTGAGCTGGGAAAAAAAAGTTTTTTGGCAGTTTATTTCAATTTATTTTTTTCCCAATGTGAAATCTGTCATATATATTGATGGAGCTGATGTCATCAACATTTCCTGGGGGTGTGATGCTAACTGTAGGCACTGCTTTGTTTGAAGCTCTGTTACTCAAGTTAGGCTTTATTTTGAGCTTTATTTTAACACAATCTCAACTGAAATTAAACTACATCAGGTGAGATGATTTTTGCTGTTACACAAGTCCCATTAGTGTTTACTAATGTGTGCATTGTGTCTCTATTGTAACTGCTGAATATTCCACCATAGACATACATGTAGAATGCCCCAGCATCACCACAAAACATCAATGACTAAGCACCTTCACTACACAACTAACTGACCTAGGAGCTAATGGCTATTATTTTAGAAGTTTTTGTAGTGAGTCCATATGGTGAATCATTGAAAGTCTTAATTGTGTAACTTTTTTGGTGGAGGGTCCATCATCTGCTTGTCTCCATGAAGATTTTATTTCTTTGCCATGAATGTTGCACAGTATGGCATTAAACTTGCCTGTCTCCAGGGAGACAAGAGCAAATCTGTGGAGAGGTTACCCCACTTACAGTAATAATGCATGTTTTGGTGTAATAAACACCTGTCAGTAAACTAGACTAGAAATGTTACGTAGTGCACCTTTAAAGTGGTCTTACCAGGAAGTCTCCTCTGTTCTGTGATAGGAGGAGGAGCACGTCTTCAGGCTTAGTGCCCCCTGGCACTGCACTGGACTGAGCCAATTTGAGCAGAGCCTCCACTGAAACAAACAAGCAGAACGTAAGTACACCGGATGCCCTCCCTCAATCAACTATCTACGTTTATCCAGGCTTGGGACAGACACACAGCCATAGAAGAGTTAGTATATTGTAGTGTTACGGTACTCAGGAACAGACTCGATTCTCGACCGATTTCGATACCACAATGATAATAAAAACACTCTTTATTTAGAAATAGAATGTGATTTTCAACTTTAAATCTCAGTACTTTTTTATATTCCCATGTGTCCTTATATTTGTGTAATCCTCAGTGGTCCATGGGCGTATACTAGTCTATGTGCTCTTATACTTGTTCTCATACAGCTCAAGATCATTCTAAAGATATTCAGGAAAGGCTCATTTCTGTCCTGTTAATGGGACTTTTTTAGTATCAGTACCTAGTTCTAGTTTCGATTCTAGTTTTAGTGTCTAGCAGCAACTATAACTTTCTGTATATTCTGAAGTAAAGATTAAATATATTTAATCTTTTTTTTCCTCTTTTTTCTATTACTGCCCTTTTACACAGTACAGTACATAATGATTTGGTATTTTGCTAATTATTCCCAAAAGTGCCTCAGATTTAAAAAAGCATGTTTCATATTAAAAAATAAATGACATGCCATTGTGACGTAGTACTGCTACCTGGGTTTTCACCACAAGATGTCACCCTAACTCTTTATCTTTTAAATGTATGTACTGTATTTAAGTCTTTACCAGGAATGTTCCCCAGTATGGTATTAAACTTATCCATAACACATGTATCCAAATACAGGTGTTTCTATTTCTAAAAAAATCCTTTGAAAAATCTGAATTATTACTGTATGCGGCTTGCCTTTGTATAGATCTGATTTTTAATTTGGCCTGGTGGTGATGATGTCACTTGCTCGTCTCCATGGAGATAGAAGAGTTAGTCCCTGGTTTAGTCCTGCGTTAGTCTTGGTTTAGTCCCTAGTTTTGTCCTGCGTTAGTCCTAGTTTAGTCCCTGGTTTAGTCCCTGGTTTAGTCCTGCATTAGTCCTGGTTTAATCCCTGGTTTATTTCCTGGTGTAGTCCCTGGTTTAGTTCTGCGTTAGTCCTGGTTTACTCCCTGGTGTAGTTGCTGCTTTAGTCTTGGTTTAGTCCCTGGTTTAGTCATGCGTTAGTCCTGGTTTACTCCCTGGTGTAGTTGCTGCTTTAGTCTTGGTTTAGTCCCTGGTTTAGTCATGCGTTAGTCCTGGTTTAGTCCTGGTTTATTTGGCCTTAGTTTTTCATACTTCCTCTGTAATTCTGGTATAAATGTGTTTTGTTTCTTGTACCTCTTTGCTGATTTTCAGACAGCTCCAGCTCATATAATGGCCGTGCATTGTGGGAGTCAGACTGGGCATGTCTTCTAGCTCTGAGTTGCGGGATCTCGGCCTGGAACCTACACCCAATGTTGATACAACTGAGAATGTAAAATTGAAGGTAAGATTATTTAATAAAACCCATAAAAAGCAGAATTCTTGTACTTACGGTGCTGTGGTTTCTGAGATTAGTGTTCCCAATGAAGCTGTCTCCATTGCCACAGTCCTACCTACAGATAAACAACAGTGTAAATAATATTAATAACAATATCTTAAAGGTAAGATGCTTCTTAGTGAGGACAATCTGAGCACAGAAATGATCAATATGAGTCTGGTGAAGGTGTTTTTAGCTTTGAAAGACTGACTAAATATAAAGAAAAAACATAGACTGTATATATAAATGGACACAGATAACCTGCTAGCCGCCATGTTCAAAATGGGAAGTGAACATGGGCACGCTTACAGCTCCATTGACTCCAGGCTCCAGTTAACTTTATACTGTATTTTAAAATTCTGGACCCTCTCTCTTTAATTCCTGCTGTGAGCCTCATCATTTTGGTCTTAAAATGTTCATATTAACTTAGACTTAGACAAACTTTATTGATCCACAATGGAAATTGTTTTGGGTACGGTAGCTTTTTTTACGGTAGGGTAAAAAAAATAGATGGAAATAGCAACCAAAGAGTAAAAAAACAGTGTCAGATGAGACAGAATTATACAAATAAAAATAGTGATAATAAGTGTATATGTACAAATCAGATTTAAATAAAAAGTAGTAATAAAATAAAAAAAAAATACTATATAACAATACAGTTAATGTGCTCTACATGATCCTGGTGTTTTTATTTTGCTATTTTGTCAGTTAATGAATTCCTATTCCTATATGGAACTTGGCTCCACATTCACCCCTATAACTGCTAGCCCCTGTGAGCTTCATTTAACTGCTATGGGTGATGTCACACTCACTTTGTCCACTTCTGTATACAGTCGATGAGAAAAACTCAAACATGCCTGAATGAAACAGAAGGGTATGCTTAGAAAAACGGTTATGACATAAATTCATTAATTTTAATAATGTTGCTTAGATTTGGGGCTTTTTACTTGGTCCGGTCTGGAGGTTTGTCTCCATGGAGATAGTATTAATAATTCATAGCATTTATATAGCGCCTTTCATGACACCCAAAGCGCTTTACAGTTCATTGTTCATTCACTCCACACTTGGTGGTGGTAAGCTACTTTCTGTAGCCACAGCTGCCCTGGGGCAGACTGACGGAAGCAAGGCTGCCAATCTGCGCCATCGGCCCCTCCGACCACCTCCAACACTCATGCACACACCACTTTTATACTAGGCAAATGTGGGTAAAGTGTCTTGCTTAAGGACACAGCGACAGTTTTTTGCAACTGGTGCCCCACTGTGGCACCTGGAATTCCCAGTGGTCTCCCATCCAAGTACTAACCAGGCCCTGCCTTGCTTAGCTTCTGAGATCTGACGGGATCAGGCTTTGACAGGCAGGTATGGCCACAGTATTGCTTTACATGGAATATTCCACAGTATGGCATTATTTAAACTTTTATATCTTGCATTTATCCAATTATAGATGTTTTTATTGCCTTGAAAAACATTGTCACTGTGAGTGGTGTCACTTCTAAATTGGCCTGGTCACTCTCCATGGAGGTAGATACATTTACGTTACATTTGCCATATTTTAGAACATTCTTGATAAAGCAAGGACATTGTCATGGAGACAAGCAGTTGGCAGACACTCCAGAACATTACCAAAAGTTACACAGTGCGGCTTTAAACTCACATTTGTCTGCCACAGCCCAGTGCAGCCCGGCCCCTGCTCTGGTGGGGCTGAGGATCGGGGGGGGCCGGTAGTGACTTCTACCCCCATCCACGGTCACTCTCATCAGGCTGCAATTCTGGTTCTGCTCCCTGTGAACCTCCAGCTTCTCCTCCTCCCCCACATCACAGCGCCACGGCAACAAAGGAGGTGTCACCACGGCAACGTCCACAGTTACAGGTACAGGTGGCTCAGCTGAATCTTTGGCCTTTAAATTACAGTTTTGGCCAAACTCAGAAACAGTTACAGCAGCATTAATTATAGCTGGGCAATTAGATTTTTATGCCGAAAAACAAACAAACACACAAACAAAAAAAAACACCTGTATTTTAGACCTCTATACAAACATCGCTGTGTGTCAGATGCCCACCATGTGAGTCAGATGCCCTCCGTGTGAGTCAAATGCCCTCTCTGTGCCTCCATGGGGTCTTGTGATAGTCCTGCATTAGTCCCTGGTCTAATTTGAGTTTTACTAACATGTTCCCTGTATGTCAGATGCCCTCCATGTGAGTCAAAGGCCCTCCGTGTGAGTCAGAGGCCCTCCGTGTGAGTCAGATGCCCTCCCTGCCCTGTTCTGTGTAAAAGCTGCTAACCCTGTAGTTTAGACCTCTACAAACATGTTCTGAAATACATGGGATTCTTGAATTACTTTAACAGTTCATTTCAGACTTCTCTTAATAATCAGTACTCCTGGATGTGTAAACTGTATCTTGTGAACAGAATCCATGAATTGCAAAGCTTAATGTTTCTCCATAATGTTGTTACCTCTTCAAAATCATACTTGTGATTGTGTACTTCAGGCTTGTTTGTGATGAGAAAACTACAGGAAATGGCAGAATATGGACCCTTTAACATTAGCTTATGTTATTAATTAAAACATAAACAAAATATGACTCTGTACTGACCTTTTTCTTATCTGTCCGACTTTTGCGTGGCCTTGCTCCTCCTCCTCCTCTTGCTCTCGTCGTCTTCCTCGGCTTTGTCTGTTTCTGAATCACATCATTTTGGATATTTGTGGTTTCAGAATTTACTGTAAACATTCCTGGCTCCACAAATGTTTGATACGCCAGTCTCTCGGTGCAGTTTTCACCGGTCGGACTCGTCACAAAAGAGGGAGGATAATGTGGACTGGGCCCTGGCGTGGACGGACTCAGGAAAGACTGGGTTTCCTGGTAACTATTCGGATAAAATGGGATAAAACTGTCCGTGTTTGAAGTGAAGTTGTATTCTGTGGAGCTCCAGGATCCCAGGGCAGCGTCTCTGGAGGTGTAGCCCAGAGAGGAGGACTGAAGCTGGGGTGTGGTCGGCTCCATCGCCCCCCATTGGGATATGTCAGCCATGGAGGAGGTTTGGGGGTAAAAACTGTTGGATTGAAGACACTGAGGATCGGGATAGTGGAAAACTTCTGACTGAAAAGAGTCATAGTTGAAAGTAGAGTTGAACAGATTTTGTGAGGATGTGTGGAGATCCCAATCCTGCAAATGAAATGAAAGTTTTTAATACATTGTTTAAAAGTGCACTGTTTAACTGCGGGGATTGGGAACTGAACTGTGGGGATGTGATGGCTTTGTCTGGAATGTTTCACAGTATGGCATTAAACCTTTCTATCTTCATGGAGACCCAACCAGAGCAAGTTACAGGTCAGATCTGTGGAGAGGCGACCCCGCTCACAGTGAGAATGCCTGTTATTCCTAGGTATTTTTGAGCTACAAAACCACCTGTAATTTCTGTAAAGAAGAGCTGTTTAATGTCATACTGTGGAACATTCCAGGCAGAGCAATGACATATCCATAGAAACAAGCAGATGATAGACCCCCAACCAAAAAGTTACAAAGTGCACCTTTTAATATAGTTTAGTTTCTTTCTTAATGTTACTTATCACACCAGGATAAAATCAGATCTACAGAAAGTGGGTTTAGAAATTAAATGCACTCTATCCAATTTTTACTATCTCAAAAATGTGAAAAACAGAACTATCATGTTAAAAGTGTACTTCCTGAGTATCGGACAATAAAACACCTTATAATTAGACAGTACACAGTAGACATATGTTGTATAAGTGCTACATATTTCCTGCTACCTTCATATCTCCATGTAAATAGATCAACTTAATGCCATACTGTGGAACATTCGAGCCAATAACAATACAGGGAGTCCTCGGGTTACGACGTAGATCCGTTCTTAAGACGCGTCGTAACCCGAATTTCGTCGTAAACCGGATTTTGCCTTTGATCTTCCAACCAAAGCACCAATAACCTTTCCATCTCAATAATTAGACCACTACGCTGCTTGGTTATCACTGCCGCTTTCATAGGAGCAGATCAGAGCCCACATCAGGTACTTCCGCCCACATTGGACACGCACACGAGGCTGTGTTCTTCTCCCTACAACCACAACAGAGTGTATTCTTCCACCGCGCGCCGCGCGCCGCGTGCGTTTGTTTACATCTCTTACCACGCTAAACCGTGTAAGACGGAATGACGCGTAATATATACATATTTTTTTTAATGGGGGCGCGTTCGTAACCACGAAACGTCGTAACCCGAGACCGTCGTAACCCGAGGACCCCCTGTAACAAAACTATAACATTCCCTTTACCAAAAAAATGACATCTGTAAAGACTTATTTACATGTCAAGGCTGTCTACAAAATGAACTACCATGTCTTTAATCAATATCTGCACAATGTTAGCCTATGTAAATTACAATTTTTATTTAATTTAAAACTCAAATGACGAAATGTTACAACTTTAAATGACAGCTGTGATAGTTACCTGTTCTGGGCAGGTGTAGCCACTAAGCATGCTTGGAAACTGTGCCGGGCTCCAGTCACTGCTCTCCAAAGCCGTATCCAGATTCTGCCCTGCGAAATGATGCTGAAAAATAAAATACAAAATAGTATTTACTCCAGGAACTGACCCAACAACCTTCTCGCTATGAGGTCTCAAAGTATTGAAAATCAGATACAAATCAATGCTAAATCTAATATTGAAACTAGATTCTCGTTTGAGCAGGTATTGATCTAAACAAGTCTCATTCACGGGGCTCTTAGGACCGAAATCGAGTTTGAAATTTAAGTCCAGTTCACCTGTGTTTGTGATTGGCTGGAATGGTTCATAAACTCTGAGTTGGACTGATGATGAGGAGGAGGGGAGTTCATGAAGGCAGAAGGTGGGAGGGCGGAGTGGTGCATTCTGGGAGATGCGGAGGGGGAGGGGAGAGGAGGGGGAAGAGGAGGAAATGGTCTTGGGTCCGCCATCGTGTCAGTAAGGGCTGTGGTTTCTCATTTTCGACAGTGACCTGCGAAAAACACAACAGGAAGTCAACAACTTTATCTCAGGCACATCTCAAAACTACTGCTGCCTCAGACTACAGAACTAAATAACAGTCAGGAAATACATACAATTATGTCTCGTTTTACAATTTTTTACAAACTGTTTTGAGTACCTCTGCAACACACATATTTGGACTTTAATTGCTTTTATTGTTCACCCTTATAAATGTCACAATATTAGTGTTCTAATGTTCTTTCTTCATCACAAACAGACCTGGAGTTGTGTTTTGTTTCATTCACACATGTTGAACAAACAAACCTTGGACCGGAAAGCACTTTGTTCCACCTTGTGATGTCATGTGGTAATACAGGAAGTGCTCCACTGTGTTTTTAAACTCCAAACTCCATACACCTTCTCTTTGCAAATCTCTACTGAACTAAATGTAAAGGGTAGCAGTGAACTTGAAAACTACCACTACATGACATCACAAGGTGGAACAGAGCATTTTGAGCTTTGGAGATGAATTACTCAAACATGTGGGAGTGAAACAAGTGATTATTGAGTCCATTTAATTTACTTTGATTCACGTTGTCTGATAGATCAGCATTCCTCTAGTCTGCGACCAGTTTAATCAAATCCAACTTTATGAATGCTGAAGTCAAGTTAATGTGATAGAAACACACATACAGAAAACAGTACAGAGCGAACTGAAATTACTTACTTTTGCTTCTAATATTCTCTCTTTCTTCTCTTTGCAATATATTCTGATACATGGGCCAATCAGAGTACTGTATTCTGAATACTTAGAGTACTTTCATGCAGAATTTCTTAAATTATTGGGTAAAGACGCCACCTAGGATTAAAAACAGCTTTATGTTTATGTTTCACTGTTTGCTATGCATTTACTATCACTAATTAGACTGTTCCCTGTCACTGGTTTCTATATTTGTCACTAATATTGTGCAGTTTGAAGCCTAAAGTACTAAATTGTGTGAACATGTATTCATTTGATTTTATAAACTGTATTCTGAATACCTCTAAATGAAAACGTAATTGTAATAGAAGACAATTACTCAAAATTAGTATTCGAAATACGTATTCTCTGTATATGTATTTGGCCACTTCCCAAAACTGCTTGTAAAACAACGACTATTGATTTAGCACTTAATCTAGAAATCTCTACATAACACTCGGTGTCTAGAATTTTAGTAGACCTTTGTTGTAATTAAATGAAGGCAAGTAATTTATTCATATAGAGCTCCAGCTGTTTTAATGGTCAATGATCAGCTTGGATCTACAGCCAATCCTCTATCAATAAAAACATGTGATTTGAAGCAGATGGAAGACTTTGGAGGAAGACATTTTAAAATGTATATTAAAAATGAAAGAGGGAAATTCAAGTTTTGCCATGGCAACATTTACAGTGCACTTCTCAGTCGCCTTTGTGTCTCAGTCAAAAGTCTCATTGTAGTTGAATGGTATATTATGATCAATCAATACAAGGTAAAACATATATTGTTTTATACTGGGTCACGATAACGCATTTTGAAGTATGATATATTTCTGCGGAAAATATAGACAGTGTACAAGAATATTTAAACTAATTTATAGGGATGTGACGAGACACAATTTCCACAACACAAGACAAGATGAAAGATTGGGTCCACAAAAACGAGACAAGATGAGATTTTAACATAATTCCTAATAGATGTATTTTTGGATTGCCAGTTTCCAATTTAGTCCTCAGAATTGTTATTATTATTTGTTTTATTTAATATTTTATTGCCATTCTAGTGCTTTTTGGAACTATAAGAGATGCAACTCACCAACACTTAACCCGAGTTTTTGACCCCTTTTTCTCTTCTATATTAGCTGCAAAAAAAAATAAATAGCAGAAGGAAACGCTTTAGTTGTTAGGATACATCTAGAATGAGTCAGAGAAGTCCTTTATTCAAGCTTCTTCACCCGAAATGTAATCATAGTACAGAAAAAGTGCAAAAACTCACCCACTAGTGCAAACAATAGGTACCCACAATAAATACTGACCCCAAAAATATAAATAAGTTGATATAGAAATGATCATAACATGCCTAACTTCTTTTAAGATATCAAAAGTGTGAATCATAGGTATTGTCTCTGTCTTTAAAGTATATAATAAAACATAATAATATCAAAGAGCTGCAAAATAGAAACTTACAGAGCACGAACCAGCACCGCGTAAAAGCAATAAAGCCAGTCAATCATTCACTGCCATATTTCAAAGGTTTAATCAGACCCTAAATCTTACTGTCTTTTTTTTTTCTTCTAATTTTAGAATTCCTATAAACTACATAGCAACACTTCCTGAACCTAAGACAAAAAAAATGCGGCTTCAAATGTGGCTAGTTTTTTTTTTATTTTTTTTTACTTTTTTAATTCCTGTTTGCCAATGCTTATGAATGCTTTTAAATGATAGAAATTACACTGAAAACACAACAGTTTGCGCGTATAAACATTGTGAAATCATGTTTAAATCGTTTCTCAGCTTGGCCAGAGCAAAGTTACAGTTTTGAGTCGACTCCTATGTCACTTCCCTATTTAACAGTTTACTGCATTTTTGCAAAATAAGAAGTAACAATTTATTTTTAGATATAAAATCACTCACCTATAGAAGAGTCTGTGAGATTGTTGGCTGCAGTCTTTGTCAGGATGTGGCTTTAAGGTCTTCCTCTCTCAGCTCCATTTGTCTCTTCCCCAATGTGACGTTTGAGACACGAAACTACAGAGGTTTAATGTTATAGGTCAAACGGGTTTGTGAGGGGAAGGCGATGCATCAGGTTTAATTTGGTCTAAAATTAGTAAAAGCAGAGAGTTAACAGGGCTACTTACCTGAAATGTCCTATATTACACAAAATTGACTTGTCAGCTTTAAGCCATGTTGTAATGCTGTTACTTCCTCAGCATACCTGGAGTTGTGTTTTGTTTCTTAGACTTAGACAAACTTTATTGATCTACGAGGGAAATTATTTGGATGCAATAAGAGACTGGTGTCAAATAAGCCATTATTATACAGTATAAATGTATATGTAAAAGTAAAATAAAATAAGTAATAAAAGTATGTCAGGTATACAGGTATACAAGAAGTCGTAAGGAAAATAGTGCAAAGATTATGATTAACAGGACATGACAGTGTTATCTGTTACAAAAGGGTGAGTTGTACTGTTTCATTCACACATGCTTGAGTAACCCTGCAGTAATAGTCTGTCTACATCTCCAAAGCTCAAAACACTCTGTTCCTCCTTGTGATGTCATGTAGTGGTAGTTTTCAAGTTAACAGCTCCTTTTACCTTTAGTAAAGGTAAAAGGTCCAGGGCTGAAATTATTTACATGATTCTGTTGAAGGTGTATGGAGATGTTCTATAATGTGGCATTAAAGCTCTTGCTATCTATCTTGTATTCATTAAATTATGGCTTAAATTATGTCTTTATGGCTCAAAAATACATAGAAATATATGTATACCTACTTTGAAGAGGCTTGCCTCTCTACAGATCTGACCTGTAACTTGTCTGTTTAGTGCATAAACTCTATGGACATAGCCAAGTGAGCAGGGGTGCACTTCTGGCTCCATCGACTCGGCTCCAAATGACTTTACTTTAAATTGTCCCCCTCTCTGTGTAACTGCTGCTGTGAGCCTCGCCATTTCGGTCTTAAAATATTCATATTAACCCGCTCTACATGTTCCTGGTGTTTTTATTTTGCCATTTTGTCTCTAAATAAATTCCACTTCTTAATATGGAGCATGGTTCCAGATTCACCTCCATAACTACTACTAGCATCGTGAGCTTCATTTGACGGGAGCCGAACGCTATGGGTGACGTCACACTCGCGCTGTATCCCAATTCGAGGGCTGTAGCCTTGAAAAGCCAGGTCATCTGTTAGCTGTGAAGGCTGCAGCCCTTGAGCTGAGACATGGCTTTAGTCCACTTCTTTATACAGTCTATTTTAGTGACATATTGTGGAACTTTTGGGGCAAAACAATAACATCTCCATGGAGACAAGCAGATGGCAGAACCTCTATCAGAAAAGACACATAGTTCCTTCTTTCTGCAGAAATGAGTTATAAAAGTCTCCAAAAGTACCCTGAAGTTTCAAGCCACCCTTTTATTTAAAAATCAGATGAAAACAAATTCTCTTCAATACTGGATCAGATACAAAGCTTAATGGAATTTAAAAGAAAATCCCAGTTAATATTCTAGTACACAATAAATGTTTGCTTGGATTTAGATAGATTTCTTGAAAATATTGAACTGCAAGTTGTTTTATTATTTGGTACATTCATTACGTATCTACAGTATTAAGAAATGTGAAGAGGTATTTTGAACTACAGACGCCATTAAAATGGTATTAAACCAGCAGCACGGTTTGGTTGACCTAAATTTTATCAAAACCTTTTTCTAAATTAAAAAAATATCTGCATTTAACCCTTGTAATTATTGAAGTATCTGAAAGTTAAATATTTGTTCTTTTACACATTTAAACTTAATTTAGAAACCTGAACGCGCTTTTACGCTGAAAGTTCTGACCGGATGTAGTCGCGATTGTTTTGGTTGGTCTTTTCCGCTGCATTTCGGGGATTCGTGTCGGGCAGTGTTGCCAACTTAGCGACTTTGTCGCTATTTTTAGCTACTTTTTGGACCCCCCTAGCGAGAAAATTAGACAAAAGCGACTAGCGACAAATCTAGCGACTTTTTTTGGTGATCAGAGGCTCCAAGATCGCGGGAGGGGGAAAAAATAATTGCGCCGTTTTCTCTCGTTCCCCGTTCAGAGAAAGAGACAGAGAGAAAGAGACAGAGAGGGGCAGTGGAAGAGACAGACTCACCAGTCTCTCCTCTGCTCCCTCCCATCTCGTCAGATCGCCTCGGAGTCTGGTCATTCCTCTCTCTGTTTCTGTCATTCAGTTTCTCTCGTCACGTGCATATCCCTCTCATTCTTTAGAGCATTTCTTTTTTCTCCTCTTGTATTCAATCGCAATGCCACAACCAAAAGTGTACAGTATACACAAAAGTACAGACGGGAGTGGGAAAAAGCTAGTTGTACAGCACAGAAAAGTTTTAAAAAGCTAATTCTTTAGCACCAAAAAAATAAATAAAAAGCTATAGTTTGCCCACTATAGCACAAAAAAATAAAAAAAATAAAAAGCTTTAGTTAAACTACAGCACAAAAAAAAACACAAAATAAAAAAGCAAGCTATAGCTCTTGGACTACAGCTCCAAAAAAATATCTAAAAAATAAAAAACAAATAAAAAAATAAAAAACAAACCAGTATATGTAATAACAACACCAATAAAAGGTTAGTGTCACGGGGTAAAGAAGGTTAGGATGTGCCCCCCCACCTCGCTCGCTCGTCTAGCTACTTTTAGCTACTTCTGGGCGGGCCAATAGCTACTTCCGATGCTGGGGAGTTGGCAACACTGGTGTCGGGCATGGACCGAGTCAGGAGCAGTGCTTGAACGATAAACACGTGAGTACACTTCACCGCATAGACTAAACTTAAAAGGCATTTCAGTTGCATTTGAAATAAAGCCTCATTTTGTCACGGTTTTGAAGTTTACGCTAAAATAGTTCTGCGAAGCTAATGCTAAAGCTAAAACTACTTCAGCCGGTGGGGCAGTGAAGGGTCATAAACTGTCAAATAATTATGTTTTCTGGGCAGTTTATGAATTAAGCTATCATTATTTAAATACGTGATTAATATTTCTACTTCTTATTAACAAGATGTTATTTTTCCCTAGTTGCTGTGTATGGAAGTTAACGTGGGGACTGTCATGCATATTAAGTAATGCATAATAAGTAGTTATATTTAGAATTTTTTACTTTTAAACCCCATTTCTGTTTATTTCTTCTTTCTCCTCTCATCTATTACTTTTGTTTACCCAAAACAGCAAAAAAAAAGGATGGCATTAAACCTATCTTTGTTGCATTTATTCAATTACAGGTTTTTTACTGCGCAAAAATAAATGCATTCCAACAGTGAGTGAGCTCTCCACATGTCTGATCTGTTACTAAGTTTCCATGGAAAAAAATATGTTTAATGCCATACTGTGGGACATTCTTGACAAAGCCGCAACATTTCCATGAAGACAAATAGGTATAGATCTTCTACCAAAAAGTTACAGAGTTTAATATGGCCCATTTTCTTATCCATTCATTGTTTTAAATTTTCATGAATTTGCTTACACTTACTATTATTTAATTTTTTACAGATTTTTCCATCATGTTGAGGTGACATTATCAACTTTCCAAAATGTTGCTTCTCCACCGTGGTCTCAGGGTTGGTTGGTCCCCAGTTAGACCTCACTTCTCCTGCCTTTTTAGTGCCAGAATTCACTCTTTCTCCAAATTAACTGAAGATGGAATTCTGATTTTTCAGTCCAAATCCACGGACATCCACCAAAACCTGGCTCTGGAAGACTGGATTGAGACTAATGTGGATTTAACTGACCGTCGCCTGTTTCTGCTATGGAGGAGTCGCGCGGCTGTCGTGATTGGACGACACCAGAACCCGTGCACTGGACTGAGCCAATTTGAGCAGAGCCTCCACTGAAACAAATAAGCAGAACGTAAGTACACCGGATGCCCTCCCTCAATCAACTATCTACGTTTATCCAGGCTTGGGACAGACACACAGCCATAGAAGAGTTAGTATATTGTAGTGTTACGGTACTCAGGAACAGACTCGATTCTCGACCGATTTCGATACCACAATGATAAAAAAAAACACTCTTTATTTAGAAATAGAATGTGATTTTCAACTTTAAATCTCAGTACTTTTTTATATTCCCATGTGTCCTTATATTTGTGTAATCCTCAGTGGTCCATGGGCGTATACTAGTCTATGTGCTCTTATACTTGTTCTCATACAGCTCAAGATCATTCTAAAGATATTCAGGAAAGGCTCATTTCTGTCCTGTTAATGGGACTTTTTTAGTATCAGTACCTAGTTCTAGTTTCGATTCTAGTTTTAGTGTCTAGCAGCAACTATAACTTTCACTAAGATATCTCCAAAACAAATGACTTTATTCAACTGTATATTCTGAAGTAAAGATTAAATATATTTAATCTTTTTTTTTCCTCTTTTTTCTATTATTGCCCTTTTACACAGTACAGTACATAATGATTTGGTATTTTGCTAATTATTCCCAAAAGTGCCTCAGATTTAAAAAAGCATGTTTCATATTAAAAAATAAATGACATGCCATTGTGACGTAGTACTGCTACCTGGGTTTTCACCACAAGATGTCACCCTAACTCTTTATCTTTTAAATGTATGTACTGTATTTAAGTCTTTACCAGGAATGTTCCCCAGTATGGTATTAAACTTATCCATAACACATGTATCCAAATACAGGTGTTTCTATTTCTAAAAAAATCCTTTGAAAAATCTGAATTATTACTGTATGCGGCTTGCCTTTGTATAGATCTGATTTTTAATTTGGCCTGGTGGTGATGATGTCACTTGCTCGTCTCCATGGGGATAGAAGAGTTAGTCCCTGGTTTAGTCCTGCGTTAGTCTTGGTTTAGTCCCTAGTTTTGTCCTGCGTTAGTCCTGGTTTACTCCCTGGTGTAGTTGCTGCTTTAGTCTTGGTTTAGTCCCTGGTTTAGTCATGCGTTAGTCCTGGTTTACTCCCTGGTGTAGTTGCTGCTTTAGTCTTGGTTTAGTCCCTGGTTTAGTCATGCGTTAGTCCTGGTTTAGTCCCTGGTGTAGTCCCTGGTGTAGTCCCTGCTTTAGTCCTGGTTTAGTTCTGGTTTATTTGGCCTTAGTTTTTCATACTTCCTCTGTAATTCTGGTATAAATGTGTTTTGTTTCTTGTACCTAAACTACCTTTCATTATGCATAATTATGTTTACTGCTGCTGCTCTATATGAATATATCATGTCTGTCACGACCTCACTGTAAATTACTGTTACATGTGCAATAATCAGTGCAATAACCTATGTGCAATATTTATATCATACTATGTGCAATACGAAATCCACATGCAACACCTACACCACACCATATTATGTGCAATCTGTGAAATACTTACACCTTATTTGATCTTGATTTAATCCTACCTGCACCTTGTACATTGTACCTTGCTTTTTTATTTTATTACATTTTATTACATATTTTATTATATTGTTTATTATATTGTTTATTATATTGTTTATTATATTGTTTACTTCTTCCCCTGCACTTTGCAACACTTTTTTTACCATGTACTATTATTGCATGTTATTAGTACTTCTTGACTATCTTAGCGAGTCAACGGTTCTTCTGATCCTAAGCATTTCATTGCATTGTTGACCTTGTGTTGATTCTGCATATGACAAATAAACAATCTTGAATCTTGAATCTTGAATCTCTTTGCTGCTCCAGCTCATATAATGGCCTCCACAGCAGCAGTGCATTGTGGGAGTCAGACTGGGCATGTCTTCTAGCTCTGAGTCGCGGGATCTCGGCCTGGAACCTACACCCAATGTTGATACACCTGAGAATGTAAAATTGAAGGTAAGATTATTTAATAAAACCCATAAAAAGCAGAATTCTTGTACTTACGGTGCTGTGGTTTCTGAGATTAGTGTTCCCAATGAAGCTGTCTCCATTGCCACAGTCCTACCTACAGATAAACAACAGTGTAAATAATATTAATAACAATATCTTAAAGGTAAGATGCTTCTTAGTGAGGACAATCTGAGCACAGAAATGATCAATATGAGTCTGGTGAAGGTGTTTTTAGCTTTGAAAGACTGACTAAATATAAAGAAAAAACATAGACTGTATATATAAATGGACACAGATAACCTGCTAGCCGCCATGTTCAAAATGGGAAGTGAACATGGGCACGCTTACAGCTCCATTGACTCCAGGCTCCAGTTAACTTTATACTGTATTTAAAAATTCTGGACCCTCTCTCTTTAATTCCTGCTGTGAGCCTCATCATTTTGGTCTTAAAATGTTCATATTAACTTAGACTTAGACAAACTTTATTGATCCACAATGGAAATTGTTTTGGGTACGGTAGCTTTTTTTACGGTAGGGTAAAAAAAATAGATGGAAATAGCAACCAAAGAGTAAAAAAACAGTGTCAGATGAGACAGAATTATACAAATAAAAATTGTGATAATAAGTGTATATGTACAAATCAGATTTAAATAGAAAGTAGTAATAAAATAAAATAAAATACTATATAACAATACAATTAATGTGCTCTACATGATCCTGGTGTTTTTATTTTGCTATTTTGTCGGTTAATGAATTCCTATTCCTATATGGAACTTGACTCCACATTCACCCCTATAACTGCTAGCCTCTGTGAGCTTCATTTAACTGCTATGGGTGATGTCACACTCACTTTGTCCACTTCTGTATACAGTCTATGAGAAAAACTCAAACATGCCTGAATGAAACAGAAGGGTATGCTTAGAAAAACGGTTATGACATAAATTCATTAATTTTAATAATGTTGCTTAGATTTGGGGCTTTTTACTTGGTCCGGTCTGGAGGTTTGTCTCCATGGAGATAGTATTAATAATTCATAGCATTTATATAGCGCCTTTCATGACACCCAAAGCGCTTTACAGTTCATTGTTCATTCACTCCACACTTGGTGGTGGTAAGCTACTTTCTGTAGCCACAGCTGCCCTGGGGCAGACTGACGGAAGCAAGGCTGCCAATCTGCGCCATCGGCCCCTCCGACCACCTCCAACACTCATGCACACACCACTTTTATACTAGGCAAATGTGGGTAAAGTGTCTTGCCTAAGGACACAGCGACAGTTTTTTGCAACTGGCGCCCCACTGTGGCACCTGGAATTCCCAGTGGTCTCCCATCCAAGTACTAACCAGGCCCTGCCTTGCTTAGCTTCTGAGATCTGACGGGATCAGGCTTTGACAGGCAGGTATGGCCACAGTATTGCTTTACATGGAATATTCCACAGTATGGCATTATTTAAACTTTTATATCTTGCATTTATCCAATTATAGATGTTTTTATTGCCTTGAAAAACATTGTCACTGTGAGTGGTGTCACTTCTAAATTGGCCTGGTCACTCTCCATGGAGGTAGATACATTTACGTTACATTTGCCATATTTTAGAACATTCTTGATAAAGCAAGGACATTGTCATGGAGACAAGCAGTTGGCAGACACTCCAGAACATTACCAAAAGTTACACAGTGCGGCTTTAAACTCACATTTGTCTGCCACAGCCCAGTGCAGCCCGGCCCCTGCTCTGGTGGGGCTGAGGATCGGGGGGGGCCGGTAGTGACTTCTACCCCCATCCACGGTCACTCTCATCAGGCTGCAATTCTGGTTCTGCTCCCTGTGAACCTCCAGCTTCTCCTCCTCCCCCACATCACAGCGCCGCGGCAACAAAGGAGGTGTCACCACGGCAACGTCCACAGTTACAGGTACAGGTACAGGTGGCTCAGGTACAGGCGGCTCAGCTGAATCTTTGGCCTTTAAATTACAGTTTTGGCCAAACTCAGAAACAGTTACAGCAGCATTAATTATAGCTGGGCAATTACATTTTTATGCCGAAAAACAAACAAACACACAAACAAAAACAACACCTGTATTTTAGACCTCTATACAAACATGTTCTAAAACATCGCTGTGTGTCAGATGCCCACCATGTGAGTCAGATGCCCTCCGTGTGAGTCAAATGCCCTCTCTGTGCCTCCATGGGGTCTTGTGATAGTCCTGCATTAGTCCCTGGTCTAATTTGAGTTTTACTAACATGTTCCCTGTATGTCAGATGCCCTCCATGTGAGTCAAAGGCCCTCCGTGTGAGTCAAAGGCCCTCCGTGTGAGTCAGATGCCCTCCTTGCCCTGTTCTGTGTAAAAGCTGCTCACCCTGTAAAGAAGAGCTGTTTAATGTCATACTGTGGAACATTCCAGGCAGAGCAATGACATATCCATAGAAACAAGCAGATGATAGACCCCCAACCAAAAAGTTACAAAGTGCACCTTTTAATATAGTTTAGTTTCTTTCTTAATGTTACTTATCACACCAGGATAAAATCAGATCTACAGAAAGTGGGTTTAGAAATTAAATGCACTCTATCCAATTTTTACTATCTCAAAGATGTGAAAAACAGAACTATCATGTTAAAAGTGTACTTCCTGAGTATCGGACAATAAAACACCTTATAATTAGACAGTACACAGTAGACATATGTTGAATAAGTGCTACATATTTCCTGCTACCTTCATATCTCCATGTAAATAGATAAACTTAATGCTATACTGTGGAACATTCCAGCCAATAACAATAACAAAACTATAACATTCCCTTTACCAAAAAAATGACATCCGTAAAGACTTATTTACATGTCAAGGCTGTCTACAAAATGAACTACCATGTCTTTAATCAATATCTGCACAATGTTAGCCTATGTAAATTACAATTTATATTTAATTTAAAACTCAAATGACGAAATGTTACAACTTTAAATGACAGCTGTGATAGTTACCTGTTCTGGGCAGGTGTAGCCACTAAGCATGCTTGGAAACTGTGCCGGGCTCCAGTCACTGCTCTCCAAAGCCGTGTCCAGATTCTGCCCTGCGAAATGATGCTGAAAAATAAAATACAAAATAGTATTTACTCCAGGAACTGACCCAACAACCTTCTCGCTATGAGGTCTCAAAGTATTGAAAATCAGATACAAATCAATGCTAAATCTAATATTGAAACTAGATTCTCGTTTGAGCAGGTATTGATCTAAACAAGTCTCATTCACGGGGCTCTTAGGACCGAAATCGAGTTTGAAATTTAAGTCCAGTTCACCTGTGTTTGTGATTGGTTGGAATGGTTCATAAACTCTGAGTTGGACTGATGATGAGGAGGAGGGGAGTTCATGAAGGCAGAAGGTGGGAGGGCGGAGTGGTGCATTCTGGGAGATGCGGAGGGGGAGGGGAGAGGAGGGGGAAGAGGAGGAAATGGTCTTGGGTCCGCCATCGTGTCAGTAAGGGCTGTGGTTTCTCATTTTCGACAGTGACCTGCGAAAAACACAACAGGAAGTCAACAACTTTATCTCAGGCACATCTCAAAACTACTGCTGCCTCAGACTACAGAACTAAATAACAGTCAGGAAATACATAGAATTATGTCTCGTTTTACAATTTTTTACAAACTGTTTTGAGTACCTCTGCAACACACATATTTGGACTTTAATTGCTTTTATTGTTCACCCTTATAAATGTCACAATATTAGTGTTCTAATGTTCTTTCTTCATTACAAACAGACCTGGAGTTGTGTTTTGTTTCATTCACACATGTTGAACAAACAAACCTTGGACCGGAAAGCACTTTGTTCCACCTTGTGATGTCATGTGGTAATACAGGAAGTGCTCCACTGTGTTTTTAAACTCCAAACTCCATACACCTTCTCTTTGCAAATCTCTACTGAACTAAATGTAAAGGGTAGCAGTGAACTTGAAAACTACCACTACATGACATCACAAGGTGGAACAGAGCATTTTGAGCTTTGGAGATGAATTACTCAAACATGTGGGAGTGAAACAAGTGATTATTGAGTCCATTTAATTTACTTTGATTCACGTTGTCTGATAGATCAGCATTCCTCTAGTCTGCGACCAGTTTAATCAAATCCAACTTTATGAATGCTGAAGTCAAGTTAATGTGATAGAAACACACATACAGAAAACAGTACAGAGCGAACTGAAATTACTTACTTTTGCTTCTAATATTCTCTCTTTCTTCTCTTTGCAATATATTCTGATACATGGGCCAATCAGAGTACTGTATTCTGAATACTTAGAGTACTTTCATGCAGAATTTCTTAAATTATTGGGTAAAGACGCCACCTAGGATTAAAAACAGCTTTATGTTTATGTTTCACTGTTTGCTATGCATTTACTATCACTAATTAGACTTTTCCCCGTCACTGGTTTCTATATTTGTCACTAATATTGTGCAGTTTGAAGCCTAAAGTACTAAATTGTGTGAACATGTATTCATCAGATTTTATAAACTGTATTCTGAATACCTCTAAATGAAAACGTAATTGTAATAGAAGACAATTACTCAAAATTAGTATTCGAAATACGTATTCTCTGTATATGTATTTGGCCACTTCCCAAAACTGCTTGTAAAACAACGACTATTGATTTAGCACTTAATCTAGAAATCTCTACATAACACTCGGTGTCTAGAATTTGAGTAGACCTTTGTTGTAATTAAATGAAGGCAAGTAATTTATTCATATAGAGCTCCAGCTGTTTAAATGGTCAATGATCAGCTTGGATCAACAGCCAATCCTCTATCAAAAAAAACATGTGATTTGAAGCAGATGGAAGACTTTGGAGGAAGACATTTTAAAATGTATATAAAAAATGAAAGGGGGAAATTCAAGTTTTGCCATGGCAACATTTACACTGCACTTCTCAGTCGCCTTTGTGTCTCAGTCAAAAGTCTCATTGTAGTTGAATGGTATATTATGATCAATCAATACAAGGTAAAACATATATTGTTTTATACTGGGTCACGATAACGCATTTTGAAGTATGATATATTTCTGCGGAAAATGTAGACGGTTTACAAGAATATTTAAACTAATTTATAGGGATGTGATGAGACACAATTTCCACAACACAAGACAAGATGAAAGATTGGGTCCACAAGAACGAGACAAGATGAGATTTTAACATAATTCCTAATAGATGTATATTTGGATTGCCAGTTTCCAATTTAGTCCTCAGAATTGTTATTATTATTTGTTTTATTTAATATTTTATTGCCATTCTAGTGCTTTTTGGAACTATAAGAGAGAGCAACTCACCAACACTTAACCTGAGTTTTTGACCCCTTTTTCTCTTCTATATTGGCTGCAAAAAAAAAAAAAAAAATAGCAGAAGGAAACGCTTTAGTTGTTAGGATACATCTAGAATGAGTCAGAGAAGTCCTTTATTCAACCTTCTTCACCCGAAATGTAATCATAGTACAGAAAAAGTGCAAAAACTCACCCACTAGTGCAAACAATAGGTACCCACAATAAATACTGACCCCAAAAATATAAATAAGTTGATATAGAAATTATCATAACATGCCTAACTTCTTTTAAGATATCAAAAGTGTGAATCATAGGTATTGTCTCTGTCTTTAAAGTATATAATAAAACATAATAATATCAAAGAGCTGCAAAATAAAAACTTACAGAGCACGAACCAGCACCGCGTAAAAGCAATAAAGCCAGTCAATCATTCACCGCCATATTTCAAAGGTTTAATCAGACCCTAAATCTTACTGTCTTTTTTTTTTCTTCTAATTTTAGAATTCCTATAAACTACATAGCAACACTTCCTGAACCTAAGACAAAAAAAATGCAGCTTCAAATGTGGCTAGTTTTTTTTTATTTATTTTTTTACTTTTTTAATTCCTGTTTGCCAATGCTTATGAATGCTTTTAAATGATAGAAATTACACTGAAAACACAACAGTTTGCGCGTATAAACATTGTGAAATCATGTTTAAATCGTTTCTCAGCTTGGCCAGAGCAAAGTTAGTTTTGAGTCGACTCCTATGTCACTTCCCTATTTAACAGTTTACTGCATTTTTGCAAAATAAGAAGTAACAATTTATTTTTAGATATAAAATCACTCACCTATAGAAGAGTCTGTGAGGTTGTTGGCTGCAGTCTTTGTCAGGATGTGGCTTTAAGGTCTTCCTCTCTCAGCTCCATTTGTCTCTTCCCCAATGTGACGTTTGAGACACGAAACTACAGAGGTTTAATGTTATAGGTCAAACGGGTTTGTGAGGGGAAGACGATGCATCAGGTTTAATTTGGTCTAAAATTAGTAAAAGCAGAGAGTTAACAGGGCTACTTACCTGAAATGTCCTATATTACACAAAATTGACTTGTCAGCTTTAAGCCATGTTGTAATGCTGTTACTTCCTCAGCATACCTGGAGTTGTGTTTTGTTTCTTAGACTTAGACAAACTTTATTGATCTACGAGGGAAATTATTTGGACGCGATAAGAGACTGGTGTCAAATAAGCCATAATTATTGTGACCAAGACGGGTAGAGCGGCTGGATTGCAGTGAGTTCCACAAACAGATACGGGAGGCAGGGTCCACAGTTTTTTTTAATGTTTTTCAGTTTGCACAAAAAATATAAAGTGCTCACGTGCAAAGTGCAGTGCAAAATAAATTAAGGTGCAAGGAGGATAGGAGCGTGGCTTTTCTCCAGCAGCAGAGCAATCAATGATAGGATACAGGTGGCTTAAATAGTGCTGGGTAAAACCATAAAAACTCCAAGGGGTGTACAATTAACATTAGCTGTTTAAAACTAAGTTAAAATCCTCCAATAAAATACCCATCATCAAATAAACCATATAAAACCCACATACAAAAATAAACTCTTAGAAACCAAACACCTAATAAAGTATAAAATAAATAAACCCAATTAAAATAGGTGGCATTTTCTCCCCCCGATGTCCGCTGTCTTGAGTTGGCCCGGAACTCTTAAATGGTGTCTGGTCCCCCGGGGAATCTTTTGGCCAGACACCTGGACATGAGACACAGGTAAGTAAAACCACAACTCAACCCACGCATACCACTTTCACACTTGAAAATATCCACATCCCACACACGCAAACACACACAAGACACAACTAATTTAAAAAGTGGCACATATTGCACATTGATTGTTGTTGTTTGTCTCCACAGACCGGCGGCCAGCATTACCGGAAGCACCCGCCCGACCGGACTCCGTGACAAACGCTAAAAATGTTTTCAATAAATACTTTAAAACAATACAAATGTGTGCAATCTTATATGTGCAAATTAGCGTATCTTGTAAGTGCTCAGTGCTCTAAAGGTGCAATGTAAATATATATAAAGTGCAAAGTCTATGAAAGTGCATGTGTGGATACTCATTCAGTAACGAACGGCCTGTTCGTTACAATTATACAGTATAAATGTATATGTAAAAGTAAAATAAAATAAGTAATAAAAGCATGTCAGGTATACAGGTATACAATAAGTCGTAAGGAAAATAGTGCAAAGATTATGATTGACAGGACATGACAGTGTTATCTGTTACAAAAGGGTGAGTTGTACTGTTTCATTCACACATGCTTGAGTAACCCTGCAGTAATAGTCTGTCTACATCTCCAAAGCTCAAAACACTCTGTTCCTCCTTGTGATGTCATGTAGTGGTAGTTTTCAAGTTAACAGCTCCTTTTACCTTTAGTTCAGTAGAGATTGGTAATTCCAGGGCTGACATTATTTACATGATTCTGTTGAAGGTGTATGGAGATGTTCTATAATGTGGCATTAAAGCTCTTGCTATCTATCTTGTATTCATTAAATTACCAGTGTCTTTATGGCTCAAAAATACATAGAAATATATGTATACCTACTTTGAAGAGGCTTGCCTCTCTACAGATCTGACCTGTAACTTGTCTGTTTAGTGCATAAACTCTATGGACATAGCCAAGTGAGCAGGGGTGCGCTTCTGGCTCCATCGACTCGGCTCCAAATGACTTTACTTTAAATTGTCCCCCTCTCTGTGTAACTGCTGCTGTGAGCCTCGCCATTTCGGTCTTAAAATATTCATATTAACCCGCTCTACATGTTCCTGGTGTTTTTATTTTGCCATTTTGTCTCTAAATAAATTCCACTTCTTAATATAGAGCATGGTTCCAGATTCACCTCCATAACTACTAGCATCGTGAGCTTCATTTGACGGGAGCCGAACGCTATGGGTGACGTCACACTCGCGCTGTATCCCAATTCGAGGGCTGTAGCCTTCAAAAGCCAGGTCAGCTGTTAGCTGTGAAGGCTGCAGCCCTTGAGCTGGGACATGGCTTTAGTCCACTTCTTTATACAGTCTATTTTAGTGACATATTGTGGAACTTTCGGGGCAAAACAATAACATCTCCATGGAGACAAGCAGATGGCAGAACCTCTATCAGAAAAGACACATAGTTCCTTCTTTCTGCAGAAATGAGTTATAAAAGTCTCCAAAAGTACCCTGAAGTTTCAAGCCACCCTTTTATTTAAAAATCAGATGAAAACAAATTCTCTTCAATACTGGATCAGATACAAAGCTTAATGGAATTTAAAAGAAAATCCCAGTTAATATTCTAGTACACAATAAATGTTTGCTTGGATTTAGATAGATTTCTTGAAAATATTGAACTGCAAGTTGTTTTATTATTTGGTACATTCATTACGTATCTACAGTATTAAGAAATGTGAAGAGGTATTTTGAACTACAGACGCCATTAAAATGGTATTAAACCAGCAGCACGGTTTGGTTGACCTAAATTTTATCAAAACCTTTTTCTAAATTAAAAAAATATCTGCATTTAACCCTTGTAATTATTGAAGTATCTGAAAGTTAAATATTTGTTCTTTTACACATTTAAACTTAATTTAGAAACCTGAACGCGCTTTTACGCTGAAAGTTCTGACCGGATGTAGTCGCGATTGTTTTGGTTGGTCTTTTCCGCTGCATTTCGGGGATTCGTGTCGGGCATGGACCGAGTCAGGAGCAGTGCTTGAACGATAAACACGTGAGTACACTTCACCGCATAGACTAAACTTAAAAGGCATTTCAGTTGCATTTGAAATAAAGCCTCATTTTGTCACGGTTTTGAAGTTTACGCTAAAATAGTTCTGCGAAGCTAATGCTAAAGCTAAAACTACTTCAGCCGGTGGGGCAGTGAAGGGTCATAAACTGTCAAATAATTATGTTTTCTGGGCAGTTTATGAATTAAGCTATCATTATTTAAATACGTGATTAATATTTCTACTTCTTATTAACAAGATGTTATTTTTCCCTAGTTGCTGTGTATGGAAGTTAACGTGGGGACTGTCATGCATATTAAGTAATGCATAATAAGTAGTTATATTTAGAATTTTGTACTTTTAAACCCCATTTCTGTTTATTTCTTCTTTCTCCTCTCATCTATTACTTTTGTTTACCCAAAACAGCAAAAAAGGATGGCATTAAACCTATCTTTGTTGCATTTATTCAATTACAGGTTTTTTACTGCGCAAAAATAAATGCATTCCAACAGTGAGTGAGCTCTCCACATGTCTGATCTGTTACTAAGTTTCCATGGAAATAAATATGTTTAATGCCATACTGTGGGACATTCTTGACAAAGCAGCAACATTTCCATGAAGACAAATAGGTATAGATCTTCTACCAAAAAGTTACAGAGTTTAATATGGCCCATTTTCTTATCCATTCATTGTTTTAAATTTTCATGAATTTGCTTATACTTACTATTATTTAATTTTTTACAGATTTTTCATCATGTTGAGGTGACATTATCAACTTTCCAAAATGTTGCTTCTCCACCGTGGTCTCAGGGTTGGTTTGTCCCCAGTTAGACTTCACTTCTCCTGCCTTTTTAGTGCCAGGATTCACTCTTTCTCCAAATTAACTGAAGATGGAATTCTGATTTTTCAGTCCAAATCCACGGACATCCACCAAAACCTGGCTCTGGAAGACTGGATTGAGACTAATGTGGATTTAACTGACCGTCGCCTGTTTCTGCTATGGAGGAGTCGCGCGGCTGTCGTGATTGGTCGACACCAGAACCCGTGGGCAGAGTGTAACCTGGGCGCCATGTGGAGAGCTGGCGTCCCATTGGCTCGTCGGCGCAGTGGGGGAGGGACTGTTTATCACGACATGGGGAATTTGAACTTGACGTTTTTCAGCTGCAGAAAACTCTACGATCGTCAGAGAAATTTGAGGGTGGTGACTGAGGCGCTGAGGAAAGCCAGGCCAGAGCTGGACGTCAAGGCTACAGAAAGACTAGATATAGTTCTCAATGGAAAATACAAGATCTCAGGTAAAGCGATAGACTGTGCAAAGAAGTGGACTAAGTGAGTGTGACCATAGCACCTGTAGCATTTGGCTCCAGTCAAATTGAGATCACAATACAAGCAGTTATAGGGGCTGATTTTGGAGCAGTGTTCCATATTAGGAATAGGAATTTATTTAAGGACAAAATAGTAGGGATGGTACAAGATCTTGTGCCACAAGGTCTCTTGAGACAAAATTGTTAGTCTTGTGAATAAAAAATAAATAAATTATGTGTTCTGTTCAGAAAGTTAGCTGAAGATTTGGGAGTTTTTGGTATTTATATGTAATAAGGCAGATTAAACTCATGATTCGCAAGTTTAATCTTTACATAAATAAACCGTTTCCTAGTAATTTTGGCTCCAGAAATAGTTTCTTTTTTACCTGGCCAGCCAAATGATATCTCTCTGTATTTTCTATACAACGCGATACCATTTGGACACCCTCCATCCACGCTCGCTCCTCCGGTTACAAACGGACTCCGCGATTCTGATTCGTTCAAAGATGGTGACGTCAGTGCACCCGCCTTTGCCCGCAAAGTCACTCTTAGGCAGCGGAAGTTCCGCCTCAGTTTTGAATCAAGATGGCGCAATCTCTGATTGGTTCACTTAGCTGTCTGTCTACGCGCAACAGCAGCGCATTCTGTGGATCAAGCGTTACCAGACTCATCCGCTGGTACAGCGATGAGTCATGGATTCTTCCAGGCAAGTTTCTTTTACATTAACTCCCCCTGCAGGTGTAGTCTTGTGAGGGCAGTTTGGGTCAGGTATAGGGATGCCCCCCCCCTCCTGACCGGCGCACGCGGAGCCATGTTCCCGGCTACTGCAGGACTGCTTACAAACTGTTTCCTCACCATCTGGACTCTGTTCTCCTCCCTATTGCGCACCAGGGTCCGCGGATCCACATGCTCTCCCGACCTTCCACTGTCTCCGCACTGCTCTCTGGTTTAGGGGACAAACTGGGGAACTGTGATAAATAGCGCACAGTGTTGCGCTAAAGGGGGCCACATTAAAGGGATATGCCACCCCCAGGTCAAATTTGGGCATCTCCCCACAGTCCAGAGACTAAAATAAGTGGTGGAAAGCGTTTTCCTGCTCACCCAGCCATTGTCCGAGCCTGTCGCCACTGACCGCCGCGGTATCTGCAGCTCCTCCGCCTTAGACTGGAGTCTAACGTCGCCAGAGAAAGATTTCGGCCAAAAGGAATTAATTTGCTCGATGCGTTTCCCAATTACTTTCTGTGTAGTGCGCATTCATATCGAGTGCAAATAAATGTGCAAATCAACACTGAGAGCTTGCCTTGGTCATTTTGGGTGGGAACTATTTTCCAGTGCGGAAGAATACAGTCGAATCACGCACCACGTTGTGCAACAGGGGAACTCCCTTCCCGGTGCGTAACTGGGATTCCCCTGGCAGCGTGCTGCGTGATTCGACTGTATTCTTCCGCACTGGAAAATAGTTCCCACCCAAAATGACCAAGGCAAGCTCTCCGTGTTGATTTGCACATTTATTTGCACTCGATATGAATGCGCACTACACAGAAAGTAATTGGGAAACGCATTGAGCAAATTAATTCCTTTTGGCCGAAATCTTTCTCTGGCGACGTTAGACTCCAGTCTAAGGCAGAGGAGCTGCAGATACCGCGGCGGTCAGTGGCGACAGACTCGGACAATGGCTGGGTGAGCAGGAAAACGCTTTCCACCACTTATTTTAGTCTCTGGACTGTGGGGAGATGCCCAAATTTGCCCTGGGGGTGGCATATCCCTTTAAAGGGGGAACCATTAATGTTATTTTGTGGGTTTATTTTGTTTTCTAAGTCTCTTAATTAAGTCATACCATATGGGAGGTTATTTAAGTATTTTGTTTATTATGTTGAATTGCAGGTGTTTTATCATTATGGGTACCGTTATTCGTGTAGTTAAACAATAATGATGATAATACTGAAAACAAACAGTTTTGGTAGCGGAATAGTATCGGTATCGGCCGATATACAAATTCAGGTATCGGGATCGGATCGGAAGTGAAAAAATGTGGATCGGTGCATCCCTAGTCAGATACACATAAATTGTTTTGAGAGCTTTTGCCACAACCCCTTTTTAGTTGATTAGAAGGACATGCTTTTAGTCCACCAAAAATATTTTCAGCCAACTGCAGCCCTATTATTTCAACTGTTTCCAATAATAAAAGCATTCTTGTGTATTAAATCTCCTTTGTATTCACTTTTACTCACTTTTCTCCAGGCAGTGCATCACGGTTGAGTCGTAAAGCGTCCTATCACCACTGCACGCTGCTTCACTCGGCCGATGGCTCTGCCCTTCGCTCTGTGCTCCGCCCCTCCACCCCCGGTATCCACAGCAACGCCACACCCAGTGTCGTCTCCTCCGTAACCAACCTGACAGACCACGCCCCTTCGCTGACGTGGGAGGAGCTAATGCATTCTTTGGTTCAACAGTTCAACACAGGTCTGAGCTTTCAATCATATTTATATTATTTTTGTATTATTCATAGTTTTCTGCTGCCCTTGCCAAACCAGAAAGCAAAATTATAAGTTTCACCAAAATGGCCAAAGTAGGAAAAACTAGGAAATATTTTGGCGAAATCTGAGTGGAATTGCCTTTCCTTAGCTTTGACCTGTAACTTGGCTTGGTGATGTCACTCTATTGTCTCCATGGAGATAAGTTTAATGCCATACTGTGGAACATTACAAGCAAAGCATTAATATCTGCATGGAAATAAGCAGGTGGCAGAGCATCCACAATTTACAAAAATTGTTTAGTGTACCTAAAAAAAATCTGAAAAGTGTGTATTTTTTAAGACCTTTTTATGCAGATTTAGGTTTGGTGTAGAACTGGTTTATTCTTAAAAAAAAAAAAAAAAAAAGGCTTTGGAAGTGTGTGTTTCCTTATTGATAACTAAAATTTTAGCCTAGAGATAAAACATATATATTTATATGTATATATGTTTTTATTGGTACATTTTATAATTTTCCCACAGAGTTTGGCCTCTCATCTCCATTGACTCTCTTGGATCCTTCGGATGAATCTTTATTTCCTGGAATCGGTTGTGTGGCGTCAGAGCTCCGCAGCTGGCACTGGACTTTCGGCAAAACCCCCAAATTCACCATCAAAACTGAACTTTCCCTGTTTGACAATTTGACACTTGAGCACAACACGGCTCAGCTTCACGTTGAACTTAAAAACGGTTTAATTTCCAGTATTGTTATTACTGTTGATGGCCATTGGCTCCCACAAAGAGTTATAGATGAACTCTGTGACGTATTGATGGGAGAAAGGTTTTGTCCACATCGAGCGGCCGCTGCTATTTCAACACTAATAAAATCAGAACAAGACGAAACACAAAGACGACTGCACAACCTGAGCAATACTGTCATTAATATTATGGGTTAGATTTATAGAAAGGTGATGGAAAAGAGCAGATATTTTTGCCTTACATTTACAGTAACAACCATCTTATTTCTCTATCTGTGGTTTACAGAATTATGATGTATACAATTAACAGTTATACTTTTTAGTGGTCACAATGGTGCCTATAAACTTGAATCTGAAACCCACAGATAGTGGCCAGGTTACAGTACTACAATGTGTTTTATTTGTTATTTTAAAGCCAAATATTTGTGGAAGTAGTTTTTATTATAATTATCGGAAAACCAGCAGCACTGATTCTACTTTTTACTGATTTTACTTTTTACTTTGATTGTGACATTGAGTAATACTTGAATGATGTGATGTTATAATTTTTTACATCAATACTATGGTAAAACATTACCGTTTTATTATTCCTCATCACCAACCAAATATAAAAATAAATGTAATTTGACTCTTATTTAAAATGTGTTAGTTTTGATTGAATTTTGAAAATAAAATACATTTAACTGTAAGGCCTGAGCAGTAAGATTGAATCTTACCGCGCATGCGCAGTAATGTTAAATCTCACGGCGCATCCTGTGGCTCACGTGCATAAAACTGAGGTATCACTCTGATTGAAATTTTAAAAACCATATCTCGTTTTTTTCATGTGTTTATTTCACAAATATTCAACAGACAACGTACGTTGTTGTGATGCATCTTAGTTATTAACAGACTATTATAAAAAATATAATTCGGTAGTAAATGTGTATATTATTTATAACGATTACAGTCAAACATTTAAAAGTGATCGAAATATTTAAACAAACACACACACAACTTTGTATTTGCTTAAACTATGATGTTTCACCATTTATCAATAGTGCTGTTTCCATAGTAACGGGAGTCGGAGGAAAGTCGGCTCTCACTGTTGGCCGAGCGCGGAGACGATCTTGGTCCGACGTGATCCTCAACGTCGTGTGTCTGCGCGAGTAAACCACCGGAGATCACAGCAGCAGCATGGGGAAAAAACAGAAGAAATCCGGGGAGGACAGGTACCCCAAAACCCGTCAACCCCCGCAAACCACCGCTGCCCTCTCGCACCGGTTCTGGGCAAACTTTACCCCGGCGGTAGAGCCTCCAAACCGGCGCGTTAAGCATGTTTCCAGACTCTTAGCTTAGCCGCTAGTGGGAGATGCTAACCACGCGTCACGGGTATTGCAGGTGTTCCGTGCGTTTTAAATATCTCCAGGTGAATTACACAACACACGGGATTGCTGAGCCGAGCCAGGCTAAAGGATATTTAAACCGGCTTGAAAACGTCTTTAGCCCCGCTGGTTTTAGAACGTTATCCTCAGATACCCGCCACAGAACCGGTGACATAGCCGCTGTTAGCATCTTGTCCCCCGGAGTTCACTGTTCATTCAGCGACTCCATGTGATATTTGACGCCCGGGAGAGGAGCACCAAGCCCGGGCAGCCTTGACCCTTTAAGGCCCAGAGCTAAAGGCTAACATGAATGTAATTTATCGTAGTTTATCTGCAATGTTAGCATCTTTTTGGAGTAGCTGGCAGATAGCGGATTGCAACACTGTGCACTGACAGCTGTCTCTATTCTTATCTAAAATCTTCCTTCCTGCCATTCTGTTTAAATATTCAACAATTAACCAATTACCATATTCATAATCAATCAATCAATAGGCTTTTGTTTTTCCTTTTAAGATACATTTTATAGAAACTAAAGAGTAGAGCTCTAATGAATGAACTAATGGCCACAATTATATCTTTTGACTGCAAGATGTTATCAATTTACTTAATATTAAGACTTGATTCTCTGGAAGACTACTGAATAATTTATTTTTCTTAATGTAACTAAATCTGCTCAAACATCAACACATCTCATTTCATCCTTGTACATAACATTTTTCATAATTGAACTCTACTAATATTTTGTAGACATGTCACGACTCTTCTCCTTCACTACCTTCACTAATCAAATATAAATTAATGTTTTGAATTGGGATAAAAGTTTGGAGAAGAGAGCAACGCTTGGTAATAATGTGAATGGGTTGTGCTCTGTCAGCAGAAAATGTCCAGTCTTTTTGTTCAAGCCGAAAGCCCCACTGCCAAAAAAAATGCACTCAAGTAATCTGACTTTAACTGAAAATACACTGACCACAAATAGTTTATGATCATTATTTAAAATGTCAATATAAATACAATGATGTAATCATAGTTATGTTTACTTTATTGCACAAGGAAGTTGAGCTGAAGTTACAATTGCGAAGTCAGTTTCAAGTTTGGTTCAGACTGAGTTGTAGGGATTTGGTGGTTTGTGATTACATTTGTCAAAAGAAACTAAAAATTACATGTCCAAGATTAGAAGAGAATTTGTGAATGAAATAATACAATTTAGTAAATGTTTAAAGGGCTCATATTACGCTATTTTTTGATCTCTGTTATGTTTATTCACTAAAAACAGAAGTGGAGTTGTGTTTTGTTTCATTCACACATGTTTAACACACAAACCTGCATATTTATAGTTGTTCTCTCAGATTGAAAACACTCTGTTCCACCTTGTGATGTGATGTGGTAATACACGAAGTGCTCCACCATTTTTAAACTCCAAAGATCAAGTCAGCTTTATTGCCAATTCTGCCATATGTGTTCAACATACAGTGAGTCGAAATTTCGTTTCTCTCTGGCCAGGTAGTGCAAAAAAAAAGTGTACAAAATACAATATAAAGACAAAACACAACAAAAACTATAAGAATAAATAAAATGTATTATTATTAAGACAAAAATCTAAAACTAAAATCTAAGATCTAAAATCTGAAAGCAGTGCAACATAATAAATAAATACCTATTTACAGATGTCCAAAAATGCAGTGTGCATCAAAAATGTGCAATGGAAGATACAGCAGTGAAATTGTAATGTGCAAAAGAATGTGCATTGAAGTTAAGATAAAAATAAATAATAAAAACCTTCACTAGAATAATTTGAATTATTTCAGCCCGGAAATTGCCAATCTCTACTGAACTTGAGTTAAAAGGTAGCTCTTAACTTCATCACAAGGTGGAATGTGTGCTTCCTGTTCGAGAGAAGAACTAAGCCCAAATATCCAGGGTTTATTTGTTAAAGCCTTGGAGATGTAGACATACTAATAAAAAAGGATTACTCAAACAAGTGTGAATGAAATGAAAAAACAACTCCAGGTCTGTTTGTGAGGAGGTAAAAACATCATAACATGGCTTAAAGCTCATAAGAGTGAATTTTTGCGTAATATAGGAGTTTTAAAATTTTAGCTGAAGACCTCTCGTGACCCTCCAGTCCGTTATCAACCGTATCAATTCGTATCTGTGTCCCAGTGTTGAAACTGTGGTTTAGTCCAGGGCTGTAAGCAATGATTATTTTAGTAGTTGTCTAATGTCTAATATCTAATCAATGTAATATTTTTATATATTTTTTTGTTATTCCAACTTTGCAATTGCATTTTGATTCATAATTTGTTTAAAAGCAGGATTCTGTTCAGTGCACATTGTAAACAACTCCAAGAGTTAACATCTAAGAAATAACTGAAATGTGAACTACTAAACAAATACAAGAATCCCATGTATTTTAGACCATGTTTGTAGAGGTCTAAACTACAGAGTTTTCCACAGAGTAAGACCCCATGGAGACACAGGTAGGGCATCTGACTCACCGGGACATTTTGGAACATGTTTGTAAAGGTCTAAACTACAGATACAATATTTTATAATGAAGACAGGATGGTTTGTTCTTTGCAGAGGACA
This sequence comes from Paratrypauchen microcephalus, assembly GCA_036785185.1. NCBI lineage: Eukaryota > Metazoa > Chordata > Actinopteri > Gobiiformes > Gobiidae > Paratrypauchen > Paratrypauchen microcephalus. The sequence continues at coordinate 477,107 of JAVJIX010000165.1, read as the reverse complement.
TTTTATGACCTAAATAATTGTAGCCTTTATGATTTGATAATTGCAAATTGTGATTTCGATGTGATAGTGAGTAGTTGTGCAGCCTAATGTCTAGTTACTTAAAGTACACTGTGCAACTTTTTACTTGAGGATCCATCACCTTCTCGTTTCTATGGATATGTAATTCCTTTGCCTGGAATGTTCCACAGTATGACATTAAACAGCTTTACCTTACATGTATTCAATTACAGGTGGTTTTATAGCTCAAAAATCCTGAGGAAAAACAGGCATTCTGACTGTGAGCAGGGTCTCCATAGATCTGATCTGTAACTTGGTCAGGTTTGGTCTCCATGAAAATAGAAATGCCATATTGTGAAACATTCCAAACAAAGCAATAACATCTCCATGGAGAAAAGCATTTGATGGACCCTCCACCAGAAAAGCTGCACCTTTAAATTTGATGTTACTTTTTTGTTTTCTGTAGTGCCAAAGATGATGTGGACTTAGACGCACTTGCTGCAGAAATCGAAGGAGCCAGAGGCGCGAAAGAAGCAAAAGGAAAGAAGAAGAAAAAGGGTGCCAGAAAAGATGACTTTGAGTAAATCCCATATTTAAATTGATTACAGGGGGTCCTCGGGTTACGACGGTCTCGGGTTACGACGTTTCGTGGTTACGAACGCGCCCCCATTAAAAAAAATATGTATATATTACGCGTCATTCCGTCTTACACGGTTTAGCGTGGTAAGATATGTAAACAAACGCACGCGGCGCACGGCGCAAGAATACGCTCTGTTGTGGTTGTAGGGAGAAGAAGACAGCCTCATGTGCGTGTCCAATGTGGGCGGAAGTACCTGATGTGGGCTCTGATCTGCTCCTATGAAAGCGGCAGTGATAACCAAGCAGCGTAGTGGTCTAATTATTGAGATGGAAAGGTTATTGGTGCTTTGGTTGGAAGATCAAAGGCAAAATCCGGTTTACGACGAAATTCGGGTTACGACGCGTCTTAAGAACGGATCAACGTCGTAACTCGAGGACTCCCTGTACTGTGAATATTTGTGTAATGGATATGTATCTGGATCAGTATCAGTGTCCCTGTTAACTGTCAACAGCAGCACAGTGGCAAGAAGGTTCCGGGTCCAATCCCCCTAGGGCTGCTCGATTATGGAAAAAAAAAATCATAATCACGATTATCTCAGTCAATATTGAAATCACGATTATTCAAACGATTTTTTTCAAAATCGCACGCACGCACGCACGCACGCACACACACACACACACACACACACACACACACACACACACACACACACACACACACACACACACACACACACACACACACACACACGCACGCACGCACACACACACACACACACACGGCTACTCTCCCCTTAAACATTTATTCTTCTGTCTTATTCTACAGATTGCCCTAAACTTAATAAAATACAACCTAACAAATATAAACATTAAATAGCCTGGTGCTATGATATACACACAGGCACACACACAAACAAAAAGTTATCACACACAGCTATTCCTCACTTTCTTCACACAGATTTCTCCTCAGTATAATATAATATAATAAATATAACATAATATAATTAATATAATATAATGGCGCTAAAATAGAATAGTGATATGACAAACAAACATTTCATGACATGACTTACCAAAAGCAAAGATGAGATACTGTCCAGCAAATCCAAAAGAGCTCCCAGATGAAGTGTTGTCCGGGATAAGTAATTCACGTAGCCCATCTATTGAAAATGCCGATCGTATCTCTACAAAGTCCCGTGTAAAGTGTGTCTTTGTACGTTGTATTCATAGTAAATACCACGGAGGGTGAACGATCGATTTAAAAGTGATTAAATGTTGCGTTATACTAACTTCGTTTACCAGTGTCTTCTGTAGTTTCCGTGTTCTTGGTTTCATATGCGAGCGTGTGCGTTCTTGGTAGGAGCTCGTGCTGTCATTGGTCAATTCTTGGCAGCAAATTGTGGTAGCAACTCCTGCCGTGTGATTGGTCAATTCCTGGTAGCAACTAGTGTGAGCTCGACTCGCAGCCGGCCGCAGGCACCAGTAAGTCTGCGCTGCGCATTGGCCCGCGTGGAAGGGAATGTATTGCACTTGCGCGTCCCTCTCGACAGACAAATGAAAAAAATCGTTTGGACTCGATTATATGAATTTTGAGATCGTTTGACACCAAAATTCGATTAATTGCACAGCCCTAGTTGCCCGGGCCTTTCTGTGTGGAGTTTGCATGTTCTACCCATGTCTGGGTGGGTTTCCTCCGGGCACTCTAGTTTCCCCCATCAACCTAAAAAACATGCTCCATACGTTAAAAATCCTCCAGCTATGGTTGTCCTGACCAAGCCTAGCAATAAGATCATGGAGATGGGTCCCTGGGCACCTTCATGTGCTACCACTGCTCTGGAAGAATCAGTGAAATGCAGAGGATAAATTTCCCTACAGGGGTAAATAAAGGATATATAAAAAATAAATACATAAATAAAACGGAGCATCAGGGGCAGAGGAGTGACGGACACAGAGGTGCAACATACAAACTCAGGAAATGGCTAAAATAATGATTACTCACCTCACGAAAAGTTGTCAATTTATACTGCAGCATCTCATCCATATTATCCATAGAATTGACCTCTGCAAATAATGACATCCAGTCCACAAAACAGAGCTGTGAATCCAGTTTGAAGCGAGAGTAGTTCCTCACGTGTGTCTTTTTAGATCAGGGGTGTTCCACAAAGGGGCCGGTGTGGCTGCAGGTTTTCTTTCCAACCAATCAAGGCCACACCTTCAACTGTCTGAAGACTGAGATCAGTTGATTAAATGAGTCAAGCCTGGTGTGCTGCTGCTTGGTTGGAAAGAAAAAAAGAAAGAAACCTGCAGCCACACCGGCCCCTTTGTGGAACAGTTTGACACCCCTGGTTTAGATCCACGCAGCTCGCGGATCAGGGTGAAGCTGCTGATTAGCACCGGCGGCACGGTGGCCTTTTTGTGTGTGTTCTGTGCATGCATGGTTGGGTTCGATCCCCGGGTCGCCTGGGCCTTTCTGTGTGGAGTTTGCATGTTCTCCCCGTGTCTGGGTGGGTTTTCTCCAGGCATTCCTGTTTCCCCCATCAACCCAAAACATGCACCATAGGTACCTCCAGCTTAGGTCCTGACCAAACCGAAGCAAGAAGATCATGGAGATGGTCCCCGGACGCAGTAATGCGCTGCCCACTGCTCCTAATATATATATATATAGGATGGGTTAAATGCAGAGAAGAATTTCTCCAGTGTGAGATCAATAAAGTCACTTCTTCTAGCAATAGTGACTCTACTTCCTATGGACTTTATCTCCAGCCTTCTGTGCATTAAAAATCATGAATCTGTAGTATTGCTCTACATTTCACAAACAATAATACCACAGTTTTGAGTAGTTTTGTAGACAGGAAACAGCTGACGCGATGTGTGCTCACAATTATGTATCCTGTGGTCTGCATTCTCGTGTCTGTGCACTTTTTGTCGCACGTTTAAAAATCCTGTAGTGTGTAGCGGCCTTAAGTCTACTTCTTTATACAGTCATTTCTCTTTCTAGAAATTCAGAATGTTGTGATCTGCATAATCTCTCTATGGTCTTGAATATTGCTAAATGCAAAATTGTTTCTTTGCAGTGAGGATGACATTTTGAAAGAACTGGAGGAGCTTTCTATCGAACAAGGAGGAAAAAAGGTCAAAAACACATATGTAGTAATTATTTTTATAAACTTTTCATTCTACACAGTTGGAGCTTCAATAAAAGTTTTGTTGTTTTTAAACAGAAATCAGACGTGCCAGAAGAACCGGAGATCGTTGAACCTCCGAAAGAGAAAAAGAAAACTCGTAAAGGCAAAAAGGGCGCCAGCGTTGATGAAGAAGAGGAGGGACAGGAGCAGGAGCGCAATGGAGAAGATAAGAGACAGGTACTACTACTACTACTACTACTACTACTACTACTACTACTACTACTACTACTACTACTACTACTACTACTACTACTACTGCTACTGCTACTGCTACTGCTGCTGCTACTACTACTACTACTACTGCTACTGCTACTACTGCTACTACTGCTACTACTGCTACTACTGCTACTACTGCTACTACTACTACTGCTACTGCTACTGCTACTGCTACTGCTACTGCTACTGCTACTGCTGCTGCTGTTACTGTTTTCCTACTGCTACTCTTTTCCTGCTACTACTACTACTACTACTACTACTTCTATTACTACTACTACTACTACTAGAGCTGGGCGATATGGCCTAAAAATAAAATCAGATTTAAAAAAAAAAAAAAAAATCCGAGTTCCGATTTTAATAGATTTTTCTCTGCCCTACTCAAAAACAAATAACAGATGACAGACAAATGGCTCAAAACAATGCAACGTTCTTTTATAAAACAAATACATTACACCTTGCATCAATTAAGCTGTTATTGTTTTTAAAAAAATATATCACTTGAAGACCCTTACCTATAGCATTGTGCAGTCTGTATACAGTTGTGGCAAGGCAACTTCAGAAAAATATTTGCGGCTTGGTAGCGCATACTTCGGGTCCAATACTTTCACCATGTTAATGAATTTGGGCTTTTCCACAGTATATATGGGCACCATGTCTTTTACACTATACATCGCGGTAGCGTGTGTGATTGCCTTCCATCGTGGCCCATGCTTATCATATGGCACACAGTTCGAAAATGTTTCAGGGACTGTTGCTTGTTGACTTTGGACCATTTGGCCATTTTCACTCTGCTGCGTGCCTCTGCTTTAGGTGCTAGAATAAATTTGTCGCGCTGCTTCTTTTGGTTGCAACAGCTTTTGAACAGACCTTACAGCGAGCACTCGTTTGTTCTAAGTCCAACGCAAGAAAACCGAACCAGTTCCATATAACAGATGTAGCAACACCTTTCTTTGGTACAAGCTCCGGCTTTCCCTCAGTCGCCGCTATGGTAGCTTGTACAATGTTTGGGTGTGTCCTGCTAATTTACCCGTGTAGAGCGTGGCGGCGCATTAGTTCCGCTTGCATGTAAAAAATAATTTTAAAAACGATTTTCATAAAAACACATCGTCCTGAACTGTAAATTCGAATTAATCAATAAATCGCGCACGTCTAACTACTACTACTACTACTACTAGGGCTGGGCGATATGGAGAAGAAAAAAAAAATCTCGATATGTTTTTGCTATATCTCGATATACGAAATATATCTCTATCTATGCAGGGGGGAAAAAATGCACCAAATTCAGCAAGGTTTTGTTTTTTATTGAAGTGCAAACAGGTAGGCAGCCAAGTGCCTAAAGCAGTGCTTCTCAAATAGTGGGGCGGGCCCCCCTGGGGGGGCGTGGCGTGATGCCAGGGGGGGCGCGTATGACCCTGGGAAACATGTTTTTTTGCTGTACTGTACTAGAACTAAGTGTAATTGCACATCAACAACAGTAGTTGGCAGTGGCGTTCTCACATGCGATTTACGCACAGTCTCACCATTAACAGAACATCCTCTGTCACAGAAAAAACACGTATATTCCACTGAGTCGTGTCCTTTAGTCCGACAGAAGCTGACGCATCAGTGGCACAAGGAGAGAGCAGTTTTTTTCAGTGCTTTTAGCTTATGCAAATGAGGTGGTTTTAAGTTTCATTTCTGTAAAACGTAAACAAATGTGCGCAAAGCTGCATTAAAAACACATTAATATTTGAGTCCTCAGTGCAGTCTTTGTTGTAAGTTTCTTTCTTTTTTTGTTTTGTTTATAACGTTAATAAAAGGATACAATGGTGTTCTAATAACAATTTTCTAGACAAATAATACTATTTATAGTCGCGCGCAGGAAGGGGGGCGTTTTTTCTTCTTCCTAGGGGGGGCGTCACAGAAAATAATTGAGAAGCACTGGCCTAAAGGTAGACAGGTACTAGTAACAAAGTGCTTGTGCACCATTTTTAACATTACCAATCCAAGGAAGTAGTATATTGCCTTATTTTAATTGTAAACATAAAATCTGAGTAGGGTAGACAGTTCTTATGAAGTGCTTCTTTAAAGGTCCCATGGCATGAAATTTTCACTTTCTGAGGTTTTTAAACGTTAATGTGAGCTCCCCTACCCTGTTTAGCCCCCCCCCCCCCCATGGCTAAAAGTTGCGAAATGTCTAAACTGAGCATTTGCGGTCCTTTTCTGCGTTACACAAAACCAGTGCTCAAACGGGCGAGTTTGGACAAGGCACCTGATTGACGTCAGATCGGCAAATGCAGCTCCAGCCCCTCCCTCTGTCTCCGCTCAGCGTCCCTGTATATCCCGCCCATAGAGTTTGGACTGTGAATGCGCTACGCAATGTGAAATGCGTTTTTTTATTTGCCTGGAGGCACGTCCGAGTGTTTCTAGGCTTGCAAGTCCCTTACCCGACCCTCTGGACCTCTGAAATACCAGTGGTTTAATTTTATTTTCTGTGTAAATATGCTTTTTTTCATTGCAAAGTCTCTCATCTGTCTTCCTGTGTTAAACACAGAAGAGAGGAGACGAGCTGCGCCGAGCTGCGGGGGAAACCCGCCCCCCCGCTCCTGAGCCAATCTCTCTGTCCTTCTCATTTGCACTGAAGCAGCAACACCCACAATAAAGCATTTTAGACACATATCTAGCCTCATGAAGACTGTCAGAGTCATATCTCATGCAGTGAGTGTTGATTTTGAAGAAGGATTCATTTACAGTATTAGGGAACCATTAAGGAGCCATATAAAAGCATCAAGAAGTACCATGTCATGGGACCTTTAACATTTAAGATAAAAGACAAAAAAAAAAAAATCTTCATTTTGTAGCCAAGTGAAAAGGCACATATTAAATTAATTGTTTTTAAATATAGATTAATAGATCCTCAATCCATGAATTCTTGTGTGTTTTGTGACTGTAGTACATTTTATATTTGTGTGTGTGTGTATTTGCTTTAACTTAGCACATTATTCTGCATCAGTTTTTATCTAGAAATCCTATATTAATTTATTACAACCATTAAAACGGAAGTGTCCTTTAGAATCAACGCCACATACCCGACCCACCCAAATATTTCACTCACTGGAAAGAGAGGGAGAGAGAGAGAGAGAGAGACGGAGAGAGACAGAGAGAGAGACGGAGAGAGACGGAGAGAGACGGAGAGAGACGGAGAGAGACGGAGAGAGACGGAGAGAGACGGAGAGAGACGGAGAGAGACGGAGAGAGACGGAGAGAGACGGAGAGAGACGGAGAGAGACAGAGAGAGACAGAGAGAGACAGAGAGAGACAGAGAGAGACAGAGAGAGACAGAGAGAGACAGAGAGAGACAGAGAGAGACAGAGAGAGACAGAGAGAGACAGAGAGAGACAGAGAGAGAGAGATATTAAAACTCACCGATCGCCAAATGCAGCCTGTGCCCAAAACACTGCATCCTCAGCCACTGCTTGCTCTGTACCGCACTGACAATGTTGCTGAGGTTTCTGTCTCGCAAAAAAGTGGCGACTAGGTAGATTGTATCTAGGGTCAAGCGTTTTTAGCTTTCGTATGAAGCCTGGTTGCTTAACAACCGCTATGGGCGTCAGAGAATTACAAAAACACACAATTTGCTAACTGGTCTTTCAGACCATAATGCTATCTTTTGTACAAGGAAACTAACCAAGCAGTGATTTGATAATGCAATTTCTAATAATGAAGGAAAACAACTGCCAATGCGGGGAGTCCCCAGAAGTGAACAACAAAATCTGGAAAATGCTCTTAAAAATTTAAATTGGGAAAGTATAATATCGTGTGATGATACTGAAATATGCTCTGAGGTGTTTCTCAAAGAAATACAGGATGTTTACATGTTGTTTTCAAAAATACTAAATCGTAAAGGAAAGAAATCTCAATCTGTCCCATGGGTAAATTCAAATTGTTTGAAGCTTATGAAAAATAGAGATCAATTGTTAAAGAAATTTGTTTGTTCAAAATTGCCCATAGACAGACTAAATTATACAACAGTGAGAAATAAGGTAATAACTGAAATGAGAAGGGCAAAAGCAAATTTTTTTATTACGATAATGGAAAACGCCAATGGAAATGGAAAACTAATCTGGCAGAATATTAACAAACTTGTAGTAAAACAGAAAAGGAAAGGTGGTGAATTGGAGCTAAAGATAGGTAACGAGCTTATCCAAGCACCAAATGTATTAGCGGAAGAACTTAACTCATTTTTTTAAAGATCTGTAGAAGAAGTAGCAGCATGTTTTACTACACCTGAGTCAATAAGCGTTTCTAAAAAAAAATGAAGAAATGTTTGAATTAAAACCAATATCAGATGCAGAAGTTATAAATATTATTACAGCTATGAAAAATTCAAAGGCAAAGGATTACCTGAGTTTTGATTCTGGATTCTTAAAAACACATAAAATGTCATTAGCAAATCCACTTAAACATCTAATTAATCTATCTATAAAACACTCCATTGTACCACAGACCTGGAAGAGAGCTATTGTAACTCCGATTTTTAAAGCAGGTGATAAAAGTGATATGAACAATTATAGACCAATAAGTATATTGCCTGTGTTTTCCAAGGTACTGGAAAACTGGGTTGCAAGGCAGCTAATCGAACACCTTAATAGTGGCTTGGCTCCTTTGCATCCCATGCAATTTGGCTTTCATCAGTACCATTCAACTGAAACTGCAATAACAATGTTTTTGGAAAAAGTTAAAAGTAAATTAGATGGAAATAATTATGTAGGGGCAGTATTTTTAGACCTGAGAAAGGCATTTGATGTAGTAAATCATGCTGTGCTTTTGTCAAAGTTGCATTCTTTTAATTTCTCTGATCAGGCTATAAAATGGATGGCCTCATATTTGTCCAACAGAAAACAGTGCACTGTGGTCAATGGAGTTAAATCATCATTTGCAAATTGTTCACTAGGTGTCCCTCAGGGATCAATTCTGGGACAGATTTTATTTTCTGTATTTATTAATGATTTACCAGATGTTTGTAAGGATGTGGACATACAGTTATATGCAGACGATGCAGTGATCTATACAAGTGCAAAATCATCAGAAGAAGCAGCTCAAATTCTTTCTTTAGCTCTAAGACATATTCAGAGTTGGCTTACCAAATCTTGCCTTCTCTTGAATACACAGAAAACAGTTTGTATGATGTTTTCCAAAAAACTACAAGCATCAGACGTTCTAACGTGTTTTTTGGAGATCATGAACTGCAACTGGTAACAGAATTCAAATATTTAGGGGTCCTGTTAGATTCCACACTTTCCTTCAAAAAACATGTTAAAATGATATCTCGCACAATTAAGTATAATATTTCCAATTTTAATCAAATTAGAAGATCTTTAACAGATAAAGCTGCCATGATGTTTTTGCACTGTATGATTTTTTTTCCCATGTAAGCTATTGTATAACAAGCTGGTCTCTGACAGGGGTGACCATTCTAAAACCAATAGAAGGGCTATATAAAAAAAGCCTTGAAAATTATGGACAAAAAAACATTCACCTTTCACCCCTGTGACATCCTTTTAAAATATAATCTCTTGAGTTTTGAAAACTTCATAAAATTTAAAAATGCATGTCTCATATACAAGAGCTTACATGGGCTGGCACCACTACCTCTAAATGAATACACACACACACAGGAGCACTTTATTAAGAACTACCAGAGCAATAAGTAGAGGCGACTGTGAGATTCCAGGGAGAAAAACTACTTTTGGTCAAAATGTTCTATCATATAAAGGCTGTGGCCAGTGGAACAGTCTGCCCACCTTTGTAAGAGAGGCACCGAGTTTCACAATGTTTAAAAGTTACCTAAAGGAATGGCTAAGATCAACTCAAATATGTGAGCACAATCTATAAGAACAGGAACTTTAGGGCAGGTGCAATGCACTCAGCACTTTAGGGCAGGTGCAGTGCACTCAGCACTTTAGGGCAGGTGCAGTGCACTCAGCACTTTAGGGCAGGTGCAGTGCACTCAGCACTTTAGGGCAGGTGCAGTGCACTCAGCACTTTAGGGCAGGTGCAGTGCACTTAGCACTTTGGAACTGGTGCAGTGCACTCAACACTTTAGGACTTATGCAATACACTCAGCACTTTAGGACTTGTGCAATACATTCAGCACTCAGCACTTGAGGACTTGTGCAATACATTCAGCACTCAGCACTTGAGGACTTGTGCAATACATTCAGCATTTAGTACTTTAGGACTTGTGCAATATGAACTGTGTAACCCTCCTGAATTTGTTTTTTGATTGTGAATCGCTCCTGTGTGTAATCTGTGTGTTTAATGTATTTTTCTCTTGTTTTATTGTATGTGTGACCTTTTAATTGGCACCATCAACCTGTCCAGGAACAACAGATGGAAATTAGCCTGTGGCTATAATCTGGCATATTTACATATATATTATATGTTCATTAATGTGCACTGTCCCTTTCAAATAAATAAATAAATGTGTTTTGTGATATGAAAGGCAATGGACTCCGTAATGCTGACCCACCTTGCACTTGTTTTTCCATAGGATAGACACCGGGGTAAAGATGTTTGGAGCGTTGTTTGTTGTGTCTTCTTAGAAGTGGTGGTGGTGGGTTTGCCCGTGAACCGAAGCCTGGCACACTTTTCCATATAAGAGTTTGTGGTGGTACTGCAAATGGTTGAAAAGATTCGTGGTGCTCGATGATTTTGATGGCACCAGTTTCTTGCATTCTCTGCAAAATGCCTCTTTCTGCTCCTCATCGGACGGTTTAAATCCGAAATACCGCCATATAATGGAGCCGTTTGTTTTCTTTGGTATGAATTCTCTCGTGGATGCTTCTGTGGGCGCCGCCATGTTGAATAAGTTATCAACAAACACACGCGGCTTACACGCGAGGGGAGGGGGGGAGGGGGGTGGGGGGACCACGAGACGCAGTGAAACGCAAGAAGGAGGCGGGGCGGACAGCTCCACAACAAAGTTAAGGAAAATAAGCAGATTGGCGAAATCTTATTCATTTAGAGCATTATCTCGAGATTTTCGACATGCCAAAATCGTTCTCGATTTCATAAAACATCTCGAGATGTCGCAAATCTCGATTAATCGCCCAGCCCTAACTACTACTACTACTGCTGCTACTCTTTTCCTGCTGCTACTACTACAGCTGCTACTACTACTACTAGAGATCAGCCGATATGCATTTTTTCATGAATCAAAAGGAACCGGTTATCTCGCACAATATTTTTGTGTGTATAGAGCTGATGTAGGTATTTTTTCCCCAAATTATTGAACTAAAATTTTGTACAAACTCATTCACATTTTTGCAGTACCCTCTTTGGATTAGTCTTCATACAAAGCTTTATGGATATATTTTTCATGCATATTTAGGCTGCTGGTTGTATTCATACTACGACTACTACTTCTATTCATACTGCTACACTTTTACCGGCTGGTTAGCTCAACTGGTAAGTCACTGACTTTCTCCCCAGGGGTTGTGTGTTCAAATCCCCCCCGGCAATGAGCTAGCCAGTGTGGGTCCTTGGGCAAGACCCTTCACGGTACTGCCCCCGGGCAGACCATCCTTTTCAGACCATCCTGAAAAGGATGGGTCAAATGCAGAAGTCAAATTTCTCCCGTGTGTCACTGTGTGTCATTGTGTGTGAGACCAATAAAGGCTTAATCTTAATCTAAAAAAATCTTTTCATACTGCTATTATATACTTGCATACTATACTTACTCTTACTTGGTTGAGTCCTATTTTTTATTTTCCCCAGACTTCTGTAGCCTCTGATTCGGACGATGACTCCCTCTCTCGCCTCAAAGCCAAACCTGGAAAGAAGGGTTCTAAAAAGGGAGAGGAGGAGGAGAGAGAAGAGAGGGAAGAAGAGGAGAAGAAAATTGAGGAGAAGAAACCAGCGCCTGCCGTGAACGAGTACGACGATGATGAGGACGAAGATGAGTTCACTTCCAAGTACGACAGTGGTTTATGGAATTTAAATGGAGATTACAATTATTCCACCTGTCAGTTACTTATTTTTTTTCCAATTATTTTATTATAAAAAGAAAAAACAGACAAAACAAAAGAAATATGAATATAAATTATCATAAAAGTATATTAAATAGTAGCAAAACATAAAATAATAAAATAGTAAAAAAATAGCTGTGACAATATCAAAATCGCATAATATAATATTTTCACAATATTAGACAGATTTTATTGAGGGTAAACCTAAAATGGCGTATTTTTAACAGGAGAGACAAGAAAAAGAAGAACAAAGCCAAAGCGGCGAAGGCGGATAGTGAAGATGATGATGAGGAGGAAGATGGCGGATTCAAGATCAAAACGGCCGCTCAGAAAAAGGCCGAAAAGAAAGAGAGGGACAAGAAGAAGAAAGAGGAGGAGCGTCTGAAGAAGCAGAAACAGAAGGAGAAAGAAGACGTCAAAAAAGATGAAAAGAAACAAGACGCCCCGCCCACTCCAACTGCCGCCGCTGCTCCACTTCCTGCTCCTGACCCAGTTCCAGCCAGTCAGGATGCAGAAGAGGCCGAGGGGGCGGACCCAGCAGGGGAAGGTAAATGTAAAGATAATTTAATTTAAACCAGGACTAAACCTGGGCTGGACTAAACCTGGCTAGGACTAAACCAGGACTAAGCTGGGACTAGGCCAGGACTGGTTATTATTACAGTCTGTATTTTGTCTAAGTAAATAAATGTCCACTAAATAAAAATTGTTGTGCTATTTTTGAAGATGATGGCGAAGGAGGCGACAAGAAGAAAAAGGACAAGAAAAAGAAGAAAGGAGAGAAGGAGGAGAAGGAGAAAAAGAAGGGTCCGAGTAAAGCCACAGTGAAAGCCATGCAGGAGGCCCTCGCCAAGATGAAGGAGGTACAACAGACATTTTCATAAAAACATAAAATTCCTTTATTAACGCAAACTGACTCTTGTGAACTTTGTCATGTTCTAATGTTGTTACCTCCTCAAAAACAGACCTGAATTTGTTTCATTCACATGTTTGAGTAATCCTTTATTAAAGGGATATGCCACCCCCAGGTCAAATTTGGGCATCTCCCCACAGTCCAGAGACTAAAATAAGTGGTGGAAAGCGTTTTCCTGCTCACCCAGCCATTGTCCGAGTCTGTTGCCACTGACCGCCACGGTATCTGGTGCTCCTCCGCCTTAGAATGGAGTCTAACGTAGCCAGAGAAAGATTTCGGCCAAAAGGAATTAATTTGCTCGATGCGTTTCCCAATTACTTTGTGTGTAGTGCGCATTCATATCGAGTGCAAATAAATGTGCAAATCAACACGGAGAGCTTGCCTTGGTCATTTTGGGTGGGAACTATTTTCCAGTGCGTAAGAATACAGCCGTATCACGCAGCACGCTACCAGGGGAATCCCAGTTACGCACCGGGAAGGGAGTTCCCCTGTTGCACAACATGGTGCGTGATACGGCTGTATTCTTACGCACTGGAAAATAGTTCCCACCCAAAATGACCAAGGCAAGCTCTCCGTGTTGATTTGCACATTTATTTGCACTCGATATGAATGCGCACTACACACAAAGTAATTGGGAAACGCATCGAGCAAATTAATTCCTTTTGGCCGAAATCTTTCTCTGGCTACGTTAGACTCCAGTTTAAGGCGGAGGAGCACCTGATACCGCGGCGGTCAGTGGCGACAGACTCGGACAATGGCTGGGTGAGCAGGAAAACGCTTTCCACCACTTATTTTAGTCTCTGGACTGTGGGGAGATGCCCAAATTTGACCTGGGGGTGGCATATCCCTTTAAGATGCGTGAAGAGTCCCTCAGTCGTCCAGGTAGAATCCATGATAAAAGGAGAAATTCAATTTGTCAACGAAAACGTTTCGCCACTCATCCGAGAGGCTTCACGAAGCCTCTCTGATGAGTGGCGAAACGTTTTCGACCAAACAAACTTTGTCCAGTTGACAAATTGAATTTCTCCTTTTATCATAATCCTTTATTATTAATCTGTCTACTTCTCCAAAGCTCAAAATGCTCTGTGGTAGTTTTCAAGTTAACAGCTCCTTGTACTTTAGTTCAGTAGAGTTTGGCAAATCCAGGGCTAAAATGATCCAAATGATTCTAGTGAAGGTGTATGGAGTTTAAACACAGAGTGGAGCACATCCTGTACATGTATTACCATATGACATCACAAGGTGGAACAGAGTGTTTTCAGTTTGAGAGAAGAACTCTAAAGCCTAAATATGCAGGTTTGTATGTTAAACATGTGTAAATGAAACAAAACACAACTCCAGGTCTGTTTGTGATGAGGAAACGACATTAGAACATGAATAAAAGCTCACAAGAATCAATTTTCTGATATAAAAAAATAATAAAGTCCCATTAATACTAAAAGCATTTGTTGAGTTGTTTTGTGTGTGTGTGATTTTTTTTCAGGAGGAGGAACGAGCGCGCAGAGAAGAAGAGGAGAGGCTGAAGAGGCTGGAGGAGCTCGAGAAGCAGAGGCTGGAACAGGTGACAAAAACTCCACTTTGATTTACCAATTTAAAGGTGCACTGTGTAACTTTTCTGGTGGAGTCTGTTGAATACTTTCGTCCATGGAGATGTTATTGCTTTGTCTGGAACATTTCACAGTAATAAAACTTTCTGTCTTCATGGAGACAGGCAGAGGAATAACGTATCCATAGAAACAAGGTGACCGACCCATAACCAGAAAGTTACACAATGCACCTTTAAATAAGGACAAATTTCTTTTAAATATACTTTATACTCAAATCAGTTAGCCACGCTGTGCTATGTTGAAAATATCCAGTAGTTTTTTTCTGTATAATTCTATATAATTCATATATGTGATGTGTTCCATATGTATACAAAATTAAAAGAAAAATACTGGCTGTACATTGCATTATCCTGTTAGTTTTGACTCCAGTGGGTCCTTAGATAACGCAATACAAAATTACTTAAAAATGTGTAGTTTAAATATAGTGCTTATAATTTTGTTAATTTTATGGTCCTTTTATTGACATTTTGTTGTATTTCTTGCTGCTGCATCATAAATTAGGTTCCGATTCTGTGGATTCAGATTTTTAAAACCAATGCAGCAGTGTCTGTTTTGTCAACTAAATGATTTCCCCATAGATTTTGTTCATGTTGTATTTTGCTGATTGAATTTAAACTTGACCCCTGACCTTTGCCCTTTGTTCTTTGTGTGTGACCACAGGAGCGTCTGGAGCAGGAGAGGAAGGAGAGGAAGAAGCAGAAAGAAAAGGAGAGAAAAGAACGACTGAAGAAAGAAGGAAAACTCCTGACGAAGACTCAGAAAGAGGCCAGAGCCCGAGCCGAGGCCACGCTCAAACTGCTCCAGGCCCAGGGTGAGAACAGGGGGTGAAAGGACTCATTTATTCTACACTTCTGTACATAAACGGACATAAACGGGTGACGTGGCCAAAGTAACCCCATGTATTTCAGAAAAGACAAAAGAATTTATAAGAATAAGCCTCCCCTCAGCTTCTCTAAGGAAATGTTGCCTGGAATGTTCCACCTTATGGCGTTACACTTGTATATCTCTCTGGAGACTGCAGGTGACATCATAGGGCCAAGTTACATGTCAGGTCTGTAGCGAGGCGAGCCCACTCATAGTAAGAACGCAAGTTCTAGGTCATTAAAAATGCATTATTCAGTAAATGCAAGATGGATACGTTTAATGCCATGTGGAGACAAGCAGATGGCCAGCCCTCCGTTAATTATTGATGATGTTTGAAAAAGGAATTATTTTATGTGTTTTTATAACTATATATAGATTTTCAAAAATTTCTCATTCCTCAGGGGTTGAAGTGCCATCCAAAGACTCCGTGCCAAAGAAGAAGCCAGTTTATCGAGACATGAGAAAGAAGAAACCAAATGCGCCCACGTCAGAAGGTACACACACATTCCTCTAGCCCACTCTATCACTGTCCTGCCTGGTTAGTGGGGAAACGAAATTTCGAATTCACTCTATGTACATGTACATGATTGTTTTTCGACAATAAAGCAAACTATGACTATGACTATGACATTTATATAATCAATATTATAATAAAATAATGAATTGTATTGTAATAAATGTGAACTTTTATTGTTTTGACAGAAACTTCAGAGGTGACGTCACCGGTGTCAGAGACTCCAGAGCCGTTGCCGATGGAGACGGAGACACCGCCCCCTCAGACTTCAGGTCAGAGACAAAAAACTGTGGATACGAACTCACTTAAATGCTCTATATTACTATATTGGCCTGAAGTTGTTTGTTTCATTCACACAAACTTTGCAAACGGAAAACACTCTATGCCACCTTGTGATGTCATGTGGTAATAAAGTGCTCCATACACCTTCATTTAGATAACTTCAGCTGTGGAATTGCCAATTTCTACTAAACAAAAGGAGAAAGGTAGCCATTAACTTGAAACTACCTCTTCATGACATCACCTGGTGGAACAAAGGATTTTTATCTTTAGAGATGTAAACAGACTAATGATAAAGTGTTACTCAAACATGTGTGAATGAAACAAAACACAACACCAGGTCTGTTTTTGAGGAGGGAACAACATTGTAACAGGACTTGAAGCTCACAGTCAGTCAGTTTGAGAAGCAACTTTATTGATCTCACACTGGAGAAATTCTTCTCTGCATTTAACCCATCCTGTTATTAGGAGCAGTGGGCAGCACATTACTGCGCCCGAGGACCATCTCCATGTTCTTCTTGCTTCGGCTTGGTCAGGACCTAAGATGGAGGATTTTACCTATCGTGCATGTTTTGGGTTGATGGGGGAAACCAGAGTGCCCGGAGGAAACCCACCCAGACACGGGGAGAACATGCAAACTTCACACAGAAAAGCTCGGGCGACCCGGGAATCAAACCCAGAACCTTCTTGCTGTGAGGCATGAGCGCTAGCCACTCAGCCACTGTGCTGCCAGTTTGTGTACTATAGGACCTTTAAAAAGCTTTTTGAAGTAAATTTATTGACCATAGCTGTGGTTTTCTTTGTTGCAGTGATAAAAATAATCATTCATTAAAGCTAAAGTATTTGTGTTTTGTGTCTGCAGAGGTAAAAGCAGATGCTGTGGACGACTGGGAAGCCATCGCCAGCGACGAAGAGAAAGGTTTGTCCCACTTATTTATCCCTATTGGGTTCATAAGGTCTGCAAGTCAAATTTTACAGCGTTTTATTTAGTATTCCTCAGTATGACATTACAAATTTTGTCAGAAAAAAAATCTCGAGGCTTCACCCGTTTGTCTCCATGGAGATAAACAAATTTAATGTTATACTGTGGAACATGGACATAAGCAGGTGGCGGACCCTTCACCACAAAAGCTATACTGTATAATATGTACGTAGTTAACCTGCTTATAGTCCGCTTCTTTGCACTGTGCAATTTGATGTATGTTTGTGGAAAAGTATGTTTATGGAAAAGTATAATATGGATATGAAAAAGTATAATATGGATATGAAATCCTACTACCAGAGTATGATACACTTAGAGTTTATTCAAAAACTTGAGTAACTGAACTGGACCTTTTCTCTTTTCTGTTCTAGAGCTTAAGAAAGTCCACATCGAGGTGAAAGAGGAACCTGCCGCCGCCCCAGAACCCACAGGAAGCGACGAAGAGGAGGAGGAGGAAGAGGAGGACGATGAGGAAGAGGATGAGGAGGAAGACGAGGAGAGCGAGGAGGAGGAGGTCTCCACACCAACAGCACCAGAGGTTACCAGGGCAACAGGGGCGACTTCAAAAAGACGGGCGAAAGAGAGTGAAGGCGAGAGCAGCGAGAGCGATGATGATGACGGGAGGACGAAGGAGGAGCGACTGTATGACCGCGCCAAGAGGAGGATAGAGGTGAGACACTGTCAGGAGTTGCATCTTGCATCTTCTTGCATCTTGTCACTAAAACTACACTACACTACACTATAAACTACATTTAGTTTATTTTATTAGTCCCCCATTAGAGAAATTTGGCATTGTCATATTATAAATCTGAAAAAACTTGAAAATCTTTTTTTTTTTTTTTACCTACTAAAAATGTTCTGTAAACTACAGGAAAAGGTAAAAACTTAAAAGATTGTATTCAGTGATCAAACCATCAGGACTGTGATAAACTCCAATACAAGAAAGTGTGGAAAATATAAATGTTTTTTTCTTCCAAATAAATCAATTTGAACTTCAAATTAGGGATGCACGATATATCGGCATTAACATCGGTATCGGCCGATATTGCCAAATTTTTAACATATCGGTATCAGCCTGATGTGTAAAAGTGGGCCGATATTAACGACTGATATTTGTCAATACAGTAGATTTTCAACAAAATTAATAGTGAAGCGTGCCTCGAAGCGAATACGCACATCAAACCTCGACATGAACAAATGCAAGAGCCGCACGAAACCAGGCAAAGATTAAACTAAGCAGTGGTTTAATCCTGGTTTAGACCTGGTCCAGTCCAGGTTTAGACCTGGTTTAGACCTGGTTTAGTCCCGGTCTAGTCCTGGTCCCCCCCCTGCGTCCCCCATCTATAACATCAATCGGCAAAGGTCCCTTATCCAATCAGGACGCAGAACACAATGTTTTGAAAATAAAAGAAGACATTCAAAAATTCATTTTGCATGATTTTCAGTCTGCATAAAATGTTATCTCAGAATTAAAAATAAATAAATAAATAAATAAATATTGGTATCGGTTCATATCGGTATCAGGCGATAACAACAACAACAACATTAATATCGGATATCGGTATCGGCTAAAATTTTCACATCGGCGCATCCTTACTTCAAATTCGATCAGTGTAATCTGCTTTTTTGCCCAGCCCATAGCAATAGCACAGAAATTAGGAGCAATGAACAGTTCTAAATGAATGGTCGACGTTTCTCTAAATGTCATGTTTTGTTTTTGAACAGAAACGTCGCGCAGAGAATCTTAGGAACATCGATGTGGACACGCTCAGAGCTCCTGTGGTCTGTGTCCTCGGACATGTCGACACCGGGAAGACCAAGATCCTGGACAAGGTCTGAGCTCTCAACATTAGAAATGACCTCAGATACTCGTTTCTGTAGAGTTAAATATATAAATAGAAGTCTAAATAGTATTTTTGTTTGTGTAGTTAAGGCACACACACGTTCAGGATGGAGAGGCCGGTGGAATCACACAGCAGATTGGAGCAACAAATGTCCCCAAAGAAACGATAGAGGAACAGACGAGGATGGTCAAAAACGTATGACTTTTATTTGTATTATTTTTTATAAACATTTAAATTATCTAAAAGGTGCACTGTGTAACTTTTTGGTTGGGGTCCTGCCTGGAATGTTCTACAGTATGACATTAAACAGATCATTTATTCAATTGCAGGTGGTTTAATAGCTCAAAAATACCTAGAAAAACGGGCATTCTGACTGTGAGCGGGATCACCTTTCCACAGATCTGACCTGCAACTTGGTCTGGTTTGGTCTCCATGAAGATAGAAAGCCATACTGTGGAACATTCCAGACAAAGCAACATGTCTGTGATTACAACTTAATGCTGAATTTAAAAAAAGAAAAAAAACTAAAGCAATGTAATATTTTAACATTGAGCCCAAATAAATTCTCCAACCTTGTTTTGTTTTATTTGATTTAAATTATTTTGAATTCAAATTTTGTGATTTTTGTTTTTCCTGCAGTTTGACCATGAAAACATAAAGATCCCTGGGATGCTGATCATTGACACACCTGGTCACGAGTCTTTCAGGTAACTTTAGTTAAGCAGAGATTGGAAATTCCAGGGCTAAATTAAAGGTAAAAGGAGCTGTTAAAAAAAACTACCACTACATGACATCACAAGGTGGAACATGTGTGAATGAAACAAAACACATCTCCAGGTCTCTTTTTGAGGAGAAAACAACATCAGAACATGACTTAAAGCCCCAGTGTGTAGGATTCGTGGCCCATAGGTGGATGGTGCTATTGCACTTTCTGTTTTAGCTACGGCAGACCTCGAGGGTCACCCGGGCACACCGTAACGCGGACAGCTCTCGTACCCGCGCACGAGCCGCGCGTTATTATTTTTTTTCTTTTCTCATGAAAACACACATTCCCGATCATGTACCATGACACTCTACACATCAAATGAAACCTTACAGTCTCCTCTTTTTGACTATGCAATTCATTTCCCTGCACAACAATCACTCCCTGAGCACATGGGGCTTTTATATGGAAAAGCACAAAACGAGGTTAGCTTACCTTAGAATGCTTTGCACAGGTCAAACTCTGTATTTCACCATAAACTTGCTCTCAATTTGTCCGTAAGGATCCAGCGAATAAAATCCAGTAAAACAATGTAGTCCAAAACACGTGTTAGATCCATTACGACGTCTGATCCGGCAGCATGCTTGTGTTGTTTACCCAAAACCACGAGCCTTGCCGAAGGCGAAGGCGGAGCCCAAATGTCCTTCTGCGGCTCTCGTATTCAAAATGGCTGCCTCTGCATGGGGAAGATCCCCCTTTTATGTGACTATATCTAAGTCTAAAAGAATACTTTGATTTCATGATGGAAGTGAAAAGGCTTGGAAAACAATGTATTTTTGAATGGGTATCTTCAATTTCAGTAATTAACGGGTAAAAAATCTTACACACTGTCCCTTTAAAGTTCACAAGAGTCAATTTTGTGTGATATAGGACCTTTAAACTGTCCTTGTCGTGTTTTGCAGTAACCTGAGGAACAGGGGCAGTTCTCTGTGTGATATCGCGATCCTGGTGGTGGATGTTATGCACGGACTGGAGCCTCAGACCCTGGAGTCTATAAACCTGCTCAAGGAGAAGAAATGCCCCTTCATCGTAGCACTCAATAAGGTTCTACTCACTATACACACTTTAACTAGGTCCCATTAATGGAACCCGATAGCTGCCGCGTCCCAAATGGCTCCATCGACTTTGGCCAATTGACTTAAGACCGAAAAGTTGTCGCTCCTCTCTCTGTAACTGCTGCTGTATGCCACGTTATTTGGTCTTAATATGGATTTCCGAATATGGGAGCTTCATTTGTTTGCTACCGAACTCTATGGGTCCACTTCTGTTATACAGTCTATAGGACCTGTCATTGAACTAGCAAATATCACCTCAAGAGATACTTTTTGTTTTTGTCTCAGATCGACCGTTTGTACGACTGGAAGAAGAGCCCGGACACTGACGTCGCGGCAACGTTAAAGAAACAGAAGAAAAACACTAAAGACGAGTTTGACGAGAGAGCCAAGGCCGTCATCGTAGAGTTCGCTCAGCAGGTACAGGAGGAGGTTTAAGTTTGGGGGCACTTTGGGTGTATTCAGGAATTGCCAGGGTCCTCGGCTTCTAACTTCTTGGGTTCTTTTTAAAGACGATATAGTAGGAGCGGTGTTTATCTTGTTGACATGTTTCATCTGCTGCCATCTTCAGAGTGTTTGGACAGTTCTGAAGATGGCTCACAGCAGCAGCCAAAACATGTCAAAAAGGTAAATACATCTTGTACTATATAGCCTTTAAGCAGAACCCAAGCAGTTAATTCAAAAAAGACAAAATGTACGTTTTTGAGAGATCCACATCATCAGAGCTCATCCAAGTTGTGTTCCAGTTCCCCCCAAAGCGCTCACGTCCTCCGCTCTGGACTCCTACATTTGGCTCATTTTCCCATCATGCATCCTGTCTCCTCTTTAGGGTCTGAACGCGGCTCTCTTCTTCGAGAACAAAGACCCGAGGACGTTTGTGTCCCTGGTCCCGACCTCGGCTCACAGTGGAGACGGGATGGGGAACCTGATCGCTCTGTTGGTGGAGCTCACTCAGACCATGTTGGCCAAGAGGCTCGCTCACTGTGACGAGCTCAGAGCGCAGGTCATGGAGGTACGCACTTCTTTTATGTTCCTCTCCTTCTCTCCTCCCACTCCCTCTCTCCCTAGGGGTATTCCACGAACGCAGCTAAGCGCAAAGCCCGGCTTTATTCGACAGTCCGCGCTAGTTTTAGTGAGAGTTCGGTTCCATGACTGTCGCTAACATTAGTCCCCGCTGAGTTACTGGGACAACATGGTCCTCAGAGCTAGCCTGGTCCGGGGCAGGCTGAAGACGAGGCTTAATCAGGCGGTGTCGCAGAGAATACGTACCTGAAGCAAACAGAGTGTCAAACAAACAGTTCCGCACACTTCCCGTCTGACTATCTGTGTTGTCCGAAATCAACGTTGACAATATCAGCAAAAAAAAAAATTACCTTACGTTCTTGGTCAGTTTTGACAAATTTCCACTAATTTAAAATATTCTCTTGCACCGCTGTCTTTACGACACTATCAGATAAAAGAATTCCACACATGTCATTGAAAAAACCCTTAGCCTAGTGGTTTAGTACTGCGTCTTTCACGTGGGAGTCCCGGGTTCGATTCCTATTACTGACGGTATTCATGCTCAAGTCAATTATGTGTTATATTTTCACGAATTTACATTTGTCACACATTACACAAATGTGAATGAATTTAACCTACAATTATTCATATCATCATAGAACTTATATCAGCTCGGCCTAACATCACTCTCACTTGATGACATTGACACTTTATATTTTATGTGACATCTCTATCAAAGAATACAGTTAAAGGTAAACCTTGACTTTTAAAACAAAATGTAGCCAAATAACAGGCACACTCCATGATGCAACATTTCAATGATTCAACAAATTTGCTTCAGAGATGCTGTGCAAGCCTCTTTAATGAAATCCTATTTATCAATTTCCATCAATAGGCATAAAACAATAAAAGACATTAGGTATGACATTCTGGTGTGAGGCCACTGCTGGAGGACTGCTGAGGGTCAGGCAAGGCACTGCTGGAGGACTGCTGAGGAGGGTCCAAGTGTACGCCATCTTCAGTAACTAGAACACAAGCATACTATTAAAATACACAAATGCTTGGATCACAGCTGAGGCAAGCATTAGCCTAGGGAATACCTTGAATATTCTCTTCACAAGAACTCGCAGGAAGGATCTTTGATGGGGTCCCTCCTTCAATTACCTCCACCAGTGGGTGACCCCGGTTTAGGGCCAGTGCCAGCTCCTCTGCAGGTGAAAGATTTTGAGGGGGGCTCCAACCTCCTGTGGCTTGGTAGCTACTGTTCATTAAAATTAAATTAAGGTACTATTTCAACAGTATTACTAATTTCACTGAATAATAATATTAATATTAGCCTACTTAGAACTCTGCAAAATGTTTTTATGCTTTGTCTTTACCTGCAAAACAGTCCTCTTCACATTATTCCTGCTCAAAGACAAGACAACACAATTTAACATATTAGTTGGAGCAAATACTTTTACACAGTAAAAATAAATTACAACTGACAAGACTGCTCTACAAATATGAATATAAATATTTTATGACATCATCTGTTCTCCCTGAGTATCGAACTCGCGTCTCCCACGTGACAAACCGTAGCATATCCTCTCACCCACAGACTTGTCTTAAAGGGATATGCCACCCCCAGGTCAAATTTGGGCATCTCCCCACAGTCCAGAGACTAAAATAAGTGGTGGAAAGCGTTTTCCTGCTCACCCAGCCATTGTCCGAGTCTGTCGCCACTGACCGCCGCGGTATCTGGTGCTCCTCCGCCTTAGACTGGAGTCTAACGTCGCCAGAGAAAGATTTCGGCCAAAAGGAATTAATTTGCTCGATGCGTTTCCCAATTACTTTATGTGTAGTGCGCATTCATATCGAGTGCAAATAAATGTGCAAATCAACACGGAGAGCTTGCCTTGGTCATTTTGGGTGGGAACTATTTTCCAGTGCGTAAGAATACAGCCGTATCACGCAGTACGCTGCCAGGGGAATCCCAGTTACGCACCGGGAAGGGAGTTCCCCTGTTGCACAACGTGGTGCGTGATACGGCTGTATTCTTACGCACTGGAAAATAGTTCCCACCCAAAATGACCGAGGCAAGCTCTCCGTGTTGATTTGCACATTTATTTGCACTCGATATGAATGCGCACTACACACAAAGTAATTGGGAAACGCATCGAGCAAATTAATTCCTTTTGGCCGAAATCTTTCTCTGGCGACGTTAGACTCCAGTCTAAGGCGGAGGAGCACCAGATACCGCGGCGGTCAGTGGCGACAGACTCGGACAATGGCTGGGTGAGCAGGAAAACGCTTTCCACCACTTATTTTAGTCTCTGGACTGTGGGGAGATGCCCAAATTTGACCTGGGGGTGGCATATCCCTTTAACACGATGGTGAAAACATACTTAAAAAACTCAACATTCAGCACTGTTATAGGACTTAACCGCGTATTTAAGCGCTCGGCGATCTTCTGCCACGCCATGTCTCTCGCCTTGGTTATTGCAAATGTGTTGTAGAGTTCCAAAAGCAACTTCTGTTCTGATGCGCTGAAATAATCGGCCCGAATCTTCGGCATGATCGCGTTCTCGACAGTCGCTTGTTCTGGGCTTCTTACGTTCCCCGTGCATGCGCCTAGGCCAAGACCGGTTAGGCGCGGCTGAAGTTAGTGCTGCTGAGGCGCAGCTAAACTGCGTTAGTGGAACGACTTCAGACTTTACACTAAGTTGCCGCTACTTCAGGCGAGGCTTTACCACTTAGGCGCCGCTATGTTTAGCGACGTTCGTGGAATTACCCCCCCCTCTCCTCTAACCCACTCTCTCCTCTAACCCTCTTTCCTCTAACCCTCTCTCCTCTAACCCTCTTTCCTCTAACCCTCTCTCTCCTCTGACCCTTTCTCCCTCTCTCCTCTAACCCTCACTCGCTCCCTCTACCCCTCTTCTACCCTCTCTCCCTCTCTCTTTCCTCTCCCTCCCTCTCTCTCTCTCTCTCGCTAACACTCTTTGTCTCCCCCTGCAGGTGAAGGCCCTCCCTGGCATGGGCACCACGATTGACGTGATTCTGATAAACGGTCGGTTGAGAGAGGGCGAGACGATCATTGTGCCTGGGGTGGAGGGGCCCATCGTGACTCAGATCAGAGGTCTGCTGCTGCCGCCTCCACTCAAGGAGCTCAGGGTCAAGGTACAAACTAACTTGAACTACAATAAAGGTGCACTGTGTAACTTTTCTGATGGAGGTCTGTATGTTACTTTTCTCCATGGAGATGTTTCTATCGGTTTGTCTAGAATGTTGTATAGTACAGAAATAAACCGCACCCTAACTTTATAAATCAACCAGCCGGCATTGTTCTTGTGAAATTATAGTTTTATCTGGAGTCACAGTTTACAATGTGAACAGAATCGTACTTTTAAACACACACTACCAGTCAAACTTTTGGACTCACCTTCTCATTTTCTCTTTTCTTAAGACTTTCGACATTTTATCTACATACTGAAGACATCAAATATATGAAGCAAGATATACAGAATTATTTAGTCAAGAAAAAAAGGTGACTGCTCTACTATACAGGGATGAAAGACTTCCGCTTTTTAGCGGATCTCCGCTTTTTTTTTAGCCGCGTGGTAATTTTTATTATTATTTTTTTTTTTTTTTTTTCCCAAATACGTTGAAATTTTGGGTGTGTATTATATATGTATAATTGTGTTTAGGGTTGCCAACCGTTCGTTGAAAAATGTAATCGTCCCGTATTCAGAAACAAAAGTACATGTCTCCTATTAAACTTGTACATGTGTGCGGGGCCACGCGAGCTTGTGTGCTCTTCTGGTGCTGCGGACACCGCACGCCCCGAGCTGCGCCACGAGTGCGCTCTCTCGGCTCGTTATCAGACTTTGATGTTGCAAAATCGGGGTCAGTGCCGTGTTTTGATATCAACTTTCAAATAAAAACCACTACAATTGTTTAAAAATGTGTTTTTAAACAATTGGGGGGGGGGGGGGACTTTCTGCTTTTTTCATGATTGGCCACTTTCATCCCTGACTATACTAAACTACATACTATTAAACTACATTTAATGGAGCACTTTTTGGTTAGGGGATTTTTCCTTCATTGCTCATTTTCTAAGTTGTTAACTTTTTGGCATAAAGGCTCCACAGTTTTCTTCAACATTTTCAACTTGGAAGCGTTTCCGTTTCCTCTACTGTGGATATTCTGCTTTCCGCCTTGTCAACCCGCGTCTCCAATTGGTTGTTCAGTAAGAGGAGCAATGGTATTCTCAACGGACAACACTGTAGTTTTAATGTCACAAAGATCCACCTATTGAGTCCAGACGAATGCCCATAGTGTTCATTTTTGTAGCCACCTCTCTAATTTCAGCAAGCACTAATTCCATGCCGGTGGCTCTGTACTGGGAGCTGAGCAGAATGGGGACATCTGGGGCCGTGGAACTCAGATTTTGCTTTTCCCGTTCCTTGCTTGGCATCGTTCAGCAAGTATCGCCCCGAAAAAACGCTTGTGTAGCTGTAGAAAATTAGCAAAAATTTTCAAGACTGGAGCAGAGACGAGACTTTAGGCAGCCATCTTGTCTGACGTCACCCCGCTTAACCTCTCCATTGATCTAAACTGTAACTTGGCCTAGTTTAGTCGTCATGAAGATGAAGATGGAAAGGTTTAATGCTATACCCCAGACAAAACAAGAACATCTCCATGGAGAAAAGCATCTGATGAACTCTCTACCAAAAAAGTTGGACAATGCACCTTTAAATTTTTTTTCCTTTGCTACATAATTCCATACATCTTACTTAATATATCTGATGTCTTCTGTGTGTATATAAAGTGTTGAAAAAAACATTGAATGAGGGCGAGTGTCCAAACTTTTGCATGGTAGTGTCCAGTGTATTGCAAATCTAAGAAAAAAAACTATGTAAACTATAAACTATTGTATTTCTTAATTTCTTGGACTCATTTGCGTGTTTCTTTTTTCACAGAATCAGTACGAGAAGCACAAGGAGGTGTGCACGTCTCAGGGCGTGAAGATTTTGGGTAAAGACCTGGAGAAGGCTTTGGCAGGGCTCCCTCTGCTGGTGGCACACAAGGATGACGAGGTCCCAGTGCTCAGGGTAAAAACAGCCACTACGATTACGATGCGATTAAACTGAGAATAAGTTTGAGCTTGTGTCTAGAAGTGGGCAATAACGAAGTCTGTAACTGATGTTTCTGTCTTAAAAAAACAGTTTGCAGTGATCCAAAGTTTTTCCTCACTTACCTTATGCATTCAGAGCTTCCTAATTATTCACCATGATGAGTTTATAAGAGCTTTTCACAACTTGCAGAGACCAGAGTGGAGTTTTACCATCACGGTACAGCTAAAAACTAGTGGACACTTCCTCATTATCGGACAATGAAACACTATTATATATAATATTATAATTAGATGCAGACAGAACACAGCAGACTTGTTTTATCTGCGCTGGGGCAGGACACATTTTACTTAAATACAAGGGGAAAAATCAGGTACAAAAGCTTGTCTCATTACTTCGGATGATATTTTTAATGTTATGATAATTGTCTCCCTCAGGATGAGTTGATAAAGGAGCTGAGACAGACTCTTAGCTCCATAAAGCTCGAGGAGAAGGGCGTCTATGTCCAGGCCTCCACTCTGGGCTCTCTGGAGGCTCTGCTTGAATTCCTGCGCACATCCAAAGTCCCCGTGAGTACTTCAATTAGACTTGGTTTAGATTTGGCTTAGACCTGGTTTAGTACTTTACTTTAATACTTTAAAAACATTATTGTCTTTTCATTACAGTGGTACCTCACCTTACGAAAGACCCAACAAACGAAAATTTCAAGTTACGAAACGCCTTCACGTTAAATTTTGGTCTCTAGATACGAAAGAAAAGTTACGAAACGCGAAATCTCAAAAATTCAAATAATGCGCGCTCAGCCACACACATTACACGCTTTTCTCAGACTGGATTTAAACTTTTCTCACAGTTCTCTCTCGTTTAAACACTCAACAAAATGTATTAATAGTGAAGTGTGGGGGGAAGGGGGAGAAGACTGCGCGCGGACACGTGTGTGATAGCGCAGCATGACCCGGCGCGGGGCTGCGAGCACGAGACCCGTGCTCAAACTGTGCCAGGTCTAAACCAGGATTAGACCACCGCGGCTCTTGCATGTATTCGTTCCTGCGCTCAGACTGCATGCGGTCCCGAGGGGAGTCCTCGCTGCTCGCCTCAGCCGTGACTCGAAACGAAACCAGGAAATGGACCCGCACGCGGCGCTTTAATCCACCTGGTTTAGTCCAGGTTTAGTCCTGGTCCAGTCCTGGTTTAGTCCTGGTTTAGTCCAGGTTTAGACCTTGGTCTAGACCTGGTATAGTCCACGTTTAGTCCTGGGTCTCCAGTCTCTATGCAGGACACAGTGTTACATTATAAAAAAATGTTACACTATAAAAAAAAAAAAAACTTGGAACGAATCAGGCTTTTTCCATTGAAATAGCTACTCATCTTACGAAAAATTCACGTTACGAAACCACTTCTGGAACGATTTAATTTCGTAAGGTGAGGTACCACTGTATTTAAAGCAGAACTAAGTATCGTTGGCAATAGGGCTCCCCCTGCTGCTCCCTTATGAGATTACACTGCCAGAGATTGTTATTTATATTGTATAATTTTGTTGCCTTAATTTTTCTCATGCCTCTTTGCAGTATTTGTAGTATATTTGGTGATTTCTCTCTTTTGCAGTACGCCGGCATCAACATCGGACCTGTTCACAAAAAAGATGTGATGAAGGCATCGACCATGTTGGAACACGACCTTCAGTGAGTTACACCTAAAACCTCCATATGAACCCAGGTTAATTCCTGGTTTAGTCCCTAGTTTAGCCCTGGTTTAACCTGGTCTTTCCCTGGTCTGTCTCAGGTACGCTGTGATCTTGGCGTTTGACGTTAAAGTGGAGAGAGAGAGTCAGGAGATGGCCGACAGTTTGGGCGTCCGGATCTTCTCGGCTGAAATCATCTACCACCTTTTCGACGCCTTCACCAAATACAGAGAGGACTACAAGAAGGCCAAGCAGGAAGAGTACAAGTACGCCCTACTACTATTATTATTACTACTGCTACTACTAATGCTATTACTACAGCAACTACTGTTACAACAACTACCTGCTACTTTCTGATTTAGACCT
This sequence comes from Paratrypauchen microcephalus, assembly GCA_036785185.1. Taxonomy (NCBI): domain Eukaryota; kingdom Metazoa; phylum Chordata; class Actinopteri; order Gobiiformes; family Gobiidae; genus Paratrypauchen; species Paratrypauchen microcephalus. Next base: position 448,143 of record JAVJIX010000165.1, on the reverse strand, counting down.
CGTTCAGACTTGGATTAGTCCTGAGTTAGTCCTGCTTTAGTCCTGTTTTAGTCCTGTTTTAATCCTGGTATAAACCTGGTTCAGACTTGGATTAGTGCTGGTTTAGTCCTGGTTTAGTCCTGCTTTGGTCCAGGTTTAATCCTCTATGTAAACTCTCTCTCTCTCCTCAGACATATTGCGGTTTTCCCGGTGAAGCTCCGAATTCTTCCTCAGTTCATCTTTAACTCCAGAGATCCGATCGTGATGGGAGTGAACGTGGACGCCGGAGTCTTAAAGACCGGAACGCCAGTCTGTGTGCCCAGCAAAGGGGTGAGTGGCCGAGTGATTAGCCACCTCCTCGCTGTGAGGAGGTTGTGGGTTAGACTCCCGATCTCTCTGTACTTATATTTTGTTATGTTTCAGTTTGTGGACATCGGTATTGTGACGAGTATCGAGATGAACCACAAACCCGTCGACTCGGCCAAAAAAGGACAAGAAATCTGTGTGAAAATTGAGCCCATTCCCGGAGAGGCACCCAAGATGTACGGACGCCATTTTGAGGCCACGGACATCATCGTCAGCAAGGTCAGAGTCCTGGTTTGGTACTGGTTTAGTTCCTTGTACTTTCCTAATTTGGTCTGGTTTTATTCCTGGTTTAGGAATAAAACAATTCCTGATTTAGTCTTGCTTTAGTCCTGATTCAGCACCTGGTTTAGATCCTGGTTTATGCCTGATTTAGACTTGGTTTAGACCTGGTTTAGACCTCCCTTAGCCTTGATTTGTTTATTTTATTTTGTGTTATAAATCCTCCTCCTCAGATCACGCGTGCCTCCATCGACGCTCTGAAGAACTGGTTCAGAGATGAGATGCAGAAGTCGGACTGGCAGCTCATCGTCGAACTCAAGAAAACCTTTGAAATCATCTGAACATTTTACCATCAAAAAATTAAAAATTAAAACACAGAAATTTCACACAATCCTACGCTGCCCAAACGCAACGCAGTGACTTTCTATGAGACTGACCACAACAGTATCCAAACGTGCCTGCTCCAACTACAACTCCGTCACTCACTCCTCTCTCTGCTCTGATTGGCTGCCTCCTGGCTCTAGTCCCGCCTCCTGGAAGTCAGGGCTAAAAAGGAAGGCTGTCGCATCCAGGTGCATTGTGGGATTGGATCTTGTGTATTAAAATGAACGCTGTGTTTTGAAAGAGAGGGAGGGAGAGGATGTCTTATGGATTTTTGCACCAAACGGACTTGGCGATGGCGACCATGTTTGCGGATTTTAATTGTTTCTGCTGCAGAGGCTGTAAAGAATAAATAAAATTCCTGTGATTCTGATAAAATGTTATTTGCGTTTTTAGTCATTTAAAAATTCTGTGTAAAAAGAAAAAAAATAATTGCTATATTTTAAATCCTGGTTTAAGGTGCCTTGTGTAACTTTCCTGTTTTTGCTTTGTCTGGAATGTTTCACAGTATGGCATTAAAGCTTCCTATCATCACGGAGACCAAACCAGACCAAGTTACAGGTCTGATCTGTGGAGAGGCAACCCCGCTCGCAGTCAGAATGTCTGTTTTTCTAGGTGTTTTTGAGCTATAAAACCACCTATTAATTTCATAAATGTAAAGTAGAGATGTTTATTGTCATACTGTGGAACATTCCAGGCATAGCAGTGAAGTATCCATAGAAACAAGCAGGTGACGGACCCTCCACCAGAAAAGTTACACGATGTACCTTTTAAAGTGCACCTTTTATGATTATTATTATTACTATATTAAATGTGGGAGCATGAACATTTGAAAGAAGACTGAAATCTGAACTGCTGTATCCCTGTGTGTCAGATGCCCTCCCATGCTCCTATATTATTGATGTCCCGTGGCAAAGGTCCACCACTGACTTGTTTCCATGGAGATGTTATTGCTTTTATTGGAAGGTTCCACAGTTTCTATCCAGCATTTATTACAGGAGTTTAAATAAAACCCTGCATTCTTACTGCAGTGTGTCAGATCGGCTTGGCCAAAATTTAAGATATAAACACGTAAATCTATCAGAAAATGATTTAAAAGTAGTGAAATTATTCGTCCATGCAGCAAGAGAATTTTACCTGACAAGTTTTTTTTTTTTTTTTTTTTAAATAAACTACAAATGACTAGAATTAAGCCGTCTCAGAAGTAGTAAGTAGATAATAAATCTGAAAACAATACGAATAATATATAAGTTTTGGCCAGATCAGAGAAATTTGCAGTGCACCACCTGATTTTCTTCATGGAGATGGATGAGTTTAATGCCATACTGTGAAAGATTCATGGCAAACATAATATCTCCATGGATACGAAATTATGGTGGACCCTTCACTAGAAAAGTTACATTGAAAACTTCTATACAACAATCTCCTCCAGGACTAAACAAAAAGGTCTAAAGCAGTACCAAACCAGGACTGAACCAGGACTAATCCAGGACTGAACCAGGACCAAACCAGGACTGAACCAAGACCAAACAAGGACTGAACCAGAACTGAACTAGGACTAAACTAGGACTGAACCAGGACTGAACAAGGACTGAACCAGGACTAAATTTGGACTAATCCAGGACTGAACCAGGACCAAACCAGGACTGAACCAAGACCAAACAAGGACTGAACCAGGACTAAACCAAGACCAAACAAGGACTGAACCAGGACTGAACCAGGACTAAACCAGGACTGAACCAAGACCAAACAAGGACTGAACCAGGACTAAACCAAGACCAAACAAGGACTGAACCAGAACTGAACCAGGACTAAACCAGGACTGAACTAGGACTAAACTAGGACTGAACCAGGACCAAACAAGGACTGAACCAGGACTAAATTTGGACTAATCCAGGACTGAACCAGGACCAAACCAGGACTGAACCAAGACCAAACAAGGACTGAACCAGGACTAAACCAAGACCAAACAAGGACTGAACCAGGACTGAACCAGGACTGAACCAGGACTAAACCAGGACTAAACCAGGACTGAACTAGGACTAAACTAGGACTGAACCAGGACCAAACAATGACTGAACCAGGACTAAACTAGGACTAAACCAGGACTGAACTAGGACTAAACTAGGACTGAACCAGGACTGAACTAGGACTGAACCAAGACCAAACCAGGACAGCCAGGACTAAACTAGGATTAAACCAGTACCAAACCAGAACCAAACCAGGACTAAAATGGGTGCAGTACCCGCTCCCTCCCGCAGGTGGCAGTATCTGATGTTAAACTCCCGGATGTGGTCGCTCTTCGCTCCTCGTTGATTGTTTTGACACAACAGCAGGGCGGATTCTGCTGCTCTTTTCTCTTCATTTTAATTTAAAAAACACAAATATTTCTCTCACAAACTGTCTGAAACATGACGGGGACAGAGGACACCCAAACCAGCTATGAGGTGAGCACTTTTAAACATATTGTTAATTGTATTTTTCGGTATAAATCTTCCTCTCATTCACAATCACGCCCTTTGACTACCACTGCAGATGCTCCTGAACAATTTCTAAATTTTTCACTACATTTTGACCAATTAACCAATGAAAGAATAACAAATAAGCATTGAATTTTTAAAGGGTGCATTAGAAAAACAAATCGGTAGTTTTAAAGGTCTTATATTACATAAAATGGAGCTTGTGAGCTTTAAGACATGTTATAATGTTGTTTCCTCATCAAAAACAGACCTGGAGTTGTGTTTTGTTTCAGTAACTTTTTATTATTAGTCTGTCCACATCTCCAAAACTCAAAATGCTCCGTTCCGCTTTGTGTCATGAAGTGGTAGTTTTCAAGTTAACAGCTCCTTTTCACATTTCACTTTTAGTACAGTTGGGTTCTAGTGAAGTTCTTCCCTTTCAGTAATTTAGTAATTTCATTTGTTTCGTATCCACCAATAAGTCCATTACAATAGAAATAATTATATTTAAATATGAAATGATAAATATTTTTACTCTGAACAGGGATCGTTTGGTGCTAAAGAAGCAGAGGCTATTGTCAAAGAGGTAAGAGCATTGTAATAGGCCATGTATCCCTATGTGTCAGATGCCCTCCCAGATGTGGTGGGTTTGGGTAAATGCAGCAGGTGAATGGACAGCGTCACTAACATTTGGGGTTTAGTCCTGGTCTAGTACCGGTTTCAACCCAGTTTAGTGCTGGTTTAGTCCCAGTTTAGACCTGGTTTGGATCTGGTTTAGTCCTGATTTAGTTCCAATTTACACCCAGTTTGGACCTGGTTTAGTCCTAGTTTAGTTCCAGTTTAGACCTGGTTTGGACCTGGTTTAGTCCTGGTAAAGTTCTAGTTTATACTGGGTTTAGACCTGGTTTAGTCCTGGTTTAGTTCCAGTTTATACCTGGTTTGGACTTGGTTTGGACCTGGTTTAGTCCTTGTTTAGTTTCAGTTTAGGCCCGGTTTGGACCTGGTTTAGACCTTGTTAAGTCCTAACAAACCTCTTCACTAATAGAAATGATCAGGCAAACATTTGCGTGTTTTAATTTACATTTCTCATCATTTCAATAATGTACAACCTTATTTCTTATTTTTTAAAAATCCAATATTGATTATTTAGAATACCAGCTCCCGCTCCTCTGTGTCCTATTTCCTTGGGGTCAGTACTGTTTTACAGTTCGTGTGACTCTCTTCTGACCTGCATACAGTCATATTTTGTTTTTATTTTTGTATTTATTCATTTATTTGCTTATTTTTCTTCAGAGCATAGACGCCACGATTGGAGGAGAGGACTACAACAAAGACCAGATCAACAAATGGACAGCGGCCATTTTGGAACGCTGCCTCAGTGACCTCTGCAAACTGGGCAAACAGTACAAGTATATAGGTGAGAGAGAGGGACTAAACCAGGATTAAACCAGGAATAAACCAGGATTAAACCAGGATTAAACCAGGGACTGAACCAGGGACTGAACCAGGGACTGAACCAGGGACTGAACCAGAACTGAACCAGGAATAAACCAGGACTAAACCAGGACTAAACCAGAATTGAACCAGAATTGAACCAAGTAAAAGTATGAACTATTAAACATGAACTAAATCAGAAGTAGAACCAAATTTGGACTGAAAATCTGGTCTGAATGTTGACTAAACCAGGTCTAAACCAGGACTGAACTAAATCCTGGGCTAGACTAGGACAAAACCAGACTAAAGCCAGCTAAACTAATTTAATTTTACACTAATTCTTCATCATTTTTATGTCAGTGACGTGTGCAGTGACTCAGAAAACTGGAGCTGGACTTCACGCAGCGAACTCCTGTTTCTGGGACACGGCTCTGGATGGTGAGAAAAGCATCTGTCTGCACAATCTGGGAGGGCATCTGACATACAGGGATATAGTTGGTTGGGAGGGCATCTGACACAGGGATATTGAAGAATGGGAGTGCATCAGAACATAAGAATATAGGGGAAAGGGAGGGCATCTGACACACATTTTTAAAGCACTAATTTATCAAAGTTGTAATATTTTTTTCTCTTATTTTTCCAGGCAGCTGCACTGTGAAATGGGAAAACCGCACCATGTATTGTATCGTCAGTGTTTTTGCTTTGTCCATTGCTTAAAAAAACAAACAAAAAAAACCTACGTTTATTTATTTTGAAAACTGCCGTAAAGTCACGTACAAACAGGAAGTCACGTGGCAGACTGACGCAATACCCGCTGACACCACACGGGGGCGCCACAGTGCCACAAACGCAGCACATTAAGTGGACTTTTTTTTTTCTTTCTTTCTTTGTATTTTTTGTAATTATGCCAACAATAAATAAATAAATATATGTTTTTATTTCTACTTAAAAACTGTTAATATTTCTTTGTTCTCATGTATCTGTTGTTTTTGGCCAAATAAAAAAACACATTTGTAAAGAAATATTTTTACTCTATTTTGAATAATTTTATGTAATACAATTTTTGGAGTATTAATTTTCAAAAAACTGATCACATATTTAGTATAATTACTTCTGTAGCCTAGGGTTTAAGTCAGGACTAAACCAGAAATAAACCAGGTCTAAACTAGGACTAAAGTGGGACTAAACCAGGACTGAACCACGGCTGAACAGGACTAAACTAGGTCTAAACCAGGATGCAAAATACTGTTACTTTTTTCTCCTTCAGTACATTTTTAAACACGTACTTTATTATTTTTACATAAGTCGATTTTTCAGGAGATGTGATGCTTTTACTTTCAGTATTTTTTTCCACCAGTATCTGTACTTTTACTTGAGTATCAAAATTGCATTCTTGATAAAAGAAGAAATTCAATTTGTCAACTGGACAAAGTTTGTTTGGTCAAAAATGTTTCGCTGCTCATCCGAGAGGCTTCGTCAGTTCTGGTTAGAGTGCTGGTAAGACACTTGCTTATATCTCGCTGCAGGGAGGAACTAACTATACTGCAGCTTTTCCGAAACTCTCGCCTATTTGTTTCTGTCTTTTGTTTCTCTGGCATCTAGTTTAGCATACCTATTCATCCCTACATGACTGTTTTTCACACCTCTGGCCCTGACCTGGCTAGCCCTATTTTTTCTTTTGTTTGTTTGATCTAGGTTTAAGAATGGAATTATAGATGGGAGACAAATTATGTCTGACTCCACCATTTCTGTTTAAAGAAGGATTCTCTTTTTTGACAAAAATTGCCTCTTTAACTCCCCTCTCAAACCAGTTCTTTTCCCTGGCCAAGATCTGAACCTCACTGTCCTCAAATGCATTGCATTCTTCTTCCACCACTAGTAGTAGTAGTAGCAGCAGCAGCAGCAGCAGCAGCAGCAGCAGGAGGAGTTTTACCAAATATTTTGGCTTATTGGTGTGTTTATAATTGATTTTGTTTGAGCTTTTGTTTTCATTAAAAATATTTCTGTTAAATTGGGGCTTTGAATGAACAGAGAAAAGAACGTGACCTCAACGTCCTCAATAAAAAACACACAGATTTCAAATATTTCATTATAAAAACAAATAAGTGGACAAAGCTATGTTGAAATAAAGACTGGATAAAGTGAGGTTAGTCAGACTAAGCCAGAACTAAACCAGGTCTAAACCAGGACTGAACCAGGAATTAACCTGGACTAAACCAGGGTCTATGCTGTGGCTAAACCAGGACTAAACCAGGGTCCATCTATGGTAGACCAGGACTAAACCAGTGACTAACCAGTACTAAACCAGGTCTTAACCAGGGTCAAAATTAAAGCAGGGCTAAACCTGAACTAAACCAAGACTAAATCAGGTCTTAACCAGGGTCTAGACTAAAGCAGGGCTAAACTGTCTTAACCAGGGTCTCTAAACCAAACTATAAGACCAAACCAGGTTTAAACCAGGGTATAGACTAAACCAGGGTCTATGCCAGGATTAAATCAAGTTTTAACCAGGGTCTCTAACCAAGGTATAAAACTAAACACGATTTAAACCAGATCTAAACCAGGACTAAACCAGGGTCTAGAGCAGGACTAAACCAGGTCTAAACCATAGGAGTATATGAAGACAGGAACAGGAGTAAACTAGGACTAACTAGAACTATTAAGATTTCATTATCTGTAACACAAAGGCTTGAAATAAAGGCTTAATAAAGTAACGAATGGGATCTAAAACAGGGCTAAACCAGGACTGATCCAGGGTCTAGACCAGGGCCGAAACCAGGGCCGAAATCAGGGACTAAAACAGGATCAAAACATAGTAAGATTTCATTAGCTGTAACCATTTGTAATGTTGATGAAAATGAAATAACGGCTTAAATAGCAGAAGCAGAAATTCAATTTGTTAACTGGACAACAGTTTATTTGGTCAAATACGTTTCGCAGCTCATCCAAGCTGCTTCTTCAGTTCTGGTCACCAGATGCTGGTGGACACTGTCTATAATATCTGCTGCAGGGAGGAGCTAACTACAATGAAATTACTATGACACTATCACACCTATTTGTTTTCAGTTTCAGAACAGAAACAGTTTCAGAAACTGAAAACATGTGGTGAACAAGAGGTGAAAAATAAAAATAACACAAGAACACGTTTCACTTTGAGTCAAGTTTAAAGTTTATTTTTTCAAACAGTGACGCCTAGTGGACGAAACAAGAACTGTGATCCAAAATGGCCGCCCTCACCGTTTGTCTTTACCGGTAAGACCAGTGAGTCTCACGCTTTGAGAGTGTGACACACGCAATTCGACATGTTCACACGTTCACACGTTCACACGCCACACATGGCATTTCTCATGCTGAAATTTTGTTAAGCAATTCAAAACTGTAGCAACTGTTCACAGCGCTTCTGCGCCCAGAAAATCGCTTAGTTAATCAGGGCTCTCAACTTTCGAGCAGGGTCGTGCGTGTGACTGCGTAATTTCCGGGGGGAGGGGTTGCGAGTGACTATTTTTTTTCTGCGAGGAGCGGGGGGTGGGAGGGTGGGGGACGAATGGCGCTGAAACCGCGTGGTGCCTGACCCGATTTCTGGGCACAGAAGCGCTGCGGTTGAATTGCATAACTAAATTTCAGTGTGAGAAATACCATGTGTTGCGTGTGAAGTCAAATTGCGTGTGTCACACTCTCAATGCGTGAGACTTGAGAGCCCTGGTTAATGCAGGCACCGCGCCCGCGTCCCCCCCTGCTCGGAAAAAAATGTCACTCGCCCCCCCCCTCCTCAGAAAAAACGCAGTCACACGCACCACCCCGCTACCCCAGTATAAATCTCACTCCTACCAAACTTCAAAACTTGAGAGCCCTGTTTATTTCATTTGAACTTTAATATTGTAACATAACTCTTTTAAAAAGCAACTGTTAGCTGTACATAGCAAGTTAAAAAGCAACAAATGTTTAGGTCTAAAAGGGTCTGAACCAGGTCTAGACCAGGACTAAACTCACACTAACCAGATCTAAACCAGGACTAATCTGGGACCAAACTAAACCAATTCAGGACTAAAACAGCACTAAACCCTGTCTATGTCAGGACTTAACGAAGATTAAACCAGGACTTAACCAGGTCTTGACCAGTGGATAATTGAGTTTAAACCAGAACCACATCAAATCAGAACCTCAAGACAAAACTACTGAAGCACGGAATAAAACAGAAACTAGGACTAAACCAGGTCTAAACCAGATCTAAACCAGAACTAAACAATCTGTCTCTGGAAACTTGTTTTACAAAAGGTAAAAAGAGGAAGTCTGAATTTTGAAAGCCAAAATTTCGTGACTGAAAACAAGAAGAGGTAAATGTCAAAAAACAATGTTTCAAAACGTCCGCCTCCATTTTACAAAAACAGAAATGACATTTGGATATTAAGAAATCAGACAGACAGATGGTCTATAATTAGGACTAAAACAGGACCAAACAAGGGGCTAAACCAAAGTCTATGATCTAAACTAGGTCTTCATCAGGTTTAGAACCACGACGTAACCAGGACTAAATATAGCACTGATCCAGGGGGTAGACCGGGCTAAACCAAAAGGCTAAACCAGGACTGATCCAGGACTGATCCAGGAGTGATCCAGGGTCTAGACCAGGGACTAAACTAGGTCTTGATCAAGTTTAGAAGTTCTCCTTGTTGAAGATGAACTTGACATCAGCCTCAGAGTGAGACAGACACTGTTTCGCCAAAGACTTCCCAAGCTGAGGAGGTCCACACAGGAACACGCCCACTTTAGTCCTGAAACAGAAACATTTGACCCATCCTTCACTGTCTCTGGGTTAAACATGCAAACTCCATCCAGAAACGAGTCTGCCCCAGAACTTTCATGTGTATCCAGTGGCGTTCCTAGAGTGATTTACTCCCTGGGCGAAAGCCAATCTTGCCCCCCCTTCCGACCAAACCCTAACATCCGCCCCACCACCCAAAAACAAACAAGACCGTTGTCCATACAAACTCAATTCACTACAACTACTTTCAAAAACAAATGCACAGTTTTAATGAGTACTGCAATAAAAAATATAAACAATAATTACAAAAAAAGTTTTTGAACATAAAAAAGACCAAAGGCGCAATTATTTCACATTATAGCCATGTAGGCCTAGACAAAGGCGAAGACAAAGAAGAAGAAAAGGAGGGAGAATGATTCAGGGAAGAAGAGAAAAGAGGAAGGTTAGAAGTGTCAGTCTGAAGTTTGGAACGTTGAATGTAGGTACAATGACAGGAAAAGGTAGAGAATTAGCTGATATGATGGAGAGAAGAAAAGTAGACGTTCTATGTGTGCAGGAGACCAGGTGGAAGGGCAGCAAGGCTAGAAACATTGGAGGAGGTTACAAGCTTTTTTTATCATGGCTTGGATGGAAAGAGAAATGGAATAGGGGTGATCCTCAAGGAAGAACATGCAAAAAATGTGGTGGAGGTGAAACGAGTGTCAGACAGGTTGATGTGTGTGAGGGTAGAAATAGAAGGGATGATGATGAATGTTGTCAGCAGTTATGCCCCACAGGTGGGCTGTGAGTTAGTAGAAAAAGAGAAGTTCTGGAATGAACTTGATTTGGTGGTAGAGAGCATCCCCAGAGGAGAGAGGGTTGTGATTGGAGCAGACTTTAATGGTCATGTAGGTGAAGGGAACAGAGGTGATGAGGAAGTGATGGGCAGGTTTGGTGTTAGGGATAGAAACTTGGAAGGACAGGCAGTGGTAGACTTTGCAAAGAGAATGGAAATGGCAGTGGTAAACACCTATTTCCAAAAGAGAGAGGAACACAGGGTGACCTACAAGAGTGGAGGTAGGTCCACACAGGTAGATTATATCCTGTGTAGAAGAGGTAATCTGAGGGAGATTAGGGACTGTAAAGTGGTGGTAGGTGATTGTGTAGCCAAACAGCACAGGATGGTAGTGTGTAAGATGACGATGGAGATGAGAAAGAGGAAGAGAGTCAAGACAGAGAACAAAATCAAGTGGTAGAAGTTAAGGAAAGAGGGATGTTGTGAGGACTTCAGGAAGGAAGTGAGGGCCGTCCTGGGCCCTGTTGAGGAGTTCCCAGACGATTGGGAGACGACGGCCAGGGTGATTAGGGAGACAGGTAGGAAGGTTCTAGGTATGTCTTCTGGGCAGAGAAAAGAAGACAAAGAGACATGGTGGTGGAACAATGAGGTTCAGGAGAGTGTCCAGAGGAAGAGGTTAGCAAAGAAGAGATGGGACAGTGAGAGGACAGAAGAGAATAGACTAGAGTACAGAGAGAGGGCAAAGGAGGTAAAGAGGGAAGTGGCAAAGGCCAAACAAAAGGCATATGAGGAGTTGTATGATAGATTAGACACAGAGGAAGGAGAAAAGGAGTTGTATAGATTGGCAACACAGAGAAATCAAGCTGGTAAGGATGTACAGCAGGTGAGGTTTGGTGAAGGACAAAGATGGAAATGTAGTCACCAGTGAGGAAAGTGTGTTGAGTAGATGGAAGGAATACTTTGAGGAGTTGTTGAATGAGGAAAATGAAAGGGAGCATAGAAATGAGGAGCCAGACACTATCAGGAAAAAGGTAGATCAGATCAGAAAGGATGAAGTTAGAAAGGCCCTAATGAGGATGAAGAGTGGAAAGGCAGTGGGTCCTGATGACATACCAGTGGAGGTATGGAAGTGCTTAGGAGAAGTGGCAATAAATTTCCTGACTAGGTTGTTTAATGAAATTTTAACGAGTGATAAGATGCCAGATGAGTGGAGGAAAAGTGTTCTGGTGCCAATTTATAAGAAGGGTGATGTGCAGAGTTGTAGCAATTACAGAGGGATAAAGTTAATGAGTCATACAATGAAGATTTGGGAGAGAGTAGTTGAGGCAAGGTTGAGGAAGGAAGTTGAGATTAGTGAACAACAGTTTGGTTTCATGCCCAGAAAGAGCACCACAGACGCAATATTTGCCTTGAGGATTCTGATGGAGAAGTACAGAGAAGGTAAGAAGGAGCTACATTGTGTTTTTGTAGATTTAGAAAAGGTCTATGACAGGGTACCAAGGGAGGAATTGTTTGCCTGGAAGAATCCATGACTCATCGCTGTACCAGCGGATGAGTCTGGTAACGCTTGATCCACAGAATGCGCTGCTGTTGCGCTTAGACAGACAGCTAAGTGAACCAATCAGAGATTGCGCCATCTTGATTCAAAACTGAGGAGGAACTTCCGCTGCCTAAGAGTGACTTTGCGGGCAAAGGCGGGTGCACTGACGTCACCATCTTTGAACGAATCAGAATCGCGGAGTCCGTTTGTAACCGGAGGAGCGAGCGTGGAGGGAGGGTGTCCAGATGGTATCGCGCTGTATAGGAAATACAGAGAGATATCATTTGGCTGGCCAGGTAAAGGAATTGTGGTTTTGTATGAGGAAGTCAGGAGTGGCAGAGAAGTATGTTAGGTTGGTGCAGGACATGTATGAAAATAGTACAACAGTAGTGAGGTGTGCTGTTGGAAGGACAGAAGACTTCAAGGTGGAGGTGGGACTACGTCAAGGATCGGCTCTGAGCCCCTTCTTGTTTGCTTTGGTGATGGACAGATTAACAGATGAGGTCAGACAGGAGTCGCCATGGACTATGATGTTTGCAGATGACATTGTGATCTGCAGTGAGAGTAGGCAGCAACTAGAAGAGAATCTAGAGAGGTGGAGGTTCGCATTAGAGAGAAGAGGGATGAAGGTCAGTCGTAGCAAGACAGAGTACATGTGTGTAAATGATAGGGAGAACAGTGGAACAGTGAAGTTACAAGGAGCAGAGGTGGTGAAGTTGGAGGATTTTAGATACTTAGGATCATCTGTTCAGAGCAGTGGTGAAGAATAGAGTGAAGGCAGGATGGAACAGCTGGAGAAAAGTATCAGTATGATCTGCGATAGAAGAGTGCCAGCTAGGGTGAAGGGAAAGGTTTACAGGACAGTTGTGAGACCAGCCATGATGTATGGATTAGAAACACTTGCAATAGGCAGAAGACAGGAGGCAGAGCTGGAGATAGCAGAGTTAAAGATGCTCAGATTCTCTTTAGGAGTGACAAGGATGGACAGGATCAGGAATGAGGTCATCAGAGGGACAACACAGACAGGAAGGTTTGGAGAAAAAGCTAGAGAAGCCAGATTGAGATGATTTGCGCACCGCACCGGCTTTTATTTATTTATTTATTTTGCTTCGCGCCCCCCCGCAATGCCGCTAGGGGCAATTGCCCAGGTGGCCCCCGTCAAAGAACGCCCCTGCGTGTATCTGACACATTCAAGTTCAGACTCGTTTCTGCCCTCCCATCCTCCTGTATCCCTGTGGTTTTTCACTGAAATGGATTCTGGTGAGACTAAACTGGTTCCATTTGCATTGAGTTGTTCAGTAGCAGTAGTAGTAGTAGTAGTAGTAGAAGTAGTAGTAGTAGTAGTAGTACCTTGGGTGTTTGGTGGCAATGGTGCTGAACTCATTGTCCCAGTTGGGTTTTCCGTATAAAGTCTTCTGCTTGAGTCCAGTGATGGGGTCGTTCTCCGCCTCGTGGTGAACGCGGAAGTGAGCCGCCTGAAGAAGAAAGACGGAAGAAAAGACCCAGATGAAGAACCACAGAAGAAGAACCACAGACGAAGAACCAGTCAATAAAAACAATAACGCTTTTGATTTGACTTCGCACCTGCCTTGTGTATGAATGTGGTGTGTGATGGTGGTTGGTGTGTGGTGGCACTATAGACTCTTTATATAAATGGGCATAACCCACTAGCTGCCACATTCCAAACAGGAAGTGATAGTAGTAGTAGTAGTAGTATTCATAGTATTTGTACCTCATGTTCCTTCCAGCGTGTGAGGTAGATGTTGTAGCTCAGGAAGTCGCTCATGTCTCGTTCGTTCATTTGTTTTTCCAACGACTGAAGCAGATCAGCAAACCACTCAAAGGCCTCAGTCTCCGGACACAGCCAGTAGAAATATATCTGAAACAAAACAGGACTGAACCAGGACTGAACCAGGACTGAACCAGGACTGAACCAAGACTAAACCACAAGTAAATCAGGACTAAACCTGTTTTTTTACCCTCTGCTATATATTATGTATTATATTTGATGAGTGAGCTACTATACTCAAAACAATTTCCCTTGTGGATCAATAAAGATAGTCTACGTCTAAAAATGTTCCTGCTTGTTCTGTTTGTACCACACAGACTTTAGAATTGGTCTAAACCCAGTCTAAACTCGGTCTAAACCCAGTCTTACCTTCTTAGTGTAGGTGTCCTGCTGGTTCTGGATACGTTTGTACCACACAGACTTCAGGATCGAGGCGAACGGAGTGACTCCGATTCCAGCTCCCACCAACATCACCACCTCATAACGGAAAACATCCTCCGAAGCTGTGCCAAACGGACCATCCACTGCGATCCTGGGACCAGAGAGAGACCGAGGTAAGACCAGGGTCATAACCAGACCACAGAGAGACCAGAGAGAACCCAGGGTTAGACCAGGATCATAACCATACCAAAGAGAGATCACAGAGAGCCCAGAGAGAGACCAGACCACAGAGAGACCAGAGAAAGACAAGAGAGAGACCAGACCACAGAGAGACCAGAGAGAGACCAGACCACAGAGAGACCAGAGAAAGACCAGAGAGAGACCAGACCACAGAGAGACCAGAGAGAGGGACCAGAGAGAGACAAGACTACAGAGACACCAGAGAGAACCCGGGGTTAAACCAGAATCATAACCAGACCAAAGGAATTTTTGGTTTAGTCCTGGATTATCCTTGGTATAGTCCTGGTTTAGTTTTGGTCTAGTTCTGGTTTAGCCTTGGGTTAGCCTTGGTTTAGTCCAGGTTTATTCCTGGTTAGACCTGGTTTAATCCTGCTTTAGTCCTGGTTTAGACTTGGTTTAGACCTGGTTTAGATTAGTTCTGGTTTAGACCTGGTTTAGTCTAGTTTAGTTCTGGTTTAGATCTGGTTTAGTGCATGTTTTTTTTTTCTATCGACAAACTTGATAACTCCCAACTCCTCTTTCCTGTTTCCTCTGTCCTTGCCTCATCTCTTCTATTCTCCTCTCTCCTTGCATCATGTCCTTGCATCCTCGCCTGTGTCTCCTGTTGTGTTTTGTCCCTCTCGCTCGCCGTAGCCCGCAGTGTTCTGAATGAGGAGTTATTATTTCAGATTGGTGTTGCTCTTTCCTTTGTATCGGTAATTGTGCTTGTCATTTTAGACCTGAGAGTCAGCGTAGGTTTTCTGACATCATCAACGCGAGACGTGTAATTTTCTGTAAACGTTTCAGAAAAAAATACAGAGTCGTTATTTAACGAGAGACAACTGGGAGGCGACTGAGAGAAAGAGAGGAAGTGAGAGATTTAAGGACAATAAAAGCAACTGTCCACTGTCTGGTTTAGACCCGTTTTAGACCTGGTTTAGACCTGCTTTAGTACAGGTTTAGACCTGGTTTAGACCTGGTTTAGACCTGGTTTAGACCTGGTTTAGACCTGGTTTAGTACTTTTAGACCTGGTTTAGGACTGGTTTAGACCTGGTTTAGCCCTGGTTTAGACCTGGTTTAGTACTTTTAGACCTGGTTTAGACCTGGTTTAGACCTGGTTTAGACCTGGTTTAGACCTGGTTTAGTACTTTTAGACCTGGTTTAGCCCTGGTTTAGACCTGGTTTAGACTTGGTTTAGTACTGGTTAGACCTGGTTTAGTACTGTTTTAGTACTGGTTTAGACCTGGTTTAGACCTGCTTTAGTACTGGTTTAGACCTGGTTTAGACCTGGTTTAGACCTGGTTTAGACCTGGTTTAGTACTTTTAGACCTGGTTTAGGACTGGTTTAGACCTGGTTTAGCCCTGGTTTAGACCTGGTTTAGACCTGGTTTAGACCTGGTTTAGACTTGGTTTAGTACTGGTTAGACCTGGTTTAGTACTGTTTTAGTACTGGTTTAGACCTGGTCTAGGACTGGTTTAGACCTGGTTTAGCCCTGGTTTAGACCTGGTTTAGACTTGGTTTAGTACTGGTTAGACCTGGTTTAGTACTGGTTTAGTACTGGTTTAGACCTGGTTTAGTACTGGTTTAGACCTGGTTTAGACTTGGTTTAGTACTGGTTAGACCTGGTTTAGTACTGGTTTAGTACTGGTTTAGACCTGGTTTAGTACTGGTTTACTTTTAAGCACTAAACCATGTCAAACCCAAATCAAACCCAGGTGTAAACCAGGTGTAAACCAGGTGTCAACCAGGTCTAACTGTTGTAGAGGTTTTTAGCTTGTCCATGAAAGTAAAAGACATCCAACTGGATGTCTTAAGCAGGAGAAGTTTATTTACCATCAATAATATGGGCCCCTTGACTATGCTTCCAAAGGAGGAGGCTTATAAAGCAAGTGTGGTCAGACTATGAAGGCCAGTAGGTAGCGGTTAGACTGCAGTATGCCACACTTTAGATAATGGTCTGCCAAGGGAAGATGATTGTGTTACTACAGCTCCTGTGAGTCAATGTTAAACTGAGAGATGTGGAGGATAAATGACTTAGAGATTCTCTTACATAAACCAGGACTAAACCAGGACTAACCCAGGTCGAATCCAGGTGGAAACCAGGTGTAAACTAGAGACTAAACCAGAACTAAACCAGGATTAAACCAGGTCTAAACCAGGATTTGACCAGATCTAAACCAGGATTTAACGAGGTCTAACCCAGGTCGAATCCAGGTGGAAACCAGGTGTAAACTAGAGACTAAACCAGGATTAAACCAGGTCTAAACCAGGATTTAACCAGGTCTAACCCAGGTTGAAACTAGAGACTAAACCAGAACTAAACCAGGATTAAACCAGGTCTAAACCAGGATTAAACCAGGTTTAAACCAGGATTTAACCAGGTCTAACCCAGGTTGAAACTAGAGACTAAACCAGGATTAAACCAGGTCTAACCCAGATCTAAACCAGCACTAACCAAAGTCGAATCCAAGTCTAATCCAGGTGTAAACCAGAGACTAAACAGGACTAAGCCCCCCCTCACTTGGGCATGGTCCATGCTTGCTGTTGCTCAGGCTGGTCTCCTCCACAGGCCTTGTACAGAGCTTCGGTCCAGTCTCCCACAATGCGTATGTGGGCGCTGAAGTGGTCTTCTTCGGGGGCAGAGGTCAGGGTGAAGGGGTGCCACTCCAGACGGGACACAGCTGGGCACTGGATGAACACATACTGGCCCACTTCCATCTTAAAACCCTTTTGCTTCATCTGTAACTCCAGTGTACGAGAGGGATGCATCACCACCTGCAGGACGGAGGGGGAATTGTGAGTTAAAGTTGTTTTTTTTTGCTGCAAAACTTACTTATTGATACTTAGCAGTGATATTATGCTGGGGGTGTTCTACATGTACGTTTGTGGCAGAATGTTCATCAATTATCATGGTGCCACAATGCGCACATTAGCAAAGCAGTCAAAAAGCTTTAAGATTGTCTGGAAACTCAAGAAAAAATACAAAATGGATTTAAATAACATTATTTTTGAGAACCTGTGATCAGTCCGAGCATTCATGGTCCTGTTTCAGAGTTTGATTTTCAGCAAAAAGGTGAGAGCAACTAACTGAAAAACATGCTATAGCTAGCATGTTATGTGAGAAGGACTTATTTAACACGACGCAGGCTCTCAAGTATCACGCTTTGAGAGTGTGACACAAGCAATTCGACGTGTTCACACGCTCACACGCCACACATGGTATTTCTCACGCTGAAATTTAGTTACGTAATTCAAGCGCAGCGCACAGCGCTTCTGTGCCCAGAAAATCGGTTAGATAATGCGCGTTTTCAGACCCACGCAGTCTCATGCACGACCCCACTCAAAACTTGAGAGCCCTGATTTAACAGCACAAATCAGCTCACCTATTGTGGTTCCATCTAAATCATCTCTCTCTGTTCAGATTGTGTTAAAATAAAGCTCAGATTAAAATTCTAATTTGAGTAACAAAGCTTCAGACAGAGCAGAGCCTACAGTTAGCATCACGTCATGCACAAAGAATGTTGATGACATCAGCTGCAAAGTATCAATATGGTGTTTTAATAACAGTATCTTTTTGGGTAATTTTAGTGCAAACTAGGCACATTTGCTCGTAAAAATGTAGACGTTTCTGATGACAAACCCCTGGCTGCAGGGGTGGAGTTTATTATTATTATGATATTATATTTTTACAAACCTTAGTGATGACGACTTTCTGATGAGATCTGTAAAGTCGAACGAGTCTCTCACAAACATACAGGAACATGGGTCCCACCACCCACTTCCATGTCTGAAAACAACAAGAAAAAACAGGACTGAACCAGGACTGAACCAGGGACCGAATCAGGGACTGAATCAGGACTAAACCAGGTCTAAACCAGTCTAAAGCAGCTTTTGAACAGGTTTAAACCCTAACCCAAAATATGGTCTAAAGCCATTTTAAACCCAGTCTAAACCTGTTTGAAAACCTGGTCTAAACCCAGTCTATACCAGATCTTGAACTTACAGTATTTAGACCATAACCCTAAACATGGCCTAAACCTGGTCTAAGCACAGTCTAAATCTGGGCTAAACCCGGTCTAAACCTGGTCTAAATCCAGCCTATTCACAGTCTAAACCCAGTCTAGACCCGGACTAAATCTGGACTCACCATTGGGGGGTTTCCAGCGAACTCTGGCACAGCGCAGCCTGACCCGTTCCTGCCCCAATCCTGGAAGTGCTCGGAGCAGTTCTCTGGATCATTGGTCTCCATACTCTGAGCCGTCTGACCCCGAACTATACGCCTGAAATATACAAATATACAGAAGGAATATATGAAAAAGGACTACTACTACTGATATTATTACTACTACTACTACTACTGCTACCACTGCTGCTACTACTGCTACTGTACTACTACTTCTACTAAGATAAGTGAACTACTATCAAACATCCAAATCACCAAGTCCAACCAGGTCTAAGCCAGGTTTTAAGCGAGACTACTACTACTACTACTACTACTACTACTACTACTACTACTACTACTACTACTACTACCAAGTCCGACCAGGTTTAAACCAGGTCTAAACAGGTCTTAAGTAAGACTTTTCTCACTGGAATCCGTGGAAGACAAGTCCGATGAAGAAGATGACGAAGAGGTGGTGAGTGAACCAGAAGACCTCGAAGTATGACCTCCGTATGACCTCTGTGGACGACGTGATGATGAGGATCAGAGCCAGAGTGATGACCACTCCCGTCAGACCCGCCACGGTGGTGAACATCACGATGGTCTGGGACTGAACCAGAGAGAAAACGGTCTAAACAAGGACTAAAGCAAGACTGAACCAGGACTAAAACAGGACTGAACCAGGACTAAAGCAGGACTGAACCAGGACTAAACTAAAGCAGGACTGAACCAGGACTAAAGCAGGACTGAACCAGGACTAAACTAAAGCAGGACTGAACCAGGACTAAAGCAGGACTGAACCAGGACTAAACTAAAGCAGGACTGAACCAGGACTAAAGCAGGACTGAACCAGGACTAAACTAAAGCAGAACTGAACTAGGACTAAACTAAAGCAGGACTGAACCAGGACTAAAGCAGGACTGAACCAGGACTAAAGCAGGACTGAACCAGGACTAAACTAAAGCAGGACTGAACTAGGACTAAACTAAAGCAGAACTGAACTAGGACTAAACTAAAGCAGGACTGAACCAGGACTAAAGCAGGACTAAACCAGGACTAAACTAAAGCAGAACTGAACTAGGACTAAACTAAAGCAGAACTGAACTAGGACTAAACTAAAGCAGAACTGAACTAGGACTAAACTAAAGCAGAACTGAACTAGGACTAAACTAAAGCAGGACTGAACCAGGACTAAAGCAGGACTAAACCAGGACTAAACTAAAGCAGAACTGAACTAGGACTAAACTAAAGCAGAACTGAACTAGGACTAAACTAAAGCAGGACTGAACCAGGACTAAAGCAGGACTGAACCAGGACTAAACTAAAGCAGGACTGAACCAGGACTAAACTAAAGCAGAACTGAACTAGGACTAAACTAAAGCAGGACTGAACCAGGACTAAAGCAGGACTAAACCAGGACTAAACTAAAGCAGAACTGAACTAGGACTAAACTAAAGCAGGACTGAACCAGGACTAAAGCAGGACTAAACCAGGACTAAACTAAAGCAGGATTGAACCAGGACTAAACTAAAGCAGGACTGAACCAGGACTAAAGCAGGACTGAACCAAGACTAAAACAGAACTGAACAAGAATTAAAGCAGGAGTGATCCCAGGACTGAACAGGGCTAAACAAAACCAGAACTAAACTAGAACTAAACGAGAACTAGGACTAAACCAGAACAAAAGCAAGACCGAACTGGGACTAAGTCTGAGTAAACCAAGACTAAACCAAGATTGACCTGGGACTAAACTTGACTAAACCAGGATTAAACCAGAAATAAACCAGGACTAAACTAAGACTGGACTGGGACTAAAACTGGACTGAATCAGGACTGAACCAGGACTGAACCAGGACTGATCTTAGAGAGAGAGACAGAGACAAAGACAGAGAGACTTTGTGTGGTCTTTGGTCTTTGGAAAGTTTGAACCAAAGCAGAAGTGTCAGATCTGAAACAGGAAGTGTTTTGAAGAAAAGGTACAGTGGCTTGCGAAACTATTTGGCTCCCTTGAACTTTGTGACCTTTTGCCACATTTCAGGCTTCAAACATAAAGATATAAAACTGTAATTTCTTGTGAAGAATCAACAACAAGTGGGACACAATCATGAAGTGGAACACACTTTATTGGATATTTTTAACTTTTTTAACAAATAAAAAATGAAAAATTGGGTGTGCAAAATCATTCAGCCCCATTGAGTTAATACTTTGTAGCGCCACCTTTTGCTGCGATTACAGCTGCAAGTCGCTTGGGGTATGTCTCTATCAGTTTTGCACATCGAGAAACTGATATTTTTGCCCATTCCTCCTTGCAAAACAGCTCGAGCTCAGTGAGGTTGGATGGAGAGCGTTTGTGAACAGCAGTTTTCAGTTCTTTCCACAGATTCTCAATTGGATTGAGGTCTGGACTTTGACTTGGCCATTCTAACACCTTGATATGTTTTTTGGTGAACCATTCCATTGTAGCTTTTGCTTTATGTTTTGGATCATTGTCTTGTTGGAAGACAAATCTCCGTCCCAGTCTCAGGTCTTTTGCGGACTCCATCAGGTTTTCTTCCAGAATGGTCCTGTATTTGGCTCCATCCATCTTCCCATCAATTTTAACCATCTTCCCTGTCCCTGCTGAAGAAAAGCAGGCCCAAACCATGATGCTGCCACCACCATGTTTGACAGTGGGGATGGTGTGTTGAGGGTGATGAGCTGTGCTGCTTTTACGCCAAACATAACGTCTTGCATTGTTGCCAAAAAGTTCGATTTTGGTCTCATCTGACCAGAGCACCTTCTTCCACATGTTTGGTGTGTCTCCCAGGTGGCTTGTGGCAAACTTTAAACGACACTTTTTATGGATATCTTTAAGAAATGGCTTCCTTCTTGCCACTCTTCCATAAAGGCCAGATTTGTGCAGTATACGACTGATTGTTGTCCTATGGACAGATTCTCCCACCTCAGCTGTAGACCTCTGCAGTTCATCCAGAGTGATCATGGGCCTCTTGGCTGCATCTCTGATCAGTCTTCTCCTTGTATGAGCTGAAAGTTTAGGGGGACGGCCAGATCTTGGTAGATTTGCAGTGGTCTGATACTCCTTCCATTTCAATATTATTGCTTGCACAGTGCTCCTTGGGATGTTTAAAGCTTGGGAAATCTTTTTGTATCCAAATCCAGCTTTAAACTTCTCCACAACAGTATCTCGGACCTGCCTGGTGTGTTCCTTGTTCTTCATGATGCTCTCTGCGCTTTAAACAGACCTCTGAGACTATCACAGTGCAGGTGCATTTATACAGAGACTTGATTACACACAGGTGGATTCCATTTATCATCTTTAGTCATTTAGGTCAACACTGAATCATTCAGAGATCCTCACTGAACTTCTGGACAGAGTTTGCTGCACTGAAAGTAAAGGGGCTGAATGATTTTGCACGCCCAATTTTTCGTTTTTTATTTGTTAAAAAAGTTTAAAATATCCAATAAAGTGTGTTCCACTTCATGATTGTGTCCCACTTGTTGTTGATTCTTCTCAAGAAATTACAGTTTTATATCTTTATGTTTGAAGCCTGAAATGTGGCAAAAGGTCACAAAGTTCAAGGGAGCCAAATAGTTTCGCAAGCCACTGTATTCTGAGGCAATGGGAGATTTTAATCTGATGTAATATTTATGTTATTGAGACACAGTGATGCAATCAGACAGAAATAACTTAATTAATCTGTTTTGATCTGATGTCATTATTAAATAAACCTGGACTAAACCTGGTCTAAACCTGGACTAAACCTGGTGTAAACCTGGTCTAAACCTGGTCTAAACCTGGACTAAACCTGGACTAAAACGTGTATAGAGTTGGTCTAAACCTGGTCTAAACCTGGTCTCAACCTGGCCTAAACCCAGTCTAAACCTGGACTAAAATGTGTATGAAGTTGGTCTAAACCGTGTCTAAACCCAGTCTAAACCCAGCCTAAACCTAGACTAAAACATGTATAAAGTTGGTCTAAACCTGGTCTAAACCTGGTCTAAACCCAGTCTAAACCCAGCCTAAACCTAGACTAAAACATGTATAAAGTTGGTCTAAACCTGGTCTAAACCTGGTCTAAACCTGGTCTAAACCTGGTCTAAACCTGGTCTAAACTTATTCTAAACCCAGTCTAAACCTGGACTAAAATGTGTATGAAGTTGGTCTCAACCTGGTCTAAACCTGGTCTAAACCTGGTCTAAACCTGGTCTAAGATTGGTGTAAATCTGGAATTAGCCTGGACTAAGCCTGGTCTAAACCCGGTCTAACCCTGGTTTTACCGTCTCATTGGAGCGTATGGGATTGAGGAAGGAGGCGTTGTCATTGGTTCCGATCTGGGACAGGACAAATTGGAGGGTCTGGTTCTGGTCCAACTGAGCATTCATGAAGAACTCAAAGTTAAACAGGTGAGCCACGATGTGCACCGCTAGAGACAGAGATGGAGACACAGAGACAGAAACACAGAGACAGAGACACATGGATAAAGCAAGAGTTTATATTGAATTAGACCAGGTTCATCAAACTTTCAAGCTGGACACGGGCTTGACCAGGGACCCCTCGTACCTGTGTGAAAGGCGATCATGTACGCCACCAGTTTGTGGAAGGTGAGATTTCTGTCCAACTGACGAGCGGCCGTGCGACTGCAGCACTGACAGGGAGAGAGAGACGGAGATTTTGTTTTTCATTTGCACCAAAATGATCCTGATGAATCCTACGTGTATCACTGATTAAGAAAATAAAACTGGAGAAGGAAGTACAGAGCAGTGGCCGTGTACCAGCAGCAGTACTATCAGGAGGATACTGTGTAGAATAAGAACCTGGTACCTCAGAGTACAGTACATGTTGTGTGTACATGTTGTGTGTACATGTTGTGTGTACATGTTGTGTGTACATGTTGTGTGTACATGTTGTGTGTACATGTTAGTACCTGTATAGTTCCTCTGAGGAAGGACAGCAGGTTTCTACAGACTGGGAGCAGGATCAGCATACAGTTAAAGTTCAGACACGCAGCTGGAGCCCGGGCCCAAGACAACGCTTGCTGAAAAAAGAGAAAGTACACAAATACACAAGTATTATACAAGTACTACTACTACTACTACTGCTACTATCTCAGAGGGGTATCAGTCTGGTCCCCATTCCTTCAATCATCCAATCAGATTTGCTTATTTTAGTGCGAAACAAAGGAGCTCATTGGTCACCCATTATTTTGAACATTTTATATATATATTTATTTTGCACTTGTCAAAAATTTGATTCATAGAAACAGGTTTGACAGCTATAAAAATGGAGTTTGAATAAATGAACAGGTCCATCACCAGAGATTTGGGGGCCCGGGGCAAGAAGTCTCACATGGGCCCCCCTCTAATATAAACGAATGGGAAGAGGGTTCATTTCTGGGCCCCTAAAACCCTTCTGAGCTGTAAAACCACCTGTAATTGAATAAATGTAAGGTAGAGCTGTTTAAGGTCACACTGTGGAACATTCCAGGCAGAACAATGACATATCCATAGAAACAAGCAGGTGACGGTGCACCTTTAAAGATCCCATGACATGGTACTTCTTGATGCTTTGATATGACGCCTTAATGGTTCCCTAATACTGTAAATGAATCCTTCTTCAAAATCAAGACTCAGTGCATGAGAAAGCCTCATGAACACAGTCAGTCATAAATATGTCTCTCAAACACTTTATTCTGGGTGTTGTTGCTTGAATGCAAATGAGGAGGACAGAGACAGGCCAGTGCAGCGGGAGGGGTGGGGGGTGGGGGGGGGCAAACTCTCTGCTCTTTCCTCTTTAGCGGTGCGCTGGCTCCACTTCCGCGTTTTTGCGTGGAGGAAGATATGATACGATTTCCATTGAAAAATAAACACATTTCCACAGAAAATAAAATTAAAACACTGCTGTTTCATAGGTTCGGAGGCTCGGATAAAGGACATCCGAGCCTGGAAACACTCTCACGTGCCTCCAGGCAAATAAAAACGCATCTCGCATTGTGTAGCTCGTTTGCGGTCCAAGTTCTCTGGGCGTGATTTATACAGACGGTGGGTAGACATCCAGACGGGCGGTGGAACTGCATTTGCATTTTTCCCTGAGTGTGACATCAGAAAGTTCCCTTGTTCAGAATCGCCCGTTTGGGCTGTGTTTTTTTCAAATGTGGAAAAGGATCGCAAATGCTCAGTTTACACATTTTGCAACTTTTAGCCATGGGGGGTTCAAAAACCTCAGAAAGAGAAAATTTCATGCCATGGGACCTTTAAGTACAGTGGTACCTCACCTTACGAATGACCCAACAAACGAAAATTTCAAGTTACGAAACGCCTTCACGTCAAATTTTGGTCTCTAGATACGAATGAAATTTCAAGTTACGAAATGCAAAATCTCCAATCCAATCCAATCCAACTTTATTTATAAAGCACTTTAGAAACAACAAATCTCAAAAATTCAATTAATGCACGCTGAGATGCACACCCCGAAACGAGGGGAGACAACAACACATCATCAGTATGGTAAAACTCACCTGTCTCACGACGGTCTAAACCCCGCTCACGTTCCCTTAGTGCAGTGCTTCTCAATTATTTTCTATGACGCCCCCCCTAGGAAGAAGAAAAAATTTCACGCCCCCCTCCCTGCGCACGACTATTAATAGTATTATTTGTCTAGAAAATTATTAGTACACCTCTGCATAACAATGTAACCTTTTATTAACATTAAAAACAAAAAAAGAAAGAAACTTCCAACAAACACTGCACTCTTTTTTTGCACTGAGGACTCAAATATTAATGTGCTTTTAATGCAGCTTTGTGCACATTTGTTTACGTTTTACAGAAATGAAACTTAAAAACCACATGGTCCATTTGCATAAACTCAAAGCTCAGTGGAATATAACGTGTTTTTTCTGTGACAGAGGATGTTCTGCTGATGGCAAGTCTGTTCTGTGCGTATATCGCGTATTTAAGGTCGCCGAACCCTGCCCCAGAGCGACAACGAGAGCGCTACTGCCAACTACTGTTGTTGATGTGCAATTACACTTTCGTTCTAGTACAGTATGGCAAAAAAGCATGTTTCCCAGGGTCACACGCGCCCCCCCTGGCATCACACCGCGCCCCCCAGGGGGGCCCACCCCACTATTTGAGAAGCACTGCCTTAGTGAGTGAACAATGCAACACTTGGTGAATTCTGCTTCAGAGTGATAGGAAGAGCCAACATCGAAGGATCACGTCGACACGGCGCAAGGCCGCGCTACACCGGGGCTGCAGGATGCAGCCGTGCCTCCTCCTCGGGGCAGAGCACGCGCGGGCCGAGCACGGGGTGATTTATTCCTGCTCCGGTCCTGGTTTAGACCTGGTTTAGTTCTGGTCTAGACCTGGAAGTCACATAGAACCAGCGCCCGACCCGAGCGAGACCCCGCGGTCTTGCCCACTGTTATCCATTCATGCTCTCATCTCCTAACCGTGGTTGGGAGACACAGGGGAGATCGTCTTCTCCAGGGCTGGAGATAGCTTTCCCTCCGGGGTTAACTCCCTTGTGGACATCGCGCGCTTACAGTGGTGGAGAATGCAAGTAAAAAAGGCAGTTTTGCTGCAGAGTGGGGCTTTATTGTCTCCTCTCCTCCGCGGAGACATTCATCCAGCACGCGCACACACTCGCAGACTCTCTCTTCTGCACTGAGCTATAGACACAAGATAGACACATCTCACAACACCGCTGATAGAGCACCTTCCTCGGCCTGTTAGCTCACAGTGTCAGCGCCCCGGCTCTGGAGGTCAGATAGAAGCAGAGCCCGCCCCGCACCACAAGGTGCGCGGAGACACGAGCACCGCGCTCCTCCAACGGCACTGCCATGTTATAATAATAACAGGTCCAATCCAGGTTTAGTTCTGGCCAGACCTGGTTTATTCCACGTTCTTTTAGTCCTGGTCTAGTCTTAGCCCGCCAGGACGTAGAACACAACGTTACACTATAAAAAAAAATGTTACACTGTAAAAAGAAACCTTGGAACGGATCAGGCTTTTTCCATTGAAATAGCTACTCAACTTACGAATTTTTCACGTTACGAAACCACTTCTGGAAGGTGAGGTACCACTGTAGTTTATTGTAGAGCTGGGCGGTATGACCAAAAATTGATATCATGGTATTTTTCTAAATTTTATCGGTATCACGGTATTTGATGGTATTTTTTTTTCATGCATGACTTGGTGTAAACCCCATTTCCTAATAATTTAGAGCAGTGTTTCCCAACCAGGGGTACTCATACCCCTAGGGGTACGCGAGCACACTGCAGGGTGTACACGGCAAATTAAGGACATGAAATAAAAAGATTTTCATTTAATAATCAGTTGTGTCACAAGAGTTGGATACAACAAATGAAGATTATTTTGATTTAGTATTTATTTGGGTAAATTATTTTCAAAGAAACATATACTTTATTTTTATGTTTAACTAATTTGAGTTAAAGAAAAAAGAGAAAATGCCTGAGAATTAAATTTTCAAATTAAGGAGATGAAATAAAATGATTTTCATTTAAAAATCTGTTGTGTCACGTTCTACTTTTGGAGAATTACTCGAGGTATGACAAAAGGGCTCAGGGGGTACACAAGACAAAAAAGGCTGGGAAACACTGATTTACAGAATAATTACTGCAGTAAATTGGACTTGGTAAAACATATCTGGGTCCAGTGCTTTAATCATCTCTTTGAAGCTCCTTTCTCAACAGGACTAAGTGGTCCCATGTCTTTGGCGAAGTGGACAGTAATAGCGTTGGTAATATTGTTCCACCGTTTGCTTTTCTTGTCGTAGGCAGTCCCCGTAGCAAACGCGTCTTTGAGTGATGTCTGAGTCGCTACAAATTTAGCCCAACATCATTTACAGAATACGGTTGTTTGACGCCCTAAGGGACATTCTGCAAGAGGATTTTCCACTGGACTTTAAAACATTGTACCTGGGATATGTTCCTCAAGACTGGCTGAAAGTGGACAAATACCTCATGACTATTCTGCTGGTGGCTAGTAAAAAGACCATCATGAAGAAATGGCTACAACCGGAACGCCAGACAATTAGTATGTGGAGAGACATTGTGTTTGATATTTATAAGATGGAACAACTCACAGCCCAGGTTAATCACAAAATGGAAAGTTTTCTTAATCAATGGATAAAATGGCGTAATTATATCACAGCCAAATGACCAAATTGCACTATGTTATTGCACTAAAGGTATATTGTATGTATATCTGAAAATTACTACCTGTCTGTATAAAGTTTGTTGTTATTGTCTGTTATTTTTTTCTTTTGTGTTTAAAAAAACAATAAAATACAGTCATACCGCACCTTACGAAATGAATTCGTTCCAGAAGTGGTTTCGTAATGTGATTTTTTTCATAAGTAGAGTCGCAATGTAAAAGGCCTGATTCGTTCCTAGCCAATGGGAGGCCAGCGGGGTGTTGGGAGAGTGTATTTACAAGTGTATTTACGTTTCGGGGGATTCGGGCGGCTGCGAAGCCGAGCGCACATTATTTGAATTTTTGAGATTTCGCATTTCGTAACTTGAATTTTCTTTCATATTCAGAGAAATTTTACGTAAAGGCATTTCGTAACTTGGATTATTCGTTATTTGGGTCTTTCGTAAGATGAGGTATGACTAGGTATAAATAGATTTTAAATAGATTGTTTTAAAAAAGTTCAAGGCTCCGTGGACTTTTGCAGCCTTCGGAGCCGCTGAAAAGGCAGCGGAGGCTGCAGCCCTTGAATTGGGACACAGCTTATGCTACCACCGCTCTCATGCCACTGCAAAACAGTTCCCCGGTGCCACGTTCCGGCGCCACGTTCCGCCGCTCTGTGTTCCCGAAGTTTTGTACGCACACACTCACCGGTATTGCGGTAAATGAAAAATTCATATCATAAAAAAAAAAAAAAAGACCGGTATTCAGTATGAACCGGTATACTGCCCAGCCCTAGTTTATTGGACCACCTCGGTGTCCTTGAGCAATATAAAGTCATTATGGTGTAGGTTGTGAGGAAACAGCTGTGAATCTGGAGGAAGTGAAAACAAATGGGGCTTTCTGTTGGAAATAACTAAACTGTAAAGCTCTTGTTCAGTGTGAAAGAATGTAGGACTAAACCAGGACTAAACTGGGACTAAACCAGGACTAAACCAGGGTCTGATCCAGGACTAGGCCAGGACTAAACCAGAGGCTGAAACAGAGGCTGAAGCAGAGACTAAAACCATGACTAAACCAAGACTAAACCAAGGCTGAACCAGAGACTCTGCCAGAGACTGAAGCAAGGACTAAGCCAGGTCTAAAGCAGGGCTGAACCAGAGAATGAACCAGGGGCTAAATCAGGACCAAACCAGGACTAAACAAGACTGAACCAGGACTAAACCAGGGTCTAAATCAAGGCTGAACCAGAGTCTCAACCAGAGATTGTACCAGGGACTAAGCCAGGTCTAAAGCAGTGCTGAACCAGGATTAAACCAGGACTCACCCCGAGCAGGACTCTGGTGTAGAACCATCTGGGAGTGAGGAAGGCCATGTAAAAGTGAACAAACAGGAACGCATTGATGCCCAGCCAGACCAGCTGAAAGAACAGACAACAACGGATTAAATTAAAGCTGCAATGTTGAACTTTTCTAGTGAAGGGGTCTGCCACTTGTTTGTCTCTATGGAGATATTATTGCTTTCCTTAAAATGTTCCACAGTATGGCATTAAACTCATTCATCTTTCTGGAGACAAACAAGAGACATCATTATATAAATTTATAGGTCAGATTTGTAGAACTTTTTTTTGGTTTTCCTTAAACTGTACAAAAACCTAAATACAAGAAAATGTTTAAATCTACAATATTCCATGGCCGTATAACTACATTAAAGGTCCTATATTACACAAAATTGACTAAAACATGGTAGTAGCCCTTTAAGTTACACAGTTCATGTTAAATATTGTTATAAAAAGATCATATAATTTGGCGTTTTTAGATGCACAAAGTCTGTCTTCTTAATATTGTGAAGAATAAATATAAACAAAGATTAAATCAAGTTAGTTACTGTGCTGTATTTCCCACAGTCTGTTACTTCTATTGGGTAAAACATATGAAATACAACATATAAATGAATAAAAAAATGAATTTAAAAAAAAAAATGAAATGAAATTGAAAATACTTACAATGACAAAGATAGAAAGTCCTTCGTTGGCTGCAAAATTCCCCATATTAATTAATTTATTTATTTTAGAAGAATGGAGAGATGAGCAGAGGAGGAGAGGAGGCAGAGTGAGAAAACAGATTTGAAGACAGAGATTTCACCAGAATTTGGAGCTCTCTGATTGGACGCAAACCAGGAAGTGTGAAGCAACTATAATCAAATAAGGAAACAGAGGCTTACGAGAACCTGTGGTAAATATAAAGAGTTGGTAAATATAAAGAGTGATAAGGAGTATTTGTAGTAGTATTTAAAGTAATATTTAGTCCTGACATAACTTGGTTTAGTCCTGGTCTAGAACTGCATATTGTCATTTACTATTAGACCAAGGGGATACCTGGTTTAGTCTTGGTTTAGAACTTGGTTAGAACTTGTTTACTCCTGCTTTAGTGCTGATTTAGTCCCAGGTTTAATCCCTGCTTTAGTCCTGGTTTAGAGCTTGGTTAGAACTTGTTTAGTTCTGCTTTAGTGCTGGTTTAGTCCCTGGTTTAATCCATGGTTTAATCCTGGTTTAGAACTTGCTTTGAACTTGTTTAGTCCTGCTTTAGTCCTGGTTTTGTCCTAATTTAGTCCTGGTTTTACCCTAGTTTTGTCCCTGGTTTAGTTCTTGCTTAGAACTTGTTTAGTCCTGCTTTAGTCCTGGTTTTGTCCTAGTTTAGTCCTGGTTTTGTCCTAGATTTGTCTTGGTTTTGTCCTGGTTTTGTCCTGGTTTTGTCCTTGCTTAGAACTTGTTTAGCCCTGCTTTAGTCCTGGTTTTGTCCTAGTTTAGTCCTGGTTTTATCCTAGTTTTGTCCAGGTTTAGTCCTAGTTTAGTCCTTGTTTAGGCCTGATTTAATCATGTTTTAGTCCTGATTTAGTCCTGGTGTAGAACTTGTTTAGTCCTGTTAATGCTGGTTAAGTCCTAGTTTAGGTCTGGTTTAGTCCTGGTTTCGTGCTGGTTTAGTCCTTGGTTAGAACTTGTTTAGTCCTGCATTAGTCCTGGTTTTGTCCTTGTTTAGTTCTGGTTTAGTCCTTGTTTAGGCCTGATTTAATCTTGCTTTAATCCTACTTTAGAACTTGGTTAGTCCTGATTTAGTCCTGCTTTAGAACTTGGTTTGTCTTGATTTATTAGTTCAAAATGTCGATCCAACTTTGGCCAAATTTCACCAACTTCCACACATTTTTCAAAATTTGTATACAGTTCCAATAGAGTTTTTAATAATGACGATAATCTAAGTGGGTAAATGGACTTTCATTCCAGGTGGTTTTGAAGGAGGAAGTGAAGTAAAACTGTGGCTTTTTCACATTTCCTGTTTCAGACTGTTGGAAATAACACATTTACATATAAACTAAACCAAAAGAATATTACAGATCCTAATTTTTTCAGGCAGTTATTGTACTCTTTAGCAAGGTTATTTCCTGTTTTAGCATAAAGCAGTGCTATGTAACTTTTCAGATTTAGTTTAGACCACCTGCTTGTCTCTTATTGTTGGAAATTTTTGAGAACTTTAAAAACTTACTACTACTACTACTACTACCACTACAACTACTGCTACTTGTACTTCTGATACTACTGCTACTACAACTACTTCTACTTCTGATACTACTACTACTACTACTACTACTAGTGCTACTACTGCTTCTGCTACTATTACTGCTAGTACTGCTACTACTAGTGCTCTTACTACTACTACTACTACTATTACTACTACTACTGCTAGTACTACTTCTACAACTGCTACTTCTACTACTACTCCTAGTACTACTACTGCTCCTGCATAGGCCGCGTTCTCTGTTCCACCTTGTGATGTCATGTGGTAATACAGGAAGTGCTCCACTGTGTTTTTAAACTCCATTAACCACTAGAATAATTTGAATAATTTCAGCCCTGGAATTATCAATCTCTACTGAACAAAACATAAAAGGAGCCGTTCATTTGAAAACTACCACTTCATGACATCACAAAGTGGAACAGAGCATTTTGAGCTTTGGAGTAATACACTCAACAAAAATATAAACGCAACACTTTTGTTTTTGCTCCCATTTTTCATGAGATGGACTTAAAGATCTAAAATTTATTCCAGATACACAATATTACCATTTCTCTCAAACATTGTTCACAAATCTGTCTAAATGTGTGATAGTGAGCACTTCTGCTTTGCTGAGATAATCCACCCCACCTCACAGGTGCGCCACATCAAGATGCTGATCTGACATCATGATTAGTGCACAGGTGTACCTTAGACTGCCCACAATAAAAGGCCACTCTGAAATGTGCTTTTTTTTGCTTTATTGGCGGTCTGGGGACTCAGAACCAGTCAGTATCTGGTGTGACCACCATTTGCCTCATGCAGTGCAACACATCTTCTTCGCATAGAGTTTATCAGATTGTCAATTGTGGCCTGTGGAATGTTGGTCCACTCCTCTTCAATGGCTGTGCGAAGTTGCTGGATATTAGTGGGAGCTGGTACACGCTGTCGTATACGCCGGTCAAGCACATCCCAAACATGCTCAATGGGTGACATGTCCGGTGAATATGCTGGCCATGCAAGAACTGGGACATTTTCAGTTTCCAAGAATTGTGTACAGATCCTTGCAACATGGGGCCGTGCATTATCTTGCTGAAACATGAGGTGATGTTCATGGATGTATGGCACAACAATGGGCCTCAGGATCTCATCACGGTATCTCTGTGCATTCAAAATGCCATCAATAAAATGCACCTGTGTTTTTCGTCCATAACAGATGCCTGCCCATACCATAACCCCACCACCACAATGGGCCACTCCATCCACAACACTGACATCAGCAAAGCGCTCACCCACACGACGCCACACACGCTGTCTGCCATCTGCCCTGAACAATGTAAACCGAGATTCATCCGTGAAGAGAACACCTCTCCAATGTGCCAGACGCCATCGAATGTGAGCATTTGCCCACTCAAGTCTGTTACGGCGACGATCTGGAGTCAGGTTAAGACCCCGATGAGGACGACGAGCATGCAGTTGAGCTTCCCTGAGACGGTTTCTGACAGTTTGTGCAGAAATAGTTTGGTTATGCAAACCAATTGTTTCAGCAGCTGTCCGAGTGGCTGGTCTCAGATGATCTTGGAGGTGAACCTGCTGGATGTGGAGGTCCTGGGCTGGTGTGGTTACACGTGGTCTGCGGTTGTGAGGCCGGTTGGATGTACTGCCATATTCTCTGAAACGCCTTTGGAGACGGCTTATGGTGGAGAAATGAACATTCAATGCACGAGCAACAGATCTGGTTGACATTCCTGCTGTCAGCATGCCAATTGCACGCTCCCTCAATGCTTGTGACATCTGTGGCATTTTGCTGTGAGACAAAACTGCACATTTCAGAGTGGCCTTTTATTGTGGGCAGTATAAGGTGCACTAATCATGATGTCAGATTAGCATCTTGATGTGGCACACCTGTTAGGTGGGATGGATTATCTCAGCAAAGCAGAAGTGCTCACTATCACACATTTAGACAGATTTGTGAACAATGTTTGAGAGAAATGGTAATATTGTGTATCTGGAATGAATTTTAGATCTTTAAGTCCATCTCATGAAAAATGGGAGCTAAAACAAAAGTGTTGTGTTTATATTTTTGTTGAGTGTAATAAAGGATTACTCAAACATGTGAATGAAATAAAACACAACTCCAGGTCTGTTTTTAGGGAGGAAACAACATTATAACACGTCTTAAAGCTTACAAGAGTCAATTTTGTGTAATATAGGACTTTTAATAATAACAGTTTTGTTTTTCATGTACTTTCTCTGTATTTATTTGTAAGAAAATAAAAAATACATTCTTATCTTATTTCAGCCTGATAAATAAGGGGAGAAAATAATCCCGCACTCCGTCTTACTTGCAAAATGAGGAATTTATTAAGACATGCAACGTTTTGGCCCTAGGCCTTCATCAGGCAAAATGCCTGATGAACGTGTGTTCTGGGTCTGCTCCCTTACCTCCAACGCACCCGTCTGAAGAGATTGAGCCTGATAAATAAATCATTTCTCCTATAGGTCTTTATTCCAGAGACTTAGCAGTGTTAAATAAGTGTAAATATGCTGATCTGATTGAGTGAACACGGTTTTCGCTGACCTCATTAAACAGACATGAAAACAGATTCTGATTATGAGATTTCAGTGTGACGACCGTGAGTGTGTGAGTCATTCAGTCATTTATGCTTTAAGTCAAGGCACTAGAACATGTCAAGTAGGCTTCATATGATATAAAGGGCCTGTTTGACACTATATGTGGTATATCCTGGTTCAGTCCTGGTTTGGTTCTGTTTTTTTTTCTGGTTTAGTCCTGGTTTAGTACTGGTTAAGCCCTGGTTTGGTTCTGGATCAGTCCTAGTGTAGTCCTCATTTTGGACCCAGTTTAGACCCTGTTTGTTAGTAGCATGGGCCTAGTTTAGTCTGGTTTTAGATCTAGTTTTGGTTCTTGTTTTGTCCTGGTGTAGTTCTGGGTTTAGTCCTGGTTTTGCCCCGGTTTCGCCTTGGTTTAGTCCTGGTTTTAGTCCTGCTTAATCCTGGTGTTGTCCTGCTTTAGTGCTGCTTTAGTGCTGCTTTAGTCTTGCTTTAGTCCCTGTTTAGTCCTGCTTTAGTCCTGCTTTAGTCCTGCTTTAGTCCTTCTTTAGTCTTGCTTTAGTCTTGCTTTAGTCCTGCTTTAGTCCTGGTTTAGTCCTTCTTTTGTCCTGCTTTAGTCCTTCTTTAGTCTTGCTTTAATCCTTCCTTAGTCCTGGTTTAGTCCTTCTTTAGTCCTGGTTTAGTCCTGCTTTAGTCCTGGTGTAGTCCTGCTTTAGTCCTTCTTTAGTCCTGGTTTAGTTATGCTTTAGTCCTACTTTAGTCCTACTTTAATCGTGTTGTAGTCCTACTTTAGTCCTGCTTTAGTCCTGCTTTAGTTCTTCTTTAGTCCTGGTTTAGTCCTACTTTAGTCCTGGTTTAGTCCTACTTTAGTCCTGGTATAGTCCTACTTTAGTCCTGGTTTAGTCCTGGTTTAGTCCTATTTTCACCTATAGATACATAAAGCCTATATAATAGTATTTAGGTCAGTGCATTTGTCCAATCAGTCTAATGTTGTCTACTGGGTAACAGAGCTTCAGACAGAGTAGTGCTGTCAGTTAGCTTCACAACCCTAGAAAATGTTAATGACATAATATGCAATGTAGGCTTATCTATAGAAGGAGAATGGACCTTGTCACCTTGTCAGAGAAAAGATCATGAGTCTAACCCACAACCTTCTCACTGAGAGGGGACGAGGCTAACCACTCTGCCACTGTGTAATTGTGTTAAAAGCAGCGGTGGCTCATCGTAGAGACAGGTGCAGTGACCTCTGACCCTTCCCCGCCCAAGAACTGGATTAAACCAGATTAATGGAGACTTTTGCGGATTACACACATGACCGGAATATGAGATAATGAGAGGAGTGGGCTAGTCCTGGTTTAGTCCTGTTTAGACCTGGTTTAGACCTGGTTCTTATTTCTGGAACAAAAAGTGATCATTTTCTAGAAGTAAAATCAAAGGAGGCCTATATTTTCATAAATTCTGTGAGTAATATTCCCCTCTACTGGCTGTGCACCGCCAGTAACAATAAAGACTGATCGGTGGTTCTTATTTTGTTAAAATATAGTAAAAGCTGATTTTTTTTTTCTGTCTTAAAAGCAGTTTGCAGGGGTCCAAAGTTCTTCCTCACTTACCTTATGCATTCAGAGCATCCTAAATATTCACCATGATGAGTTTATAAGAGCTTTTCACAACTTCACTCAAATACAGCCTTAAATCATTTGACAAAGACTGGGCTTTGGTACTTCAGAACAGGTTTTCATTTAGTCTGGATTTGGCTCTTGTCTGTGTATTTGTATTAGCTCAGTTTTTCTTTAAGTTTAGTTCTGGGTTTAGTCCTGATTTAGTCCTGGTTTGGTTTAGTCCTTGTTTAGCCCTCGTTTAGTCTTGGTTTAGACCATGTTTAGTCCTGGTTTCTATAGTTTCTCTGGTCTGCCTTAATATGTCTAGACCAATGTCCTCACTCCCTCATCAGCCAGGACTAAACCATGTCTCCCCATCTCTCTCACTCTGTCTTCCTATCTCTCTGTCTCTCTCCTTCTCTCTTTCTCCCTGTTCCCTCTCTCTCTCTGCCTCTCTCCCCTCTTTCTCTCTGTCTCTCTCCCTCTCTCTGTCAGTTTCTCCCTGTTCCCTCTCTTTTTCTCTCTTTCTCTATACTTCTATCTCCCTCTGTCCCTCTCTCTCCCTTCCTTCCTCTTCCCCTCTCTTTCTCTGTCACTCTTTCTCCCTGTTCCTCCCTCTCTCTCCCTCCCTCTCTCTCCCCTCTTCTCTCTTTGTCTCTCTCTACTTCTCTCTCCCTCTGTCCCTCTCTTTCTCTGTCCCTCTTTCTGCCTCTTCGCCCTTTCTCTCCGTCTTCCCCTATTTTTCTCTGTCACTCTTTCTCCCTGCCCCCCTCTCTTTCCCTCTTCTTCTCTCTTTCTCTGTCACTCTTTCTTCCTTTCCCCTCTTCTCTCTCTCAGTCTCTCTCCTTCTCTCTTTCTCCCTGACCCCCCCCTCTCTCTTCCCTCCCTTTCTTCTTTCCGTCCCTTGATTCCATAGTCCTGATGAATATTCTCATGTCGCTGTGGTCACCGTCACCATGGCAGTAGATTCACGCTAATCCGAAACACAAGAGTGATCCGATTTTGTTCAGAGTTATAATAAACCACACACTTTTATACAACCTGTACCTATTGTGTGTGCATGACGGGGCATCTGGCTTTTTGTGACCATGCTACAAAAATCATCATAGTTTCACATCAGTTAAGTGGCAGTTTGTGGAAAAAAGTTTAAAGAAAAGTACAAAAAGTGCCGGGTTATAAAACAGAATCTGTCTTTAGTCCTGGCTCAGTCCTTGTTTAGTCCTGGTTTAATCCTTATTTAGCCTTCGTTTTGTCCTAGTTTAGTCCTGGTTTAGTCCTTATTTAGCCTTCGTTTAGTCCTCGTTTAGGCCTGGTTTAGTTCTGGTTTAGGCCTTATTTACCCTTCGTTTAGTCCTCGTTTAGGCCTGGCTCAGTCCTGGTTTAGTCTTGGTTTAGTCCTGGTTTAATAGTTATTTAGCCTTCATTTAGTCCTAGTTTAGTCCTGGTTTAGTCCTGGTTTAGTCCTTATTTAGCCTTTGTTTAGTCCTCGTTTAGACCTAGTTCAGTCCTGATTTAATCTTGGCTCATTCCTGGTTTAGTCTTGGTTCAGTCCTGGTTTAGTCCTGGTTTAGTCTTTGTTTATTCCCGGTTTAGTCTTTGTTCAGTCCTGGTTTAGTCTTTGTTTAGTCCTGGTTTTGTCCTAGTTTAGTCCTGATTTAGTCTCGGTTCAGTCCTGGTTTAGTCCTGATTTAGTGCTGATTTAGTCTTTGTTTAATCCTGGTTCAGTCCTAGTTTAGTCCTGGTTTAGTCCATCCAAAATGCAGAAACAGTTTACGCACAGGGAAGGCATTTTGCTGACAGTTTAAACCTTCATTTAAAGGTACATGGTGTAACTTTTCTGGTTGGGGCTTGTTTCTATAGATACTGTATGTTTCTATCACTTCTCTGTCAGAATGTTCCACAGTATGACTTTAAATAGCTCTAATTTACATTTATTCAATTACAGGTGGTTTTACAGCTCAAAAATACCTAGCAAAACAGGCATTCTGTCAGC
Organism: Paratrypauchen microcephalus; assembly: GCA_036785185.1. Lineage (NCBI taxonomy): Eukaryota > Metazoa > Chordata > Actinopteri > Gobiiformes > Gobiidae > Paratrypauchen > Paratrypauchen microcephalus. Next base: position 410,815 of record JAVJIX010000165.1, on the reverse strand, counting down.
AGAGTCGCCTCTCCACAGATCTGTAACTTGGCCCGGTTTGGTTCTTAGGCCGATAAAACGGTTTAATACCAAACATCTCCATGGAGGAAAGCATTTGACAGACCCTCCACCGGAAAAGTTACGCAACGCGCCGTTAATGAAATGAAGGCGTTGTCATTCGTTGGTAACAATTCTGGACTTACAATTACAATATTCATTTAAAATTATCCCCTGCTCTTTCCCTTCTCTCTTCCCCAACCTCTTTTCCACCCTCTCTCTTCCTTTCTCTGTATTTTTAATGTCTGTGTCTATTTTCTTGTTGGCCTTATGCCTTTAAGGCCTTTAAGAACAGAACCATTGCGTCATACAGTATATACATCTCTTGGCATTATGGTTGCTATGGTAACAGTTATAAAATTACCTCGTTGGTTTGTCATGTTGGTGAGTCTTTTTTTTTTTTTTTTCCTCTGACGGTCTGAAATCTGTTGAGTTCCATTGCAAAAGAAAGACAAGAAATACTTCTGCTACTGCTTCTTTTACTACTATACCTATACTACTGCTACTACTACTCTACTGCTACAACAACTACTACTACTAATACTACTACTTCTATTGCTACTACTGCAAATACTACTGTTACTATAACTACTGCTCTACTGCTACTACTAATGATACTACTTCTACTACTGCTACTACTTCTGTTACTTGCTACTACTACTACTACTAATGCTACTACTTCTGTTGCTACTACTTCTACTACTACTACTGCTACTACATCTGTTACTACTACTACTACTACTACAGCTGCTTCTACAACTACTACTATTACTACTACTACTATTGCTGCTACTACTACTACTACGTATACTACTGCTACTACTGCTACTGTTACTACTACGACTACTTCTGTTGCTACTACTACAAATGCTACGACTTCTACTACTACTGCTACTACTTCTCTTACTACTACTACTACAGCTGCTTCTACAGCTACTACTATTACCACTACTACTATTGCTGCTACTACTACTACCTATACTACTGCTACTGTTAGTAGTGTTACTTCAAATACTTATTCCACTACTACTACTACTAATACTACTACTACTGCGGCTAGTACTAGTCCTACTGCTGCTGCTTTTCAGAGCTTTACAGTAATGTCTGAAGTAAGATGTGTATGTGTATCAGTGTATGTCTTGGTAAATGATCTTTGACTTGATCTCGTAGCTTGTTTTTAATTTCTGACGCTTTGAAGAGTTTGAAGAGTCACATTTCAGGTTTAATTCAATTCTGATCAATATTACATGTGCGTTTTTTTTTTCTTTTTCTGTAGGCACATGGAGCTATAAGGAAAAGAAGTCATACATTTTGCATAGACAGAGCTGCAGCAGCCGCGTGTCTATGAATAATCCACCATTTTGAGACATTTATAATTGAAAAGTACAGAGGTTTAATGGCCCCGCAATGGAATGAGAACAATATCTGTGTGAGAGAACTAAACTACAGCTGAAAGTGTGTGGGAGGGCATCTGACACACAGACAGGGCATCTGACACACAGGGAGGGCATCTGACACACAGGCAGGGCATCTGACACACAGGGATGTAGGAGGATGGGAGGGCATCTGACACACAGGGATGTAGGAGGATGGGAGGGCATCTGACACACAGACAGGGGATCTGACACACAGGCAGGGCATCTGACACACAGGGATGTAGGAGGATGGGAGGGCATCTGACACACAGGCAGGGCATCTGACACACAGGGATGTAGGAGGATGGGAGGGCATCTGACACACAGGGATGTAGGAGGATGGGAGGGCATCTGACACACAGGCAGGGCATCTGACACACAGGGATATAGGAGGATGGGAGGGCATCTGACACACAGGGATGTAGGAGGATGGGAGGGCATCTGACACACAGGGATGTAGGAGGATGGGAGGGCATCTGACACACAGGCAGGGCATCTGACACACAGGGATATAGGAGGATGGGAGGGCATCTGACACACAGGGATGTAGGAGGATGGGAGGGCATCTGACACACAGGGATGTAGGAGGATGGGAGGGCATCTGACACACAGGGATATAAGAGGATGGGAGGGCATCTGACACACAGGGATACAGGGGGACAGTGCACTGCTTGTCTCCATTAATCCCATCTGTATGTTTATAGTAAGATAACCTTTTATGTAACCTTTTAAATCCTGTGTCATATGATCTTTATCAAAACAAGCGCTGCAGCGTAATGACAGTCTGGCATTAACGTTTCACAGTGGAACTTTCCTGGTGGAGGATCTGCCACCTGCTTGTCTCCACAGAGATGTTATTAAATTAAATGTATTTTATATGTTGTATTTAAAGTCGTATAATGTGGGCGGGCTCTCCACAGATCTCACCTGTGACTTGGCCTGATTGCGTCTCCATGGAGATAGATAAGTTAAACGCAATAGTATCTCCATGGAGACAACACTCGAGCAGAAACTTTCATAATGCACCTTTAACAGAATGATGCCTTAAAATACCCTTCTTAAAATGATTAGTATTAGTGTAGTAGTGTTAGAGGCAATTATTTACTATAACTGTTACCTAGCAACTGCAGTGTAAACAAGGGCCAAAACATGTCAAATTACACAATAGTTTTGATTAGACTAAGAAAAATAAACAACAACACCGTTATTTTCTTTAAAGGTTCTATAATATGTGAGCTTTCTGTTTTAGAACTTCTACTTCCTACATTTTCTACATTTAAAGAACCCTCATCTATCCATCATCATCTCATCTATCATCAAATAACATTAAATAAACACTGTCACTGAAGTTGTGCTGTGTCATCAACATACAATAAATGGTCAACACTGTGACGGTTACAGCTGCACAGACCTAATACCAAAGGAGGTCCCATGATCTGGTTACAATCCTGGCTTAGACCTGAGAGAGGGGGGGTCCAGGAAAGAGGGGGACTAACCCAGGTATAGGCAGGTTTAGGCTTATCAGTCTGACTAAAACATGGGGTCAAAATATCTTTGTTTAAGAGAAAAGTACTAAAGTAGGACTGAGCCAGGACTTAACTTGGACTGAACAAAGACTTAACCAGGTAGGATTAAAAAACAAACAAACAAACAAACAAGTCAAATTAGTCAGAGATTAACTACAGGACTAAAGTATCATTGAACCAGGACTAAACCAGAACTAAACCACGACTAAAGAAACCATCACCTAAACAGGACCAAACCAAGACTAAACCAGGACTAAAGTATCACTAAACCGACACTTAACTAGGAATAAACCAGGACTAAAGATCACTAAACCAACACTTAACCAGGACTAAATCAGGACTAAAGTAGGACTAAAGTATCACTAAACCAACACCTAACCAGGACTAAATCAGAACTAAATTATCACCAAACAAACTCTTAACCAGGACTAGTGTTAATGGTGGACTAAACCAGGACTATTCCAGGACTAAACTAACCTGGGAAATCCCAGGCTGCTTTCGTTCGTTCCGATCTGAAAGACAGCCTGGCGTCTATGGCAAGCGAGCTCTCCCGATTCTGGGAGCCAATCAGAGCGCGGGGAGGGGTGGAAAGATGGTGACGCGTACTACGTGACAAACGGAAACTTGTAGTTTGAACTGACAACTGACATGATTGGCTATGGGCTACGTATACACCAAATGATAGACATTCGTAACGCCCAATAAACGGCCGTTGGCGATCGTAAACCACACCTCTGCTACGAGATATTTCGAAGGTGGCTTCCAGGCCATATCTCACTTGTGATATGGTCTGGTGTAAACCAGGCAAGGACTAAACCAGGATGAAACCAATTTTAATGATGGACTAAATCAAGACTATACCAGAACCTGAATGAAAAGTGTGTGTGTGTGTGTGTGTGTGTGTGTGTGTGTGTGTGCGTGCGTGCGCGCGCGTGCGTGTGTGTGTGTGACATAAGAAGTAAACGTAATCAGTGATGTGATCAGATTACACAAAACAGACTCCTGTGAGCTTTAAGTCATGTTCTAATGTTGTTTCACCCTTAAAAACAGACCTGGAGTTGTGTTTTGTTTCATTCACATGTTTGAGTAATCCTTTATTATTATTGTCTACATCTCCAAAGCTCAAAATGCTCTGGTCCACCTTGTGATGTCATGAAGTGGTAGTTTTCAAGTAAACAGCTCCTGTTATGTTTAGTTCAGTAGAGATTAGCTATTTCAAGTCTGAAATGATCCATCACAAGGTGGAAGTGTTTTCAGTTTGAGAGAAGAACTCAATATGCAGGTTTGTGTGTTTAACAAGTGTGAATGAAACAAAACACAACTCCAGGTCTGTTTTTGAGAAGGAAATATTATAACATAATAGATAATAAAATAGGGTAATATGGAGCCATTAAAGTGTAAGAGCGTGTTTATTTTTAGCTTACTGGGAGAGAAGACTTTGAATTTTGTGCCAGTTTTTGTTTCATGTTGATAGACCAAGTAATTACAGAGATGTGAACCATAAAACAGGCGCAACATATTGTCATTTTTTTCATGTTGAATTTCTCTTAAAGGTCCCATGGCATGAAATTTTCACTTTCTGAGGTTTTTGAACGTTAATGTGAGCTCCCCTACCCTGTCCAGCCCCCCCCCCCCCCCCCCCATGGTTAAAAGTTGCGAAATGTCTAAACTGAGCATTTGCGATCCTTTTCTGCGTTACAAAAATTTGGAGCTCAAACAGGCGAGTTTGAACAAGGCACCTTATTGACGTCAGATCGAAAAAAGAAATGCAAATGCAGTTCCACCCCGTCTGTCTGTACTCAGCGTCTCTGTAAATCACGCCCAGAGAGTTTGGACTGCGAATGCGCTAGGCAATGCGAAATGCGTTTTTTTATCTGCCTGGAGGCACGTCCGAGTGTTTCTAGGCTTGGAAGTCCTTTATCTGAGCCTCTGGACCTTTGAACAGCAGTGGTTTAATTTTATTTTCTGTGGAAATGTGTTTATTTTTCAATGGAACGCTTCAAATCTCTCCCCCGTGCAAAAACAAGGAAATGGATCAGCTGTGGGCTCTGAGCTCTGAGCGGAGAGTTTGGCCACGCCCCCACCCTCTACTATTGGCCATCTCTTTTCTCCTCATTTGCATTCAAGCAACAACGCCCAGAATAAAGAGTTTGAGAGAGATATTTATGACTCTTTCTCATCTTATCTCTGTTTCTCATGCACTGAGTGTTGATTTTGAAGAAGGATTCATTTACAGTATTAGGGAACCATTAAGGAGCCATATAAAAGCATCAAGAAGTACCATGTCATGGGACCTTTAATGAACCTTTGGGGCCCATTCTCTCGCCCGGGGCCGTGTTTGAGGTGGTAGCGCCTCTATCGGCCTCTCCCCGCGGCGCACGCTCAGCTGTTCAGCCGCTCACAGGATCAGCTGGTGTGAGCAAAGCTGCTTTCAATCCCCGCTCTCATTCACAGCGCACCGCGACAGTCTCTCCTCACACCTCCCCCGGGCTCTGGAGCTCCAGGACTCCCTCTTCGCCCCTCCAAGCCCCGGTACAGGCTCCAGTTCCACTCGCGCACGGTTCTTCTAGTGCTCCGGGCTTTTCAGGAATTATTGGCCCGGGTTAAGCTGCGCCAGACCGCTTCACAGCCGGGATAGAGCCGAGCGAGGTAAGTAGGATGCTCAATCTGTTCCCATAATATTTAACAGGTCAGAAGAGCGCGTGTAGTTTCAAAATCAAAACAATGAACGCCATTTTGAATTAAACGTGATCTTGTGTACGCGCGCAAAAGTCAAGTTTGCTGTAGTCAAAACATTACATTGTTTAGGCTATTTATATACAAGCAATTTTAACTTATTTAATTAAATACAAAATAACTGTCTCTTTGATTTGACTTTTGTGTTGATTTGTATGAAACGCTTTTATGGACACGGCGTTGCCAATTAAATCGTAACTGCGTAAATAGGAACCGCGTTGGGTCAGTTTGGTCCAAAGAAGTTAAGGCTGTTTCTGGACCGCTCCCTCGTGTACTCAGGCAGCTTTTGTTATTTTGATTAAAGGTCCTATATTGTCCTCTACATCTCAGAATGCTCTGTTCCACCTTGTGATGTAATGAAGCGGTAGTTTTCAAGTTACAGCTCCTTTTGGTCGGTAGGGAATCATCCAAATGATTCTAAGGTGTGTGGAGTTTAAAAAACAGCGGAACACTTCCAGTATTACCAAATGACATCACAAAGTGGAACAGAGTCTTTGCTGTTTGAGTGAAGACAAACTCCAAGTTTGTTTGTGATGAATAAACCACATTAGACCAGATCAGAAAATAGAGTAATATAGGCCCTTTAAACTAATTTAAGTCAAAGCTAGAACAATAAAAGGTGCACATGTAACTCTTCTGGTTGGCAGTCCGTCACCTGCTTGACTCCATGGAGATGTTATTGCTTGTTTCACATTATGGCATTAAACTTATCTAACTTACATTTATAATTACACATATTCTTATTGAAAAAAAAAATGCCGTTTTACTGTGAGTTTAACCTCAGATAAGTTTTTTTTTATCTTTTATTATTTAAGTTACATATTTTCAAATCATAATGTGGAGCACTTCAGGAAAAGCAATAACATGGGGATGGGGATGGAACAGGTGGCAGAACCAGGACTAGACCAGGACTTCACCATGACTATACCAGATCTAAACCAGGACAGAACCAGGATTAAACCAGGACTGAATCAGGACTAAACCAGGACTAGAATGAGATCTAAACCAAGACTAAAAGTGGGACTAAATTTTCACATTGCACATGTACACCAATATACTCACTGTACTTCCTGTTTACATGATCTAATGTAAACTTTCCAGCCAATCAGATGCGAGTATCCTCCACACTGAATGAATAGGACTTAAGTTTGTTTTGGTCCATAACGAAGCATGTCTCCAGTTTAATTTCATTTGCGATCAGATAATCCAGGCTCCACTCTGTCTGGGACTTTAGTTTTTAACACGTCTTTAGTTCATGTTATGGTGAGATAAGAGTAAGACCACACCTAAACTAAAACTAAACAAAAGAAAAGCAGTAATAAGGACTAAACCAGGACTGAACCAGAACTAAACCAGCTTTAATGTTGGAATAAATGAAGACTATACGAAACAAAAAAACTAAACCAGAACTAAACCAGGACTAAATCACAACTAGACCCGAACGAAATCAGGGCTAAACCAGGACTAGTGCTACTGATTTACTAAACCAGGGCTAAAACAGGACTAAACTATGACTAGAACAGGACTAAACCAGGACTTTACCAGGCAGACAATGAGGACTCTCTCCCTTGGGTTGCCAGGTTCAATGATGAAATCCAGTGTGTTTAAACCTAAAATCCCTCTCTCTGATCTGAACGGTCTCTACCTAAACCCCAGCACCTGCACCAGTTATGAGTCAGTGCTAGTGCAGCCTCTGCAGCTCAGGGAGGGAATTCTGGAGGTTCTGAGCTTCACATGAGCCTGTCCATAAACTGAGAATGAGACAAACGTAGGACGTGTCTCTGTCTGCAGGTTAAAGGGCCCATATTACACTATTTTCTGATCTCTGTTCTAATGTTGTTTCTTCCTCACAAACAGACCTGGAGTTGTTGTTTTTTTTCATTCACACATGTTTAACACACAAACCTGCATATTTAGGCTCCTTCTCTCAAACAGAAAACGCTCTGTTCCACCTTGTGATGTCATGTGGTAATACAGGAAGTGCTCCACTGTGTTTGTAAACTCCACACACCTTCACAAGAATCATTTGGATCATTTCAGCCCTGGAATTGTCAATCTCTACTGAACTAAAGGTAAAAGGAGCTGTTAACTTGAAAACTACCACTACATGACATCACAAGGTGGACCAGAGCTTTTTGAGCTTTGGAGATGTAGACAATAATAATAAAGGATTACTCAAACATGTGAATGAAACAAAACTGTTGCAAACAAAACTACCACTACATGACATCACAAGGTGGAACAGATCATTTTGCTTTGGAGATACAGACAGACTAATAATAAAGTGCTACTCAAATGTGTGCAAATGAAACAATACACAACTCCAGGTAGGTTTGCGAGGAGGCAACAACATTACTTAAAGCTCACAAGAGTATATTTTTTACCTCTTTATTCCAGTTTTCTTGTGCAGTTTGTTGTGTAAGTGGTAGAGGAGAAAAACTTGCGTACGTGTTCTTTATCTGCAGGTGTCAGATGCCAGGGTCAGTTGTGATTGAAAAAGATTTTTTAAACTGTAAGAGCCCAAGCTACATAACATTGCAAACAAAATAACACTGCTCGCTGGTAGGAGCATTTTCAATCCATAGAAATCACTCCAGACTGATTTAGCTGCTATGTTGTCTGTATGGTGGCATGTTATTGAGTGTTTGTTTGGTCAGTGAAGGCAGCATCGATCGGCCTTGTGGTGTGTTTGAGGTGACGTTGCATGTGGGAATTTTGAGTTCTGTCCTGGGGCTGTGTTTTCTCACTCTTTGGCAGGCCTTCACACTTCTGAGTAAAGACAGTTATACAAGAGCTCACTAATAATGTAGTTCTGTAGGTGACCCCTTTGTAGTGTCTGTAGTGTCCCCTTTGAGAAGGACTAGGCCAAGACTAAAGCAGGACTAAAGCAGGACTGAATCAGGACTATATCAGGACTATATCAGGACTATATCAGGACTATATCAGGACTATATCAGGACTGAATCAGGACTGAATCAGGACTATATCAGGACTATATCAGGACTGAATCAGGACTGAATCAGGACCGAATCAGGACTATATCAGGACTGAATCAGGACTATATCAGGACTGAATCAGGACTATATCAGGACTATATCAGGACTGAATCAGGACTGAATCAGGACTATATCAGGACTATATCAGGACTGAATCAGGACTGAATCAGGACTATATCAGGACTGAATCAGGACTATATCAGGACTATATCAGGACTGAATCAGGACTGAATCAGGACTATATCAGGACTATATCAGGACTGAATCAGGACCGAATCAGGACCGAATCAGGACCGAATCAGGACCGAATCAGGACTATATCAGGACTATATCAGGACTATATCAGGACTATATCAGGACTATATCAGGACTGAATCAGGACTATATCAGGACTGAATCAGGACTGAATCAGGACTGAACCAGGACTAAACTATAGACTAAACAATGGATTAAACCAGGACCAAAACCAAGACTAGACTTAGAACTGATTATTTTATTTTATTTATTTAGTTTTCAGTGGGACAGTATACATATTAATAAACATTAGACTAGTTTTCATTGGCAGTGTAATTATGGACTAAACCAGGACTAAACCAGTGTGACTGATGCACTAGAACTAAACCAGCATTAGTAATGGACTAGAATAAATCAGGACTAAACAAGCATTAATAATGGACTGAACCATGGACCAAAAGCAGGACTGGACCCAGACTGAATCAGGACTAAATCAGCGTTAACTGCTATTCCTACTTAAACTACTGTTAATACTACCATTTGTTGGTTAATTACTCATTTAACAGTTACTTAGTTAGCATTTTATTCATTATTTCTGCCCCAAACACTCATCTTTCTCTAGTTTTCTTGTGCATGTTGTTGTGTAAGTGGTAGATGAATAATCGGGCCCCTCTCAAAGGCTAAAGGTCAGTTCCTTTAAGGAGACATGTTTCAGGTCACATGTTCTTGGCGTGTGCGGTCACCTGCGTTCACCTGCACGTGCATCGTACAAATACTGTCAGGACTGTTTAGTGTTTACAAGATGACGTAACTTTTCTGCTGGAGGGTCCATCAAATTCTTTTCTCCATGGAGATGTTATTGCTTTTTCTGGAATGTTTCACAGTATGGCATTAAACCTTTCTATCTTCATGAAGACCAAACCATCAAGATACAGGTGTTTTTGTAGGTATTTTTGAGCTATAAAACAACCTGTGATTGAATAAATGTAAAGTCACACTGTGGAACATTCCAGGCAGAGCAATGAAATATATAGTACAGATACAGGAACAAAAAAGTAAGTATTAAAAATATTAAAGTACCTGTTAAAAATGTACTTGAAGAGTAAAAACTAAAAGTACATATTTTGAGATCTTCTAAAGCTTCATGTTAGCCCCACAGACAGCGGCGTTTTCTGCAATCAGCCTGCGTGCGCCTCCACTGTGTTGGTGAAATAATCTGTGCATTTATTAGCTGCATCATTGTATAAGCCGCAGGGTTCAAAGTGTGAGAAAAAAGTAACAGCTTATAGTCCGGAAATTATGGTAATTTCTGTTATTTTGTTTGCTCTTACGTTGGTTCTATATGGATGGCATGGAAAAATTAAAAGTCATTTAACCATCAGTTCTGGCCGACTGGATGCTACACCAGGACTACACCACGACTAAACCTAAAGTTACAATACTTTACTACTTCTACTTCGTCAGATTCCCCCACTGGAATGGACGCAATCTAACAGAAAGCACAATCTCAAAGACGGCCATTTTTGAAGTCCTATAATTTCCTCCACAAAATCTCTTCTTCTTCTTCTGCATTAAAGCTGCTCACCCTGTAGTTTAGATCAGATTCATTGATCTAGATCATAGATTCATTTCAGTCGTAACCAGTGTGAAGAATTTCCTAAATTCTATGAAATATTAAAACAGAAATACAGTGGTATCTCACCTTACGAATGACCCAACAAACGAAAATTTCAAGTTACGAAACGCCTTCACGGTAAATTTTGGTCTCTAGATACGAAAGAAAATTCAAGTTACGAAACGCGAAATCTCAAAAATTCAAATAATGCGCGCTCAGCCACACACATTATACGCTTTTCTCAGACTGGATTTAAACTTTTCTCACATTTCTCTCGTTTAAACACTCAAACTTTCATAGATTTTCAACAAAATTATTAATAGTGAAGTGTGGGGAGAAGGGGGAGGGGGGAGGAGATTGCGCTCTGACACGTGTGTGATAGCGCACATGACCCGGCGCGGAGCTGACAGCAGGTCTAGACCAAGGTCTAAACCTGCAGTCCCGAGCAGTCCCCTCCTCGCTGCTTTAATCCACCTAGACCAAGGTCTAAACCTGGACTGGACCAGGACTAAACCAGGACTAAACCAGGACTAGACCAGGACTAGACCAGGTGGATTAAAGCAGCGAGGAGGGGACTGCACGCAGTCTGAGCGCATGAACGCATGAACAAGACCCATGCAAGGTCTAGAGGAGCCGCGGTGGTCTGGACTAAACCAGGACTAAACCTGGTCAGGTCTAGAGGAGGTCTAGAGGAGCCGCGGTGGTCTGGACTAAACCAGGACTAAACCTGGACTAAACCAGGAGGAGCCCGCGGCTCTTGCATGGGTCTCGTTCATGCGTTCATGCGCTCAGACTGCGTGCAGTCCCCTCCTTGCTGCTTTAATCCACCTGGTCTAGTCCTGGTTTAGTCCTGGTTTAGTCCAGGTTTAGTCCTGGTTTAGTCCAGGTTTAGTCCTGGTCCAGTCCAGGTTTAGACCTTGGTCTAGACCTGCTATCAGCTCTATGCGCTATCACACGTGTCAGAGCGCAGTCCCCCCCCCCCCACACACACACACACACACTTCACTGTTAATACATTTTGTTGAAAATCTATGAAAGTTTGAGTGTTTAAATGAGAGACAAATGTGAGAAACACGCAGAACACAATGTTACACTATAAAAAAAGTTACACTATAAAAAAAAAAAAACTTGGATCGGGGCCTTGGAACGAATCAGGCTTTTTCCATTGAAATAGCTACTCAACTTACGAATTTTTCACGTTACGAAACCACTTCTGGAACTAATTAATTTCGTAAGGTGAGGTACCACTGTACTGTAATTAGATATTTTCCACACATTGTTCAGATCTTGTCCAGTTATAGACCAGCTTTTGTCCTAATATGTAGTCCTGGTTTAGTTCTGGTAAAGATCTGTTAGTTCTGATGATGTAGTCTTATAGTCCTGTTTTAGTCTTGATTTAGTTCTGGTTTAGTCTTGGTTTAGTCCAGTTACAGTCCTGGTTTAGTTCAGTTATAGTCCTGGTTTAGTCCTGGTTTAGCCCTGGTTTAGTCCTGGTTTAGTGCTGGTTCAGTCCCTTTTCAGTCCTATGATAATCCTGGTTAAACCCTGGTTCAGTCCTGTCTTATTACAGTTATAGTCCTGTTTTAGTCCTTAAAGCCTATATACAATGGTCTTGATTATTCTGTTGTTTGTTGACGTCAAAGCATTTTTTTTCCCTGTGTATCCTAAGAAACCGTAATTTCAGGGAAAACTCACAACCGGGTCTTTGTCTAGTCCAGTTATAATCCAGACTCAGAGTCCTCGTTTAGACACGGGTTTGTTCACTGTTGTTGTAGAAGTTTTGAATTCAGTCACATTACTTTTTCCTCTTGTGGGCGCCATTTTGAGGACTTTTGATGGAATAAATGATGGTAAAGCAATGTTTTGATTGACCAGGACTAGACCAAGAGTAAACCAGGACTGAACCCAGACAAGACCAAGACTAGACCAGGACTAGACCAGGGATTAACCAGGACTATACCAGGACTACACCACAACTAGACATGAACTAGAGCAGGACTAGACCAAGAGTAAACCAGGACTGAACCCTGACAAGACCAAGACTAGACCAAGACTAGAATAGGACTAGACCAGGACTTGTTCAGACCCATTAGACTCACTGGTGTATATGAAATCCTCATTGACAGCTCAGGCCTGCTCTCTGTGGGTGACCAGACATTCCCAGAGGCATAAGGTCATACACACATTTATAAATCAATCATATTGATAAATATTGATTGACGGATGCTGCTTCGGCCGTCACGATGACCAGGCGTCCAATCAGTGGCAGGGATGAGAGTGATGTAATGCCAGATGGAGTTTATCAGATGGACCTTTCGGAAAAGCCATGCTGACATTTCACCATATGAGAAAGAATATAGGAGACAGGAGAAAAGAGGAAAACATGGCCACATGGGAATGGAAAAGGAAGTACTAGGACTTACTGTTGAAAATCACATTCTGTTGTCTAAATAAAGAGTGTTTTTATTATCATGGTGGTATCTGAATTGGTATTAATTATTGGGTCTGTTCTTTAGTATCGTAATTGAAATTTTAGTGTTGTGACAGCACTATATATTCAGTCACAAAGGTGTTTTTCGTGTTCAAAAATAACTAATAACTAAAAACATTTATTCTTACTGTCAGTGGGGTCGCCTCTCCATAGATCTGGCGTATAACTTTGTCTGGGTAGTTTAATGTAATACTGTGTTTTTCAAAGTTACATCAAATTTTAAGAAAGACCACATGGTACTTTTCAAAAAACTATAAAACCTGTAATATTAAAACTTTGTTGAGTCTTTATGCAAGACACTTGTGACGTGCGGTGACGGTCATGGCTAGTGAGAACTGACGTCATCAGTGACGTCACCGGGTGCCTACAAGTATATTTGGCCCCGGGCCAGTTTCTCTCCCTGTAAGTGACTGGAGCTCGTAATATTTTTGATGAGAAGTTGGAAATTAATGATTATTGTTCAGTGCATTTTCCAGAGCGCACCGAGTAGCGTCATAAATTAAAAGAGCGACATTTTAGCTCGATCTGGCTCTGAATGTGAGCGGTGGACCACTCATGTTTAACGAGGCTTCTTTGCAAATATTCTCACAATATCCCATCTGAGTCCAGACATTTTCACAGCAGGTTGAGAAAAGAAGGCAGGAAAAGCAGAAAAGACGATTTCTTACACGCTGTTTGAAAAGAGCAAGTCTTTCGTCCCATAGTCTGGAGCAAACCCTTTAGCTCCGGTGTTGGTCTTCTTCAATTATAAACTCCTGCTTCAACCGAAAGTCCAGTTTAGAAAACTGCTTGAGCTTTAATATGAAATCTTCCTCCATTTAAAAAGTAGGGCCAGACAAGAAGAAAAAAGTGAAGTTGAACAGATTATTAAACTTGACTTGCTAACTCTAAATTGTAGCTTCATTCATTTTCACTCATTCTATGTCACTAATCCGCTGCCCCAGAAGTTGCAAGGACTCACGACTGCCCCTAGCATGAGGCCAGGTAACTACGTGCCTCACCCGGCGCCTTTTTACAGCCGCTTTGCTTTAGCGTAGCAGCTAGCTGTAGCTTTAGCTGTCACTGCTGGGCTACAGCGCAGTCAGTCCATGTGAGGCACGAACGGCCGGTGCTTCTCCGCACCAGTGTTTGAACGTAAAAGTGAAAATTCAGCCATCTTGAATTAAAAAAATGAATTAAAATGGCAACGTTAAATAGAAAATAACTTTATAGTACAAACCATTGGATAAATATAACCATTTAATTTATTTTGTCATTTTACTTTTTTCTCTGTGATGACAGGTGAGGCCTAATGACCGCACGTCACTGTCACCTACCATGCTTAAAGAGCTATTAGAGCTATTACGGTATTTTCTGATCTATGTTCTAATGTTTCCTCATCACAAACACACGTGGAGTGATTTTCACACATGTTTATCACACAAACCCTGGTTTAGACCTGTTTTAGTCCTGGTTTAAACATCATTTAGTACTGGTTTAATTCTCAGTCTAGTCCGGCCTGGTTTAAACCTGGTTCAGTCCCGGTGTAGTCCTGGTGTAGTTCTCAGTATAGTCCTTTTTTCATAGAATCCCTTTTAGATATCCTATCAGTGATAAACCTCCCATCTCTCCAATCACAGCTTCACGTTTCTTTATTGTTTTTACGGACACCACACGATGATGCCTCAGCCATGTGCGTCTAATAAAACTAAAGATCAGCTCCACACTACGATCCCAGAGATGTTACACAAACATCATAAAAAAAAGATAAAGATTTGAACGTTAGCGGAATGCTATCAGTGCTAACGAGGGTTTAATGACTTCAAACAGACGTAAACATTGTACAAGCTTTGATGTGAAGACAAGATCATTATTTTAATAGTTTAGAGAATTTAAACATATCTTGATATAAAAATATTTTAATAATAATAATTAAGTAGCTATTTTTTATATTCCTTCATCAAAAATAATATAATAATACATTGAGTAAATCTGGACTAAACCAGATTTAGACCTGGTTTAGACCTGGTTCAGGTCTGGTTCAAATCTTGTTCAGTCCTGGTTTAGACCTGGTTCAGTCCTGGTTCAGATCTTGTTTAGTCCTGGTCTTGTGTACACTGTTTTATTCACTAAAACACATCAATCAATCAATCAATCAGTCTTTATTTATATAGCCCTTTACAACACCAATGGTGACCAAAGTGCTTTCCAATTAAAAACAGAAAATACAACAATACAAAAGACAGAACATTATATAGAATAAAACAATGTAAAACAATAAATAGTAAAACACACAGTGCAGAAAAATTACGTAAGTATTAAAAGACATTTTAAATAAATGTGTTTTTAGCCTAGATTTAAAAAGGTTAAAATCAGTGATGTTACGAAGCTCAAAGGGCAGATTGTTCCACAGTCTGGGACCAACCACAGAGAAAGCTCAATCACCCCAGTGTTTGAGCCTGGCTCGGGGAACTTCCAAAAGAAGTTGGTTATTTGACCTTAAAGTGCGATTTGATTTTCGGACAAATAAAAGTTCGGTCAAATAACAAGGTGCTAAACCATTAAGAGCTTTAAAAACAAAAAGTTAAATTTTAAAATCAATTCTAAAAGAAACGAAAAGAAAAGAACTGGAAGCCAATGAAGTGTGAAAAGGACTGGGGTGATGTGCTGACGTCGAGGAGTGTTGGTTAAAAAACGAGCTGCTGCATTCTGCACAAGCTGAAGGCGACTGAGAGCAGTTTGGGAGACACTGACATAAAGTGCGTTGGAATAATCTATTCTAGAACTGATAAAAGCATGAATGGTCCTTTCAAGGTTGGTGCGATTTTAAAAAGGCTTGACTTTAGATAAAAGGCGTAACTGATAAAAACTGGCTCTCACAACACTGTCAATCTGCTTGTCAAATTTGAAATTGTTGTCAAAAGTGACCCCAAGGTTCCTGACGGTCAATTTTAACTTGATGACAACCAATCAAAATCGGAAGATGCAGAATCACCAAATAAAATGTATTCTGTTTTGTTTTCATTCAAATTAAGAAAATTTTGTCCTAACCACAACTTTAAGTCTTTGATGCAGTCAGTTAATGACTGAAGAGCACCATTTTTATCTGGAAACACAGGTAAGTAGATCTGCAAATCGTCCGCATAGCAGTGAAAGGCGAGGTTATGTTTAGCTATAATTGACCCCAGTGGCAACATATACAAAGAGAATAAAACAGGGCCCAAAATAGAGCCCTGGGGCACTCCACAAAACAGCGATGCCACAGAGGAGGAGAACTCACCAATCCTAACAGAAAAGCTTCTATTAGTCAAATACGACTCAAACCATTTAAGTGCAGTTCCTGTGATGCCAACATAATTTTTCAGGCGGGACAGCAAAATTGAATGGTCGACTGTGTCAAATGCCGCGGTTAGGTCAAGCAAAACCAAGACGGTGGGGCGTTTAGCATCAACCGACAAGGCAATATCATTGTGCACTTTAAGTAGTGCAGATTCTGTGCTGTGCCGGGATCTGAACCCAGACTGGAATTTCTCTAAAACAGCACTGCTATTTAAAAACAACTGCAACTGCATTAAAACAACCTTTTCAAGAATCTTAGAAATAAAAGGCAGATTAGAAACCGGTCTAAAATTTGATAAAACACTGACATCAAGCTGTGTTTTTTTGAGAAGAGGTCTCACTATGGCGTGTTTAAGAGAATCAGGGACACAACCTGAGCTGAGACAAGTGTTAATAAAAACCTGAAGGGAGGGACCTACAGTATTAACCACCTCCTTTAACAATTTAGTTGGGAAGATGTCTAGAGGACAGTTTGTAGTTTTCAATTGTTGAACCACTTCAGTGAGAGAAGAAAGAGAGACTGGTTCAAACTGACTGAACACTGAAGAGTGTGCGTCACTATCAGGCTGGACAGGCCCGATGCTGTGACTGGTCAATTGTCTCACAGATACCACTTTATCAACAAAAAAGTGTAAAAAGTTCTCACATGTGGAAACATTGGCATCAATTATAGTTGAGGAGTGTGGATTCACCACAGAGTTAATGGTGTTAAACAACACACGAGGGCAATGTCCATTACTGCAAATAATATCTGACAGATATTTGCATTTTGCCTCTTTCATAGCTTGCTGATAGTGAGCTAAGCTGTCCCTCAGAATGCCAAGAGACACATGTAATTTGTCCTTCTTCCACCGCCGCTCTGCCTGCCTACAGCGCTGTCTGAAAGCCCGGGTGGTATCATTTACCCAAGGTTCACATTAAAGGCAGGCAGCCATTTTTGTTGCCTGGAGACAGCTAATTCACATCAGCTGAGCCCCACTATAAAGGAGCCATAGAGGGACTAAACCAGGACTAAACCAGGACTAAACCAGGACTAAACCAGGCATAAAGGACTATGGGTTTAAAACGAGAACTAAACCAGTGCTAAACAAGGACTGAACCGGGACTAAATCAGGTCTAAATCGGGACTGAACCAGGACTAAACCAGAACTAAGACTAGCAGTGGAAAAAATAGTTCTAAACATTGTATAATGGACGGGAGATGTAAAACCAGGGCGAAACCATGACTAAAACAGGACTTACCAAGGTCTAAAACCAGGACTATCTTTAAGCAGGACTAAAAAGTACTCATAAGACCAAGACTTAATAAGAGCATTCTCCACCATGTTTTTATATGTGATGAGAGCAGAGGGTCATATTTCTATATCAAAGGTTTCCCAAATGTTTACATGTCATTTTCACCCTTTAAACACAGTGTCTGTATCCATGCTTTTATTTCTTCTCGTTTAGATTATTGTAATTCTCTTTTTACTTGTTTTAACAAATCTGCAGTCACTCGTCTCCAAGTTGGTCCAGAATGCTGCAGCAAGGCTTTTAACAGGAACCAACAGAAGGGCACACATCACTCCAGTTTTATCTGTTTTACATTGGCTACCTGTCAAATTTAGAATTGATTTTAAAATTTTAGTCTTGACTTTTAGAGCTTTTAAAGGGATATGCCACCCCCAGGTCAAATTTGGGCATCTCCCCACAGTCCAGAGACTAAAATAAGTGGTGGAAAGCGTTTTCCTGGTCACCCAGCCATTGTCCAAGTCTGTCAGTACTGACCGCCGCGGTATCTGCAGCTACTCCGCGTTAGACTGGAGTCTAACGTCGCCAGAGAAAGATTTCGGCCAAAAGGAATTAATTTGCTCGATGCGTTTCCCAATTACTTTCTGTGTAGTGCGCATTCATATCGAGTGCAAATAAATGTGCAAATCAACACTGAGAGCTTGCCTTGGTCATTTTGGGTGGGAACTATTTTTCAGTGCGGAAAAAGACAGACGAAGCACACACCAGGAAGGGAGTTCCCCTGTTACGCAGCGTGGTGCGTGCTTCGTCTGTCTTTTTCCGCACTGAAAAATAGTTCCCACCCAAAATGACCAAGTCAAGCTCTCCGTGTTGATTTGCACATTTATTTGCACTCGATATGAATGCGCACTACACAGAAAGTAATTGGGAAAAGCATCGAGCAAATTAATTCCTTTTGGCCGAAATCTTTCTCCGGCGACGTTAGACTCCAGTCTAACGCGGAGTAGCTGCAGATACCGCGGTGGTCAGTGCTGACAGACCTGGACAATGGCTGCGTCACCAGAAAAACGCTTTCCACCACTTATTTTAGTCTCTGGACTGTGGGGAGATGCCCAAGTTTGACCTGGGAGTGGCATATCCCTTTAATGGACAGGCCCCTGAATACATCTCAGATGTTGATTCCTTACACCTCTGGCCGCTCCCTCCGGTCTTCTGGCCAAAACCTCCTGGAGGTCCCTAAGACCCGGTTTAAAACTCGAGGTGACCTGTCCTTTCAGGCAGTGGCCCCTAGACTGTGGAATGCCCTGCCTCTGTCTCTCCGTGTGGCTGAATCTGTTGATTCCTTTAAAAAGCAGCTAAAGACACTTTTATTCAGGCAAGCTTTTAGTTAATTTTACTACTCTTTGTCTTATTTACCTGTTTTATCATTTATTATTGTTGTTTTGTATTTTATCTATTTTATTTGCACTCTGTAAAGCACTTTGTGATTTTATCTGTGAAAGGTGCTATATAAATAAAGTTTACTTACTTACTTACTTATACTGTGCTGTATTTGCCCAAGGCTGACCCTCTCATTCTGAACACATGTTTAAACCCTCAGATCAAACCTGGATTATCTCTGTGGAATAGTTTTCCTATTCATTTTCTGTTGGTTCTGGACTAAGCCTCTTTAAGCTTCACAGAGACAATCACTTTCCCGTGGCTCAAGCTTACGTAAGGGATACATGCGTTCTTTATAATGGCGTTTTTCCTCACAAATACACATTTCTACATTTCATTTTACATTTCATTTTTTCCTGGTTTAGTGTTGGTCTAGTCTTGGTTTAGACCTGGTTTAGTCCTGGTCCAGTCCTAGTGTAGTCCTGGTTTAGTCAGTACTGGTTTAGTCTTGGTCCAGTCTTCATTTTTTATTAATTTCCTGAACATAAACAAAATTTTAGTCATGCCATTAGGGATGCACTGATTCCAGTACTGGATTTTGCTCTTTATATACAGTAAATGGACATACCTAACCCACTAGCTGCCACGTTCCAAATGGGAAGTGAACATGGGCACACTTCTGGCTCCATCTGCTCTGTCTCCAATTGACTTTACATTGAAAATTTGTCACCCTTACACCTCTCTGTAACTGCTGCTGTAAGCTTTGTTATTTTGATCTTAAAATGTTTGTATTAACACGCTATACATGATCCTGGTGTTTATAGTTTGCTATTTTGTCTGTTAATCATTTCCTTTTCCTAATATGAAACTCCAAATCCACTCCTATAACTGCTAGCCTCGGTTAGCTTCGTTTGACTGGAGCAGAACACTACTGGTGACGTCACTCACTTAGTCCACTTCTTTATATCGAGTATGGTGCCATGATCCTGGCTGGGCCTTGAATTTGATGGTGATATGATATTTACTGGCTGGCGTAGGCCTGGGATCTGTCATAATGTTTAAGCCTTTATTCCTACAAATACAAACAATTGCACACCACAAATGGATCAGTTTTGTAATATACTAACTGTGTTTTTTGGGGGGAAAAGACTATTTCCGCCATTACACTGTTAATATCGGTTAATATTGGCAGACACATACAGTCAAAGTATTGATATTGGTATCAGAACTCAAAAAGCTCGATCAGTGCATCTGTAATTGTTATTAAAACAAAACCAAAAAAAGTCAAACTCCAAACCACATACTTTTACTGACAGAGGATTGGCTGTAGACCTCTGTTACTACTAGTACTACCACTGCTACTGCTGGATACAACATACAACTATGCTTCTAGTTATTTTTCTACTACTACAATATGACTACTACTCTGCTACTACTTCAATTATTTTTTAAAGAAAATTAAAGGTCCCATGGCATGAAATTTTCACTTTCTGAGGTTTTTGAACATTAATGTGACCTGTTTAGGGCCCCCCCATGGCTAAAAGTTGCGAAATGTCTAAACTGAGCATTTGCGATCCTTTTCTGCGTTAGAAAAAATCAGAGCTGAAACGGGCGATTCTGAACAAGGCAACTTTGTTACATCAGATCGAAAAAAGAAATGCAAATGCAGTTCCACCCCCGTCTGTACTCGGCGTCTGTGTAAATCACGTCCAGAGAGTTTGGACTGCGGAGGAGCTACGCAATGCGAAATGCGTTTTTTTATTTGCCTGAAGGCACTTGCGAGTGTTTCTAGGCTCGGAAGTCCTTTATCTGAGCCTGTGGATATCTGAAACAGCAGTGGTTTAATTTTATTTTCTGTGGAAATGTGTTTATTTTTCAGTGGAAGGCTTCTCATCTCTCCCCCCGTGCAAAAACACGGAAGTGGGTCACAGCGCACAGGGCACAGCTGAAAACGAAAGAGCGGAGAGTTTGGCCACGCCCCCACCCCCTACTATAGGCCATCTCTGTCCTCCTCATTTGCATTCAAGCAGCAACGCCCATAATGGACTGTTCCAGAGTGACATTTATGACTCTTTCTCATCTTATCTCTCTTTCTCATGCACTGAGTGTTGATTTTGAAGAAGGATTCATTTACAGTATTAGGGAACCATTAAGGAGCCATATAAAAGCATCAAGAAGTACCATGTCATGGGACCTTTAAAGCAGCGACTATATTAAAATCAGCATCAGCAAGAAAAGTAAAATTGTTTTGTCACAATTGTTACAGCTACTACCAGGACTACTACTACTACTGCTACTACTACAGTACACAGCAGCCGTTGGCAGACTGTGGCAGGCAGTGATAGGGAAAGTCTAGAGATAAAAGCTTTTATCAAATTCTGTGGAAGAAACTCACTACCTCCCCAAGTATCACCACACCATGTAAATGAGTGTCGAGACTATAGACTGTATAAATGGACATAGCAAAATAGGAAGTGAGCGTGGGCGGACTCCCGGCTCCATTGACTGGCTTCAGTTCACTTTACATAAAAAATCACCCCCTCCCCCCCGTCACTGCGGCTGTAAGGCTCGTCATTTTGATCTTAAAATCATCGTCTCAATTTCATCCCTAAAATAAAGATATGAACTTTAATAACTGACAAATCAGGCACCTTTTTCTCACTTCACCTGTACATGCTTGTTTCCTTGGTAACCCATATGTTTTTAGCGTGATTGGAGGAGTGATTGGTGGTCTCTTGGCTCCTTCAATCAATCAATCAATCAAACAAACAATATTTATAAGGCGCTTTTCATACAAAATTGTAACACAAAGCGCCTTACAGTGGTCAAGCATTAGAAGATTGACCTTTATTGATTTCGCACAGGAGAAGTTGTTTGTATATTTGGGACCATCCCCATGATTTTGTTTGTTATTTAGGCTTGGTCAGGCCCTAAGCTGGAGGATTTTACCTATGGCGCATGTTTAGGTTGGTGGGGGAAACCGGAGTGCCCGGAGGAAACCCACCCAGACAAGGGGAGAACATGCAAACTCCACACAGAAAGGCCCGGGCAACCCGAACCTTCTTGCTGTGAAGCATGAGTGCTAGCCACTCAGCCACCGTGCTGCCAGGGGGAAAAAAAAAAAAAAGCAAACAGACAAACAAGCAGACAAACAAACAACAAACAGATATACAAGCAAACAAACAAAAGAATAAACAAAAGACAAGCAAACAGACG
This sequence comes from Paratrypauchen microcephalus, assembly GCA_036785185.1. NCBI lineage: Eukaryota > Metazoa > Chordata > Actinopteri > Gobiiformes > Gobiidae > Paratrypauchen > Paratrypauchen microcephalus. Next base: position 388,622 of record JAVJIX010000165.1, on the reverse strand, counting down.
ATGGAAGTCAATCAAAGGCCAAGCTAAACAGGTGAGTCTTGAGCCCACTCTTAAAAACATGAACGTTCTCTGCAGCCCTGAGGTCCTCCGGCAGGCAGTTCCATAGACGAGGGCCGTAGTACTGAAAAGACGTCCTGACTTTGGGAATGACCAGGAGCCTGCTGCCGGAGGAGCGCAGGGCCCGTGAAGGTTCGTAAGGTAAAAGCAGTTCTGAAAGATAAGAGGGCCCAAGACCATTAAGACATTTAAAAACCAGTAAAAGAACTTTAAAATCTATCCTGAAACTCACAGGGAGCCAATGCAGAGATTTTAAAATCGGTGTAATGTGGTCCCGCCCTCTGGTCCTAGTCAGGACACGTGCTGCTGAATTCTGTAATAATTGCAAACCTGAAATACTCTTTTTGGGAAGACCAGAGAGCAGGGCATTACAGTAGTCTATACAGCTGGTGACAAAAGCATGCATCAATGTCTCCGTATTGGCCTTCTTGTTAATCCTATTACAGGTTAATCAGATTAGCGCTGGATCTGAGCATGTGCAGAACAGGAGTAGACCTTTCCATGCGACCTCTTTAAAGACCTAATTCCTGGTCTGACCTGGTCCCGGCGGTCCTGGACGTCTACGAAACTGAGCTAAACTTGACTAAACTTGATGAAAGTTGAAGTTCAAATCATAACCCATTTTTCACTTGTATTTAAAGGTCCCAAAAAATTGACTCTTGTAAGGTTTTAGCCATTTTATAATGCTGTTACCTCCTCAAAAACGAATCTGGAGTTGTTTGAGTAATTCTTTATTTTTAGTCTGTCTACATCTCCAAAGTTCAAAATGCTCTGTTCCACCTTGTGATGTCATGAAGCGGTAGTTTTTTAAGTGAACCACTCCTTTTACCTTTTGTTCAGTAGAGACTGGCAATTCCAGGGCTGAACTCATCCAAATGATTCTAGTGAAGGTGTGTGGAATTTAAAAACACAGTAGAGAACTTCCTGTATTACCACATGACATCACAAGGTGGAACAGTGTTTTCTGTTTGCCAGAAGAACTCAACCTAAATATGCAGATTTGTGTGTTAAACGTGTGAGAATGAAACAAAATACAAGGAAAAAGAGAATGCAAAAGTCACAGGAGAGAGAGAAAGAGAGGAAAAAGGGGCGTAGAGAGGAAAAGGAGACAGTTCGGAGAGAGGCAAGAGAGAGATGGACACTAAGATGGAGGACAGAGAGAGTGAGAGGGAGGGAGAGTGAATAGAGGAAGGGAGTGAGTGATTAGAGAGAGGAGAGAGAGAGAGAGAGGAGAGAGCAAGTAGAAGGAGGGAGGAAGAGAGAGAATAGGAAATGAGTTGAGGGGGAGAGAGAGAGGAAAAAGAGAGAAAACCATGGTGGAAAGAAAGAGGAGAAAAGAAGGAAAAAGTAAAGGAAAAAATGTGGAACAGGGAAAAGGGAGAGAAAAGGAGTAAAGGGAGGGATAGAGAGATGGGGAAAAAAGAGCGGTATCCCATGTGATGGTCTCATGACAGGGACTGAATGAAAAACAAACTCCTCACAGAAACAGAGGATAAAACCAACAGAAAATTGAGGGAGTTTAGTCCTGGCTTAGCCCTGGTTTAGTCCTTGTTTAGTCCTGGTTTAGCCCCAGTTTAGCCCAGGTTTAGTCCTGGTTTAGACCTGGTTTACACCCTCGATCATTCCTGGTTTAGCCCCAGTTTAGCCCAGGTTTAGCCTAGGTTTAATCCTGGTTTAGTCCTGGTTTAGACCTGTGTATCTGCTGTTTCAGGGCGATCATGTTGTGGGTCTTGGTCCTCATCATGGCTCCCGTTCACGCCAGCCGGACTGTGGCCTGGGACGTGACCAAGAAACAAGCACACTTCAACGGTGAGTGTGTCAGATGCCCTCCCGTCCATCCTACTGTGTCCCTGTGTGTCAGATGCCCTCCCATTCTCCATTTTCTACCCTGTAAACATGTCGTCCAGGTAGAATCCATGATAAAAGAAGAAATTCAATTTGTCAACTGGACAAAGTTTGTTTGGTCGAAAACGTTTCGCCGCTCATCCGAGAGGCTTCGTCAGCTCTAATAAAAATGCTGGTAAGACACTTGCTTATATCTTGCTTATATCTTGCTGCAGTTTTCGACCAAACAAACTTTGTCCAGTTGACAAATTGAATTTCTTCTTTTACCCTGTAAACATGATTTTTTTTTTGTCTAACCCAGACCTGGGCATTGTGCAGGTCCTTTGTTTGACTTTGACCGACCCATTTAAGATATTTGGAATTACAAAATAAACATATTTTATAATTTTACCTCATGTCTGGACTAAAGCTGCATTGCTTTTATTTTAGAGGTGTTTTTTTAAATGACATTTTTTGTAAGGCAGCCTCACTTTTATTGCTTTGTCATAACATAAACTCTTCCCAGTCTTATCAGCATGTCAAAACAATGCTTTTTACTGCTTTTTATAAAGAAATACAATTAATATTATGCAGAAGTGAGTTAAGCATTTTGGCCTGGCACTCCACAATATTTTATGTTTCTCATGTGGCCCCATGGGAAAAAGAATTGCCCATCCTGGTGTAGGCGCTTTAAAACTTTTTGGTCCAGATGTGACCTGCTTTTGTCTGACATTTGTGTTTTTATTCACTAGAACGATCCAAGGATGGCTTTTTGTGTTAAACCAGTTTAAGCTCCATTCACACATGATTTTGCCATTATCAAATGTTGTCAAAAATATTGAAATTCAGTTCAGTCCTGGTTTAGACCTGGATTAGTCCTGGGTTAGTCCTGATTTAGTCGTGGATTAGCCCTGGTTTAGTCCTGATTTAGTCCTGGTTTAGACCTAGTTTACTCCTGGCGTCTGCTCGTCTAAATGTTGCAGAGAGCAAAGAATGTACCTCATAAAAAATCTTTGTCATATTTGATAGACTCAGAGACAGGAAATTACACAGACTACAAACATACCAGGACTAAACCAGGATTAAACGAGGACTGAACCAGGACTAAACCAGGACTGAACCAGGACTGAACCAGGGCTAAACCAGGACTAAATCAGGACTGAACCAGGACTGAATCAGGATTTACATCTTTGTGCCAGATGCCCTCCCATCTTGTACCCCTGTGTGTCACATTTTAGATCAGTATTGTGATTTAAAGTCTTAGACTTAGACAAACTTTATTTATCCACAAGGGAAATTATTTGGGTACAGTAGCTCACTCATCAAATATATCAAAAAGTCAGTCTTGTCATGTAAAGTGTCCTGTATATAAAAATGGTGATCCACCGGTGTCACAGTCAATAACAGTGGACTGAAGTGTGTGTGTTTCTGCTGTACTCACTGGCTCCTGCTGTTTGTGATGGAGCTGCTCTAATCTTCCACTTCAAAGAAAAACACCAGTGAAGGGACCAGACAAAAGACCAGTGTATGGGCAGATACTGAAAACTGTGACATTATTATGTAAAGTGGTGTATTGGAGCTTTTTACCATGTTATAATGGCCCCCAGTCCTTCATTTTACCCCCCCAGACATGCCCCTGCTGTGTAATTAGACTCCAGATCTCATGTTTGAATAAATCTGTTTATTTCTGTTCCAGACGACGCGTCTGTGTCTGTGCGTCCGCTCATTTACTACTGCAGAT